>CM060903.1:1264930609-1266130609 GCA_030737815.1 Allium fistulosum
ATATACTGGCGCTTCACTCGAAAACCTACAGGCGCCTGGCCTTTTACCGGACTAATATACTTGGCCTAGAGTAAGAATAGTTTGGCGAAGTGTACTGGACTTCTAATTAAGATACTGGGTCGCCTTGCAGTTGGGATTTCATTTTCTACACCCTTCATGATCCACAACTGGAAAATTAACAGAGTTAATGGACTAAGTATATTGGGGACCATACCTTGTTATTTCTTTCCTTCATCACCCCTCTGAGATGAGCTCTGCCCAAGGATTACCCTTGAAGAAGTTTCTGGGCTTTAAGCTCTACATTCTCCCTCAAGGGTTCCACTCTTCCCTACCAGAGAGCCCCCACGAGCCCTAGCATCTTCAACTCCGGCTAGCACTTCTAGACTTCATCGGACCTCCATTCTCAACCTTCAAAACAGCCCCATTGACTCCCATTTGCAATGAACCAAGGACAATGGACATGGTAGCAATCCGCTAACGAAGCAAACCCCATTAACCCCCCTTTCCATCCTTTCGCCCCGATCAAACGGGAGCGAGCCCTAGAAGGCGAACATCTCATTTTCATTGTGGAAGTTTTACTTTGGGGCCTCGATGATTTCATCAATGAATTGGCAAGGAAGCACAAGTAATAAGAGTGAAAGGAATCCCGAAAGGATAAAGTCAGATACAAAGGGCAAGGAAGGCCTCCTAACGTGGGTCAACCCCACTTAACCCTCGGTAGGTAATAAATCTATTGATCGATTATTGGTTGTGTTTTAAAACCTTTACGCCTAAAAAAAGTCGTGGTTGGGCCACGCAAATCAACTAAACAGCGTGGCATGCATATAATATAGCAAGACGGATAACAAGGGAATAAGGACATTGCATTCAGTAGTATTCTTATGAATCTATCCAATAGACAAGTGGGCGGAAACCACTTTAGGATAAGCTATCCGAAATGCTTTCTTAAATACGGGCACCTTCCAATTTGATCCAAAAGGCTTTCTTGGAAGAAAGGCTTTTTTTAGCTGAGGTGCTAGTATATTAATTGGGGAGGTATATTAATTCGGAAGGGCCCAATCATCGGTCAAGTTCGGTCCCCTTCGGGCGCCTCACTAACGCTCGCCTTCTCTTCGCTCTAGACAGGAGCACTAATGGACATGGGGAGGGAGCAAGCGAAGCGTGTCATTCGTAATGGAAAGAGAGCTTCCTTCGGGCGCCCGCCTCTTTGTTGGACCGCGAACACAGTGGTCTCTAACCAGGACAAGGAACCAATTCGAATTTGGATCTTGACATGTCGGTTGTTTTTAACCGTAGGCATCTCGCCAGGAAGTTGGTGGGCTCATCATGAATTAGGTCGGGGTGGCTGGTGGTTTTGGGATCCCATAGAAAATGCATCTTTTATGCATCGGGTATTAGCCATAGCTCGTATTCATTCAGTAATTCTACCCCTTCTTCATTCTTGGACCTCGCTTAAAAATATTTTGACTCTTCCATGCTGTGTCTCAGGAACCTCTTCAATATGGTCCAGATTGCTAGCTCCCGTTCATAGTTCTGCTACAGATGATACACAAGGAAGATTTTTATGGCGGTTCTTCCTTCTAATTACAGGCATATCTATGAATCTTTTCTACCAGATGAAGCAGCAGGCATCGGTCCGTAGAACCTATAAAAAAGAGATGGTTGTGGCGCGAAGTACTATTGTGCACCTACGTCACTCGACTCGCGCGCAACCCCGCCCCGTTATGTTATGGAAGAATTGAGCTTATTGCTGGTTATTCAGAGCCAGCAATTGGCTGTCGGATTTCGTCTCATCCGTAGTGCTTCGAAAGTCACTGTGGCGTGGTTGAATGTAGAGCAGTCCGCGACGGAAGCCTTTCATCAGTAGATTATTTAGAACTTCGGAAGATGGTCAAGGTAGCTTGCTTCCAAGCCATTGCACTAGATGCGCATGTAGTCGTAGCTGCAGTCCTGCCGGTAGCAAAACAAAAAGAGTAGCATAGCCAGCCGATTTTAGCCGCAATAAAGTAGTCCAGTAGCCAGAAAGCTAGCAGCGGGGTAGTGAGCAAGCAAGCGGTAGCCAAGGATAGGGGTCCAAGTATATTAATCTGGGCTCCAACAAGGTATGAGCTTGAAGTGTGTTCGCGGTCCAAACTTATTAATATACTATAGATTCTTTTCAAATTTTCTTAACAAATGCAAGGAGAAGTTTAGATAATGAGCTTCGCTCGAAGTATACTATACAGCTACGCTACCTCCCGGTTGTCCCATTGGTTGCTAGTTGTCGAACAGATCGAGTGGCTAATGAAAGGCTCTCTGTAGTCTATCTATGGAGGTGCGGATCTAGGTTATCGGGATTACCTGTGGAGCGGTAGCACTCCTGCAAGGGAATGATGCCCCTATTTACCAGTCTCAGACTTTGTTCTCCGAGGAGTCTAGCCATGCCCGTTGTTGACTATTGTTAGGGGCGTTTCCACTACCAAACCATCTCCACTCCACAGCAATGCCGAACTGTCTCCACTCCGAATCAACCTCCGCTTCAGCTGCTACCGGTCCGCTCATCTCCTACCACTGCCGGACCAACCTCCTCCTACTACTACCGGATGAAGCTCCTCCTACTACTACCGGATGAACCTCCTCCTACTACTACCGGATGAACCTCCTCCTACTACTACCGGATGAAGCTCCTCCTACTACTACCGGATGAACCTCCTCCTACTACTACCGGATGAACCTTCTCCTACTACTACCGGACCAAGCTCCTCCTACCACTGCTGGACCAAGCTCATCCTACCACTACCGGACCAACCGTCTCCTAGCTGCCACCGAACCAAGCTCTTACCGGACCACCCACTACCGGACCAAGACATTCCGAACCAACACTACCAGGCCAGGTCGCGTCAGCCCAGGCCCATCAGCAGCTGTACACATCCAAGACCCCTACCCCCAGCCTCACTCTATAAATAGAGGGACAGGGGTACAACAATGGGGACAAGTTTGAGAGCTCAAGCACGGAGAGAACTTTCAAACAACTTTCTTTTACTTGTATCAAAGCTTTGTACTTGTAATCAAAACAAGAGAAGAGAAATAACATATAAAGTGGACGTAGGAACATTCTGGCTGAACCACTATAAATTTGCGTGTCTTTTTACAGTTTAGCCCCTGTTTTTCATATATTTGCATAAATCGTTCAAATCACTAAGAACAACATAAGATCTACTAAATCATACAACTTTGAGGTGTTTGTCCATTTTTTGTGCAAACATTTTTGGTGCTTTCACTGAGAACTAGAAGCTCGAAGCTTCAGCTTCATCCACTTAACAAGTTTTCCTAACAGCATCGTCCGCCACTTGGAAAACATGCCTCCCAAACAGAGAAAAGATGTTAACAAAGGAAAAAACATCGCATCCAGCAGTCTTCCGGATCCAACTGTCACGAATCAAGTAAATCGTCCTCCTCCAGCAGCAGTAACAAATGAAGGACAGTCTAACCCAACCACTCCTGCCACAGAACAGCCTACAGCAATTACTAGGGCAGATTTGGACAGAGTTGTGGTTGAAGTAACTAACCGCTTCACGTCCCCGCAGGAAGCCTTGGTGGACCATCTCATGTCACGCTTAAGGGACGCTGAAGAATCCAACCGTAACACTGAATCATGGGGCGAGTCCCAGTCTGGAGAATCTCAGAGACAACAAAGATCTTCCTTCTTCGAAGGAGCTAACGGTAGAAATAGCCATGGTAGGAGCCGAGACCGAGCACAACCCGAAGTTAGGCATGAGGAAACGTTTGGTACCAAACCCAACGGGGGAGGTACCGGACGGAGGTCAACTGTAGCTGAGCCTATCATACTACCTAACCACGGAAACGCCAGTGAACGGGGCCGAGCTAGAGTCCAGCCCGAAGTTGGACCCGAGGAAGTGCTTAGATCAGAACCCGGCAGGGGAAGATCAAGGCAAGGGCCAACTATAGCTGACCCTAGCATGCTCTCAGAAGATCAAAGGCAGCCACTGGAAAATATGAGGAATGATAGACGATACCATCCCTACAGGTCATCTGGACGGAATCAATCCCACAGGACAGAACCAAACTCATTTCTATCTGCTCCAAATTCTGATGAAAGGATGGCACGCTTATTCAGAGAGTTGTCTAACGGGAGCAAAGAGATCGAGGGATAGGCGCTAGGGTAACCAGCCCTTTTGCCCGCAATATCGAAATTGCTATCACCCCCCGAGAATGGAAGATGCCAACAATGGAACCCTACAAAGGAACCTCCGACCCCGTTGTACACTTACAGAGGTACACGCAACATATGCTCATGAGTGGGGCGATAGAGGGAGTACTGTGCAAATGCTTTCCACTCTTCTTAGCAGATCTTGCTACCTCCTGGTTCTGTCATCTACCCCAGGGATCCATCAGCTCATGGGAAATGTTGAAAGAAAAATTTATCAGTCAGTTCCGCATTCATGTGGAGCAACCTAAGGACGCTTATTCCTTATCCAGCATCAAACAGAAACCTGGAGAGAAGCTGTAGCAATACCTAACCAGATTCAACGCCGCAGCAGCCGCAGTCCAAGATACCGATGAGATGCTTATCCTAATGGCCCTCTATAGTGGTGTGCATCCGGACACTAAATTTGCTAGAAGGTTGACAAAAGAAAAACCAGCTACTTTACCCGATTTCTTCCATGAAGCCGGGAAATACATGAGGCTTGAGGATGCTGCCATTGAAGGGCAGTCAGGACAGCAAAATAAGACAACCCATGGCAACGCCCCTGCTGTGGCAAGGGACGTTCGAAGAAATGATTCCAGAGACAATGCTGGGGGCAAGAATGGAGAAAAGCGCCTATATCGGCCAGGACCGAGATTCGACACTTACACTCCTTTGAACGAGACCGTCGAAAATATCTTCCTTGCCACCCAAGGCGAAGTTAGATACAAACGCCCACCATACAAGAAGGAATCAGATAACGCACAGAAGTCTGGAAAGTTCTGCCGCTTCCACGAATCTCACGGGCATGATACCAACGAATGCCATCATCTCTGAGATCTGATTGAGGAACACATCAGAAGGAAGAAACTGGAACGTTATGTAAAAGGTCAGGACACGACCCCAGCTCCTGCCAATGAAAACCCAAGGCTACCCTCACCGGGGGCCGACAGAGGAAACCGCAACGCTAGCAGCTCTAGTCAAGAGAAGATAGTGGTCCATACCATCTCAGGAGGGCCGCACATCGCAGATAGAAGTTGGAAAGAGATGGAAAGATACGGAAAGTCGCTTAGAGACAATAAAGACTATGTCAATTCGGTTATAGAAGAGCGCCACCCGAAGCGGAAAGAAAGTAATGACATCACATTCGGTAAGCGTGACCTAGAAGGAAGGCCGTACCCTCATATGGATCCCATGGTCATCTCTGCCCGACTTGGTCCCGCCGAGTTTTACCGAATCCTGGTAGACACTGGAAGCTCAGTAAACATCCTGTTCAAACACGCATTCGACAAAATGAAGCTATCAATGAAGGATGTATCTCCCTGCGATAAACCACTACACGGCTTCACTGGAGATGCGAAGATGCCCCTCGGGCAACTGGACCTCTTTGTTGAGATTGGAAGCCATCCCCGCTCCGCTGTACGGAAACAGACGTTTGTGCTAATAGAAAACCATTCGGCCTACAACGCCTTCTTAGGAAGGCGATCCTTGTCTGACTTCCAAATTGTCCTAGCCCCATGGTGCCTAAAGATGAAATTTCCAACAGACAATGGAGTAGGGGAAGTGGAAGGAGACCAGGACGTTGCTCGAGACTGCTATGTGACTGAACTTCGCAACAACAACAGGAAGGATAAAGGGAAGGGTGTAGAGGTTGCCCTCTACACAAAAAGTCTAGAAGCATAGCAACTAAAGAAAGCCCCTCCTCTTCGATATACCAGCGACCCTTTCAATGAATTAGACCCTAGGGACAAAGAGGAGGAGGCCACCGCCGAGCCTGCAGAGGCTATGGAGTTTATATCTGTAGACAAGCACGACTCAAGTAGACTATTGAAAATTGGGTCCCAACTAAAAGCCGAATTGAAGGAACAACTCATCGATTTTTTCCGCCACAACTTGGATGTATTCGCTTGGTCACACGCTGACATGACCGGAATCTCCCCCGACATAGCATGCCACGTATTAAACATTGATCCCACCAAGGCGCCTGTAAAACAAAGAAAGAGAAGTATGAGGGCAGAGCGATCAGCAGCCCTCGATGAAGAAGTAAAGAATCTACTCGCCAATGACTTCATACGAGAAGCTATCTACCCGGAATGGATCGCCAACCCGGTGCTGGTAAAAAAGGCTAATGGGAAGTGGCGAACCTGCATTGACTTTTCCAACCTAAACGACGCCTGCCCAAAGGATTGCTTCCCACTTCCCAGAATCGACCAACTTGTAGACAACACAGCCGGGCACGAGCTCCTATCTTTTATGGATGCATACTCAGGATATAACCAAATTCCTATGCATGCTCCTGACCAAGACCACACTAGTTTCATCACCGACCGGGGTTTATACTGCTATAAGGTAATGCCTTTCGGACTTAAAAATGCAGGAGCCACCTACCAGCGCCTCGTCAACAAGATGTTTGCAGGGCTAATAGGACAAACTATGGAAGTATATGTGGATGACATGCTGGTAAAGTCAAGGAAAGCCAAAGATCACGTAAGCCACCTAGGCAAGATGTTTCAAGTACTTCGACAATATGGAATGAAGTTGAATACACTAAAATGCTCCTTCGGAGTGTCATCAGGAAAGTTCTTAGGATTCATCGTTCATGCCAGAGGGATAGAAGCAAACCCTGAACAAGTCCGAGCGCTAAGGGATATCAAGATACCTTCCACTCGGAAGGAAATGCGAAGTTTGAATGGAAAAGTGGCCTCTCTAAGCCGATTCATCTCCAAGGCGACGGACAAGTGCGTCCCCTTTTTCGAAGCCCTAAAGAAAGACAAGGGAAAGTTCGAATGGACTGACGAATGCTTAACCGCTTTCCTTAACCTAATCGAACACCTCCAAAAACCACCGGTACTCTCGACTCCAAGCGAAGGCGAAGAATTATACCTATACCTTGTTGTGTCATCTCACGCCCTAAGCGCAGCCTTGGTAAGGGAAGACAACCGCACGCAGCGGCCAGTTTACTTCGTCAGCAAAAGGTTTACTGGGGCAGAAGTCAGATATCCTAAACTTGAGAAGCTAGCGTACTGTTTACTAATCACATCACGAAAGCTGCGTCACTACTTCTAGTCCCATTCCATCAAAGTTCTGACTGATCAACCACTGAGGCAGGTACTCCATCGTCCCGACACTTCTGGGCGACTACTTAAATGGTGCATTGAACTAAGTCAGTATGATATCACCTATCACCCTCGCACCGCCATCAAGGGACAAGCCATGGCTGATTTCATTGCAGAATTCACCACCAACGAAGATAAATAGAAATTGGAAATAGCAGAAGATATCAAGTGGAATCTCTTTATGGATGGTGCATCAAACGAACAAGGCTCGGGGGTAGGTGTGGTAATAATCACTCCCAGGGGAAACAAACTGCACTATGCTATAAGGTTGGAGTTCGCTGCCACCAACAACGATGCATAATATGAAGCAGTGATATCCGGACTAGAAATTGCCATAGAAATCGGAGCCAATTCTTTGTGTCTTCATAGCGATTCTCAACTTATTGTTAATCAAATACTAGGAGAATTCCAAGCTCGAGAAGAACGACTCATAGCATATCTAAAGAAGACCAAGTTACTTCTCAGCCGATTGGACCACTACTTAGTCAAACACATCCCTCGGGAAGAGAACCGAGAGGCCGACGAATTGGCAAAGCAAGCAAGTGTGAGAGACATCACCATCTTCGGGGCAGTAACCATCTCAAAGCAACTGGCCCTAAGTTTTGAGCAAGTGAATCTGATAGCTGCAACCGAAGAATCAACTTGGATGACTCCCATCCGAGACTACCTACAAAGTGGCACACTACCCAATGGGCGTAACGAAGTCAAGAAAATCTTGAGGAAAGCATCCCGCTACACAATACAAGAAGACATCCTCTATCGGCGCGGATTCTCTAACCCGTTATTAAGGTGTGTCGCTGGGAGGGAAGCCAAGGAAATCTTATCCAACATCCATCAGGGGAGCTGCGGAGATCACATCGGAGGGCAAACATTAGCAAAAAAGATACTCCGATACGGATATTTCTGGCCCACCTTAAGCAAGGACGCCTTAGATTTCGTCAAAAAGTGTGACAGATGCCAAAAATTTGCTAAGATTCTGCGGCTACCAACAACTGAGATTACTCAAATGACCAGCCCTTGGCCCTTCGCAATATGGGGAATTGACTTAATCGGCGAGCTACCGATGGGCCGAGGCGGGGCTAAATATGCTATAGTGGCAGTTGATTATTTCACCAAATGGGTGGAAGCAGAACCTCTGAATAAAGTATCTTCAGCAAAAGTTATTAACTTCTTGATCAAAAATGTTCTATGCAGGTACGGAGTCCCACTCAAAATCATATCAAACAATGGACTTCAGTTTGACAGCGAGGAATTCGCCAACTAGTGCCGAGAGCACGGAATTCATAAAAGCTTCTCATCTGTAGCATATCCCCAGGCAAACGGACAAGTCGAAGCAGTCAACAAAATTCTGAAAACTCTGATAAAAAAGAAGCTCGAAAAGTCAAAGGGCGCTTGGGTGGATGAACTCCCTAGGGCACTGTGGGCCTACCGCACATCTTTCAGAACATCAACGGGGCACACTCCTTTCTCTTTGGCATACGGATCGGAGGCTATGCTCCCAGTTGAAACCATTGTGCCTTCCCACCGTAGGATCCACTATAACCCAGAAGAGAATGAAGAACTCCTCCACATGTCTTTGGATCTAGTTAAGGAGAGAAGAAATGATGCAGTCCTTAAAACAGCAGCCCACAAGCAGAAAGTGGCAGCACAATACAACTCCAAAGTCAAGCATCGTACCTTACAAGAAGGGGATCTTGTCCTCAAGCGAATCTTCCCTCGCCCCGGAGCACTAGACCCAATCTGGGATGGACCATATGTAATTCATAAAGATCTCCACAATGGAGCTTATATTTTGTCAACAGTGGACGGAGAGGTGTTCCAGAGGGCATGGAACATCTAGCACCTCCGTCGATACTTTTCTTAACTTGTACTGCCCATATGAAGTGAATTAACAAAGAGAATCAGTGGACGTAGGCCTTTTCATGCCGAACCACTTTAAAAAACCTTGTCTCTTTTTTTAACTTGTTCCTTTATATCTTGGCTACTTGTTAACTTTATCCTTTTCTGTTGAACAAAATCCTATGCGTATAGCATTTCCACTCAAAGCACTCCACAGCGCAACTTCACCTGGGCAAAACCTAACAAGTACTATGCGAATCTATGCTCTCGCCAATGAGACACTTTTGCTCCAGCATCCCTCTGCTGCGGGTTAACTCATTGCTCGCGACGGCCCTTAAAGCCAACTGTAATGAGCCGATTATAAGCCACCGAGAAGGCCGACTATAGCCGAGGTAGCTCATTACGGCGTTAGGCTCGCCGGCAACTGTGAACCGACTATAAGCCCCAACATAAGGTGTGGCCAGCCAGGGGCAGTTCACAGTTGACGATCGGCACCCACGCTAGCCGGCCACAGTAAATCGAATAATACCCACGATTACGGGCCATAATGGCCCGGGTAGTTACTGTGCGCGATCTCGGCTCCGATGTGTCTTAAGTGCGGCTGTGGTAAAAAAGAATTAACTCCCCGCGGAGGTGTAAGATGGGTGACAAATGTATCCAAGACCCACAGCTAGGGAAAGTGACTACAAAACCCGTTTGCCACGAACTTAAGCACATCGAAGGCCTTCCGTGATTGGAAGTTTTACTTTTTCACATATTTCAATTTTACTTAAAAAGCTTTTCCCCTATCCTCTATAACAGTCCCTAAAGTACAGGATGCAGAGTAGGAGATACTCGCCAATGGGTGTAGGGACTCACAATTGGATGGCAGGGCATTCGACTGCGTTCCATGCTCGGTCATACAAGATATTCAAAACTGCCATCTACGATTAAAACATGAAAGGCGGTATTTTCTTCTTTTGTGTACAAATACATGACTATAATTTGTTCACACCACACGCTAATATTGCAAGTCATGAAATTATGTTTTAAAACCAGAACCTGACATCAAACACAATTCAATTACAAGAATATACATAGCTATATTTCTCATACGACATGTCAAAATAGCAACAAACATTCAGAAGACGACAAAATCAGTTTAAGTTAAAGAATTACACATCAAGAATAGAGCTATTTATTACAAGTAGCAAAATAATACAACCTAAAAGCTACTTTACTGTTTTAAGACTAACATCTACAACCCTGTCAAGTCCATAAAAGGAGTTTTTCCAGGTATAATCAAGGGGCCGGCTGCATTGGAGTTTTTTCCTTGTCCTGTTGCCCACCTGTCCAGACAGAGAAAGGATTCATTAGTGAGAAGCAACCAAGTTAATGGGGAAACTAAAAAGGAAGACTTACCAACATATGCTTCTTGGCCATCCTGGTCGTCATCATCTACTTGCACCCCTGCCTCCTTAGCAGCAAGCAACCGCATACCCTCTTTCACCGCCACCTTCTCCCTCTTGGCAAACTGGGAAGTGACCACATCCATGCTGAAGGCCACTCCACCATCTTTATCCGCATCGGCCTTGGCTTCCTCCAGAGCCCGAAGATAGATCTTAGCCATGACCCTAGGATAATCATCCATCCAGGATAGGTTGCCCTGCTTCTAGGTTCGGAAGTACATGTCCTGAAGCATTTCGTCCATCATCCCCTCATTCTCCTCAAACTCCCTCATCCGGGCCTTGGAAGCCGACAACCTTTCAATGGCAGCATCTCTCTCCGATCGGTATCTCGAGCAGTCAACCAGAAGGGATTCCCGCATTGCCTCCATCTCCTCCCTCAACTTGGCTTGAGCAAGCTCTGCAGCCTCAAGTTTCCTGGACAACTCCTCTACCTGCTCAAGATCCGCTTTCCAAACCTCGTCCACCGTGGCAATAGCCATGTCAATCCATTCTTTGCAAGTAGCTTCCATTTTCCGCAGTTCGGCCCGGCTGGCCTCTTCCATGGTTTTCTTTAGTCGTCCAGAAGCAGCCTCATGCTAAGAAATCTGAATGGCCTGATCCGCAAGCTATTTGGCCTGATCCGAAACCACCAATCGTAGTCGGATGTTGGCACTCCCAATCTCCTCTCCGGCCTTAACCAGCCGGGCATGATGCCCCATCAGCTTCTTAGTCTCCTCCGCCACCCGATCAATATTAGCCTTGGCCTCGTCTCCCATAGTAATTATCCGAGTAGTGAGTAAATCGAGATCTAAGGACTTAGCCTCATCAAGTACCCGTACCATGGGATTGCGGGGAAGAAGGTGCTCACCGGTGACCTCGTCAAAGTTAATATCATGGGAACTTGGATCCAGATCAGGATGACCCGCAAATGGATTTCGAACTAAGTCCGGACGATCAATCTGAGTAACGGTAGGATTTTCAGACGGGTGCGGAGAGAGTACGAATTCGGTATCCTCCTCCGTGATATCATGAAGAGGCTGAGCTGGGGGCTGAGGACCAAGTGAAGGTTCAGATAAGGGATGACCCCTCTTTCTCTTTTGGATACCCTCTTCAATAACCCCGAGAAGAGGACGGTAGCCGACTACATCCCCAGGACGGTGGGTTGAAGGCTTCGGCTTGGCGGAAGCTTTGGAGAGCTTGTATTTTTCAAGCCTGTGCCGAAGATCTGAGGCTTTAGCCATTTTACCTGCTCCTGATATGAAGAACAAGTGTCACAAACTTACATTGATCCATAATTCGAGAAACGCGGCAAATTAAAAGTTAATAGAGGAAAGGAAACACATTTGTTATACAAACCCTGGGGAGGAGTAGGATACTACAATAAGTCCTGGATTTCATTCCAGGACGGGAGCGGATCATAAAATATTCCTAAGTCCCTATCATAAATGGAGCCTGCAGGAGTCAAAAGTTCACCTTGAGTCGTCGGAGCCACCTTGGCTGGAATAGTCTGAGAAGACTCGCCTGCACCGGTCCTGGCCTTGTCAGCTTTCTCGGATTTCTCTACCAAAGTCGTTTCTTCGTCCAACCCTTCGAAAGCTTGGTGGAATGCATCATCCGTCCACTTCTGAATCTCGCCCGCTTGCCCAGGAAGCAAGGCCCCGATACCATCACCACCTTCCCGGTCATCTCCACCCTCACCTCTCTCCTCCTCTATGTCTTCCTCCCCCTGGGTATGTGGAAAATTGCTGGGGGAAGGACCGTCCGACTTCTTAAGTTTCTTGCCTCCAACAGCTGGAGGTTTTGTGAAAGGTTTTCTCTTGCCACTCTCTACTGTAACACCTCCCTTAGCTTGAGCAGCCGCCCTCTCCTCCGTCGTTTCCCTCTGCTTGACTACTGACTGCTGTGGAAGGATAAAGTTATACTCCAGAAGGGTCGCATTTCTGATCAGGTAGGCAGCTGATCTATCTCTCCCGGGGATAGCTTCTATCTCAGCCGCCGTCTGAACCAGGCGATCAGTCTCCACAACCGCAAAGCCACCTGTCGCTAGCAAAAATGGAAACATATGAGAAGAAGCATTGCAACCAGAATGGAAATTATAAATAAAGCATCGACTGGTGAAACGCCGAATCGAAACAGAGTCGTCCCTGATGAAGAACCACTCCTTCTTGAACATGCTATATTTAGAATACAGATCCAAGACTGGCTTGAAGGTTACCGCTGACTCCAGGCTGATGTATGGGGACCCCTTCTTATAGCCCCTCAGATTATATAAGTACTGGATCTCCCGGTTGGAAGGAGCACGCCCATACTTCCTCTGGAAGATGACAAAGACGCTCACCAGTATAGCATAGGAGTTGGGTTGAAGCTGGAATGGGGCCACCTTTAGATATGTAAGGAAGCTGGCTACCGAAGCATTAAGAGGCGGAATGGCACCACACATGCAGTGGTATCTGCTGTGGGCAAAGTACCATTCGGGAGGGTCATATGGCATAACGTCTCTCCCTGGCAACCGCATGCGCGCCCTATCAATTCCAAAAGAACGAGAGATGACATCGAGCTGCTCCTCCTTGAGGGAGCTGGGAAAGCAATCGGGCGGGGAGTTCAGAAGATCCTGAGGACCGTACCCGTCCACTAGTGATCTCGGGACAGGTCCGTGACGTTCGGGTCCTGACTGAGCAGGGGGCACTGCGGAAGATTCTCCTTCGCCCTGGGATTTCTTTTTATCCGATCGAGTTTCTGCTTTGCGAGACATTATCTGCAACATCAGAAAAACATGTTGTTAAAACAGAGGATATAAACAAGTAAAATTTTCAAGTTCATTCGGCATCAGTTTCATTCGGTATTCCCAACTTCATCCGGTTACACGGGTATATGACTCCATTCGGCACTCAGACTCCCCGAGTCCATTCGATAAAAACCCATTCGGCCAAAATAGAAAGGATCTCACCTGATTCGGTGAATGTAAGGAATTTGATTCGGCCAACACGTTTGATTCGGCAAAAGTAAGGTCTTGGTCCGGCAAAAACTAGAGTTTAATTCGGCTCGTAGGATAAAACAAAGGCGTACGGTCCCTACTTATAGACGAAAAGACACGGCCGGACCAACTGATTCGGCACCCGAGAACCGAATGAAGATGTCAAAGCTACATAAAACAAAGCACGGCATATGCTGGCATATGCCCCACTTTGGGGGGCAAATGTTAGGGGCGTTTCCACTACCAAACCATCTCCACTCCACAGCAATGCCGAACCGTCTCCACTCCGAATCAACCTCCGCTTCAGCTGCTACCGGTCCGCTCATCTCCTACCACTGCCGGACCAACCTCCTCCTACTACTACCGGATGAAGCTCCTCCTACTACTACCGGATGAACCTCCTCCTACTACTACCGGATGAACCTCCTCCTACTACTACCGGATGAACCTCCTACTACTACCGGATGAACCTCCTCCTACTACTACCGGATGAACCTTCTCCTACTACTACCGGACCAAGCTCCTCCTACCACTGCTGGACCAAGCTCATCCTACCACTACCGGACCAACCGTCTCCTAGCTGCCACCGAACCAAGCTCTTACCGGACCACCCACTACCGGACCAAGACATTCCGAACCAACACTACCAGGCCAGGTCGCGTCAGCCTAGGCCCATCAACAGCTGTACACATCCAAGACCCCTACCCCCAGCCTCACTCTATAAATAGAGGGGCAGGGGTACAACAATGGGGACAAGTTTGAGAGCTCAAGCACGGAGAGAACTTTCAAACAACTTTCTTTTACTTGTATCAAAGCTTTGTACTTGTAATCAAAACAAGAGAAGAGAAATAACATATAAAGTGGACGTAGGCACATTCTGGCTGAACCACTATAAATTTGCGTGTCTTTTTACAGTTTAGCCCCTGCTTTTCATATATTTGCATAAATCGTTCAAATCACTAAGAACAACATAAGATCTACTAAATCATACAACTTTGAGGTGTTTGTCCATTTTTTGTGCAAACAACTATGGTTTCTGGACTGAAAGAAAGAGAACTTCTGCATTCGTCAAGGAGTGCTATTCGCTTAAGCCATGAATGATGTTATGGTTCGTTTCATCAGCGACATGAGCGGCAACAAGTTGGACTATCAGTCGTGCAGGGGCCTGTCTACTGGTTGACTATAGGAGTCTCGCTGATGCTAGCTACACACCTCACTTAGGTTATTACACTACCAATGGTACCAGCCTACCTTTACATAATGACTTCCAGTTTTTATGGTATATAAATCAGTCAATGGAATGGGTAGTCAACTATTTTTCTTGATGACCGATAGCAACAATAGCATTACTCATACTTCGCTACTCGGAATAAGAAAACAGCTTCGCTACCTTGGCCTTTGGAAGAACAACTCGTGCCTCGTTACCTTGTCTGTTCAGGGCATTCCTTTCCTATGCATGCATAAAGCTGGAAATGCCTAATAGCCGCCTCATCATCTTTACCGGGTGAGTGGATTGAGCATCAAGTACTCCTCCCTTTGTTGTTCAAACAAGGACTTCGCCCGACGAGGCAATTCGACACCGTGACGTGGTCTAGTTAAAGAAACAAAATTCATAGGCGACCCTTGTAAGAGGTCCAGTGTCACTCTGGGGGACCGATCCAAACTATTCTTAGCCTAGCATACCAAGTCCAAACTATTAATTTCATCAAAACCTGAAGATAATAAATCAGTATCAATTCATTCAGCTGCATAATTCAAGGACATGCGGACTACCTGGTAAAGCCAACACATAGACATAGAGCTTCCCGGTGGAACCATGGGTGTAGGGAGTTTCCCTGGGAGCAATACTAGAGAGGAATCCATTATCCCAGTTGCCAAGTGCTTAGTCATGCTTCTCAAGTGCCACTTCCGATTGAAGACCGTGTGGATTCAAATTCAGTACCCCACTCGAGTACCGACGAGGCCAGCTAATGATTCCCAAGCAAACGGTTCTTGCTAGGTCGACTAATGAAAATTCCGAAGAAGGAGTGGCTCGAAGAGGAACGGAGCTAAGTAGCTTATAGTTGTCGCCTCACAAACTCCCCAAGCTTGATAAGCAGCTTTAGGTCGTTGGTAGGCTACCTGATTAAACACCTTAGATAGCAACATCATACTTAGCAAGCAAAGAAAGAACTCTTCTTTCCGGTCTCTTCTCTTATACGTCTAAGAGTTTCTGCTATGCATAGGACTGAGTGCCAGTCTTTCCGGTTAGAAGTCTCGCTACGCACCTCCCCAAGCAAGAACGATTCTCTACTTGCTGCGAAAGAAAGATCCGCAAAAGAACTAGGAGATTCTCTACTTGCGTTGGAATCAAGATGAGCAGCGGAAGAACGATTCGATATTCAAGTTCTCTTTAACTTATTTCGTTTCGACAAGAATGATTCAATCACACTTTAACTTATTTCATCCGGTACTTGTTCGAGTGGTAAGATTCTCCCTCCGTCCTGGGTTCCCCTAGGGACAGTGCATTTGTCAATACTTCAGCACTCGACAAGAATTTTGATTGAAAATCGGGGTGAAAGAGAGCTAGAGAGGTCCCAAACCCCAATCCCGATCCCGTTCTGAACCGCCCCAATTAAGTACTGGCCCGGAATGGAATTAAGTATGGATAACGAATTTTTCATGAAGCTTGGGGAATGGAGACCTTCCCATTAGCAAGTATTGAATCTAAATTAGCTACGCACCTACTATAGGAGTTCGTTTTTCCTTCATACTACAGGATGAGTTAACCCCTGGAAACGAGTCCTTATGTTCCATATGGATGACTATGATACTACTGAAGAAGACTATGAGACCGAAATAGAAATGTTGCTGAATGGATATGTCGCTATGATAGCGACTGGGCATGTATGTTGCTATAGCAGCTACTGGGAATGGCAAAAAAGAATAGAATGGATTTGATTATGGTCGGGTTTGAAAAGAGATTCTGCATCTCCGTTCTCCTAGTGGATGGAAATCCCAAAGACTTCGACTCCGGTTGACTTATAAGCCCTCTCGAATTAGTTCTACGATAGAAGCCGTACACCCGGGGACAAATCTTTCACTCACTGAGTTGTGAAAACCTGTGACTATATCGTCCTGAAGTAAGAGAAAGAGAGAGATCCGGATGTATAACATTACCAAACTAAGGATAGGCCCGAGAACATCAAATAGTTGTTTCATTTGATCCAGCTAATCGAAAAGACCATCTTTTTGGTAAGGAAATAGATAAGACCATCCTTAATTTCTCCAACGAGAAAGGAATTTCATAAGCCAAAAAAATAGTGAAATAGTACCATGGATAAACACCCATGTTGTTTATAGACCAGGTCTCACCCTACTATTACTTACACGGTCTCACACAATCAACTACCGATCACTTCCAATTACCTTTGATCAAGCCTATTTTCGATTACGGGTATATTATCTTAGTTGAACAAACGCATAGGCCAGTATATTAATTGGGCGAATGTTAAAGCTAGTCAAACAGCCAAGTATATTAATTTGAGAATCTTCTTTCCTGCCATAATGGCTATTGGGGTATTATAAGCTCACTAAGCGAAGTCATCTTAACATTCGATTCCATCAATGACTCTAGACCTTTACCAGAATCACAATTATTCTCTACCCTAGAAATTGAGAAGAAGCCAAGGGCTAATTCTCTATCCCGCTAAGGGTAATAACTTAGATTCGATACCATCAAATTAGTTAATTAGAGTCTTATTAGATTCCAGATAATTGGTTAAAGTTCAATATGTGAATACCTTATAAGTGTGATTCTCTATTAGTAGATTTGATTCCATCATATTATAGTTCTCTACCAGCTATTAGATATTCTATTTGAGTCTTTAAGGCCATCAAATTGGTTAAGAAAAGTATAATATGTTCATACCAGGTATGACGAATCCCTATTAGTATAAAAGAAGAGCTTAAAAGAGGAGGTATAGCTACATAATTGATTGGAAGTGGACAATCATAAGATGTGGGCTACCGAAGAGAAAGGGGAAGATTGATCAGTCATCTCCGGGTGCAATAGATGAGAGAGATCTTCTTGCTCGCTTAACGGGTTACAGATGGGGTATTGATCTTAAACTCTAGTATAAGGTTAGTAAATAACCACTTAGTTGAGTTAAAGAATCACTTACTTGACAGATGGCTAAAAAGCTAGTTGAGTTGACTTATGACTTGAATTAGAGACTTGACCCATTAGATAACTTAGGATATGACTTCGAAGTTAGGCACTTCTTGTTGCATATGACCCATTAGATAACTTAGGGTTAGGGACTTGACTTGTTTACTTGACTCTTGGCGCATACGAGCCCTATTAATATATGCCCTAGAATCTTAGGGAAGCCGAGATCTAATATAGATTAGGTTGCTCGGCTTCCGCTAATGCATGAGAATAACGGGATAGAGTGAGTGCCTTACCGGGATGTGGTTGGTGCTAAGTCCTTGTGTGCTACCCTCTCATAATGAGTAAGTATTGTTGCCTTCTTCAAACCCATTGGGAAAGAGAATATCTTCTAAGCTAATCACTTACCCGTAATATATCCTTAGGCACTAGCTAGATAGGATAGAACAGCCCAGTATATTAATTTGAGAACCCAGGGAGTGAGAATCATAGCTTTTAGATATGGCTAGCTCGGCGACTATAGCTAATGCATGAGAATCGTAGGTGCGAAGCGTGCCTTTCCAAAAGGTTGGTGCTAAGTCCGTCCATCTGGCCTTAGGTAATGGCAATTCTGCAAAGAGAACCTCTATTCTTCTTTGCCAAGCAAACTTTCCTCTGTTCCTTAACTGTGATAGAATACCTGCGAAGCTTAGGAGTAAGTGCCTTCCTTACCACCGGGAGTTGGTGCCTGTCCTGTTTCTGTTCCGGATAGAATGCCCTGTCCGGCCAGTTATTCTTAGGGGTCTGTTGCTAGCATTAGGCAACAGGCGCCCGAAGGAAGGCCAGTATATTAATTGGGCGAAAATTTCTTGTTAAGGCTAGTCAAACAGCATGGGAACCTAGGTGCTGAAAGCGAATCTTAGGGAAGCTGAGATCTCAGTAAGTTATGTTTATGCTCGGCTTGCCGTATTATTTGAGGTGCGCAGCGTAGAATAGACAAGTAGAATGCATGAGAATCATAGGAGTAAGGGCCATCCCTTATTCGCTCCAAGAGAAGGCATTCCGTCTTTTCTATGACAAGCGAACCACCCGGACTTGACTGGACTTATGAGTTATGACTGGACTTGACTTATGAGTTGACTTATGAAACAGATGGGATATCTAAACCTAGGATAGGCACTGGACTTGTTGACTTGACTTGTTTACTTGGTTTCCCGTACCCCTATTATCAATATGCATGAGCATCTTAGGGAAGCTGAGATGTCAGATAGTTATGGGTATATTAACCAATGGCTTCTTTCTGACTTAGATAAAGAAAGAGATGAAGAAAGAGATTAAGGGCAACATAAGGGGATGAGGAGGCAGCTACACATTAAGAGTGATTTCATTAAGACGATGCGGGCTACCTCTTGCCGATGCCATGAAAGAATCTAATTCACCGAAAAACCTAGACCCGAACTAATTATTTCTTTACCTGGGTCCGATAGAACAACCAGCGAGGGTAGCACAAGTCGCATTACATCCTGTGGAGGATTTTCCTAAAGGGTAACCCAGAATAAGAGCTGGCATAAGGTTTTGAATCACCAGTCCCATAGCAAATCAATCATTGACTGATTCAATGATAGTGAGTTCCCGTAGCCTTGGTGGATTCGTTCTCGACTGCCCTTTGTTTCCGCTTTTTGGCGTCCCGATTTTACGTTACACTCTCAAAATCTGGATTTTGTCGCATTTCCTATTGAGGAAATCAGTAATAATACGCCAGATGCGTAACCAATCGACCTACTAGGGGTCCGACATAAGCTGATACCTTACTGCCTGCCGTGTTCACGATCGCGTGTGTTCGCAGATCGGAGTTAGACCAACAAACCCATAAGCTATTGCCACTACTATTGAAAGCGAAGTCTATCCTTCTTTGTCTAGGTATACGACAACTGGAAGGCAATACGGAAAGCCAGGTCAACTCTTTTTTTTAAACGATTGAAGAGGCAGATTGAACGACTATTGGGGCAGTTGAAGGCACTATTTGACTTGCCATGGTTTGGACTTGCACCGATTGATTAGTATTTAAGACTTCTAATGGAACTATTTCAAGTAATTCCTAAGCAAGAAGAGCGCCATATCTCCGAAATGCATCAACGGAGGACCTCATCTTGTAAATTTCCGTAACTGATGTCCCTTCTTTAGTTTAATGCGACCCCTGAAAGTCTAAAGTCAGGTTTCACTACCACTTCCGCGGATACACCATCAATCTCGATACCCAGACCATAGTATTAGCTTATTCCAATGAACTCAGCTACGTGAACCTTTCTGCTCTTTCTGCCCTAGATCCGCTGATATTTATCAGTCTTCCCCCGACCCTGAGCAATCGCACGTATACCGAAACCGGTGCCTTAGTCCTGCCTTCATGAAGAGGGATTACTATAGTTATTGGTAGCACTATTGGCTCCTTTAGGTCAAAGAGGTTACCTAAGCCGAGGGGAAGGTAAGAAGTAAAATAGGCAGCAACTGATGAACGAGACAAAAAATTACCATCCGCTGGCCTTGGGTTCAACGTCAGTAAACAAATTATGAGTTCGATGCATGGAACTAAGAGAGATCCATTTCGACACGGGCAAGGCGACCCCGATCAATTGAACAAGGTAGCGAACCAGCTAGGTAGCTTATGAACTGCTTGCTCAACCATCTGGGATAGGTTTCCTTTGTTAATGCCACCATCCAATCACAAAGCGAGGTAAGACTGATTCTTGGGTGCAGATAAGTAGCCTATGCACCTAGCCTCTAAGTTAGGTAGGGAGTCGACCTGAAGCCTACTTTCTCGGTTCTGATCCATCCCTAGGTGGGACTAAGCCTATGATTCTAGGTCTTACCCTTACGGCTAGTGAATCTCTCTTCTTTCTTCGCTATCGCTCCGCACCTTCATTCGTCTAGCTTCGCTACCTCTCAACAGTCAACTAGTCGCTTAGCTTTCTAACAAAGCAAGTAGCTAGCGCATCTCTTCCCTCTTAGAGCCAACCGTTCACTTCATCTAACGAGCGAGTCAACTTCGTTCACCACTTACACTTGGTTAGCAGGCCGAAGGACACTTATCTTCCCTGAAAGCAAATTATGGAATAGCGCTAGCTAACAAGTAAACGAATGAATGTTGCGTAAGTGAACGGAATGCTGTTGGCATGAGCTAAGCAAGCAAGTAAACTACTTCTCCCAATGTTTATACTGGGCGTAGGCGAAGTGAGTTGGCTGTTTCGAGGTGGGAGCAGTCAACAACTGAGAAAGGTAGCCTCGTGACTCCCGCCAGGGACCGGGGAAGAACTTATTGAGATGAACAATTACTAGCAACCCCAGGTGCGTAGCAAAAGTCTCCTTCTCTACTGCGCAAGGGGATGAATATGTGTATGAATCTCGCTTCTTGCCTGAGAAGTGGTTACAAAGAGCAACCTTAAGGACGGATAACTCTCTTCCTGGGCTTCCCGGTATGAGGATTCGGTACTGATAATGAGGAAAATACCTGGAGAAAGTAGGATTCGAGATTGTATTCGCAAGCACCTGGTATGAGTTGAACCTGGAGTGTCGTCTCCTTCGATACTGATAACTGGTTACCTAGGAACGGATAAGTGATTCCCCAGGGTCCTTACGGAACGGTTAATTAATTCCTAGGGTTCCCGGAGTGTCGTCTCCTTAGTGATAAGTCAAATACACCTGGTAGTGCCGTGTCCTTCCCCCCTTAATTCACTCTCCATGAGAAAAAGTGACCATGAGGAGCTTCAGGAGTACTTCGGAGTTCCTCAAAGGGGAAAAAGGTAGGTTAGCACCGAGGGATAGAATTACGGGTGCAGGCTTGGCCGCAGCCTTAGCACCCTAGACTTTTGAGAGGATAGTCGAAGCGGCATCTATTACTAAGAAGAGGATGCATTCCCTCAGGCCAAAACGCAGCAGGGTACGCAAAGGAACAGAAACATGAAAGAAGGTGCTGGCGTAATGAGTAGGTATGAAAAAACAGCTGATAGATTCGAATCAAGGGCCTCATATGCAGGAAGATCTCTCATATCTATAGTAGCTGGTGCTGGAAGTGCTTCTGGCCTTACCAGTATATTAGTAGCGAATCAAACACATTATCAATGTAGAGTACAAGTATTGTTAATATCCTGGTATCGAATCTTCCTTTGATGGTATCGAATCAATACCCAAGAGACTTAAAGGCTTGAAAGTCAAGAAACTGCGCTTGCGAAATCAATACCTCACTAAACAAAAGAAAACTGCCTTGCTGACCACTCTTATTTCACTTTAAAATGTTGGACAAGCAGTCCAATGAACTAGATGATCAACCCAATGAAACAGATGAACCGGATGTTGTCAAAGGGAATTAGGTCGATAATTGATAATAGTTCCCGGCCATCATTTTTTCCATTCTGTGGAGAGGGTTCGCTAAGTTTGAAAAGCCCAAAGAGCGCATCCCAATAGAATAGTAAGGCCACGGAGCTTGTTATCTATGTAAGGTGTTATCTCCCAGTCCCTATTGGTATTTAAAGGTTGACTGAACAACAACCCAATCGAGATTAGACTCGTACTTTCTTTAGTAGAGCCTTATTGCCAACATCGGTTCAACTAAATTGTCCAAAGGGTCTTTCTTTAGTAGATTACGCTATTAGCAACCGGGACAGGTCTCTTTCTTTGTAGCGGTACGCATGGTATTACTGTCAACGAATAAGCTAGTGGAACGAGTGTTGTCCATGAATTGAAGCTAAGACCGGATTCCATGTCCCCAGACAAACTAAGGATGGTACTAATTGTTAACGAGATTGATTATTCAAGCTCTGCTTATTGAGATGGAACTTCGAACCTATGTTACCAATATTCTTATGTAGTCGGGCTCTTCAATTCGGCTACGCACCTTGAATAAGGAAAATGATTATTATTCAAAAGTCAGGTGTGCTAACATTTATGGCTTACCCGGACTCATTGATGAATGCAGAAGGCTATTTCTCTGCTTTGACTCAGCCGCATACACTTGTTCTCCCATCCCGCTACGCACCTCCCTTATTCTCTTTGTCCCTGGGCTCTAAAGCACTTTGCCATATATTATCCTCGGTAGTCGAACTATTCAAACAAGGTCTTCATAAAAATTGATACTTGTTGCGTCACCGATTTCTGGCAATCCCGATGGGGACTCTGGAACGAAAACGTTTTTGTTCATCAAACTAAACCGCATACTAAACTGTCAAATCAGTTGAAGCCACTAAATCGGATTAAGTCCTTAGGGAATCTTTGGTCCAGGAGAATAGGACATCCTCACTCGACCCAGTATCTAGATCTGGCGAACAACTGGAGTCTTCTTTATACGGTGTGCCTATAAGTCTCCTGCTCCTGGCGAACTAATTCATAACATACCGGCTAGTTAAACCTTTCCTAGAGCCTTTAGTTCTCCAGCACTTTGCTCTTTCTCCTAAGAAATCATTAAGTTGACCGGGACTTATATAAGGTCTTCAAATCGAGCTACAATTGATTTCCGGCAACCCCAATGGGAAAGTGATTCAACTCTGGAACAAAAACGTCCGTTAAACTGCTTCGCCTTTTAAGTGTCCTTTTTCGTCCGCCTGTCCCTTGACCCGTTACTTGAATAGGGCTATAGGAAAAAACTGTACTAGAGAGTTCCTCTTATCCTCTTCACCTAGGACTAGAACCGGGCCTTTACTTCTTTATAGCTCCCTGTTCCCCTAAATTATATAGGTAGGTCGTCTCCAACCGGACCAAAAAACTCGTGCTTAACTTGATACTGGCCCTGCCCCCGCTATCTTTCTCTTTCTGTACTCGGAAAAAAAGAAAAGGAAAAGCTACTGGGAACAGAATTACGCCCGAATAAATATACTGGGCAAGCAGAAAATGGAAAGAAGAAAAGAAGGGCACAAACAATTTCTTTTTCTTTCCAATTTCAACGGTCTCCATCCTCCCAAGGCTCAAACCATTCCCAAACTCTCACCGTCCTCCCGAGGTAATCATCATGCTGAGAGTCAGCAGTATCGATCCCCATATCTATCGCTGATGCCTGCCCAGGTGGTGGATGTTCGATCCTTCTTTTTCGCTGGGTTGGTAATAATATAGATAAAAGAGCAAGCACATTCTTTGGCTTGAATCACAGAGGAAAGTGACAACAACTATCACAACTGGAAATGCTATAACAACTTACTTGCTATCTGACCGAAGATATGCGAAAGAGGGAGAATGCGCTACATTTGATATGGCTGTAGTAGCATCGGTTATTGCTCTGGTTATGAATGACCCAATCCAATCTATCTATGGCCCTAGAAAGATACGGCTTCCTTCGGTGGTGAGAGCTGTAGAGGATGTTAGTGTGCTAGGGCAAGTGGGCTAACCCGAACTCCCGGGGCTTTTCCTTCAATAGGCGTTCAGAAGTTTGAACGAAAAGCGCACTAGAATAGCTTTTCTTTGTTTTCTCGGGGACAACACAACAAAACAGCACAGCAAGCAAAGCACAACTGAGGAGGCTAAGCTGACATTCTCATGTGTAAATTAGGGGTCTGAGGGGCCGTAAATTCTAGGGCAAGGACTTGAGGAG
This sequence comes from Allium fistulosum, assembly GCA_030737815.1. NCBI lineage: Eukaryota > Viridiplantae > Streptophyta > Magnoliopsida > Asparagales > Amaryllidaceae > Allium > Allium fistulosum. The sequence goes on from CM060903.1 coordinate 1,264,954,852, forward strand.
TACGACAGGGAGGATGGATCGATGGCAGCAACGAGGAGCGAGCAGAGCGAGTAGAACGACTACCGGGAGTGGGGAATACTCCTTTCATTACAGTCGTTATTCATCTCTTACTAGGAGACTTTGCACCGATGGAATAATACGCACCTTCTCCCGGAGCTACGCTTCCTCCAACTACTTGAATGTGAAAATCATATCCTCAAGATCAAATTCTTTGCTGTTTTCCGGGATTTTAGGCATGAGCCGCCTTATTCATGGGTACGGCATTTTTCGGTATGACGTAATATAAGAGAATATTAAAATTGATGTAAATTCGTTCCAAATATCGAGTACTTTACTTTAATTAAGGGTGGGAAAATCATGTTTTTCTATTTTGGTACCCCTATTATTAAATAACCCACTCGACCGGGGTTTCTTAGGGGAGGTAGTTTGCCCTTATGAAACAAACGAATGGACGATAAGCATAGTTACGCTCCGGAACTGTCAAAGCTGATTATAACCTAGGCGTGGTTGTATCTCTTTCCCCTCTCTCTCTTACACTTGACCGCCCCGGGTAGAGAAACATCGGGAAAGGGAACACCTTAGTTATTACTAGGAGGTACGCGGGAGGGGGAACGCCAGAACGAATAACGAGCCTGAACAAACGAATAAGCATAAGCCGTAGTGAAAAGTGTTCTCATTTCCCGAAGATGAGCAGACTACACGCGCATTGTGGCAAAAGAAAAAGGTAACCCTGAGCACTTATATCCATTGACGTCTAGGCGGCATGCTTAGCAACGTCCACTCCCATTGGTCGTGCTCATAGACCGTCATGCCTTGACAGAAGATGTGGCATATTAAGCTGAGTACGGGTAATTCTGGCTAGACAGCATCAATTGTCTCAGTCAAAGTGTTTATCAGTCTATTCAAAATGTTGAAGTCTAGTTATACGGGAATCTCATATCCCATTTAGCTAGGAGTTCTCATTGACTCCATATGGTGGGATAGGTTATTAAAGAAGAGCATCCACGACTTAGGATTACCTTTTGCTCGGAAGTGAAGTACCCTGGAGATTGACTCACGAAACCTATCTATCTTGGTTCTCTTTGTGAGAAATCCAATCAAATCAACCTAGCGAGCAAATGTCGTGTGTTGGGTATTATAGTATGGTTACGGTTTCCAGTCTAGTGACTTGCTTTTCTAAATGTTCATGAAATAGTCTAAACAAACGAATAAGCTATTGGCTATTGCCCGAGTTTGGCCTGGGTTAACGGAAATAGCCATAGGGTTGGTTAGAACTGTCTGCTAGTTCTCTGTCCTAATAATATGGAGTAGATTCAAACCTTTCTTTCTCGTAAAGGCGTACTCGCCAGGAGCAATTATGCAGGAGACGAGTGAGACATCAGAGCAAGGAAGCTAAGCTGCTTATGCGGTGCGTAGCGAAATACAGGGATTGTTGAACAAGTATATTAATTGCGAGTGAAACATAAGAGAACTTTTTCGCCCAGTATAAACATTGGCATTCGACTAAATTCGTCTCACGATATTGTATAAATAATAGTACTAAAATTGTTCGAGAAAGAAAACTACTATAGTGAACTCCAAGTAATATTTACTCTCTAGAGCATCTCTTTAATTGGAATCAACCCAACAAACCCAATTAATATACTGGCTCGTGCATGTGGAAGGTAAGAATAACGTTCAACCCAATTAATATACTGGGTCTCAAGGTGCTTGCAAAATAAGAAAGAGATTATTACCCACCTTAGACTACTAAGCCCTCTCGAATTAGTTCTACGATAGAAGCCGTACACCCGGGGACAAATCTTTCACTCATTGAGTTGTGAAAACCTGTGACTATATCGTCCTGAAGACGGATGCGACGGGAAGAAGTGGCATTTAGAAGTGTTGCTGACTTTACATTTAGGTTTCGGCATAACAAAGCTTGCACTGTCTTTTCGCACTTAGGAGACCCCGAATCAATGGGGGAGGGTAGATTAATAGTTGGTAATGATTCTACTACGGTGCCGAAAATTCGCAAGCTGGTCCTAAGAAATCGTTGTTGTTCATTGGATTCTGGAGGAATGACTTCGTTAGGATTGGAGAATTGCTGCAATTCTTCCTGAATAGACTTGATTCTCCCATCGAGAGTTTCTTTGAAAGTCTTACCTAAACTCTTCCGACTGAATATGATAAAGCCTAAAAAACAACGAGCTACTATCATTTCTTCATTATAGATTGAGATCTTCTTCGGACTTGATGCACAAATGGATGGAATAGCAGCAAATAGCATCTTTCTATCCTGCATATTCGTTGAACTCAATCTCATTGGGTGATTATTTTTATCTATCTTCTTTGCAAGGGAACGGTCAAAAAGCCAAAATAAGTGCAATTAATATACTGGGCATTGGGATTTCATTCTGAGGATTTTGAAAGCTGTTGACCTTCTTGCCCATCTAATTGAATGCATTGCGGCTTGTATCACCACCCCTAAGTTCTCGGTCTCCATCAATGGGGGGCTTGAGGGCTATTTAGGGATCCACTTTCCCCATATCTATTTGTTCTTGCTGTGGAATTTCCAGGATCCTTGTCAAAGCTTCTAGTAATGGAAGGCCACCCGAGATGTGCTAAGCTGGATTTGACTCACCTTTGTTTTGCTAATGATCTCCTGTTATTCTGCCAAGGCAATCAAATCAGCCTCTGTCATTAAGTTTTTATTCCTTTTCTACTCTATCAGGGTCGATGGCAAATCCTGACAAAAACGAATTTCTCAGTGCTGGGGCTAAGCACAATGTTGAGAACCGGCTTCAGGGACCTTGCCCATCAAGTTTCTTGGAGTGCCCCTTATTTCTACTAGACTCGCAACCAGAGCCGGGCTATTAGATGGCCTCTCATTGAGAAGATTACCAACAGGGTTGAGGACTAGCAAACGGCTTTCCTATGCGGGTAGACTTCGGCTCATCAGATCAGTGTTGTTCAGTATTCAGGTCTACTGGAGTAGCATTTTCATTTTTCCGAAGGAAGTGTGCAAGGTTATTGACCAGATCCTCAGATCTTTCCTCTGGCATGGTGCAGTTGGGATCTTTCCACTTAACTACACTTCTACCATCCAGCCTTCTTGCTCCATGCTCCATGCTCCATGCTCCATCCAAAATGCTCCAAATTACTTGACTACTTGGCTGCATGAAAAAATAGGGTATCTAGAGTTTAAGGGAAAAGGAAAATAAACTCCGGGTTAGTCATAGGACTGGAGTAAGAAACTCAAAATACGAGTATTTGGAGAAAAAAGGTATTTCATAAGACCACACTGCACATAAACACGGAACGATTTTTTACCTTATGATAACCAAATCATTTCTATGTAAAATTCAGTGATATTTTTTTTAATGACATTTTTTGAAAACTTTTCAAATAAACATATTCAAATAGCCGAAATTGTTATGTTGGTTAAATTTGACGGCATAATAGGTTTACAACTAAACCGAAGGCACTTATTGGAGATTTAGATTTCCAATGAATAGCGAGGTAAGTGACTAGCTCCCGTATAGTACATTTCTAGAGGAATGTATTGAGTATAGACATCTTCAAAACCTCTACGAATTAAGACCGGCCTACCCGCAGGCCCATCAAGTGGCGAATAGAACTAATTATACATCATCCCTGCCATTACCGACCTATCTAGGATCTCATAGCATACACCACATAATTTAAACCCGACGCCATAGTACATGGAAATAAATAAATCTAGAAAGGTGATATCATACCCTAATGGTTGCAATCCACCTAGCCTTAAAGCAACCCATGTTTCACAATTCCCCGAGTGTGAGGCTTGAGGTAAAGTTTACCTTTCTTAGAACATTTTCACTTAAAACACTATATTGCCATTCCCAACAACACACTATTGATTTCCATAAAAGTACAACCCTACAACATCCCCCTACTTGGATGCCCAAAACTAACGGCTATGGATGTTGCAGTCATCCATAGTTATTAATCATCGGCAACCAAATACGGCGATATTAGATATGTTGATACATAGCAACATAAGAATATGGAAAAAAATTAAACAGTTAACAAATTCCAAATTCCATTTCAAAATATTCCAAATTGATTTCATAATCCTAGCTTGTAGACAACGTTTAGATAAAATATAACTATTACGATGCCCCCTTGGTTGATCAGAGTATATATAATAAGGCACTAAACAATTTGCCTTTACAATCAAACACACAGCGGAAATAAAAGAACTCTAACAACAAGCTTGCCTCTAGCACGTCTTCAGAAGCTTTATTTGTCTAAAAGAACACATGGAAACCTTAACTCTCAACCTACTCAAAATAAATTGAGTACCCATGAGTTTAAGGGGAAAACAAAAACTTCGAGTCAGACATAAAGCTTGGTATTAATAATAATCTACCATCTCAAACCATTTGGATATCTAGTGAGACCACGCCACTTAGCGGAATGGGTTTTCCCTTCACTATTATCCCAAAACCTTTATAAAACCATATATTATTCCCCTGCATTCACAATGGTTAAAACATAGTATTTTAAGATATTATGATGATATGCAAAACAAGTAAATCAAATCTAGATTATCCATCCTCATTCATTCTGACTATCTGTCTCAACTATAGTTTTAAGGGTTACTGTTAACCTATTAATTACTCATGGACTATCTGTCTGATTTCATAGTTTTCATGGGATCACTAAGAACCTATTGGTAATTCCAATATCTTTCCTCTAATCCTAGTTTTCATGGGCTAACTAGGAACCTATTGACTAACTATCAATATCTCAATCCGGATATAGTATTCATGGGCTAACAATAAACCTATTGGCCCCTGCCAATATCAATCATAGTTTTCATGGGCTGACTACGAACCTGTTGGCCCCTACCAATATCATTTGTTATACATAGTTTTCACAGGCTTACTGCAGACCATTTGGCCCCTGCCAATATCTTTAATTAGGATTTAACACTTCTTACGTTACATTCACTACTGGGTCAACCTAACTGGTTATTCTGCCCTTCTCAAAATACAGTTATGGGTTAATAACAATGTGAATAAGTATATGAAGAAGTAAACATAGCAACAAAATAATACCAACGCCTGTGGTTTATTATCCTTGAAATCATCTTTATATATATATATATATATATATATCGTGGTTAAACCCTTTAACCTTTTTAATGAAGGAAAACTTCTTCATATCAAACCCTTTGTTTATTTAAGCCATGGTTATTCCTTTAAACTGAGATTGGGTTTATGTTTTGAAATCAAATAAAAGACATCTCTTTCGAAACCTCTGGATAGCCTCCTTAGAAAGCAAAGAAAACCCCTTTTCAAAACACAACAAACACACCTTTCGAAGCCCTTGATAAAAAATCCCTTTTGAAACCAAATATACCTTTCGATTGTATCAAAACATCCTTTAAAACATAGCTTCGAAACTAATGAAAATACCCCATTTGAAAGCATTGGGTTTAATCTTTAAAAAGATCCTTTGAGTCAAAATGGTTATGTACGAAAATTTCTCTTTCGAAACCAACTATAGAATTATTTAGGAGAAAAAGCTGATGGTGTCGGAACCATCTAGTCAAAAGTAACAACCATTAAATTGAAACTTCAAAGGATAGAGTCGAAACCCTCAACCCCTTTCGAAAGCATTCGGGAAAGGCTTAATTTAGGTTAAAACAGAGGTAACCCTTCGACAGCATAGATGGCTTCAATGCAGTCGAAAGAAAAATTAGCGGATAGGTTTCAACTTGGTCGAAACTAATCTTTTCGAAAGCTCTCACTTAAAGAAAATATACCCCCTTCGAAAGCTGACACTTTTACATAGTATAGAAACCTTCTTTGAAAGCACTTTATAAAATCCTTTCGAAATAATATGTTTAGACTATGTCAAAAGCTTTAAGTAAAACAAAGCAAATACTTAACTTTTGAAAACTAAACAAGGTTTCGCCATTCGGAAGCATTCCTTTCGACACCATAGCTTTCGCCTTCCTTCCAATCCATTGCATATTATCTAAGTGATATTTTATGTATTGGTTTCGACTATGTGGGTTTCGACTGTGTAGGTTTCGACTGGGATGGAGCGGAATCAATGGAGCCGAAAGGTGTTGCCATTTGAGGCGGAACTAACTTTTCTAAGTTCAAGGCGGAAATCTAGCTTCTTTTAGTAATTACTTTATAACAACTTGCCTATTTGTAAACCTTTGATTGGTTGTTGTACAACTTTTCAAATAGTTTACAATTAAAACTGTCGTAACCAGATATAAATCAAAATAAGTTCAAACACATAAGCCCTTCCATTTATAAAACCGGTATTTGCAAATAAGTCCTTCTCTTGAAATAATTTATTTTCCCTAGTAAATCAATTGGGAAAATCCCCAAAAATCATCGAAATTCAATTTTATCATGAAATCAAACAAATTAAATTTCAGACCCAATTTCTTCCTGAAATAATCGAAATAAATTTTAAACCCAATTATATTACATTTTCCTTTAGAAATTCATAATAAATTTTTCATAGCTTGGAAAATTATGAAAATTAAAACCCATCTCCAAAATCATATCTTACTTATCATAAAAAATTTCCATTGCATTTGAAAATCATAAACCCTTGGTTTTACTCTAAAACCGTGCAAATTCATATGTAAATGAATTAAAATAAATTAAACATAATATGGTTCAAGCATATCATCATCCATGTCATCATAAATACGAATTTAATCATAAATCTGAAAACATATAATCATGGAATAAAATAGAGATGGCATGAAATTATTATTCACCTTAGATATGGTAAGGAATTTGAGATTTGTTGTTGATTAATCCTTCCTAGCTTTGGTCCTTAGCTTTGGATTGAATTTTCCTTTTTTCCTCCTTGTTAATGGCCGGTTCTACTTTAGTTTTTGATTTGCATTTGTGGAATTGAGAAATCAAACGTGAATGGGCAAGGGTAAGAAGTGTATAGCCGTGTATGATAAGGAAGCTGTTTTCTTAATATGCCCATGCGTAATTTAATTAGTTTAATAACCCAATTAAAGCCAATTTACTTTATTGATAAGCACGGCTCTATATATGGTTTATTCAAACCTCAATCCCCTTATCATCATTATTCTATTTAATTTATCTAATTAAATTTCCTGAATAATGTTATCAAAATTAGGGATGTTACAGACCCCAGAGCACGTACGTCTCAGAGAAGGGTGTTAAGGATAAGAGGGGTTACCTCCTACACCACCGAGAAGATGTACGTCTGTAGAGATCAGTTCACTATGATCTTAGAAATGCAATGTCAGACATTCATTTATACAAGTTGTCCAAGAATATGACAAACCAAAGGCTCTCTCCCACCACATCCTGTCAGGCATTGGCCCTAGAATTAGTAGTGAGTAGTCCTTGCATATGAAGATCCCAGAACGAAGTGACCGCTGCAATTTATTTATCTCTGGAGCTACTCCAAAATTATCAACAAAAGGTCCTTCTATTATGATGATCCCTGCTTTCAACTTCATTGTCTTTAACATGTCTTCACTTTCGAACCCGTAGATTGGTTCAATGTGGTTTTCGGATAAGAATTACCCGAATCCGACCCCCGTTCCTTCAAACCAATCATCGATTAGAAGAAGTTAAGGTTTAATGGTGATTATCATTTCATTCATTAATATCTTTTATGAAATAAATTATCTCTTTTAGAGATGTAAATCTTTTAAATCATATTCTTTTCGTGGGATCACTAAACCTCTCTTTAACCAAATCAAAATAATTTCTCATAAATCATAATGCAAAAGCTTTTTGAGTAAAAAAGGGTCGATAGAAATTATACTAATTTTACTTAACATCAATTTTTGTATTCAACCTTTATTATCCGTCGAATAGCGGCGAAATCACCTTTTAAATTCACGCGGATAGTACGTTTCCTCCTTAGAATTTTATACCAAGAATAAGAAGATTATTTCTACGCAATCCAAGTTGTATTAAATTTGGAAAAATTAAATCTTTTATACTTGCCTCGTTTCCGACATTTCGACCTTATCCATTCCTCACCCAAGAAAGAAGCTAAATGAGCCAGGGCACTGGTTGCACCTGAAAATCTCCTTAGTTTAAGCACCTTCCATCTGGTTTTTATAAATAGAAAAATCTAGTCTACTCATCAGCTTTTAAAGCCAAGATTAAATCACTTAATATAACAGCTTTTCTTTAAATCATTTATTTAAATCCTTTTAAAATAAATTATAAAACCACCAAATTAAGTTAAAAATACAGTTATTTATTTGAAATTTTTTATAGATTATTTGGAAAAGAATACTTAAGTTTAAATACCATATTTCAAAAGTTATTAAAAGTGCTACGAATAGTACTTCTAAGCTTATTTGATCAAAACAACTTTTCTATCATTTAGAAATCCATTTTTATAACTCAAATCTCTTAAAAACAATTTAAAAGATTTATAGAACTTATCCCATATTTTTTAAAATTAAAAATATCATTTGTAAAGAATTTATCGCTTTTGTTTCTGAACAGCCAAAGCGCAACTATTTTGAAAACTTGATTTGCTCATATTTCAAAATCTACTAAACGAAATCTCGATATTTCTCTTTTGTTTGAAAACTATGATTATAAGAGTTTAGAAATTCTTATTAAAAAGAATTCCGACTTCGAATCCATCATATTAATGGATTTAGACTTTTACGTAATGAAATCGCGAACTGCCAGTATGCGAGCGCCTATTTTTGACTCAACTTTCATAACTTATCCAAACTTCACCAAATTTGGTTTCAGTATCTACAAATATGAATAAACCATTTTAAAGGGATTTAATGATTCCATATCACTTTTATAACTTAATTCGAAAAGTGATTTCCTTGTGTAATATTAACGTGTATTTAACGTGACTTGTTTACACAATTAAACAACTATATTAAAACAACCAAGGTTGATGATCAAAGCATAGTAAACATTCATGGAAAACATGTCACATCATCATTATGTATATATAAATATAGAGTTTCTCACTTGGCTTTCGATCGGGCTAACATTAAAACGGCTATTGCTTCGCTATCTCAAAATCGGAGCTCATGACTATTAGCATAGTTGCTCCTAGGGGGTTTGGCCTTGGTCTTGGAGGCTTGGAAGGCTCAGCCTTGCTTGGAAAATGCTGGTGGAGGGATTGGTTGCACACAGCCTTGGTGGAGGAAAAGGAAGAGAATACTAGCTTGAACTTTGGTTTGAAGTGTTATAGATTTCGATTATTTTGGCATAACTTTGTTTTGATTTTGTAATGTTTTCTTTCTTAGGCAATGGAAGCCATTAGTTTAGAGAAGAAGAAGATGAAATAGCTTAGGAATATTATGAAGAAAAGTGTGAATGAAGTGAAGAGAGGTGAGTGCTATTTATAGGCAAAAATGGGAATAAAAATATCATGATATTTGCACGCAAATACGTCGCCATTTCATCACCACCACATTCCCCTCTCCCCTCATCATGTTCGACCGAACATCCCCCTCTTTGTGTGCATGGCTATGTGCTTTTACTTAGGGTGTAAGATGTTGACTTTTGTTTTACTTAAGAGTTAAGTTTTTGAAATATCTTAGGTATATATATATTTATTTATTTATTTATTTATTTATTTTATTATATAAGTAAGTTTATATGTATATATGTGTCCATGTGCATGTGAATGTGTTCATGTGTATGTACATGTATGTGTGCATATGTATATCTCAAATGATTCACAACGTTGCACAACTTTTCTATGTTGAATCGTTAAGGATTTCGATTTCCAGTCATATTTTCACTTCTTCTTTGATATATATGTATATATATATATATATTTGTGTGTGTGTATGTATGTATTTGTAAACAAAGTTTGATAATAATATTTCTATCATTATATAATAATAAAAAGGGCTTATTTAATAATTAAAATAATTGTTAAATCATTTAAACTCAATTTAAATTAAAAAATCATTTATTCCAAAATACCGGTATCATTAATGATGTCATAAAGAGATTTTATTTTCAAAAATCAAATGAAATTTTTTATTACATAATCTCACTCATATACGTAAATGAGTGTATGTATCTAGCTCTGTGCATGATATCAGATGGTCTAAGAGCTGTTTATTGATAAAACAATTTTTAGCCATTTTATCAATATATCTTCCAAAGTGTATATTTTTGTAAATATTTATTTAAATTTATTTTACAAAAATTATTTATTGTTCAAAACATTATCATTTATGTTAAAAAATCTTATATTTGAATATTCTAAAAAAATTCTGAAGTGATGAATTTACGAATCGTTACAGACTTCCCTTCTTAAAAGAATTTCGTCCTCGAAATTAAAGATGAGAAGAGGATAACTCAAAAGGAATATAACATATATGATAAATTATATACAAAGCTATGATAGGTGACTACACCACAAGCAGTGAGTACACTACCTCCATACAATATATACAATTCATACATCCATCCTAAACTCTGGATATGCCTTCCTTATCCTATCCTCTATTTCTCATGTACAGTCGATAGCATCACCACTCCATTGAACTTTAACTAATTGCACAACCTTTCTCCTTAATCGCTTCTCATCACGATCCACGATTTTATTAGGTTGTCTGATAACTGTTAAATTAGGCTCCACTTCTAAATCCTCCTGGGCGGTTGTTTCTATGATTTGTTCCAGATCATACCCATACTTACATAAATGAGATATGCAAAACACATTCTGTACATCCGATAACCTTTCTGAAAGTTCTACTCGATAGGCTAATGGCCCAATCCGCTCTAGAATGGGAAAAGGTCCAATATATCGAGGAGCTAGCTTGTTGGTTCTTCCAAATCCCTTGACTCCTCTCATCGAAGAGATCTTCAGAAATACCTTATCTCTAATCAAGAATTCTAAATTTATATGCCTTTGATTAGCATAACTCTTTTGTCTTCTTTGTGCTTCCTTCAGTTTCTTTCTAATCATGTCCACTTTCTTTAAAGCTTCTCGGATCATATTAGGACCAAGTACTAACCGATCTCCGGTTTCGATCCAACATGCTGGGGACCTACACTAGCGACTATACATGGCTTCATAAGGAACCATATTAATACTGGCGTGATAGCTGTTATTATAAGAGAACTCTACCAAATGAAGATGGCTATCGCACGAACCTCCAAAGTCTAATACACATGCTCTCAAAAGATCATCTAATACTCTGTTTAGTCATTCGCTTTGCCCTTCAGTCTGGGCATGATATGCGATGCTTATATCCAGCTTCGTTCCTAAAGCTGTCTATATAGCTTCCCAGAACTAACTGGTAAAGATTGGATCTCGATCACTTACGATGTTGGTCGGAACTCCATGTAGTCAAATAATCTCCCTCATATATATCTCAGCTAAGCTTGAGGTTGTTCATGTGGGCTTTATTAGGATGAAGTGTGCGCTTTTAGTAAATCTATCAATGATAACCCATACGCCTTCATTCCATTTCCTTGCCCGTGGCAAGGCATTGATGAAATCCATAGATATTTGGTCCCATTTCCACTTTGGAATCTAGAGTGGTTGGAGTAGTCCGACAACCTTTTGCTAATCAATCTTTATCCGTTGACAATTTGTGCATCTTTTCACATGGATGGAAATGTTTCTCTTTATACCACCCCACCGAAAAGTCTTTTTCATATCTCTATACATCTTGGTAACTCCGGGATGTATTGCGAGTGAAGAATTGTGACATTTGGTTAAATCTTCCTGTCTAATCCTATTAAAATTGGGAACACATATCCTTCCATTCGCTATTAGTATTCCTTGCTTATCAACTTTGAATCCTATTTGTCTTCTCAGTATCAGATTCTCTTCTACTTCCCTAGCTATCCATGCAATAATTAGATCCTTGAGCTAGTTCTCCTTTATATGAAAATTAATGCTAGACACATCGGTAAATGTGCTATAGTGGCATGCTTTCTGCTTAGAGCATTTACCATAACATTGGATTTTCCTAAAGTATATAGAATTATCAAAGTCATATGATGCAAGGAATTATAGCCAACGTTGCTACCTCATATTCAAGTCCTTCTAAGTGAAAAGATATTTCAAAGATTTGTACTCCATGAAGTGATCAAACTTTTCACCTATTTAAAGAAGGAATATTATTTACCAAGGTAAATTAAAGTTTATTAAAATAAACCCTAAAGAATTCTTACCCAACAAATAATGTCTCTATATTTTTAATGCAAACACCATGCTTAATAGCTCCAAGTTATATATCACATAATTCCTTCCATGGATCTTCAGTTGTCAGCTCGCATATGCGATGACCTTTCCATGCTGCATCAGAACTACACTTACTCCTTACCCATAAGCATCAGTATACATGGTTAAACAGTCGCTTTCATCATCAATAGCTAATACGAGAGCAATAGTCAAACTCTTTTTGAGTTCCTGAAATGCTTCTTCCTATTTCTACGTCCACTTAAACTTAGCATCCTTCATTTTCAGCTTTGTTAAGTTTGAGGAATTTTGGAGAAGTCTTGGGTAAACCTCCGGTAATATGCAGCTAATCCTAAGAAGCCATTGATGTCCTTCGAAGTCTGTGGTTGTCTCCAATATTGTACAGTTGAGATTTTCCTAGGTCTGCTGAAACTCCATCCCTTGACACAATATATCCCAGGAATACTACCTCTTTTACCCAAAAATGGCATTTTGAAAATTTTGCTTTCAGCACATTTCTTCTCAATATCTCACACACAATCTCCAATTACTTTTCATGCTCTTCTTCAGTCTTTGAATATATGAGAATATCATCAATAAAGACCAACATGAATTTTTTGAGTATGTCTCTCAATACTATATTCATAAGGTCCACGAAATAGGTGGGTGCATTGGTTAGCCCAAATGGCATAACTAACCATTCATAGAAACTATCTGGCCCTTGATATGCAATCAAGGGAATGTAATCTTCTGCTATTCTCAATCGATGGAATCCGAAAGCTAGATCCATTTTTGAGAATACCCGAGCACCATGTAATTGATCAAACAAGTCATCTATGTGGGCTAGAGGATACTTGTTCTTAATCGTTTGCTTATTTAAGTCTCGGTAGTCTACACACAGTCTAAGAGAACCATCGAACTTTACCATAGAAACCACAGTTTCGCCCCAACTTGATCGACTTGGTCTAATTAGCCCTTTTTTAATAATTCATCAGTTTTTTTTTCCAACTCAATCTTTTCTTTTGGAACCATCCTATGAATATGGTGAATAATGGGTCTGGCAGCAGGGATTAAGTCAATACGGAATTGAATTTCTTGATGTGGGGAAAAACTTTTAATGTCCTTTAAAACATCTTGAAATTCTTTAACAATCGATATTCGTTCCAAGTTCATTTGAGATGAATCTAACGCATACATGAAGCCATCTCTTACTGGACTAGGTCCTTTACATATTATTTGATCTAACACCCTTCCGTTCCGGCTTTTAATATAATCATTTGATTGTTGCAATCTAAAATAGCTCTATACTTGGGTAGCCAATCCATTCTGAGTAAGATATCAAATCCAATGAAATCGAGGACAAAGAGGTCGCATAAGAATTGGTGGGTTTGGTAGGTAACTTGTACATTTACACAGATCATACAAAGATTGGTCGTACCGCCTATGGATTAGATATGCGGATATGGGTTTCTACTATTTTTGGGGTAAGGTTTAACTTATCAACCAATTTCTTAGCCATAAAACTATGGGAAGCCCCGGTATCAAGTGATACTCTAACTGAAATATCATTAACACATAAATTACCTTCTAGGACTCCATTGCCCTTCACATCTTCAGAGGTTGAAGGCTCATTCTTTATAGCATAAACATTGATCTGTTCTCCCTTCTTCATTAACGGGCACTTGTTTTTCTAGTGTCCCAACTGATGGCAATTATAACAAATACTCTTTTGAACCATAGGAGAGATGGTTCCTTGTTGCCGCTTCTACACCTTGGGACTCCTACAGTGTGTTGCAAAATGGCCTTTCTTCTGGAAATTATAACAAACAACATCCTTATAACTATTCTCTTGAGATCCTCCACCATTCTTTCCCTGCCCCGGCTTCTTTCTCTTGTTCTAATTGTTGCTGTTTCCTTGGGCTACCATCAGATTCCTTCTATTCAATACTTCATATCGGAAACCTATATCTAATAGGTCCCTAAAAGTTCCCTTCACATGTGTGATCATTCAGTCTTGATATTGCTCTTTCATTCCCGCAATAAACTTCTTATTCTTCTTTATGGGCATGTCTATTAGTCCCGACCCAAAACAAGATAACCCGGTAAACTTATTTGAGTACTCCTCCACAGACATATCTTCTTATTTTGAGTCCATAAAATTTCTATAAAGACGGGATTTTCCTGCTGTAGGTATATACTACTATTCGAATACTTCTTTAAATCTGGTCCATGAGAAATTGTCTTCGGAATCATTCAAAGTTATGGATTTCCACCATGCTAGGGCTCCTTCCCATAATTGCCAAGAAGCTAAGAACCTCTTTTGATCATCCTCTATGTTCAATCTTTTGAATATCTTTCACATGAGCGGAGCCATGCTTGCACTTCAATAATAGTCTAGGTTCCTTAGAATGGTTTTCCTCCCAAGCTAGTGTAATTCTTGCAAAGAGTTGTAAAGTTAATTTGAGGTTGCTCAGGGATTACCACTTCCTCAATTACTGTAGCATTTGATTGACTATTGGTGGCCGAAGTGTTGCTACCTTCCTTTCATCCTTTTCTGTTACTCATTTCCTTCTATCTGCATATAGTAAGGAAAAATCTTTAGAATTATAGACTAAATTGTCTTAGGGAATGGGTATTAAGAATAAAATGACATGGATGGATTTATTTGGATGAAATTACAAATACGCTCCCTCATTGACTAAACTCATTCTAAGGTATTAATAACACTATCTCTAATGAGTCAACCTCATCAAGGCTTAGGTGTTCGCTCAACCTAAGCTCTGATACCAACTGTGACGAATGGGCCTTCGGCCTTCTACCAATGGGTACAACCACCGTGGATCACATTGATACCTTGTGATTTGCTTTCATGGCCAGCCTCTCGACTGCACCAACCTATTCTCACTAGGACATTTAGGAGTAAGAGTCATCTGCTTTCCACTAAATACAAGTGAGAAACCCCAATCATGCTGCACAGAGCAAGTAAATCCGATCTTGGTTCCTTTGAACCAATCATAGATAAAACGATGTTAAGGTTTAAGGGTGATTATCATTTCTTTCATTAATATCTTTTATCAAATAAATTATCTCTTTTAGAGATATAAATCTTTTAAATCATATTCTTTTTCAGTATATACGGGGTCATTAAACCTCTCTATAACCAAATCAAAATCATTTCTCATAAATCATATTCCAAAACCTTTTTAAGTAAAAAAAGGTCGATAGAAATTATACTAATTCTACTCAACACCAATTTCTGTATTCAACCTTTACTATCTGTTGAATGACGGTGAAATCACCCTTTAAATTCACATGGATAATATGGGTTCCCTCCTCGGAATTTAATACCAAGCATAAGAAGATTATTTCTATATAATCCAAGTTGTATTAAATTTGGAAAAATTAAATCTTTTATACTTGCCTCGTTCCCGACATTTCGACCTTATCTATTCCTCGCCTAAGAAAGTGGCCAAGTGAGCCAGGGCACCGGTTGCTCCTAAACATCTACTTAGTTTAAGCACCTCTCATCCAGATCTCACGAATACAAAAATCCAATCTACTCATTGGCTTTTAGAGCCAAGGTTAAATCGCTTAATTATAACAGCTTTTCTATAAATCATTTATTTAACTCCTTTAAAATAAATTATAAAACCTCCAAATTTTCTTTAAATACTTACCTATTTATTTGAAAATATATATAAAGATTTGGGAAAGAATACTTAAGTTTAAAACCATATTTCAGAAGTTATTAAAAGTGCTTCAAAAACTGCTGTGAATAGTGCTTTAAGCTTATTTGATAAAAACAACTTCTCTATTATTTAGAAATCCATTTTTATAACTCAAATCTCTTTTAAAATAGTTTAAAGATTAGTAGAATTTATCTCATATTTTTAAAATTAAAAATATCATTTTTAAAGAATTTGTTGCCTTGGTTTCTGAACTACCAAAGCACGACTATTTTTAAAATTTGATTTGCTCATATTTCAAAATCTACTACACAAAATCCCGATCTTTTTCTTTCATTTGAAAACTATGATTATAAGGGTGCAAAATTTTATTATAAAGAATTCCAACACTGAACCCATCGTATAAATGGATTTAAACTTTTACGGTGCGAAATCGCGAATTACCGTTATGCGATGCGCCTATTTTTGACTCAACTTTCATAACTTGTCCAAACTTCCCCAAACTTGGTTTTAGTGTTTATAAAATATGTATAAACCATTTTAAAGGTTTAATGGTTCCATATCACTTTTATAACTTGATTCGGAAAGTGATTTCCTTGTGTAATATCGACGTGTATTTAACATGACTTGTTTACACAATTAGACAACTGTATTAAAACAACAAACTTGATGATCAAAGCATAGTAAACATTCATCGCAAACGTATCACATCATCATATATATATATATATATATATATATAGAGTTTCTCACTTGATTTTCGATCAGGCTAAGTTTAAAACGGCTATAGCTCCTCTATCTCAAAATCGGAGCTCACAACTACTAGCACAATTGTTCCTAAGGGGTTCGGCCTTAGTCTTGGAGGCTTGGAAGGCTCGGCCTTGCTTGGAAATGGTAGTGGTGGGCTTGGTTACACATGGCTTTGGTGGAGGAAAAGGTAGAGATTACTAGCTTGAACTTTAGTTTGATGTGGTATAGATTTCGATTGATTTTGGCATAGCTTTGTTTTGATTTTGTAATATTTTCTTTCTTAGGCTATGGAAGCCATTAATATAGAGAAGAATAAGACAAAATGGCTTAGGAATTTTATGAAGAAAAGTGTGAATGAAGTGAATAGAGATGGGAGCTATTTATAGGCAAAAATAAGAATATAAATATCATGATATTTACACACAAATACATCACCATTTCATCACCACCACATTCCCATCTCGCCTCATCATGCTCGGTAAACATTCCCCCTTTCCATGTGCATGGCCATGTGCTTATACTTAGGATGTAGGATGTTGACTTTGGTTTTACTTAATGGTTAAATTTTTGGGAAATATCTTAGAAGTTTTCTTATATATATATATATATATATATATATATATATATATATATATTTGTATGTGTGTGTATGTATATGATTGTATAAGTATATTTTTATGTCTATATGTGTTTGTAACAACTCGTATTTTTCGACAATTAAAACTATAAAATTTAATAAGGTTTTGGAATTTAATATTGGAAGAAATCAAAAAAATTATGATTCATTAATGATAAAAATAATTAGAATATGATTTAATAATGTTACTTGAATGTTATTGACAATTATTTTAATGTAATTTCAATCAATTGAAATTATTGTAAAGTTAATTTGGCTATAATTGTAAATATGGAATAAATTAAATGTTGGATTTAATATTGAAATTATATGTTATAAATTAGAATAGGTTTATTAAGGAATATTAAATCAATTAATTAGTATGTGAATCTATTAGCTTTGATTGTAAACAATAAACATAGAAATGTGTTTTAATTATTAATGTGTAATAACTGTTTAATTATCATTTCATTATTTAATCCGTTGAAATTAATTGTAAATCAATTGAAATTAATCTAATTAAATATTGCAGTTAACATGAATAAAGATGATAACTGTAAAATAATGAATGTACTAAAATGTAAACTTATGTTAATAAAATTCATAGGGTATTGTTGATTGAATAATAAGGATGTAAATCAAAATAAATGAATTTATTGGAATTTAAATTATAATTAATGAATTTATTACAGTTGTAATTGAACGCTAAAGTTTGTGCAATATTTAATGTTGAATTTGACATGGAAATTTTATTTCTGATAGATTTTAAATTTCTATGAAATCTAGAATGATGAAATTGTGAACTTTTAAATTTAAATTTAAAAGTGATTAAATTAATTTAATAATAATTTATTTAGTTAACTTGAAAATTAGCCATTTTGGCCACTGTCTCGGATTTTGACGAAACCAGTTTCATCGGATTCGTAATGGTGAATCATTGTAGGATTTCAAGTTTCGTAGCGATTAGACTTATCGTTTGATCGTGCGAGCTCGAAACGCGTAGAAATCAATTAATATAATTAAAATAAATATAATTCGATTTGGAAAGTTAACTTCTGTATACAATGGAATTAGGGTTTGAAACTAGTTCCATTGAGTTTAAAAATATTAAGAACATCTATTTTGATATATGGGATGACCTAATTTCGTTTCGGAAACGAAACGGGCTTTTTGGGTCATCGTTATCATTTCGACCCAATTCGATTTCTCCATTCTTTCTTATCTACCTTTGCCTATATATAGGATGTTATAAACCCTAGCTATTGCTCATTTATGATTTCTGTACATACTGCTTATTTCCATCTGCTCCTTCCTTCCTTCCCAATGGTAGAAAACCTAATCTCAATTCCAAATCAAACTGAAAATTCAAACTCTCCATAATATATCAAATTTTATATCGTTGGAAAGTTCTCAATGGATGGAACCAAGTCCGGCGTTCGTTTTTCAAGACAATGTTCGGATCGATTAGAAATTGCAGTCAAAGGTCATAAATCACGAACCCTGATTGTCGGTTTGGGCGTTTTTGATTTTGGCGACGATTTCTGAAATTGCTTAAGGGGTTTTGTAGAGCTTGCTACATGGAGCAAATCGCTGGTGGTCGCATCATTTATGGTGGTCGGAGGCAGTCTGAATTTGTGTTTTAGGGTTCGAAACCTTAGGGGACGAACGGTGGTGAACTCGGTGAGGCTGGACGTGGGGCGGCGACAGAAGAGCGTACGGCCGGTGGTGGCTTGCGCAGCGACGGTTGAGTCTGCGATGGTGTGTCCAGGTGACGTTGAACTGTGATGGTGATGGCTATAAGGTGGTCGCGTACGTGATTGCTATACGAGGGTTAGGGTTGTAGGTATGGATATTTAGAGGTTTACCATCATTGTTATTTTAATTTAAATTTCAAACCTTCTAATTATCATAACTTTCTCATACTAGCTCAGATTCACACATGGTTTTCTCCATTGCGATCATATCAATATACTTGGCATTATGGAACTGGTTTGGTTAGATTCTAAGACAATTGGAATTTTTGGCTTTATTTGGATTTTAAATCGATTTGAAATCAAAGGTGAGTGATTTAACCCACTCACAACTACTAAACCATCTTATGTTAGTTAAATTAAACTTATGATGTGATTAGAAAATTTATTGATTGCTGTTGGTATTTTAAATTGTCATTTAAATTTAATTTGAGTTTATTTGAATTGAATTGCCATTTAAATTAATACTAAATTTAATTGCTAGTTAAATACCTGATAATGATAACCAGTTTATTTGTTGTGATTTATGGGTTGATTTGAATGATGATTGTGATGGATGTTTAATTATTGATATTTGGATGATTGGATATTATAATTATTTTATATGTTGTTACCGCACTGCAAGTTCTCTTAGTTATTATTAGGAAATCACTATAGGTTGAAATGATACATAACCGAATGGTCTTATAGATTAGGGAAAAATTGTTATGGGTGGAAATGATAAACTCGAGCAATTTTATGGATTTTGAATTTTATTCGGAATTACGGGTTGAAATGATATGTACCCGTAAATTTAAATTTATTGCGGGTTGAAATGATATATATCTGTATCACTTGACCATATGGTAGAAAATTATATACAAACACCGGATTGGTTAAATTAAATGATCTTAAATCCTAAATTTTTGAGTCCGGTTAAATGATATAAAGAAATAAAATTTAATTTATATAAACTGAATTATTTTCGAAATCCAAGCTTTTAAAATGTTGAAATTGAAATTGGTCTAAATGAATTGTTTAAAGGATTTAAATTGAAAACTAAAAGTTGAATTTTGAAATATAAATGAAATTTATCAAAATTGGGTTATTCTAAACTTTTGAATATTTAACTTTGAAACCTATTGAATTTGAAGTGGTTTAAATTTGTAGTTCAAACATGAATTTGAAACCGATAAATTAAAATGGTTTTAATGAGAATTTGAATTGAAACCTTTAGCCTTTTGAATTGAAATCATTGAACTGAGATTGATTTAAATTGAATTTTGGAATTAAAGTTGATTTGAATTGATTTGTGAAATTGGAAGAAACAATTCTAATTTGAAACTATTTTCGATATAAACTCTTTTAATATACAAACTCTTTTAACATATAAACTATTTTTCTCATATAAACCATTTTAATATATTAATAATTTTAATACATTAACTATTTTTAATATATAACCTATTTTAAGACATAAAATATTTTTAATATATAACCTATTTTAATATATAAACTATTTTTAAATATAACCTATTTTTAATTTATGAACTATTTTAACCTATAAACTATTTTTAATATATAAACTACTATAATATATATGTTATTTTAAATATATAAACAACTTTTTTTTGAAACTCTACTCCAAATAGTAGAGCAAAACCCAGCTAGTCCGACCAGAGCCAGGAATGGGAGGTTAGCCTGTCCAACAGGAAGCATTCGTTTCCCAACCATTTTTGTTGGATTTGACAGGAAACACAACTTCTTGCCTTGAGGGAGTAGGGCAGATGGGTATCGAATTCATGACCTCGTTAACAGGTATAAACAACTTCTAATATATATATATATATTATTGTATAAACTATTTTTAATGCATAATTATTCCAATAGATAAACTAATTTCAATATTCAAACTATTTAAAGTTGGAACTGTTATGATTTAGATTTAATTGATTTAAATGCAAATATTTTAATATGATGGTTTAACCTACTTTATGGTTATGATTCTGAAAATGAATATGATTTAAAGTGAATAATGATTTTGAAAGTGAATATGATTTCGAAAGTGATAAGATTTTGAAGTGAATATGATATTTTGATATCAATTATGAATCGGTTTTGGAAATGTAAAAGAACCAACCGGTGTGGAATAAGCGTTTGGTTGTTAAAGAGACCGAGATCGGATATTGTCATACTCTCTACTAATACCGAAAGCCATTTTAACAACTATGCACATGGTGGAGAATCCAGAACGAAGTAGGATGGTTTTGTGAGAAATGCGGATTACGGATCTTAAGGCTAGTATAAATACTAGAGGAGGGTGAATAGTGTTTTAAGGAATTATTAATTCTTTTCGAGTTTATATTAATTTGAACACAAATGTATGCAATATTCAGACACAGATATGATCACAGATTCAAACACAAATGCAAATATAAAGTAAAAGCAGTAAAGGAAAGAACACACCGGATTTTATACTGGTTCGGACTTACCTTACATCCAGTCCCGCACACAAGTACGGATTTCCTTTCAAAAACAATCTTTACAATTACAACCCTCGATTTCAAGGCCGCGAGGTACACCACTCCAGATTCACAATCCTCTGGGTAGAGATACTTGATTTCCCAGGCAACAAGTTCACCCAATTGATTTCCTAGGCTACAATCACACCTTTTCTCACTTGATTGATTTCCAAGGCTACAATCGCACCTTTTCTCACTTGATTGATTTCCAAGGCTACAATCACACCTTTTCTCACTTGATTGATTACAAAGAAGCCTATAACTCTGAATAGCACTGGAATCTTGTTGAGATAGTGATAAAGAATCAAACCAGAAATGATCTAGTTAAATTCAATGGTGATTTCGGCAGAGTAATGGTAAGAATATATATAAAGAAATGTGGAAGAAGAGTGAAAACCAGAAAAATATTGTTGAAAATTTGTTGAAAACATCCCCTATTTATAGAAGAACAACAGCCATGTCTATTCGTGAAAGGTTATGGTGAATAGACACTTCTTTTGAAATTCAAAATTTTGAAACCAACTGCCACTATGTCGACATGGGTATCTTGGGTATGTCGACATCCCAAAGGAAATTTTGGTGATTTGTTTTTCTTTGAAAATTACTTCCATCTTATATTAAAACTATTTTAAACTTTATAAATATACTTAACTATAGTTAAAATACATAAGTAAATATAGAGAATAATATATATATAATTTTACTATAATTTTATATTTAAATCTAAGTATAAATATTAAATTTATTATTAAAGATAGTTTAAAACAAACGAAGTTTAAAACAAGAGTTTATTTAAAAACAAAATCAAAGAATATTTTAAGGCTAAAACATCTTTTTGAAAATCATTTGAAAAGATAATTTTTAAGGCTAAAACATTTTGAAAAGCAGTTTTGAAAATCATTTTGAAGTAGTTTTGCAAGCTTCTTCCTGCAGAATATCTCATCACATCAGGACTCGAGAACTTGTACAAAACCAGGATGTTCGTGGGTTTGTAAGCCGCTTGTCGTAGGTTTGTAAGCTACTTGTCGTGGGTTTGTAAGCCACTAAAAAGGTAGAAATGGGTTCCATCCCGAATGAAATATGGAGTGAAGATTTCAGTGCTAATATGAAGTTTTAACATAATTCTAGACTCAATACTTATCTTGTACTATTTGATAATCTTGCTATTCTTGATACTCATGAGTCTTCAATCTTGATATCTTGAATCTCTATACTGTACAGTCTTCATTCTTGATACTTGCATGGTTAAATCCTGCATATACATATATATCTAAACTATAATGTTAGTATTTATATTTTATAATCTTATTCTAAGGTTGTTGTCATCAAAACCATCATCTCAAGGACTAACCATCTCCCCCTTTTTGATGATGACAACCTTTGTTTATAAAATATTATTTCTATCCTATTGACTCCCCCTAAAACTAATAACTCCCCCTTAATCTATGCCTAACTATCCTATATTTTATACTTCTCCCCTTTGTCATCAACAAAAACTAACTCCAAACTATATAACTCCCCCTCGTTCTTGTACTAAAGTACCTGCATTAATAAACTATACAATGGAGTATATAGATTAAGAGATAATTATATTAATAAACATGATAATTAATCAAAGATCATATAAATATCAATGCATATGTATACATGTTTTGTACAACAAATATCAATCCACACCAAATATCAATCCATATCAAATCAAAACAAATGAAATCAAATCAATCAAAGCAAACAATTCAAATCAAACAAAGCAATCAAATCAAACATTACGAGGAACTTCCACCCATCCTTCTTCTCCAAAAATAGGGTCTGCTTTAATGGCATCCCAATTTTCATTGTCATTGGTGAGAGAGACTGGAGGATGTGCTTCGTTATCATCCTTGTGCAGGGAGGAAATCATCCTTCGTATTGCATCGAAATGCCTTTCTTGCTCCTTGATCATCTACATTTGACTTAACTCTAAGTGTCGCTGGTTACGAAGAATGAACGAAAGAATATTCTTGAAAGAATTAAGAGTTTCTTCAAGATTTTCGGTTAAATTATGAATTGAATTGGCCATTTTTTAGTTTGAGAGAAGAATGATAGACAAAGTAGATAAGAAATAATATTGAGTGACGAATTCTGGAAGAAATAGGTATTTATAGGTGTAGAAATTCGTTTGAAATGAATAGACATAAGGTAGTTATTCAAATTTCAAATTTAAAATGAAATGTCATTTCTGACTAGTACATGTCGACATGGTCATAGGGGGGATGTCGACATGGTGTAGTGAATTTTGATGGCTTATTTTGATTTTGTGAATAATTGTGTGTGTGTGTGTGTGTGTATATAATATACTAACATTTATTCTAGAGATAAGATAAGATAGATAACAGAAAAAGGAATTCAATTTCATTTCTTAATAGAGTGATACAATGATTAATCATAAAGAACTACATGAACATTAAACTAAACAAATACAACATGAAATGAAAAGATAGAACTAGTTAGAGGATGATGAAGATGAAGATAATCCAAGCTTCTTGCTTACTTTGGAAATAAACTTGTTCATCTTGGATGAAATTTTATCCAACTTCTTACTAACGGATTGTTTAAGAATCCGTTGATTCTTAACAATGATCTTTTGGTTATTGAGAAGAGTTTTGTTGGTTGGATTAGGAGGATAGTCAATACTTTCCAAGGATGTTTCACCTTCTTCTTCTTCTATTTCCATTTCATCCCTTTCTTCTTCTTCTTCTTCTTCTTCCTCTTCCTCCTCTTCCATCTCTTCATGAGCCAAACGCTCTTCCTTTTCGGCAAGAGTCTCATACGGTTGAAAAACAGATGGAATTTTCATAATAGAAATATTTGAGTGATTGAAAACCTTTCTTGAAACAAATTCTTCTCCTTTGAAATCTACTCCAAAATAGTTAAAAATCCGAGTGAGATCAATTCCATGATACAAAGTATTCTCACCCATTTCAAGATTTTTGGGACGAAGTTCATCCAAAATAACTTGCGCCCAATTAATATCATAATTTCCAAAAATAGCAAAAGGTGCTTTGCAAACTTTTGAAGTAGGATTGTTAAAATTCCCCGATCTTGGGGTTAAAGTATGTTGTAAAAGAAGATTGACAATTCTAGCTTTTCGTCGAAAGTTTCAATTTTTGAATTCAAAATTATCATTTCCTTCAAAAATATGATGAAACGTCTCACGATCATTTTCATCAATATTAAAACTAGAAAGATCCATTCCCGTATTCTTGCAATTGAGAATGGTACCCAAAAGATCACAATTTAAAACGATTCTAGTGCCTTTGACACTACTCCAAATTCATCATCGTTTCCATTATAAACTCCTCGATTAAGATTTGCATAAAAAAATTTAACAAGATTTGGATAGCAAACAAAATCATTTTGAGAAGCATCAATAAGACTAAGAACATGATTATTTGCAAAAAGAGAATCAATTTCATAAGTAGGAAAATCTTGAAATAAAGCAAACTTTCCGGGATAGACTTTTCCATAGTTAGCATAATTGATGTATGCTTTTATGGCCTCTGGATCATTGAAGAGTTGCTCTTTTATCTTTCTGGAAATTCTCATGGTGGAAGGGTTGCTTAAAGAAGCCATTAGAGTAGAGAGTAGAGAGCTTGAAGTTTTGAAGAGAGAGTTTGAATTTGAAAATGAAAGTGAAAAGATGTGATAAAAGATAGTGAATAAATAGATTCTCAAAGGACATATTCTCTGGTCAAAAGATGCCTTTTCAGAGAATTGAATGAAGTGAAAAGGTGAAGGGAAATTCAACCATTTGAATTCAAATTTTGAACCCATGTCGACATCATGGTAGGGACATGTTGGCATGTGTCTTTGAAATTCTATAATTTATTTTTCATAAGAATTCTAATATATATATATATATATTCTTATTATTTCTAATGTCTATATATATCTGGAATATTATTAGTATATTCCATAAGATATTATGATACTAAAAAATAAAAATAATAAAATAATAATATAATAAGATAATAATAAAAATTTAAATTTCAAACAACACGCCAATTCAAAATCAATCAATCAAGCAATCAATTCTAAGCATGAAATTTCAATCAATTGTATTGTAAATGTGTACCTTTTTCTGAGTCCGTTTCTCTGAATTCGTTGGAGTCATGAACTGCCGTGAAGCACATATTTGAATTATCTGTCTTTTGATCATCATCGCTTGAAGATGAGTCTGAGTCATCTAGAGTAGCAGTAAAAGCATGTTTTCGTTTCTTTACGGAATCATTGTTTATATGAAGGTTTTGCTTATTAGGATACAGAAAGTCTCTTCTGATATGGCCTGATTCGTCACAGTTGAAGCATTTGATATTGTTTGGCACTACATTCTGATTTCCTGCATTCTTATAGTTGTTTCTCTTGAGATTGTTCATCTTTCCGTATTTCAGAAATTTGTGAAAATTCTTGGTCATAAATGCTATCTCTTCATCATTATCGCTGTTTGAGTCTGATCCATCGGTTAATGCATTGAATGCCATTGATTTCTTTTCAGATGCTTTGCTTTCTCTTCTCCTGATCATTTGGACTTCAAACGACATTAGATTTCCAATTAATTCTTCTATCTTTAATGTACTGATGTCATTTGCCTCTTCGATTGCAAGTGTCTTTTAATCCCTTTCTGGAGTAAGAGAATTTAAGATTTTTCTGACTTGATCTTCTTCGGAAAATTCCTTTCCCAAGGATATTAGAGAAAGCACAATATCCTGAAATCTACTATACATATCTGAAATAGACTCATTAGAATTCATTTTAAATAATTGAAACTGATTTGTGAGCATGGAAATTTTGGTCTGTTTAACTTTGCTTGTTCCTTCGTGAGTAACTTGCAAAGTTTCCAGATTTCATATGCAGACTTACAAAATGACACTCTATTAATTTCATTCCTATCAAGTGAACAAAATAGAATATTCATTGCTTTAGAATTATTCTGTGCAACAGTCTTTTGCTCAGTGGTCCACTATGCAAAATTAGTTGTGGGTTCAGAATATTCATTCTGTGTGATATTCCAAGTGTCTAGACTTACCGATTGTAAATATATTTTCATCCTACATGCCTAGTATGCATAGTTACTGCCATTAAAAAGTGGTGGTCTGGCAGTAGACTGACCTTCTACAAATGAACTAGTACCAGTAGTAATAGAACTAGTGTTAGTAATAGTACTAGTGTTGGTAGCCATTTTGAAAACTTTTCAAAATTCAGATTATGAAACTTTGAAAACCTTGCTCTGATACCAAATGTGAGAAATGCGGATTACGGATCTTAAGGCTAGTATAAATACTAGAGGGGTGAATAGTGTTTTAAGAAAGTACTAATTCTTTTCGAGTTTATATTAATTTGAACACAAATGTATGTAATATTCAAACACAGATGCAAATATAAAGTAAAAGCAGTAAAGGAAAGAACACACCGGATTTTATACTGGTACGGAATTACCCTACATCCAGTCCCGCACACAAGTACGGATTTCCTTTCAAAAACAATCTTTACAATTACAACCCTCGATTTCAAGGCCGCGAGGTACACCACTCCAGATTCACAATCCTCTGGGTAGAGATACTTGATTTCCCGGGCAACAAGTTCACCCAATTGATTTCCTAGGCTACAATCACACCTTTTCTCACTTGATTGATTTCCAAGGCTACAATCACACCTTTTCTCACTTGATTGATTTCCAAGGCTACAATCACACCTTTTCTCACTTGATTGATTTCCAAGGCTACAATCACACTTTTTCTCACTTGATTGATTACAAAGAAGCCTATAACTCAGAATAGAACTGGGATCTTGTTGAGATAGTGATAGAGAATCAAACCAGAAATGATCTAGTTAAATTCAATGGTGATTTCGACAGAGTAATGATAAGAATATATATAAAGAAATGTGGAAGAAGAAGAGGAGTGAAAACCAGAAAAATATTGTTGAAAATTCGTTGAAAACATCCCCTATTTATAGAAGAACAACAGCCATGTCTATTCGTGAAAGGTTATGGGGAATAGACACTTCTTTTGAAATTCAAATTTTTGAAACCAACTGCCACTATGTCGACATGGGTATCTTGGGTATGTCGACATCCCAAAGGAAATTTTGGTGATTTGTTTTTCTTTGAAAATTACTTCTATCTTATATTAAAACTATTTTAAACTTTATAAATATACTTAACTATAGTTAAATACATAAGTAAATATAGAGAATAATATATATATAATTTTACTATAATTTTATATTTAAATCTAAGTATAAATATTAAATTTATTATTAAAGATAGTTTAAAACAAACGAAGTTTAAAATAAGAGTTTATTAAAAACAAAATCAAAGAATATTTTAAGGCTAAAACATCTTTTGAAAATAATTTGAAAATATAATTTTTAAGGCTAAAACATTTTGAAAAGCAATTTTGAAAATCATTTTGAAGTAGTTTTGCAAGCTTCTTCCTGTAGAATATCTCATCACATCAGGACTCGAGAACTTGTACAAAACCAGGATGTTCGTGGGTTTGTAAGCCACTTGTCGTAGGTTTGTAAGCTACTTGTCGTGGGTTTGTAAGCCACTAAAAAGGTAGAAATGGGTTCCATCCCAAATGAAATATGGAGTGAAGATTTCAGTGCTATTATGAAGTTTTAACATAATTCTAGACTCAATACTTATCTTGTACTATTAGATAATCTTGCTATTCTTGATATTCTTGATACTCATGAGTCTTCAATCTTGATATCTTGAATCTCTATACTGTACAGTCTTCATTCTTGATACCTGCATGGTTAAATCCTGCATATACATATATATCTAAACTATAATGTTAGTATTTATATTTTATAATCTTATTCTAAGGTTGTTGTCATCAAAACCATCATCTCAATGACTAACAGGTTTGGTGAACGCTACTGTATGAAGTTTGAACGCAACCCTGACGCCCTCGGGTCAGCTTGATATGACTAAAACAGGAGCTATACCTGGGCCAAGTGAGGTTGCACCTCCGATCGGACATGCTTCTTCGATACCATATCTGTTACTTTGTGATTGATTTGGTGGCCACCTTTGATTTGATTATGGGAGTGTGTTCCGAGGTGGGCGGTAGTAGCTGCTATGCGTTACCACCAGCCCAGTTCTGCAAAAGGTAGAATCCTACCCTGGCATTGCCTCGTGTGCCTTGTCATATTCCTTATCGAGCCCACTACGAGTTTGGTTTGTGTCGTACCTATGGAGTGCTCCCTGATAGCCCACCAGTTTACGGTAGAGTTTACGGTACTGTATAGACTACGACATATATATAAAATGTGTTGAGGGGGATATGGGTAACGCTTTAACGCTATTTTAATACTTTACTTTACTGTAAACATATTGAAATAGCGTATTGTACTATGTATGTAGATAGTTTAACAGATCCTTAGGAGATGGAATCCCAAACATCTCTTAAGTTATTGCACGCGCGGTAGATACTGGATAGGAGATGTAAAATCCCGTAAACATCTTTGAAGCCGTTACACTCATATTTATTTATTGTTGATTTAACTTATATAAGATCTTTTAGTTCTGACTCAAGTGTTTTGTCTTTTCATTACGCTCGGGTCAGCCTGAGCATTTCAGCATTGAAGACCTTATTTCTGGAAGACGAAGACTTAGTATATTATTACTATTTATTATATTTATTCCACTGCATCATGTTGTTCCGCTGCATTATTGATTTATTCCTGCTGTATGTATAACTCTGATTTGTATTGTAAATGTGTAATCAAATATTATTTGTAAAACAGCTTCATGAACTATTTATTTGATTATTATATTTTGTCATTCCGCTGTGAGATTCTGTGTTTTGTTTTTTCCTCCTTTTTCTCTTATTTTCTTATTTACCCTATTAACAATCCTCTTTTTTGAATGGTTTGAGTTGACATGTGTGGATTATTGTCGATTTAAACCATCCAAAAAGGTAGGTCATTACAATGTTCATCTACATGTGAATGTGTTCATGTATATGTACATATATGTGTTCATATGTATATCTCAAATGATTCACAATGTTGGACAACTTTTCTATGTTGAATCATTACGGATTCCGATTTCGATTTCCGGACATATTTTCACTTCTTATTTAATATATATATAAAAACAAAGTTTTATAATAATATTTCTATCATTATATAATAATAAAAAGAGCTTATCTAATAATTAAAATAATTATTAAATCATTTAAACTCAATTTAAATTTAAAAATCATTTATTCCAAAATAGCGATATCATTGATGATGTCATAAAGAGATTTTATTTCCAAAAATAAGATGAATAATTTTATTAAATATTCTCACTCATATATGTAAATGAGTATATCTATCCAGCTCCATGCATAATGTCGAATGGTCTAAGAGTTGTTTATTGATAAAAAGGTTTTTGGTCATTTTATCGATATAAATTCCAAAATCTATATTTATATAAATATTTATTTAAATTATTTTTACCAGTATTATTTATTATCAAAACATTATCATTTATGTTAAAAATCTTATATTTGATTATTTTAAAAAAATTCTAAAGTGATGAATTTGTGGGTCGTTACAACATATATGGCCCAAATTATTGAAATATCCAACAATTTCCCCTTGGGTCACATATATAATATCCTTATAAATGTGTACAACTTTATGAGCTCCAAAATTTACTATTTATAACATAAGATGTTTCCAAAATATGTTGGTAAAGAATAAAAAACGGCTTTCATTGCCTTTAATGTAACTAAACCCACCAATGGTCACATGTACCAACATAATAATACAACATAGATCAATCATAGGTGTATTGCATGGAAATTACATGAACTGTGATCTATACATGTCTATTTCGAATTGGTCCAACAATAACGTGGTCGAAAAAAGTTCAATATTTGAACTTCATGCGGTGCAAAGAAAACTTTATTACTTTATTTCTAATAAAAAAACTTAATATACCTTTAACTGAAGTATAAAGCAATGTGTCATATGACTATGCCAAATACAAACTCCCCCTGAACCAAAATATCCTTACATAAAAGTTACACCAATTGAGCAACATGCTCATGAAAGACCTTGGATGATAATCCTTTTGTAAGCAAATCCACCATAATGGAGTTTATGCGCTATGAATTACAATCTATTTTCCACTCTTCCCTTATTGAAAAATAATACGTTGTTTATTATCACGATATTACTTTAATGGTCTTTCAATTTCTTTCTCAATATTCCATAACTTTGTGATAAAATTTTGCAATTATTTTCCATCGTGGATGCCCCTATAATAGAAAATAAACGTTAGTTCCATAGTAGAGGAGGTTATAAGTGTCTATATGACAACTTTTCTTATAGAGGTCCACCCAAAAAATAATAATCATTATAATATTATTACCTGAAGTGGATCTTTTGCACTCTTGACATCTAAAATATCCACATCGTAATGCTTTATGATCTCCAACCAATCTGATCTTTTATCTATGAACATATAAACTTTTTGTTCCTTAATGATACTTATAACCATTTTGGTTACTAACAAGCGATCCACTTTCAATGCCAGTGAGATATCCGCCAAATAATACATACAATATCCATATGTGTATATGTCTTATCATACATTAGACTCCACACTGCAAATGCATGAGGAATCTTTTGCATTTCTCTAGCCTCAATATATTACAATATAACACAACATTTGTCTCTTTTGGCAAAAGAGAATCAATGGATTCACAGTTTGCATACCAAACTTTTTTATCTTTTGTGATAATCCAAATATCAACCATTGAATAATGATGTACATTTGAATTCCTAATAAAAGATTAATCCATAAGTGGGTCTCAAAAGTTGTTTCATCAATGTCTTCATTGAGAAACATGATTTTAATATCCTTTCGATATTGCTCAAAATTATAATCTGCAACAAGTTCCAAAGTAATTCCACGGAGCCTTCTAGTAAAAACAAAGAGAAAGCCTCTTTAAAAAAGAAAACATCATTTTCCTTCTAAGTATATTCTTTTTTATAATGAGCCTTATACCTTCCCATATTACCTATTCACTTTCTTTTGGTTTTGAATAGTTATTCGTTACCAATGATCTTGTTACCATAAGATAGGGGAAGATCTCAAACTTTATTGTCCTTTATATATTTACACTATATATTCATGCCTTAAATCCACATTTCAAATGAGTATCCTGTATGGATTGATGTAAGTCAACAGAAACATCTTCACCTATCCATTATTTATCTTTATAGAGAAATACTTCATAGTCATCCAGAATAGTATTTCTTCCTTTTCTAGTGGATTTCCTTACTGACCTTGCACCTTGAGCTTGTTGAGTTTGTTTTCTTGAATCATTAACCTTAACTTGAAGAAAATTTTGTTTAACATTGTCTTATTATGGTTCCTAATTTACTTATTGTCAATTAAAGAAACAAATCCTATACATTATTCGAAGAAGTAACAGTAGTTGAATTAAAGGTAATGATTCTCTTTAAAGGTAATTATTCATACTTTATTTCTCCCACTAACTCAACATCCTCAAAAATTATTGCATTTCCCGTTTTAAATTTTTTTCCACAGCATGGGTTTATAAAACTTGTAGTTTTTAAGTCGCTTAGAATATCAAAAAAGTATTTTTTATCTTTAGCGCCTCAATCTAGAATTAATAAGTAAGATGGAACAAATAATTACATTAATAACCATATCCAAATTCTAGGCTTTATTTTAAGAGGTATTTATCATGAATTTCAAGATATTCAATTCCAATAATGTATGAATTTATTGATAGATTAATCTTATTATTTCTAAAGGAACAATAATAACCAAATTTGTTCATATCAAAACTGAAATTTGTCTAAGTGGCAGTATAACAAAAATATTAAAACAATATACATATCGTTTTAGACACGACTTATGTAATGTCTAGTAAAATTCCTTTTATATGTCCATAGATTTTATAAAAGAAACAACTATGAATATATACATATATATGTGTGTTATTTCTTTTCTTCTAGATTTTATCGACTTCTTTATCCTTATTTATACATTTATTTACAATGTACGTCAAATTGGTACTTTCTATCTTATCATGTTTCAATCTCTCCTCTTCTTACCACAATTTGAAATGAGCTCAATAAGAGATCATTTTATTTTAAAAAAAATTAATAACATTGTGGAGTCAAGAAATATAAAGTTTGATTATTCCCCCTTATCGTTTTTGGCAAAATGCTTTTTAGTTTTTAAAGAACTCCTTAAGATTGATTATCCCTATGGATATCACACCCTTGAAACCTTTTGAATTATTCTACCTTATGATCATTTGACTCTTGCAATTTGGATTATCCCACCTCTTAATGTTATTCATAACATTATAAGAGCTTTCAACCGTAATAGGAATGAGTGTGATCCTCCTAAATGCAAGAGCTAGATCCACGCAGTCAAGAACAAATAACATGTTCCCTTACTAATCCTTAATGCTAATCCTAAACAAGATGAGAATATTATTAAAACTGATAGATACTTTAATAGAAGTAGTTGAAAATTGAACAAAAATAAAGATAGACCTTATATGCTCATATCCAAAAATCAACGAAGGTAAATTCAAATAATGGATAAATCTCTTCTTAAGATACCTAGTACAATATTAATATCAAGTCTTTGAATAGTAATATTAACTGTAAGTGGTACTCTTGTTGTAATGATCAAACACTAATAATAAATTCAATTCAAATAATAATCTTCATTTGGGTCAATTAGTTATTCACTTGTAAAATCTTATAATTATCATATATTTATCATCACACATGTGTTAAGTAATTCAATAAAATATTAACCTTCCTTTGGGCTGGCTAACATCTGTATAAATAAATACACACAAATATCAAATATTTTATGAACAACTAAAATAAGAGAGATCACTTTGGTGACATATTATCTTAATTGGCTCACTTGGAATGTAAGATAGTTACAATTAATTCGTAAAGAGATGCTAAAAATATATTTGAATTCATTTCTTAATGTGTGTATAATATATTTCGAGTGTTATAAAACACTCCCAAAAATGCTTTAGGTTAATATGATACTTGAAGAACTTAAAATTATAACTGTAGCACAATATGTTTTAATCATAACTGTTATAATTTTTTGTTTTAAGTATGTAGTAATATTTATGACATTCCCTAAATAAGTATGATACAAGGCATCATAAAAAATCACATAACAAATGTCATAGATGAATGCCAGAATTAAATGCCACGTAAAATTATATATAAATGACATAGTAAATGTAATACTAAATAACATAATGAATGTAGTAGGTATGATGTATATCTGAACAATAATATAGCTATATAGAATGCTACCGTGTCACTTTATTTTTAGTTTATCATTTGTATATTATCCTAATTCGTTCATTTCTATATTTGCCATAAATACTAATGTTAGATTCTAACACATGTACACAAAGGAAAAACATATACCAGGATATGATTTTCATAACCGAAAAACTGACATGAATTAAACTATATAAATGCAGAATATTTACAAAAATATTGACTTCAAAAATTCCATATCATATTTAACTACTGCTCAATCCAAGACATGAAAGTGAAACCAATTTCCGACCAGCATGGTTTCTACATACAAAATATATATAATTATAAAACCTAAATATATCATCAATAAATCATATACCCTTTCTTATTCCAAATATATACAAGATGCATTTTTTAATTTATTACCGCATTTAGTGCATTAATGATAATAAGTTAATTAATGAATTACCATAACAACCAAATTTAATGCATTTATGATAAAAATAAATGCAGTTGACCGTTATGTGGTCTAAAATGTAAACTAGTGTCATATTATATTTCATGGTATGATATTACACAATAATAAAATCAGTATCAATCAAAAATTCTGAAATAACCCAAATAACTTATATATACGCACGCACACATATATATCCAAATTACTTAACTAAAAGTTAAGTTAGGTAAAATAATCATAGAATCAGATTTATATTTTCTTGCATAAATGGTTCTAAGTTACACACACACACACACACAGATATATATATATATATATATATATTCATACCATTAGTGAACATTAAAGAAAATGACTGTACATATCAAAGCCAACGAATTCCTCACCTTAAAATTCATAAATTATTTACAAAATGTAGAATAATAAACATGTGGATGCTTTAACCAACATAAGTTGTTTTCGAAATTTAGATTATTTTCCAAAAATTTAACGATTTTTAAAATTCTAGCTTATTTTATAAATAACATATAGATCATTTAGATCTACCTTTCTGCACCAAAATAGTTTCAAAACTCAACCTTTCAATTTTCAATATATAAAAGAAAAATTGATACTAAACTAAATCCATAATCATCACCAAAAAATACCTTGATATATGGATCAGGAAAATCTACAAATTTGGGTGAGAAATTACATGAATTCAATGACTTCTAAATGAAGTTCAACTCAAAAGTTACTCAAAAAGATTGCAAATTTTTTTTTCAATAAAATCAATGATGGATGACTTTGGTACTACTTGTTAGGATTTCAATATAATTTAGAATTGATTAATCATGAAATCTTATATCTGAATAGGTGATCCATATTGATTTGGTCAAAAAAATCAGAGAAAAATAATTGAATTAGAGGAAGCTATATATGAATCCATACTTGTTGATAGAAAGAGAAAAGGAGTTGGTTTGATCTTCCAAATTGACACAAACCCTAGATCTGAATTATTTCCATAGAAAAGATTAGTCGAATAACTAGAGCGTGCGTGATTTGGAGACCACAACCTCTTATTTATAATATTGGCATTTTCTAATTTGGCTCTTCAAAAAATTAGAATTAGCCCCGTATCTACACATTAATAACATGACAATTACATCTCCAAATCTTTTAGCTTTAATTCAAAATTTAATCACATTAATTGGGCTTTAAACCAAAATAGCACATCGCATTTTATTTTACATATGTGGCCCAATTATTGAAATATTCCAACAGTAGGGGCATAAGTTTTCTAGTGCTTAGCTTTTTGTTGAAGTGACAGACTGTATGAACCTTCTAATGTTACCCATCTAGTTGCAAATTATGACGCCTCACCATCTGAAGGCCCCCTACCCATATTCCCATATTCTATTCTTTTGCAATTTGAATTTACCGCTACATACTCTTTATATATATAATGTTGGGTAACCATTTCATTTCTATTTCTGAATATAACTTTTGCACTATGATGTCTGTGCTCACATTAACGTTGTTTGTAGTAAAATACTTGCTGTTATTAACGCTAAGTTGCCCACTTATTTATTTTTGTCCACTCTGTGTGGTAATGTGCTGAAACTTATTTATTACTTCACCCCTGAAACACCATCCATGTCCCCAACTACTCCATTGTTCCCATTTGTTATTGCTTTTCGCCAATATTCTCATTCTGCCCCTTCCTTTTTCCTCTTTTTAAACTCTCGCATCTACCTCCATTTCCACATCTTTATTATCATCCAAAAACTCCTCAATATTTTCTTCACATCACAGCTCCTCCCTAAAAACATTCAACCCTGTTTCCCTATCACCGTTCCTTCTTTCAATCATGATATTTCCTTCTACTACTCCCCCAAACTCTACATCCACATATTTGTTCTCCTTTCCTTTTAAATCTTCCACTCCTTTCTTCCTACAATCTAGGTCATCACCATTCTTTAAACAATTTCCCACAAACAATTCTTCCTTCTCCCTTATGATTCATTCTCATCAATAATAACCCTACTCACCTCGAGCCTGCCTCTGTTAATGCACTTTTCCTCATTCCCTTTGTCTTTCCTTTTCCATACTATTTACATTGGGCATTGCCTTATGGGTGGCCAAAACATTTACATTTTTCATATTTATGAGGTATCCATTCATAGTTCACTTGTTACCAAATTAACTTATCACTGTAAAGAAGAACTGGAATTTCGCTTGGAAATTTTGAATCGGTCTCTATTTAGTTTTATACATGTATTTTTATACAATAATTTTTGTACGTATTATAATGTATATATCTCAATATAGTCAACATTCATTTATATATACTCATTTCCAATATCTTTCCAATATTACTTTTAAAGTTAATTAAAAATCAATTTTATTATATATAGGGCTGCATAAAGTATGGGTTGGGTTGGATTGGACCAAATACTTTACCTAACCCATATAGGTATGAGTTAAAGATAGTTCAACCCGTACCCGACCCCATATGAGGTTAGATATGAGTTAGATTGAAGTATGAGTTCGGTTGAATTTAGTAGGATTGGGTTGGGTTACATAAACATAATACGAAAATGAGAATTTGAAAGAAGAAAAAACAAAATGTTCAACTCAAAATAGCATAATTTAGTTTGTATAATGCATCAAATATAACTGATTCACAACAACGCACATTTCATTGGAGTTTAGAATTTCATTATAAAAGACATCACGTAGAATTGATTCACTGCATATTAGGGAAAGAATTTCATTCTGAAATACACAAAAAATGCACTTAGAAAACTCCTCAAAATCTCTTAGTCAATCTTACGTGTTTTGATTACTCTAATTTTACTTGGACTGGCATCAAATATGATTTTTTTTAGTATATTTATTATAGAATACATATACTTTGTTATAGATTTTGACTATTCCAATTTTACATAGGATGATATCGATTGAGATTTATGTAAGGGTTAAGTTAAAATAGGGTTGGGTTGAATAAATTATCGCATCCGACCCGTATGTGGTATGTGTTAAAAATTGTAATACATATCTGATCCGAACTGGGTTGGGTTGGGTCGGATTTATGTTGGTTGGGTCAGGTTAGTGGGTTGGGTCAGGTCGAGTATGGATTGTGTGCACCCCTAATTATATGCATATTTATCTATAGGATTTACTATAGTATTTACACAAACTATACATGAATATATCTCATAATACATATTTCAACCATCCTCTTTATTAAAAATCTTTATGAATATAATATTATATATATATAAGTTTTGAATCTATTCCTCTACAATGCCTCATTTATAATTTCATATTTCCATTTTATCATTCATTTCCTATTAATATAAACCAAAACCTCCAAATTTTTCTTTTAACATTCATTGTTAATCACTAATGTAGCTATCTTCATCCATTTATCACTTTCCTTAATTATAATAATTGATTCTCTATATTTTTAGATTTAGACTATTTTATTTCCATAATATTTCTGTAATTACTCATACTAGCCTTGAATCAAAGCCCTTGGCCGTAATTATAATAAAATTTAGAGAGAATCATTGATCTATTAAATAATAGTAAAGCAGAAGAATTTAAAGCTCTCACATTAATTCTAGGAATTTCCTTCCCTCTCCTTGATTCTCTCTATATATTTTATTTTCACATTCTCCTAATTTATTGTTATTATAATTATTACAATGTTTCTATTGGTTGTCTTTTCTACCATTAAAATTTAATACTAATTTCTTACAATTATTTACAAATTTCTTCTAACTTTTTTCTATTATTTTACATTTAAGTCCATATATAGTAAATTTGTTGGGTAATCTTAAATTAAAGCTTTTTAAATAAATACAATTAATGTATATTCATTAATTGATTTAATAAATTATAAAAAATGACGATTCAATATTTGTACCGCATGCATATTGACAAAAATGGTAAAACTAATTTTTCATTTAAGTCCACATGGTTTTACATTTCCACAATTATACACAAATTATTACAATGTTCTACTAATATTCTCTCATGATATTTTGCATTTAAACGCTGACATTCGATAATTTTTACATTTATTTATGGATTTCTCCTAAATTTTCTTATATTATTTTGCATTTAAATCCATATATTTAAATTGATTAATTGATCTTGAATTTAAATTTTTAATCTAAATCCAATTAACAAATATTTATTAATTATCTAATAAATCATAAAAGATCATAATTCAATATGTATACCTCATTTGTACTGACATAAATGATAAAACTATTTTTTTATTCGAGTCCCTATAGTTTAATATTTTCATAACTATGTACAAAATTATCTTTGCTACTTTTACATTTTTCTATATTTAAGTTCATAAAATTTCTTTCTTTCTTTCTAAAATTAGTTATTTAATACAAAGAAATATATACATAATTTTTCTTTCTAAAGTTGATATTTCATTACAAATAAATATATACAAAAATTCCTTTTCAAAATTTGTACATCATTATAAACATATATAAGGTTTTTCTTTCCTAAAATTGGTACGTCAAATGGACTCTTTATCATTATTAAATTATATTTTTTGAAGAATAATGGTACAGTTAATGATAAGTGATGAATGATTATATTTTGTAATATTGAAAAAAAAAATCTTTTCAATTGGTATGTTTTTGTGCAAAATGTTAGATTTTAATTATTTATATTCGTAATTTGAGTTAATCAATGAACAAAAATTATACAATATTTTGATTAGAAATATTTTTCTTTCATATTTTATTATCTTTTTTACGTAAATGTTAAATATTTTTTGAAAAGTTTTATTATAATATAAAATAGTGAGGTATGAAACAAAGGATTAAAATCATTTTTTAATTAAAATGACAATGTGATTTATAACATTTCAGATTTTATTTTCACTTAATATTTCTTTTAGTAGTTAAATAGATATGTTTTTATCACTTTGATAATATCATATACTTATTTTGGTAAATATACGCTACAGGAACTTTAAATGCATACAAATATATTAAGTCTTTGGTATTACACTTCTACTTCTAGGTATTTGTCGTCGTTTTCTCAAGTAATATGTGAAATTTAATGTATACATCATTTATCTTTTAGTCATATGTATTAAAAGCTAAATGTCAATTTTAAAATATATGTACATGGATATTTATTTATTGAACTTTATAAAAGTATTAATTTCAAAATTTATTAAAAATACTTATTTTCATTTGTTTGATTGATAAATAACGAATCCTAAAGAAAATAGTAAATGAATAAATAACTCATTTTTATCAACAATGATGATAGTTTATTTTTTATTCAAATATATAAATATATGAATCTCATAGCAAAAATACACACTTATAAACATAGTAATTTCCATTTATAACTCATTTATCCTAACAAATTCATTAGATCGGATATTGCATAATAAATTATATTCTTCAAAAATAGTTATAATATTATTTTTCTACAACATACCGTGTGCAACGCACGGGTTACACACTAGTTATATACTATATTAGGCATAAACCACTAACAATGATTAGAAATCCCCTACTCCGCTCGTTTTCCAGCATTAGTTCTGCTCTAAATCCAAGTATTTGCAATTCTAATTCTGTTAGACTATAACTCTCATCTTGCTCTCCGATTTATGGTCGAATTGTTGATTTTTATTAAGCATTGAAAGAGACATTTTGGGTTTGATTAAAACAAAGTTTCTATCATTTTGAGAGAAGAAGAATACGTAAGAGAAATGGTTTTAAGGTTTTAAAACTGAAGGAATGGATTGCTAAAAATACGAAAATAAAGTATCCATTAAAGTTTTGCAGATTGGGCCCAAATTCAAAATTCAAATTTCAATTTACAAAAACATCCATAACTTCATCGCTAAGGTTCCGATTCAGACAAACTAATATATGGTGCGCATCGGAAAAAAGAGATGGCCGTAGTGGCATTAGTTTCATTTCCAAATTCAAAAGCTAAAAAATGATGATTTTGCTCTTCGGATCAAAATTATTAAATTTATTTTATTACTTAAATTATGATAAAATATGAGGTATTACACTCTCTTCCCCATAAAAGGAATTTCATCCTTGAAATTTCGGACATAACATTCAAGTCAACAATTCACATCAATCCAAACTTATATACTCATACACAAGGGCTAATCATGAACAAGCAAAAGCTAGAATAGAAGACATAGAAGGGAGAGAACTTATCTTTAGAGAGTTTGGCCTTGATCTCCGTCGGACAAGTCCAAGCTTGTTTTATTAGACGCTTGAAAAAATAGGTGGTTTCTTAACTCATCCCCTTGATTGCACAACTTGCACTTTACCTCCATGTTCGGGTTCCATCATTCTTTAGTGTTTAACTTATCTAATTTTGCCAATAATGCACACATAAACATCATGGGTGTACATGCAGTGTTCCTAATATGCTTGCACCAATCTAGTATATTATGGTTCTCCCTTGCATGATTTTAGGCTATTTTAAAAGAAAATTCCTTATTAGCTTAAGCCTCCAAATCTAATAATCCTCATTGTAATCCTGATTCATTGGGATCTTTTTAATTTGTTGTGTTTTATGAGGAGTCAAACTATAGATATCTTCTCTCCATTGTCCATTGAAAATGAGGGAAGATACACTTCTGTTGGGGCCTCCGATGATCGAGATTGTTTTCCACTCCAGTAGTTCTTTCAATGGCTTACATTAATCCAGGGGTCGCAAACAACTAGCTTGCGTTACATCTGTTGCCTAATTTCTTTTTTATTATGATCTTTTCTTAAGAAACGGTTTCCATGTATATGATGAACTATAGACTTCAACAATAGTCTAATTTTTTTGCAATATTTGTTTCTCATCCATCGAGCCCATAAACATTCCCCTTGTAGGTATCTCCATATGAGTTTTAAAGAGACTACGTTCATTATCTCCTCTATTTTCCTTATGCCCACACCCCTATCATTTTTCATACGATACATATCCTTCCAACTCATGTTGTGATGCTTATTCTTCCACACAGACTTAGAGCACATAGAATTTATTTTGGCGATGATTGATGTTAGTAATTGATAGAATTGATCCCAAAACATGATCATTGGATAGTCTCTATTTTGATGAGTTTAATTCTACCAGCTACAT
Source organism: Allium fistulosum (assembly GCA_030737815.1). Lineage (NCBI taxonomy): Eukaryota > Viridiplantae > Streptophyta > Magnoliopsida > Asparagales > Amaryllidaceae > Allium > Allium fistulosum. Next base: position 1,264,996,266 of record CM060903.1, read on the forward strand.
TCAACATTATTTTTCCATTAATTAAATTTTTTGTTTATTTTACCTAACAACGCACCAAAATATCTAGATATTAGTTTACTATGAGATAATGGAATTAACAAATATGCGATTGGGAGATTCCCTAATTGGACATTGAGGATGTTTTTGATTTGATCCCTTTATGTAGCCCCTGCGTTAAAAAACTGGGTAGTTTTATGTTTGTTCATTTCTAGACCGGCGAATTCCTAAATGATGTGAAAGACAGTGGCAATAGTTTCTGCATTTTTATTACTAGTTTTTGAGAAAACTAAGATATCATCTGCTTATAGTGAATGAGTGTGAGTTGGTTCAATAGAAAGAACAGGAATGATTTTTCCTTCATAATATTCCATATCTAATAAGATGGTAAAATATTCCTTTACAATTGCCAAAAAGAAATGAGACAATGGATCTTCTTGCCTTATACCCCTGTTGCTATTAAAGTAACCCAAAGCGCTACCATTAATAGTACTGAAATTTTTCGTAGAAGCCCATAGCAATGTAGATATATGAATTCCCTACGCTTTTGTCAAATGTCTTATGTAGGTCCACTTTATACATATATTATTTGTTTTTTCTATTAAACACTCTCACCATTTCATATGCAAGCAGTTTTCCATGATGAGTCTATTTGGGTTGAAAGCATTTTGGTTTATTGAAATTGAATTATTAAGGTATTGCTTCATCCTATTGCATAATAAGTTTTCCAAAGTTTTTTTTGATCACATTACATAAAGAGATTGGTCTATAATCTGAAAGGGTTTGTGGGTCTAACATTTTAGGAATTAAACAGATAAAAGTGTAATTGATCTCTCTAATACTTTTACCAGATTGTGGAATGCCCAACATTGCTTGGAAGTATCATTTATATTAGATCATAGTGAAGCTTAAAAAATTTTGAGTTGAAGCCGTCTGGGCCTGGAGAGTTGTTATCATTGATTTGATACACCGCCTCTTTGACTTCATTCATTTTGAAAGGTTCTATCTAATGATTTTCTAGCATTTTATGAAAGGATTTTTTAGAAGTAATTTGTGAAAAATCATGTTTTATACTAGGAGAATTGAATAAATTTGTAAAGTAATGTATCACTTCCATGTTTAATCTTTTATTGACATTGATCCAGTTACCTTGTGCTTCCATCATCATTTTATTTGTTAAGGTGGATTTGTAGTCAGAAAATTTAGCATGGAGAAAGTGATATGCTCTATCTCCTTGTGTAAGCCATTTGAATTTGGTTTTTGCAATTTTTCTATGGCTTGTTTATGTAACAGTTCTGAGAGTTTTTCTACTTTTTGTCCGTATGAATTTACTACCTAAGCCTCATTTGAATGGTTGACCAATTGTGAATAAGATAGGTCTAACTCCTTTCTAAGTGTCTTGGTAGAGTTTTGGTTGACTGAAAGTTCTTTGCTGCATATCTTCAGGCTTTCTTGTATTTTCTTTAGCTTTGACGAGAGTTGAAATAATGGATTACTGATATAAATATTCTCCCATTCATGTTTAACCAAAGCATGATAATCTCTATTTAGATTCCAAGAATTGTTATATTAGAATGGATAGCTCCAACTAGTTAGACCTTTTGGTGCAAAGTTAAAGATGATCAGTGTGTGGTCGCTAGTGGAATGATTAGCATAGTAGACAAAAAAGTAAGGGAATTTGTCGTAGCATTCTTTATTAATGAACAATCTATCTATATTACTATGAACGGACATGTTGGCTCCTCCCCTCTATGTATAGTAATTCCCTACACATTGAGGTTAATAGAAGTTTGCATTTCCCACATTAAATAAACTCTTCATCTAGATATGAATTGAAGCATCCATTATTGATTCTATCTGGATAATAATTGAAGCATCCATTCTGATAACTTATGTTCTAATAGTCCAACCATGGAGGCTTGTCTTTGATTTAAATTTGTGCAACATTAAATTGTTTGGAAGGGGATTTAAACCCCTTACATTCCACACCATCATGTTCATTAAACTTATTAAGATAGGTTGCTCCCTAAATCCAAATGAGAAGGAGCGCTTACATTTGTCTATATATGTTTCATTTTTTCCATTTTGATTTAATGTGAAACTGTGTCGTGCCATGTAGGGTTGTCGATCACAACTACTAACTTTGTAGCCATGAATTCAAATGGTGTATCCTCCTAACATTGCTTCCTACACTGTTTGAACGCGCACCAATGTTCCTCTAGCTGGTCATTGTAGAAATTAGATTATGTTGTTTATCCTTGTTTTTCCTCTATCATAGTGTGATGGCTCATTAATTTCACGTATACGTTCAGATATGCTTATATTGCCTTCTATCTCCTATGTATGTTTTGCTGTAATTATTATAGGCTAAGAACTGTTATTTAAATCGAGACTGTATTGCATCTTTGTGATATTCTATTGTTGTGTTGTTTATATCTGAATTGCATCTGAGAACATTTTACCTATGTCATCAGAATTTGACAAAGTTTCATGAAATTTTAATTCAATTTTAGCATTGCTATTATTCAGTTCTATTATGTTGTCTTGTTGCATAATTTAAGTTCCTTTTGTATGTTTGCCGCACCATTTTTTAGGCATGTATTGTTCATTGTATGGTCAGCTGAATTATTTTGTGGAACTTCTTCTCTATTTAGTTTGCATGTCGTAAGATTATTATGTGCTAAGTTATGAACAAAAAATCACTATTTTGTATAAATGACTTAGTAAGATAGTTCTTTCAATCCAAGTGATGATTGGAAAAAACCAATATCACCTTATACTCAATTTTCTTCCGAGTCGCTAAATATCTTCTTTCTTTAGATCACTTTCGTACCTTAGTACATGCAAGTCAAGACATTTACTTCATGTCTTGGGATTATGCAACACTAAATACTTCAACAATGATACTAACTCCACATGCTTGTGAAGAACTATAAACTAATATATGGAGTTTCCTTATGTACATCACCAAATTCAAAAACACTTTACATTGACAAGTGTAGTCATCCCCTATCGACGATTATTTCGTACAGCTAATCTTCTATTATTTAACCATTTAGGAAAATGCTTACTCGACTGCGCTCTCATGCTTCTCAATGTCTAATGTAAGTGTACCCCAGCCCTTAGTGTAAACAATGTTGATTTCATACAATATTTAATTACACATGTCTCAACAATTCAAAATAATACATTTAAACTTGTTATTTCCTCCAAAGTATAAATCCTCTTAGTACTATTTATTATAAAATTACTTTTTCGCTATTAGTTTTTTTTCAAATCGATAATATACCTCAAAAATTCTTTTTTTAAATATATATAACTTTAAATATCTCAAACATCATTATTTAATCCAAAAATAATAATTTTCACAAAATTTCCTTCAAAACAATAATATTATTATCACTTTACATCAAAATAATAATATTTATTTAAATTGTTCCTTTTTTTCTCAACTACATTATTATTGTCTAATTCAAAAATAAGAACTTTCTGCATTAAACCCCAAAATATTTTATTGTACTGTTATATATATACACTCACACACACACCGAAAATAGCAATGATTTAACTAAACATATTCATGAAAAATATATCTTTATTATTATTATTCTCAAAATACCTCTTATTTTTTATTGTTATGTAACAACCCATCAACCATCACGTCCCTAATTCATAATCCATAGAGTTTATTTCTGACAAGTCCTTAGCACACTAGCATATTGACTATCCTAGCTAATTCACTATTGTCAATTCAAAATTTATAAGTTGCGCAATGCTTTTTTAGATTTAATCAAATTTCAACTGAAAATATCAATAACTTTTCAATTTCGATTTTAAATCAAAATCTTTGATCTCAAATCTTATTTTCCCAAAACTAGTAAGATATAAAGATCATAAAATTCTTTGTTATCTTCAACCAACTTTTAATTTTGAACATCACAAATTTTATCAAAAATAATTCTTTAAATTCTACTTAAACAAATTTCAAAAAAAAAATACTTCAAATGTTTCATATTAAATCATTCCATATAAAATCACAAACCAATTTTATTTCAACTTAAATATTTCATGTCTATTTATAAATTCGAAAATAATAATAATACCACTTCAATTTACAAGGTTAATTTCTTTTCAATAATTCTTTAAAACTATTTAACTTTCAAATCTCAATTCTTTATAGCTTTACTAATTCAATATTAGTTAATCAAAATATAGTTAGATTCAAAATAACTTTGGTTTTATTTCATATAATCTGTAACCATTTTAGTGTAGTTTTATTTTATAATTATCCAATTTCTAACAGCTTTGAGCATTACATCATGTACTATAACCATTTTGGTTAAAATCTCTTTCGCTAAGGTGTAGTCAAAATAAACAACGACTTTAAATTCCAAAAGAAGTAGCTATAGTTATTGAAAATAATGAAGTATTTGTGCAACCGGTTGAGTATGGAGTGGAGACCAACGGTCTGCCAAAATTTTAATTGTTCTGAGCACCCGATGAAATTTTATGCTTTTGAAAAAGTATGGTTACCCAAAACAATGATAGAAAAAGATGCCTCAAATGATTACATGGATATGATAACTCAACTAACTCAGAACAGGTGCATCATAAACAAAACTTAATTAGCAATAGCTGATCTTTTTAGTGCCCGAAGCACGTGAAAAATAGGTAAAATGCACAACCTAGTTTATGTGTTCATTATAGTAATTTGTGTTCATCGAAAACAAGGCATTATCCTTATATGATATCTCCAAACGGTGATGGAGTATAGGGTTCGCCTAAGCACCCTAAATATTAGTCCACATAGAGGGGAACACTGTCCGCTATCATATTGTCATGCCTATGATTTTATAGAATGAGTTTAATGGGGTATGCAAAGGATACAAAGGGGTTTTTTCTATTTGTTGAGGATCATGAAGGCAATGACAGAGTATGTTGAATAGTATATGACGATGGTGATATGCCTGTAGTGTAGTCTATTTAAATTAATGTTATGCTTAGACATTATATGGTTAGAGACATCTCAATGATAAGTAAAAGAATGAAAACCAATAGGATGGACATGCGTTGTCACAGTGGGTAAATTGATAACAAAGGACTCACTATTAAGATATGTTATGGGGGAAAGCTAGCGCCATAAGTTGTTGGGTCTTTCCCAATTTCATAGAGAGTAGGAAAATCAGCACGTTTGAGTGAGCTTCTTGAAAAGTTGGCGGGTGTTCATACATTTTATGTATATCACATCTACGAACGTACGTTGGCAATTTAGCGGTTGTGATAGATCCTAGTCAGCTTATGAGGTGAATGTAGAGACAGAGTCTGGATTACTCCGTAGGTGTATTCACACCTTAAGACTAGATGAGATATGGCATTAAAACAAAGAAGTGAAATTATTTCAAGTACGATGAAAATAAGGTTTGGACAGGAGTATGTGGGAACTTGAGGAGAGAATTCGAGTTTTACATCACAAGTTGTCTTTCAATAATTTCCTTTTTTAGTTAGTTTGTATATTTGTTTGCTCATTAGGTCATTGTTTGTTTGCATGATTGCTTTAGCTAGCTAGTTGATATAGGCATGGATGTTAGGATTGGTTGTATGCACAGTCTTATAACGTGTTTTGGCTGCTATGATTGCTTTCTTCATGTTATACCAACATAGTTTAAACCGTGTTGGCTTATATGTATATACATTCCAACATAGGATAGGTAACTATAGTTAGGTGTTCTAATTTATGTTAGATAATTTTATATATGCAATTTATTGTTTTTTATATGTGCGTTTACAGATTGTGCGCATACATATAGAAATATACATACCTACATACATATATATTAGTATGTTTGCACACATATTGGTTGCAGTACATGTGTATTCATATAGGAGCGGTGTTTCAAATCTCAATATCTTGGCCGATATCTCAATCGATATCTCGGTTGAAGACTCCCTTGAAACAAAACAAAAGATATCGGTTGATATCTCGTTTTAAATAAATCGACCGAAATTTACATATATCGGCCGATATTCAGGCTGAAACAATATTTCGAGATATCGTCTGATTTAATGATTTTTTTTTTAATTGGACCATCCTAGCCCATCACAAAAAATTGAGCTCGGCCCTTTTCTCCTTTATCTAATTCTAGTAATACTTCTAAACCTCTTTCTCCATTGTTCCTTCAGCAAATCACATTTCAGAATCGACCACTCTCCTTTGATAAAATTGAACCTACTTTCATAGCTCACACTCGCTTCCAACAACTCTGCACTTGCTTCCAACATTTTGCACTCGCTTCTGGCAATTTGTAGCTTCACCGTCGTCCATTCTCTCTAAAACTATGTAAATTAGGGTTGTTTTTTATTTTAGTGAAATTCGATTTTTCATGAGATTAAGGAGGTGTTCTTACTTACAATAATAGTTTGTATAATAAGTTTATTTTACTTTCATTTTTCATGAAGTTATTACAGTAAAAGTTTACAAATTTTTAGTGAAGTTGAGTTGAATTCAATCTGCAAGTGGACTTGATTATAGTGGTTTATGAAATGGTTGTTAGTTTACTAAGATCGGATAAAAAATGATTACCATATTTTATTTGCTGTAAATATTCAGTATACTATAAAACATTTTCATAAATGATTTTACTAGTTAATAAGCGTTGAGATGAAAAAAATGATTATTAGTGATAAGTTTACATTTATAATGATATGCAGTAATTCAGTAAATATTTAGTAAGCATAATTTTTTATTTATTTCAGTATATGTAAATATTTTTGTGTTATCAAATTAATTTTAAACATAAATTACACTCCGAGATAGTCTCTATATGAATTTAAAGCTCCGAGACGTAAGTTCCATATTGACGCCCGAGATGCACTTGTCTCGTCCAAGATCTCCCCCGATACGAGACCGAGTCACTAAAGTCTTCGAGATTAAATGCAACCGATATCCAAGATTTAGAACCTTGTATAGGAGGCTAAATAAGTTGCATTTGCATGGATCTCATATCATATCATCCTATTTTATTTGTCATATGTATTATATACTCTGGGTTGTGTATTTTCTTGTGTTGTATGAGGATGCTAGATGGATATAGCTACGTTTGTTATATATGTTTGTAGGTTATGAAGCAAGTTGCATTGTCCACCTCCTGAAATTTTAGGGATGAAATTCATTAAGGGAGAAGAATGTAACATCCCATAATTTTACGAAATTACATAATTAAATTAAAAAGAGTAAATCGCAATATTTCATAAATGGAAAAATAGTGAATTTTTATAAGAGCTAGAATTAGGCTTTGGGACCTATCCCATTGTGTCTGAAATGCAGTTTACAGTTAGAAAATATATATAACTTGCTGAACTTGATTAAATGATTTAGAAATTAGAAGAAGTTAAACTCAATGGCATTTTTATAATATAATAATTACGATATTTTAGGCTAAATATGTGTTATTTCCAACCTATAAATCAAAGTGCAATCCCTATTTTTTAATACTATTTTAATCTAAACACCTTACCACTAATCTTCATCAAATCCTTAGCAAATTCAAAACAAAAATCTCATTTTTTTAACTACTTCATTTCTTCTTCCTCTTCCCTCTTCTCTATCAAACTTTTAAAATTCATAACTTCTCCGTTTCTAAATGAATTTCAAAGAAACCAATAGCAAATCGAAGGATGCAATGAAACCTATGATAAAGTATCCTTTTTGAGGTAGAATTTATAAGATTGGAGGCGTAGAAGACCCAGATAGTGAAGAACAATGATGAAATCTCGTATATCATTTTCGTCCTTCTCTATCAAACTTCAAAATGGTGTTTCTCTCTCTTTTCTTAGTGGATTTTGACGATCTACCCATAAAATCAATCGTGCAGATGAGTATTATGATTTGGTAAAGGTATATTGGCAAATTTCTGAGGTTTCATGGAGCAAATGGCACATGACAGCAGAGAAAGTGTTGAGTTCTTCATTCGAAAGTTTCACTGAGTAGTACTCTTCCTATTTGTGTATATATTTATAAAACATAGTAATTCACCCCTTACGGTCTAAAATCAAATAATAAATGATGAAATTGAGAAAAAAAAATTATATGCATGATTAGGATGTAATATGTCATGACCGAATAATTGAAAAAACAATTTTTATTATAAATACATAAAGATTGATCTCTTCTTGATGAAAAGGTATAAAATGCAAAATTACTTCAAATTAGGCATATTATATATCAAAATTGTATTTGTCAATGACAAGAATCCATTTGTGGTGTTCGTTCAATGATATAAAGTAATATTAGTAAATTAAATTATCTAATAAATAACAAAAATGCTTTGAACTTTAAATGCTTGTAACGCTCACATACAACATTTGTTTCGTGTTGTTCACGACGCCGAGACCATGGTGAGATCACTGAATAGTACTCTTTCTATTTGTGTATATATTTATAAGACGTAGTAATTCACCCCTTATGGTCTTAAATCAAATAATAAATGATGAAATTGGGAAAAAAATAACTTTTTTTATATACATGATTAGGATGTAGTATGCCATGACCAAATAATTGGAAAAACAACTTTTATTATTATAAATACATAAAGTTTGATCTCTCCCTAATGAAAAAGTATAAAATACAAAAGTACTTCAAATTAGACATGTTATATATCAAAATTGTATTTTTCAATGACACGGATCCATTGGTGGTGTTCATTCAATGATATAAAGTAATATTATTTAATTAAATTATCTAATAAGTAACAAAAATGTTTTGAACTTTATATGCTTATAAAGCTCACATACGACTTTGTTTCATGTCGTTCACGATGTCGGGACCGTGGTGAGACGAAGAACGTTTTAGTATATTATTTGCTGTGTTTTGACACACTTATGAAACATGCATTGTTTTGGTAGATTCGTTATATGTTGTTCAATATGACAATAGTGGACTAAAACATTTTGTTTCTCAGTAGTGAGTCGCTTATGATTTGTCGATAGCAGGCTGAGACATTTTGTACCTCAATAGCGAGTCATTTACGATTTGGCGATAGTGAACTGAGACATTTTGTTACTCAGTAGCGAGTCACTTACAATTTGGCATTCATGAGCTAAGATATGTAGTTCCCTAGTAGCAAGTCGCTTACAATTTAATGATGTGGTACATTAAGAGGAGTTGAGTCCTCGGTGTTCGATGTGACGATAACGAACTAATAAATATAGTTCCTTGATAGCAAGTCATTTATGATATGGGGATAGTGGACCGAGACATTTTGTTACTCAGTAGCGAGTCGCTTATGATGTGGAAATAGTGGGATGAGATATATAGTTACTCAATGATGAGTTGCTTATGATTTGTCAATAGTAGGTTGATACAAATAGTTCCTCGGTAGTAGGTTGCATGCATTTTCATAGATAATAAGTTGGAACTTCTGGCTCAATCATGTCGCAGTCGGTCTTCGGCATGCAAGTTGAGAATTTAGGCTCGATTGTCTACATATGATTAAACATACGATATATTTTAGTGAGACCTTAACATATGATGTCACTATAGTATTATTATATTGTGTTTAGCACACTTGTTGGGTGAAGGTGACGTAGGTTATGGTATGGTTTTTGAGCATAAGTGTTTTTATTAGCTTATTAGTATCATACACTTATATGATGCAATTCACTCACCAGATGTATGTTTGACCCCCTCAATAATTTTCTCCTTTTTAGTTATATTCTGTTAGGTCGATAGAAAGGACTGGCAGTGACTTGGAGGCATGATGGAGCAACGAAGACATGCATTTTTTACCTATTAGCTATCTACTGTTTGTTTGTTATTTCCTCAGATATTCAGACTCTTTATTTATTTTCTGTATTTAGACATATTATAACATCCATAATTTTTGATAACATTATTCAAGAGATTTAAATAGATAAATTAAATAGAATAATGTAAAATAGTGTCACGACCCGGCTTTCTACCACCAGAAAGACGTATCATGAATTAAGAAAGAAAGGGATAGAAGAAGAAAAGAAGGAAGAACAACAACATCAGATACTCACAACGGAACGAATGAAATATAATATATCACATAAAATATTACATAGTATCATATACATCAGAGTTATACAACTTATACATCTCATATTAGACAGTTATAAACACCTGTCTATCATACATCTCAAACATCACAGAGATACAGACTCAATACAAACACAGCGGAAACACCATAATATATCTACACGCTGAAGCCACCTGCTCCAAATCTCCTCCAGAATTCGTCAAAGCTAACCTGAATCCCTCGACTACTCAATACAATATTGAGTACCCAAGAGTTTAATAAAACAGAAAATAAACACTTGGGTCAGACATGGGTCTGGTGTGAGTAAACGGTTAGATTGCTTAACTTTGAAAACCTTTGAAAACAAAAGTATCACGTAAGACTCCCCACAAATAAACATGGGTAAGTTTTTACCTTACGCTAACTAAAACATTTGATAGGAAATCCGATTGTATTATAATAGGGTCTAGGGTTTTCAAGTAAAATACAGAAATAGCTGAAATGCTTACATCTCACATTCCAACATAGTTGGGCACAACTAATACGTACGGCACTTATTGGAGTTTGGATTCCATACAATGGCAGGGCTACTGGGGTACCGCCCGTCACAGTACGTGGCCTAGATCACCGTACCGAGGAGTACGCCCGCTCCCCTGCAACACAAAGCCGGAACCATCCCTTACTGGATAATTCCGAACAAGATAATCCCGTAGTTGGCGCGACCAACCACACACTAAGCCGAATAAAAGAAAAGGGACCTCTAGACAGGGATCTATCTTGCTCTCAGTGGGTGCTACCCACGAAGCCTTGCTGCACCTCCCCTGTTTTAGCCATTCCCGGTTGATGAGGCTTGAGGTTACGATTACCTTTAATCAGAACATATCACTTAGAATGCTCATCGTCCGCCTGACGATGTGCTGAAAGCATTCAATCCATACAAGTTCGTTCCGGGTTCGAACGAAACCGAAGGCATTATCTCGTTACACTCGTTTTGGAATCACCCTCAGAGTTAACGACAATAACCCTTGCACTCTGAATCTTCATCTTCACTTGAGATTCACGACCTATCGTAAATTTGGATCGATGTGGTATTCGGGTCTCCAGACCTGGAATACCGGTATACGGAAACCCGATCCCGGTCTCATCGAAATCCAAAACGTATCTTTTAAGGCCAAGTTGTTTAAAGGTTTAAACAATTTAACTTATCTATATTCATACAGATAGATAATTCACAATTCACAACTGATAATCACATTATCAATTAAACAGATGATTCATAACCAAATAGGTAATCCATATCAACTTCACAATAGTTAATCTATATTATCATCATAATGCAACCAAGCATTCATATCACACAACATCTTATCTCATTTCTGAGATTACATCCATTCAAGACAATCAATGTCATCCATTCTTATATAAGCAATGATTTACTTAATCACAACATAATTAATTTAAAATGAATTAAATTAACTATCTCTATCTTTAATTAATTTAAAGTGAATTAAATTAATTACTTCATCTCTTAATTAATTTAAAGTAAATTAAATTAATTATTTTATTATAAATCTTACTTATATAATCATTAATTAATTACAAATAAATTAATTAATCTTTCTCTAATTATCCACTTTAATTAATCACCTTGATTAATCATTCTTTAATTACATTTAAGTAATTATCTTTAATTAATTTCACAAATTAATTATCCTTAACCAAATACAGTAATTAACCTTTAATTACATCATTATTTAATTAATTATAATTAATTACTTTAATCCTTAATTAATTACAATTAATTAGTTGTCATTGGATTAATTAATCTTAATTAATCAACTCTTAATCACATCATTAATTATAAACTAATGATCCCTAATTACACCTTTAATTAATTATTAATTACATTAAGTAATTAACCTTTAATTAAACCATAATTTATTAATCACCTTTGATTAAACTTAACCAGTAATTAACTCTAATTAATTATCTTCCTTAATTAATTACTTTTAATTAATTACCTTAACAATTAATTAATTACCTTATAATTAATCTTAATCCTTTAATTAACTTAATTAAATAATTTATTTAATTAATAACACTAAGTAATTAACCTTAATTACTTCTTATTTAATTACTTTCATAAAATAATTATCCTCTAATTATTTTATTAAATAACTTTCCTTTTACTTAATTACATTCAGTAATTATTCCTTAATCACTTCATCAAGTAATTATACTTAACTTAATTTATAAGTGATTATCTTAAGTAATCACAAATTAATTAATTTAACTTAATCATTTAAATTTAATTAAATGATTCTTAACTTATTATATTAAAGGTTCTTAATTAAGAAACTACTATCTTAATTTAAATCAATTATTTACCAATAACACTTTATAATTGAAATAATTTAATTATATAAATTTCCTTTTCAAATTTAATTATCTTTAATTAAATCAACATTCTAAATACTTAAGAAAATTCTTATTTTAATTGATTACTAAATCTTAACCATTAAACCTTAATTAAATTAAAAATATAAGATTTAGAAATCAATAAATTATTAAACACATTTTAAATTAAACCTTTAAATCTTTAAAACTTATTCTATTTTAAAACTTTCATATTTTAAAATATAAAAACTTGTTTGAAACTTAACTTGAAACAAATTTAGTTTATAAGTAAAAACTTGTTTAACTTTCATTTTAAAACTTTAATCCTTTACAAAATAAAATTTTCTTTGTTTCAAACTAAAAAAAAACAAACTGTTAAATGCTAAAACCTGCTCACCTAAAACCCGAGAAAAACCCTATTAAAACCCGCGTTTACCCCGAGTTACCGCAACCCTATACCAGCTCCGAGCCAATTCAACAAATACCCGGAGGAATACTCGAGCCCAACCTTTCTTCCCAAAACCCAAAATCCCTGATACACGCCGACGTGCTCGTGCACGTGCATGCTTAATCTGGTCGACGACGATCACAACTCCGACCTCCGACAAGTCGCTCTTGACCTCGTCATCCCATCGTGCAACTCAGATAACCCATTTCTATCGAGAATCGAATTTTTGCCATCAAACCCATCAGCTCGAAACTTACCCTTGCCAGAAAACCCATCCTCCACGACACTCAGAGCTTCAGACGACTCGCCACCCTAGCCGTAGCTTCCCCACGTCGCCTTGAACCCACAGCAGCACTCGCGATCACCCCGATTGCCTATCGATGCCGCAAAAACCCAAAGAACCTCTTCCTCCAAAAACAAGAACGAAGCCCTAACTCGATCAATTCCGATCGATCCCCTCATTAACAAATTCCAAAAGCATTTTTCCTATGATCTCCACCTTCTACTCCACCTTCGTGCCCAGCCACGACTCCCAGATCGTCGCCGTTCACCTCCGATTGGTCGAAATGCCCAAATCAGATAAACCCAAAATCCTCTTTAATTACCAATCTAAAAAATCTTGATATACATACCAAAATTCTTGATTTCCTAACACTATTCCAAACATGCAATCAAAACTAAGAATTGAATTCATAAAATTTTGGCCTAATTTACATTTTATTGTAAATTATAATATTTCGAGACCAATTTCAAATATAAATTCCTCAGATGATTTTTAGTAGAGATATTGTATGGATTCAAACACTTTTTGTTTACAAATCAAAAACTAACAATGATTAGAAAATGAGATATTGAATTTTTAAAGAAATCAAATCCTGTAAATATTACAACAGAGCCTATATTATGTCTACACAGGCATTCATCATTTATACACATACATGCATTCATTCTAATCCAAGAATTTAGGCAAACATCTTGATTTCCATTCATATATCAAAGTGGAATCAAAATTTAAACTGCTTTTAAAATTTGTTTACTCACATTTTATAAGCAGAGAACAAACAGAGCAGATTAAAAATATATATTCCAAATGAAACAATCATGCAAACCATATTTCAATATTTCTATCCATATTCATCACATGCATAAATATGAACATAGATTAAAAACTGTTTTTAAGAAAGGTTTACTCACCTGTTATTAGTAGAGAACAAAGCAGAGCAGTGTTTCCAGGCTTTTGTTTTCAATTTGAATTTTTGAACTTGTATTTGATTTGTTTCTGACAATACTTTTGATTTTCTTTGTTAATGAAATCCTTTGCATGCCTCCAATTTGATGTTTTCCAATTGCTGTTGATTTACTTGTTGAGTTGCTTCATGCTTTGAAGATTGAAAAACTGATGGAGTTGTTTGATTTAGTTACTTGATCCCAGCTTGAAGATGAAATCAGGTTCTTGAATTTTGATTTTACTTTCTTTTGATTTTGGTTTCAGATTTGATTTGTTTTTAGGTTTTAGTTAAGAAAAGAGAAGAAAGAGTTTAGGCAGGAAACGATTTTGAACTAAAAATGAAAACCAGATTTCTCTCTAAACTACATAATTTATAAATTAAATTTTTAAATAAAAATAGTGTTGCCACTTGTTAAATTGCATGAATATACAAATGTTAATATGTGTTTCTATGAATTACAAATGTTATTACCATGTGTTAAGATATTAACACATGTCCTAAGTAATTTAAATTTTTATTTAATTCAAATGTTAATATAACTTACATACTTAAATTTTCTTAATTTACATATGTATATATAAATTATTTTTAAAAGAAATTATTCTAAAACTAATTATAATTCAAATATATCTTATACATGTATTTTAAAAATTTAAACATTTAACTTTATACATTTATAACCATTTTGATTTGAGTATTTTAAAAGAAGACAAAACAAAGCTTGTTTAAATCTTTTGTAAACAATTTCATTTAAAATAAACAATTATCTTATATTTTGAAAAAAATTGAATTAATCTAAACTAACCTTTGAAAAATATTAATTTTAAAACAAAGCTTTAAATTACAATTCATACATATATATATTATCAATAGATTAAAATAAATTTCAAACAATATCAAATTATAACATATACATACTATATATATTACAATTTAAAAATTCATCTTTAATTTAAAACAAAAGATATTTCCATTCACAATATCAAATATATATATATATTTTAAATAGATTTAAAACTTTATTAGCTTTGAAAATAAATCTTATCAATATTTTCCAGATTAAATATTTATTAACCTTTAAAGATTAAATTACCAATTTAAACTAAAATTATAAAGGAAAATTATCAATTCAATTGAATTATCAATACAGATTATTAAATTTATACTGCCCAAAACCCGGGATATCACATTCCTCCCCCCTTAAAATAATTTCGTCCCCGAAATTAAAAGCAAAGTTAATTTAATAATCCAGCAAAGATTTTAATTTTAAACAGCAACCACATACATATCATCCAATTCCTAACAACCAAATCAACCAATTAAACAATCAAACAAACCTAACTAACTATCCTAATACAAATCAGGATAGATCTCATAATACTATCTCGAGTTTCCCCGAGTATAAATCACCGGGAGACTCGCTCTACAGAAGCTAAACAAACTACACCACCATAATCCAGAGCTCCTCTCTTCTCTAGATTCACTAATCTGAACAAAATATCAGACTACACACAAATCCAGCTCAACTTCCAAATCCATCTGAACTGCAGATTCAACAACCAATGATGAATCATACACGTACTCCCTCAGAGATACTTGAAATAGAATGAATTCCAGCTATCCAAACTGGCCATTCAATCCTGTAGACAAAGAATTACTCCTCTCAAGAACACAAGAAAATCCAAAATATTTCGGAGCTAGCTTCCAGACTTACCAAATCTTATAGCTCTTATAATCGAGGAAAATTTAAACAGTTTCTAATTTCCAACTCCGAATTCCAAACTCTGACTCATATCTGCATAGCTCACCAGACTATCCCGAGCTACCTCATCTCTTCCTGATCAACTTAACCTTTGCTGATTCTTCTTGAAACAAATCTGAACTAAGAACAAAATGATCTCTAGATCCTATCAACAATATGATCCTTCCAAAATCCGTTGAAACCCAACTTGAAAACTAGAACTGACCAATCCATTTCCAAAAATTTCTGAGCTGCTACACCAACTCTTCTTTTTCTAAGAACCATCCTACTACCAGACTAACCATCGGTATCGCTTCTGGAATCAAGTCGATACGGAACTCAACTCCAGATGAAGACAAACTTCTACTTCTTCGAAGACATCCGGAAAAATTCTGACTACTTCAGTAGCTCCTACTTCCATATGAGAAACCTCAATCTCAAACAAAAGATTACCCAAGATAAATTCCCAAACTAATCGCAAGTCACTTTTGCGTTACTACCTAGTTCGGATTCCAAAGATACTGTTCTCTTTTTACAAATTAAAACAGCCTTAAGCTTTTCCAACAAGTTTAACCCTTCAAGAAAAACTTCACCATCTACTCGGACTGTTGATAGAAGAACCACAAAGATTCCGGAACCATCGAAGAAACGAACCCCACTGCTGCTTCCAAACTCTATCTCTGGGACACTGCTAAGCCAAAAACCTCCTCGTCAACACACCAAACACTTCGAACTGCACTGCTACCACAGTTAACCAAAAGCTTCTAATCCAAAGGCTCCTCAAAACTAAAACCATCAACAAACCTCTCAACGAATCTCCGAGATGGCAGACATCCAAAAGAAACTCGGGCTCCAAACCAATCGCCAATAATTTACTCTTCTTAAGGGAACAATGAGACCATGTCCGAAGAACAACTAATCGACCTTAGTCCCATACTTCAAAATAGACAAAACTCTCTTACTTGATATCAGAGAATTCCTATACAGTCGAGTCTTTCCTGCGGTAGACATCAACTGTTCCTCCAATACCTTCTTAATCTTGTTCCAAAAGAAAATCTCCTTCGGGAACATCCATAGATACTGCGTCTTATCACACAGCTACTATTACCTGAGGTATCAAGGTACCATTACTCACTTCTGCCTCATCGACAGATCCAACTCTACTCATCCACACTTCAAAGATAAACTCCGAACCATTACAGTTTCCTTCGGAGATCGATGAAATCCTTCACCACAGCAAAGCTTACTCGAGACGGTATTGGGTTTACAGTCTCGATATATACTTCCAACCTCAAACATTCAAACTCCAACTATTGGTAATTGTGTTACACACACTACCACCTTATCTACCTTTATAACTTATATTGGAAAACCCGAACAGGTAACCCAATAAATAGGTAGAAATACATAAATATATATATTTAAAATGATATATTTTTTTTATATAGAAATTATTTCTGGGTAAAATTATTTCATTTACCTCTTTAAAACAATATTGTGTCCGTTGGCCTGGTTCAAGTGTTTAGAGATCCCTATCAATAACGTTAGCTACTCGTATTGACCAGAATCCATATACCACTCAACCGATCAATTAACACAATATAAAATCATTTTATATAACTAACAAATACGCGCTCTCGTATATATATATACACTCGGACTCAAACAGGTTGCTACAGATCCTGTCTCTAATGAACAATCCTTCTGAACCTAGGTATTCACTCAACCTAGTGCTCTGATACCAACTGTCACGGGCCGAGCCAGTGGCGACTGGTAGGCTTTGCAACCATCCCAGACCCACCGTGGCAAACAGTGATACCTTGAATTTGCTTTTACGGCCAGCCTCTCGACTCGCAACCAACCCCTCAATGGGACATGTAGGGGTAAGAGTCTCCCGTTCGCCACCAAACCGCGAAGCGAGAACCCCCTATCATGCTGTAATGTAGCAAACCCGATCCCGGTCTCATCGAAATCCAAAACGTATCTTTTAAGGCCAAGTTGTTTAAAGGTTTAAACAATTTAACTTATCTATATTCATACAGATAGATAATTCACAATTCACAACTGATAATCACATTATCAATTAAACAGATGATTCATAACCAAATAGGTAATCCATATCAACTTCACAATAGTTAATCTATATTATCATCATAATGCAACCAAGCATTCATATCACACAACATCTTATCTCATTTCTGAGATTACATCCATTCAAGACAATCAATGTCATCCATTCTTATATAAGCAATGATTTACTTAATCACAACATAATTAATTTAAAATGAATTAAATTAACTATCTCTATCTTTAATTAATTTAAAGTGAATTAAATTAATTACTTCATCTCTTAATTAATTTAAAGTAAATTAAATTAATTATTTTATTATAAATCTTACTTATATAATCATTAATTAATTACAAATAAATTAATTAATCTTTCTCTAATTATCCACTTTAATTAATCACCTTGATTAATCATTCTTTAATTACATTTAAGTAATTATCTTTAATTAATTTCACAAATTAATTATCCTTAACCAAATACAGTAATTAACCTTTAATTACATCATTATTTAATTAATTATAATTAATTACTTTAATCCTTAATTAATTACAATTAATTAGTTGTCATTGGATTAATTAATCTTAATTAATCAACTCTTAATCACATCATTAATTATAAACTAATGATCCCTAATTACACCTTTAATTAATTATTAATTACATTAAGTAATTAACCTTTAATTAAACCATAATTTATTAATCACCTTTGATTAAACTTAACCAGTAATTAACTCTAATTAATTATCTTCCTTAATTAATTACTTTTAATTAATTACCTTAACAATTAATTAATTACCTTATAATTAATCTTAATCCTTTAATTAACTTAATTAAATAATTTATTTAATTAATAACACTAAGTAATTAACCTTAATTACTTCTTATTTAATTACTTTCATAAAATAATTATCCTCTAATTATTTTATTAAATAACTTTCCTTTTACTTAATTACATTCAGTAATTATTCCTTAATCACTTCATCAAGTAATTATACTTAACTTAATTTATAAGTGATTATCTTAAGTAATCACAAATTAATTAATTTAACTTAATCATTTAAATTTAATTAAATGATTCTTAACTTATTATATTAAAGGTTCTTAATTAAGAAACTACTATCTTAATTTAAATCAATTATTTACCAATAACACTTTATAATTGAAATAATTTAATTATCTAAATTTCCTTTTCAAATTTAATTATCTTTAATTAAATCAACATTCTAAATACTTAAGAAAATTCTTATTTTAATTGATTACTAAATCTTAACCATTAAACCTTAATTAAATTAAAAATATAAGATTTAGAAATCAATAAATTATTAAACACATTTTAAATTAAACCTTTAAATCTTTAAAACTTATTCTATTTTAAAACTTTCATATTTTAAAATATAAAAACTTGTTTGAAACTTAACTTGAAACAAATTTAGTTTATAAGTAAAAACTTGTTTAACTTTCATTTTAAAACTTTAATCCTTTACAAAATAAAATTTTCTTTGTTTCAAACTAAAAAAAACAAACTGTTAAATGCTAAAACCTGCTCACCTAAAACCCGAGAAAAACCCTATTAAAACCCGCGTTTACCCCGAGTTACCCCAACCCTATACCAGCTCCGAGCCAATTCAACAAATACCTGGAGGAATACTCGAGCCCAACCTTTCTTCCCAAAACCCAAAATCCCTGATACACGCCGATGTGCTCGTGCACGTGCACGCTTAATCTGGTCGACGACGATCACAACTCCGACCTCCGACAAGTCGCTCTTGACCTCGTCATCCCATCGTGCAACTCAGATAACCCATTTCTATCGAGAATCGAATTTTCGCCATCAAACCCATCAGCTCGAAACTTACCCTTGCCAGAAAACCCATCCTCCACGACACTCAGAGCTTCAGACGACTCGCCACCCTAGCCGTAGCTTCCCCACGTCGCCTTGAACCCACAGCAGCACTCGCGATCACCCCCGATTGCCTATCGATGCCGCAAAAACCCAAAGAACCTCTTCCTCCAAAAACAAGAACGAAGCCCTAACTCGATCAATTCCGATCGATCCCCTCATTAACAAATTCCAAAAGCATTTTTCCTATGATCTCCACCTTCTACTCCACCTTCGTGCCCAGCCACGACTCCCAGATCGTCGCCGTTCACCTCCGATTGGTCGAAATGCCCAAATCAGATAAACCCAAAATCCTCTTTAATTACCAATCTAAAAAATCTTGATATACATACCAAAATTCTTGATTTCCTAACACTATTCCAAACATGCAATCAAAACTAAGAATTGAATTCATAAAATTTTGGCCTAATTTACATTTTACTGTAAATTATAATATTTCGAGACCAATTTCAAATATAAATTCCTCAGATGATTTTTAGTAGAGATATTGTATGGATTCAAACACTTTTTGTTTACAAATAAAAAACTAACAATGATTAGAAAATGAGATATTGAATTTTTAAAGAAATCAAATCCTGTAAATATTACAACAGAGCCTATATTATGTCTACACAGGCATTCATCATTTATACACATACATGCATTCATTCTAATCCAAGAATTTAGGCAAACATCTTGATTTCCATTCATATATCAAAGTGGAATCAAAATTTAAACTGCTTTTAAAATTTGTTTACTCACATTTTATAAGCAGAGAACAAACAGAGCAGATTAAAAATATATATTCCAAATGAAACAATCATGCAAACCATATTTCAATATTTCTATCCATATTCATCACATGCATAAATATGAACATAGATTAAAAACTGTTTTTAAGAAAGGTTTACTCACCTGTTATTAGTAGAGAACAAAGCAGAGCAGTGTTTCCAGGCTTTTGTTTTCAATTTGAATTTTTGAACTTGTATTTGATTTGTTTCTGACAATACTTTTGATTTTCTTTGTTAATGAAATCCTTTGCATGCCTCCAATTTGATGTTTTCCAATTGCTGTTGATTTACTTGTTGAGTTGCTTCATGCTTTGAAGATTGAAAAACTGATGGAGTTGTTTGATTTAGTTACTTGATCCCAGCTTGAAGATGAAATCAGGTTCTTGAATTTTGATTTTACTTTCTTTTGATTTTGGTTTCAGATTTGATTTGTTTTTAGGTTTTAGTTAAGAAAAGAGAAGAAAGAGTTTAGGCAGGAAACGATTTTGAACTAAAAATGAAAACCAGATTTCTCTCTAAACTACATAATTTATAAATTAAATTTTTAAATAAAAATAGTGTTGCCACTTGTTAAATTGCATGAATATACAAATGTTAATATGTGTTTCTATGAATTACAAATGTTATTACCATGTGTTAAGATATTAACACATGTCCTAAGTAATTTAAATTTTTATTTAATTCAAATGTTAATATAACTTACATACTTAAATTTTCTTAATTTACATATGTATATATAAATTATTTTTAAAAGAAATTATTCTAAAACTAATTATAATTCAAATATATCTTATACATGTATTTTAAAAATTTAAACATTTAACTTTATACATTTATAACCATTTTGATTTGAGTATTTTAAAAGAAGACAAAATAAAGCTTGTTTAAATCTTTTGTAAACAATTTCATTTAAAATAAACAATTATCTTATATTTTGAAAAAAATTGAATTAATCTAAACTAACCTTTGAAAAATATTAATTTTAAAACAAAGCTTTAAATTACAATTCATACATATATATATTATCAATAGATTAAAATAAATTTCAAACAATATCAAATTATAACATATACATACTATATATATTACAATTTAAAAATTCATCTTTAATTTAAAACAAAAGATATTTCCATTCACAATATCAAATATATATATATATATTTTAAATAGATTTAAAACTTTATTAGCTTTGAAAATAAATCTTATCAATATTTTCCAGATTAAATATTTATTAACCTTTAAAGATTAAATTACCAATTTAAACTAAAATTATAAAGGAAAATTATCAATTCAATTGAATTATCAATACAGATTATTAAATTTATACTGCCCAAAACCCGGGATATCACAAATAGAATGATAAGGAGATTGGGGTTTGAATAAATGAAAAGTAGGTCGTGCTTAATCAAATAAATGGGCTTAAGAATGGTTATTGAGCAAATTAATTTGCACAAGGGTATATCGAGAAATATTCGCACCCTATTACCATAACCCTTATATATTCTCGTTCCTTATATCATTCACGTTCATTTCTCATTTTCAAAAAACTTAAAAATGTAAGAAAAGAAGAGCTTAGAGTCAGCCATTGCTAGGAGAAGAGAAAATTCAAGTCAAGCTAAGAATTAAAGTAAGGGGAATAAATCTTAATCTCAATCCAATCTTCATATCCTAATCAAGCTGAATAATAATCTATATCATCTATGTTTTCTATTTATGATCATTTGTTTTCGGATTTAAGATTAAATCCATTTTAATGATAATTGGGATGATGATATGCTTGGGTTTTAACATATTAGATTTAAACAAGATTGTTTTAATATGATTATACACGGTTTTAAGGGTAAAACTGATTATAATTGATTTTGAAAGCCATGTGAAAATTTTATGCCATGTACAACATGATTTTGGGTTTTAATTTTCCACGTTATGGAGAATTTATTATGAATTTTCAAAGGAAAATACAGTTAATTGAGTCTAGAAATTTATTTCAGAAATTGAATAGAGAATTTTGGTCTGAAATTTAGATATGTTAGATAACATATTAAAAGTGAATTTCTGTAATTTTTGGGGATTTTTCCTAAGTGATTTACTATGAGAATTAAATTATTTTGAAAGGAGGACCTAAATGATTTAATTGTTTTGCTTAATGGAAGGGCTTATTTGTTAAATTAATCTTGATTTAGATCTGAAACTATGTAGCAATTATTTTGGAAAATAATTTGAAAAGTTGAGGCAACCAATCACATGTTTACAAGTAGGCGGGTTAGTTAGAAAGTATTTGCTTTATTTGGCATTAATCAGGTTTTATGCAGAAAAGTGGGTTCCGCCTCTATTAGAAGAACCTTTCGACCTAATGATTCCGCCTTCAATCAAGTTGAAACCCCACAAAATCGAAACCAATACACAAGGTATCACATTAATGGTACATAGTGAATTGGAGGAAGGCAGAAGGCATGGTGTCGAAACCTAGCTTCCGATGGGAACGAAACCTTTGCTTTGCTTTTAAATGTTAAGCACCTGCCTTTGTTTTACTAAATCTTTTGAAGGTGTTGAAACATAAGGTATCGAAAGGGGTTTTCTAAATAGCTTTCGAAGAAGGTTGCCATCTCTCATTTTTAAGTATAAGCTTTCGAATGAGTTCCTTCTTTATAAAACAATGCTTTTGAAAATGGTGGTTTCGACCTACTCGAAGCCCTGCTGTCGTTCTATTGCCTTTCAAGTGTATTGGAGTCATCAATACTTTCGAAGGGTAGCTTTTGTTTTAAAGATGTACTAAGCCACTTCCTAAATGCTTTTGAAAGGGTTTAAGGGTTTCGAAGGCAATGGCTTCGAAAGTGGGTTTCGGTGCTAACCTTCAATGTACTACTAAAATGTTTTGAAGCTTTCGAAAGGATGGTGCCGACGCCATCAAAATTTCCCCAAACAAAGATTAATCGTTTTGAAACGGATACTTTCATATATATTCACATTACCCAAAAGATGTTTTTAAAGCAAAACCAAATGGTTTCGAAAGAGTTACTTTCATTGGTTTCGAAGCTATATTTCTAAGGATTATTAAGTAATGCTTTGGTACTTTTGAAACGTACATTTTGGTTTCGGAAGAGATGATTTAAAGAGCTTCGGAAGGTATATATATTTTGTGTTTTGAAAAGAAGTTTTTTATACTTTCGAAGGAGGTTATCCAGGGGTTTCGAAAGTAATGTTTTAAAATTTTGAAAGCCTTAGTTTTCAAAACAAAAAAACCCAATCTCATTTTAAAGGAAACCCATGGCATAAATAAAGAGTTTTTGAAATGATTTTAAGTATGGAGTTTTTGAAGAAGTTTTCCTTGATTAATAGGTTAAAGGGATTAACCAAGTTATTATGTTTTCTTCTTCATACATGTATATATTCACATTGTAATGGACCCATAACTGTATTTTGGGGATGGGTAGAATAACCAGCTAAGCTGACCCAGTAGTGAATATAAATTAAGTTAACCCCTGAATGAGTAGAATTGCATCCAGGAGGTCAGGAAGATCAGAATATATGATGCTAAAATATTAATTAAAGAAGTTGTAAGGTAGACAGGTTCATTGTAAACCCATGAAAATTAGGTTTAGAAAAAGTTATTGGAAGATGCCAATAGGTTCACAGTAAATCCATGAAAACTATAATTAGATTGAGTTATTGGAAGGAGCCAATAGGTTTGTAGTGAACCCATGAAAACTATTGTAACAACCCGGGGTTTTGCACCGGTTAATAATCGTCATTAAACGATTAATGGTGATAGCTGATTGTTGTTGGGAGTTTAATCAGTTGAAATTCTTTTGTAAATTCATTGTTTGTTATGCGGGCTTTAAAACTTAATATTGGCCCACACTTTCATTAGTTTGTTTTTGCCGTGATAATTATCAAAGGCAAAGGGATTCCCTATTATTTATTTTTCACAACCCTAAACTAAACAAACGAAAAAGAAAAATGGCGACTCGTTCGTCCTCTTTGCGAAACTAGGGTTTGATAAAGTCGGCTTGGTTGCTTCGAGTTGATCGAAATTCATCTCCTCTTTGGGTTTCGTTTTGCTTTTGGCTCCGCTCTTCGAATAAGGTGAGTGATCCACTCACATCTAATTCACATCTCGAGTTTAATTACGGTTCAAATTATATGATTTTCATTCGTATTCAAGTGTTTGAGTTTGTCGATTCATTTTGCTCGCCGTTCGAATTATGTTGTTTGCTTGAGATTTATCTGACTTTGCCCTGTTGACATCGGCTTTGAATTCTTTTGGCTTTGAGATGAAAAATTGACTTGTTCATTCTCGACTTCGACTTGATTTTTGAATTTCCGTAACCTGTACGTTTGCACTGGACTTGAGTATCTGATACTATTAGTTACCTTTATGTTGATTTTGTTTCGGTATTGATTTTGAACTGTTCCATGACTTCGACATTGTTCATGGTTGATTTTACTTCTCTGTTGGCATTTTCCAGTTCAATTTTAGTTGGTGACTTCGGAAGTACTTTGAACTGCAGTTGTTTGAATTCAAATATTTTGTTTTGAAAAAGGCAATATATTTTATTTGTGCACTTGCTCGATCCATTTCCATGTGCTGGCCTTTGCCATTTTGCTTCGGCATTGTGCCTTGTTCTTGATTGTGATGCTAGTACTGTCCAGTTTATAGTAGTATACATGTTGCATTTTTGGTGTTCACTTGGTTATTGTCACTGCTTCGAGCTCATATACGTGTATATATATATATATGTGCATATATGTATATATGTTGTTGAAGTGGTAGCCTTTTGATTGAAATTCTCTTGAGTGATTTTTCACTCACATCACTGGTTTCTTTGTAGTCTCTGGTATTATTACTCGATACAGTTTGCATTTCGATTGATGGTTTTGGCATGGATTTGTTCGAATGTGCATCCTAACCTGATTTTTTAATTATCTATACTCATTTTTTTACAGTGTATATACTTGTGTCAATACAAGTGAACACATTCAGTGTGCACTGTGTATTGGATAGCCTTGTGGTCTTTGTGATTCTGGCTTTGAACAGTTCGTTTTCGTTCTTGGTTAACTTCGATGTTGTTTTCGAACTTGCGATTTCTCTGGTTATTGACTTACGACTTGAATTATCTTGGCCATTCGATTTTGTCCTTCCTGTGATGATTTGGGGTTGTTCGACATTGACTTCATTGAACAGTGGCTTTGCATTTGCTTTGAACATTTGGGTCTGTTTAATTGCAGTCTACATTTCTGATAGTGGACTTGCACTTGAACCTCTGGCCAGTTGCACTATAAGTTTCATGTTGTTGCCTTTTTCTTGTGAACATTTATTTCTTGTTCCACTCGAGTCTGGTCATTGTTGGCAATTGGTTGTATTTGGTCTGACCTGAACATCACTTGTTCACTGCTGGTCTCCATTGGTATCCGGGGCAGTTTGATTTGTTGTACCTGTTTTGTTGTCTTCATGTACATGTATACTTGCTGTTGCTTGAGACAACTATCCACTTCATTTCACTGTTGCACTTGTTACCATTTACTTAGTGCAGTAGTTTGCACTATGCATTCATGTGCACTTCGTTC
Source organism: Allium fistulosum (assembly GCA_030737815.1). Classification (NCBI taxonomy): domain Eukaryota; kingdom Viridiplantae; phylum Streptophyta; class Magnoliopsida; order Asparagales; family Amaryllidaceae; genus Allium; species Allium fistulosum. Next base: position 1,265,022,420 of record CM060903.1, read on the forward strand.
GCTTGCTTTCGCTCCTCTTTGATCATGGCTGGTCTGGTGATAACGTTTGGCATTGTCACTGACTTTGTACATATGTATTCATGCCCGGTTGTCTGCATTGCTGAATTCGAATTTGGGTTCATTTATGATGGCACTGGGTTGTTTGGTCGACCCTTGCAGTTCACTTGCTTATGTTGGTTCATGTATATGTATGTTGTCATTGCCCTTGTGCACTGATATTTACTGTCATGCTTCACTGCGACTCTCATTTATTTTGTTCATAGCCAATTGCCTCTGGTTTGAGTTTTGCTTGTCTTTCCTGGCCACTGCTTGTTTTTGTGGTCTGGTTCCTTTATGTAGTTTGTACCACTGCCTTTGTGCACTTGGTCATTCGAGCCTTTGTGCTCTACATTTGAGTTGAGTCAGTGACTTGACTTTTTGCATTTTAATTGTGAGTTGGTGCCATTTGCTTTTGATTCATTGAGGCAGTTTGTATATGGTTTGACTTGAGTTTGTGCATTTATTTGGGCTTGCCTGTTCTGGAATTTGTCAAATGCATACTTGTTTGCTTTTGTTTGCAGTTGTGTTGAGTCATGCTAGCCGTGACTTGACCTCTGCAGTTTCATTTTGTTGCAGTTGTGTTGAGTCATGCTAGCCATGACTTGACCTTTGCAGTTTTGACTTACTTTAGTGGCGAGGCAGTGCACGCGTGCGTGTACTGCAGCCACATAGAAATTTGGGTTGATTTGATCATTTTGAGATTGTCTAATTATCTATTTGATAATTAGATTATGAGTTTCTAATTATTTATTTAATAATTAGATTTTGTTGTTAATTGCTGTTTAGGCAATTCTGTGGTTTTCATATTATCTCCATTGATAATCTTTTTACTGATCCTTGTTGATGATTGAATTTGCCGATTTGTGTTTAACACTGTTTAGTGTTATATCTGCCGTTATCTGATTCTCTTATCGAAGAGTTGGATATATGATATTTCTGTGGCTGTCATCTATTGATTATTTAATTATTATTGCTTCCGTGCATTAATAACTGAGTTTGAATTAGACTGGCCCGTGTATTATTTTCTTTTGAATTTAATACTCGGGTCAGACCGTGCTATTTCAGGTTGTTGATATCTTGCTTTGGGTTGTTGCTTGAGCTATGAAGTCACTTCATATCTTTTGGAGTAGTCGTGTTATAGTATAGGATGATATGTATTCATGTATATTATTGTCAATAATGTACTTGTATATGTAACTTCCAGTGTCGGCAGTTGTAGTTGTATCATATGTATTGTATCACATGTATTGTAACTGACATCAGTTATATATATATATATGAGACTTTTATTATCTGTGTTCCGCATTTAGCTTATCTGTGTTATTATTATATATACTGTCCTAAACTATTATGAACCATCGTAGTTCGTTTTATACTGGAATTGGGTATGTCGGTGGGAGTAAATAAATAAGAGATGAAAAATAAAAATATATACCACTCCTACCGAGGTAACCAATACTAGTGTAAGGCCCAACTACGGATGGCTGCTCCTATCCAGCCTTATTCTTCGTAATAACATACAGTATTTCTTTTAATACTCTTTGTTATTGTGAGCATAGAGGTAGGGCGTCACAGTTGGTATCAGAGCGAGGGGTTTATGGACATAATATAAAACATAACTTAGATGGAACATGTGTTACAACTATTTGTCGATGTTTTATTTGTGCCTTAAGTCAAAACTAAAGTTTTGAAATTATGATGAAATTTTTAAATATGCTTGTTTAAAAATAAAAGTGAAACTGTGTTTTGATGATTGAGTAATTTGTGTTCTGTTTATCAGAGTGCGCAGCGGAAACAGTGAGACTGTCTTCGCTGAATACAGATGATAACCTTTTTGATTTAAAAATCAAAATATAAAAATGAAATAAAATTTCATTGTGTTGTTACATGGATGTGTTTATTTTGTTTTCTTTGAAAATTTCGAATCCGATTTGAGGATCTGAAGCGATTGTTGTTATGTGATTTTGTTGAGATTTTGCTGTTTTAAATTATCTTCATTGAAGATATAATCTAGTGATTTCTTTGTTCATTTTGTAGTGTACGTGCAGATTTGAGTTGCACGTTGCTACATTAATTTTACGTTGAACCGGTGTTTGGTTTGAACATATTTAGTGGCCGTTATTTTTATAACGGGATTTTTACACTTGTGCTAAATTTTTGAAGCACGGTGTTTTGTTGACATTTGTAATGAATGAAAATTCATTGGTCTTATATTTTGATGCGAATTATTTTGATGAGATTTTGACGTTTAAAAATTATTGTCGCTTTGACTTCGGTAACCGTCAATTTTAAAGTGGATTTTCATGCGGTTATTCCGCAATGCTGATTTTGAGATCCGATTTTACGGTGTTTTGGGAAGTACAATTTCCTTTTCGAAATTGCTACTGATATTTCTGTTTTAATCGCGTGTTTGAAAAATTGTTTTTAAAATAAAATTGTTTTCAAAAAATTTACAGTTTGCGCTTTCGAAAGAATGAGGAAGCAATTTAAACGCTTCAGCAAAATTGAGGACTATGAACCCTCACTTTTACTGATTCGCTTAATTCCAGACTCGTCCGTTTGAGAACGTAAAATGTATTTATTTAAAATACACAATTTTGCACTTTCAAGGAAACGATGAAGAGAATCAAACGATTTAGTAAAACACGTGGTATGGGACATGTGCGTTTGCTATTTCGGTTAATTCCGGACTCGTTAATTGAAACATCTGCTGTTTGATGATTTTGATGATTTTGTTGGGCTTTCGAGCCACTTTGTTGGACCTTCGGGTCAATTACCAGTACTAGACCTTCGGGTCATTTGTTGGGCGCCAAAAATCACAGTACTTGGTAGGCTTCGGCCATTTGTTGATGCACGTGCGGCGTAGCTAAAACTCGCCATCTAATGGGATCGATCCAACCTTTTATGTTGATTTTCTAGATTATCTTAATTGATTTCTAGATATTTGTTGTTTCTAATTATCTGTAGGTAATTAGATATTTGTTGTTATGAGATTTCTGATTTTCGTTTTTGATAATCGGATATTTGATGTTTTCTGGTTATCGTTTTTGATAATTAGATATTTGTTGATTTGAGATTTCTGATTATCGTTTTTGATAATCGGATATTTGTTGTTTCTGATTATCGTTTTTGATAATTAGATATTTGTTGATTTGAGATTTCTGATTATCGTTTTTGATAATTAGATATTTGATGTTTTCTGATTATCGTTTTTGATAATTAGATATTTGATGTTTTTTGGTTATCGTTTTTGATAATTAGATATTTGTTGATTTGAGATTTCTGATTATCGTTTTTGATAATTAGATATTTGATGTTTTCTGATTATCGTTTTTGATAATTAGATATTTGTTGATTTGAGATTTCTGATTATCATTTTTGATAATCGGATATTTGTTGTTTCTGATTATCGTTTTTGATAATTAGATATTTGTTGATTTGAGATTTCTGAGTATCGTTTTTGATAATTAGATATTTGATGTTTTCTGATTATCGTTTTTGATAATTAGATATTTGTTGATTTGAGATTTCTGATTATCGTTTTTGGTGATTAGATAATTGTTGTTTTCAAATTATCTGGTTGATAACTAGATAATTGAAGTTTTGCGAATTGTGATTTGTGTTTTCTAATTATCTTTATTGATAATTAGATTTTTGTTGTTTTCTAATTATCGTATCGATAATTAGATATTGCTCTTTTTGTGATTTCTGTATTCTAATTATCTAATTGATTATTAAATATGGCTGATAATTGTATTTATTCAGTTTTGCTGTTTTCTGATTATCTATTGATAAATAGATTTTGTTGAGGATTTGTGAATTTCTTTTATTAAATTAAAAGATTTCATTGGTGTTTGTATCCTTGATCTTTATTTTTCTAACTTAACCAGTTTATGTTAGAAAAATAATTGTTATTGATGACTTTAATTATGAAAATTGCGGGGACGCAATTTTTATAAGGAGGGGAGTCTGTAACAACCCGGGGTTTTGCATCGGTTAATAATCATCAATAAACGATTAATGGTGATAGCTGATTGTTGTTGGGAGTTTAATCAGTTGAAATTCTTTTGTAAATTCATTGTTTGTTATGCGGGCTTTAAAACTTAATATTGGCCCACATTTTCATTTGTTTGTTTTTGCCGTGATAATTATCAAAGGCAAAGGGATTCCCCATTATTCATTTTTCACAACCCTAAACTGAACAAACGAAAAAGAAAAATGGCGACTCGTTCGTCCTCTTTGCGAAATTAGGGTTTGATGAAGTCGGCTTGGTTGCTTCGAGTTGATCGAAATTCGTCTCCTCTCTGGGTTTCGTTTTGCTTTTGGCTCCGCTCTTCGAATAAGGTGACTGATCCACTCACATCTAATTCACATCTCGAGTTTAATTAGGGTTTGAATTCTATGATTTTCATTCGTATTCAAGTGTTTGAGTTTGTCGATTCATTTTGCTCGCCGTTCGAATTATGTTGTTTGCTTGAGATTTATCTAACTTTGCTCTGTTGACATCGGCTTTGAATTCTTTTGGCTTTGAGATGAAAAATTGACTTGTTCATTCTCGACTTCGACTTGATTTTTGAATTTTGTAACATGTACGTGTGCACTGGACTTGAGTATCTGATACTATTAGTTACCTTTATGTTGATTTTGTTTCGGTATTGATTTTGAACTGTTCCATGACTTCGACATTGTTCATGGTTGATTTTACTTCTCTGTTAGCGTTTTCCAGTTCAATTTTAGTTGGTGACTTCGAAAATACTTTGAACTGCAGTTGTTTGAATTCAAATATTTTGTTTTGAAAAAGGCAATATATTTTATTTTGCACTTGCTCGATCCATTTCCATGTGCTGGCCTTTGCCATTTTGCTTCGACATTGTGCCTTGTTCTTGATTGTGATGCTAGTACTGTCCAGTTTACAGTAGTATATATGTTGCATTTTTGGTGTTCACTTGGTTACTGTCACTGCTTCGAGCTCATATACATGTATACATATATGTGCATATATGTATATATGTTGTTGAAGTGGTAGCCTTTTGATTGAAATTCTCTTGAGTGATTTTTCACTCACATCTAATTTGAGCGTTAACATTGGTTTCTTTGTAGTCTCTGGTATTATTACTCGAGACAGTTTGCATTTCGATTGATGGTTTTGGCATGGATTTGTTTGAATGTGCATCCTAACCTAATTTTGTAATTGTCTGTACTCATTTTTTACAGTGTATATACTTGTGTCAATACAAGTGAACGCATTCATTGTGCACTGTGTATTGGATAGCCTTGAGGTCTTTGTGATTCTGGCTTTGAACAGTTCGTTTTCGTTCTTGGTTAACTTCGATGTTGTTTTCGAACTTGTGATTTCTCTGGTTATTGACTTACGACTTGAATTATCTTGGCCATTCGATTTTTTCCTTCCTATGATGATTTGGGGTTGTTCGACATTGACTTCATTGAACACTGGCTTTGCATTTGCTTTGAGAATTTGGGTCTGTTTAATTGCAGTCTACATTTCTGATAGTGGACTTGCACTTGAACCTCTGGCAAGTTGCACTATAAGTTTCATGTTGTTGCCTTTTTCTTATGAACATTTATTTCTTGTTCCACTCGAGTCTGGTCATTGTTGGCAATTGGTTGTATTTGGTCTGACCTGAACTTCACTTGTTCACTGCTGGTCTCCATTGGTATCTGGGGCAGTTTGATTTATTGTACCTGTTTTGTTGTCTTCATGTACATGTATACTTGCTGTTGCTTGAGACAGCTATCCACTTCATTTCACTGTTGCACTTGTTGCCATTTACTTAGTGCAGTAGTTTGCACTATGCATTCATGTGCACTTCATTCGCTTGCTTCCGCTCCTCTTTGATCATGGCAGGTCTGGTGATAACGTTTGACATTGTCACTGACTTTGTACATATGTATTCATGCCCGGTTGTCTGCATTGCTGAATTCGAATTTGGGTTCATTTATGATGGCACTGGGTTGTTTGGTCGACCCTTGCAGTTCACTTGCTTATGTTGGTTCATGTATATGTATGTTGTCATTGCCTTGTGCACTGATATTTACTGTCATGCTTCACTGCGACTCTCATGTATTTTGTTCGTAGCCAGTTGCCTCTGGTTTAAGTTTTGCTTGTCTTTCCTGGCCACTGCTTGTTTTTGTGGTCTGGTTCCTTTATGTAGTTTGTACCACTGCCTTTGTGCACTTGGTCATTCGAGCCTTTATGCTCTGCATTTGAGTTGAGTCAGTGACTTGACCTTTTGAATTTTAATTGTGAGTTGGTGCCATTTGCTTTTGATTCATTGAGGCAGTTTGTATATGGTTTGAATTGAGTTTGTGCATTTATTTGGGCTTGCCTGTTCTAGAATTTGTCAAGTGCATACTTGTTTGCTTTTGTTTGCAGTTGTGTTGAGTCATGCTAGCCGTGACTTGACCTCTGCAGTTTCATTTTGTTGCAGTTGTGTTGAGTCATGCTAGCCGTGACTTGACCTTTGTAGTTTTGACTTACTGTAGTGGCGAGGCAGTGCACGTGTGCGTGTACTGCAGCAACACAGAAATTTGGGTTGATTTGATCATTTTAAGATTGTCTAATTATCTATTTGATAATTAGACTATGAGTTTCTAATTATTTATTTAATAATTAGATTTTGTTGTTAATTGCTGTTTAGGAAATTCTGTGGTTTTCATATTATCTCCATTGATAATCGTTTTACTGATCCTTGTTGATGATTGAATTTGCCGATTTGTGTTTAACATTGTTTAGTGTTATATCTGTCGTTATCCGATTCTCTTATCGAAGAGTTGGATATACGAGATTTCTGTGACTGTCGTCTATTGATTATTTAATTATTATTGCTTCCGTGCATTAATAACTGAGTTTGAATTAGACTGACCCGTGTATTATTTTCTTTTGAATTTAATACTCGGGTCAGACCGTGTTATTTCAGGTTGTTGATATCTTGCTTTGGGTTGATGCTTGAGCTATGAAGTCACTTCATATCTTTTGGAGTAGTCGTGTCATAGTATAGGATGATATGTATTCATGTATATTATTGTCAATAATGTACTTGTATATGTAACTTCCAGTGTCGGCTGTTGTAGTTGTATCATATGTATTGTATCACATGTATTGTAACTGACATCAGTTTTATATATATATATATATATGAGACTTTTATTATCTGTGTTCCGCATTTAGATTATCTGTGTTATTATTATATATACTGTCCTAAACTATTATGAACCATCGTAGTTCGTTTTATATTGGAATTGGGTATGTCGATGGGAGTAAATAAATAAGAGATGAAAAATAAAAATATATACCACTCCTATCAAGGTAACCAATACTAGTGTAAGGCCCAACTACGGATGGCCGCTCCTATCCAGCCTTATTCTTCGTAATAACAGACAGTATTTATTTTAATACTCTTTGTTATTGTGAGCATAGAGGTGGGGCGTCACAACTATATCCCGATTAAGTTATTGACAGATGTCAATAGGTTCCTGGTCAACCCATAAAAACTAGGATAAGAGGGAGTTATTAGAGTTACCAGTAGGTTTAGGGAGAACCCATGAAACAAAGATGTTATTTGCAGGGGCCAATAGGTTCTTAGTGATTCATGAAAACTAATACGTTAATAGTAACTCTAGAAACTATAAATGAAACAGTTAGTTGGAATGAATGGAGATGGGAATCCATAATTTATTTACTTGTTTGCATATCATCTTACTTTGAGATGTTTTACCATTGTGGATGCAGGAGCACAGTATATGGTTTTATAAAGGTTTTAGGATACTAGGGTGGGGAAAACCCGTTCCGCTAAGCGGCATGGTCCCACTAGATATCTAAATGGTTTGAGATGGTAGATTATTATTTATACTAGGCTTTATGTCCGACTCGAAGTTTATGTTTTCCCCTTAAACTCTTGGGTACTCAATTGATTTTGAGTAATTTGAGAGTTGAGGTTTTCAGGTACCTTTTTAGACGAATAAGCTTCCAGAGACAGGTAGGAGGCATGATAGCTATCTAGAGTTATCTTTTATTTTGATTCCGCTGTGTTGATATTGTAAGGGCAAATTTGTTTAATTGTCTATATATACTCTGATCATCCAAGGGGGCATCTTCATATGTCGCTCTTGGCGTATGTTGTAATAAATACATTTTCTCTGAACATGGTACTCGTATTAGGATTATGTAATGAATTTGAAATATTTTGAAATAGAATGAGAATGTTGTTTGTTGATTTTAAATTTTTTCTATATCCATGTGTTTCTGTTATATCAATGTATCTAACATTACCGTATTTGGTCGCCGAGAATTAATAACTATGGATGACTGCAGCATCCGTAGCCGTTAGTTTTAAGCCTCCAAGTGGGGGATGTTATACATATTTTGTAACTGAAGACTATTAGTTATAGTTTATTTTATTTATCTAAGATTATGGTATTTTTCAGTACTATATTTTATCCCTTCCGCTGTGATTTTTAGAAAATGCATAATATAGTACGTAACTCTATGATGTGTTTTATATTTTATCTCAAAACGATCAACCATCTACGAGGTTTGTGATGTCCACGACATTTTATGCGTGAATCGAGGCATCTTAGATGGTGTATTGTTATAAATTTGGGTTTAATTGAGAAAGGATTTCTATCTTTTTGAGAGAGGGAAGAATATGTAGTTGGGAAAATGATTTTAAAATGTAGTAACGGCCTGCTATAAATGGAAAAGTTTCCATTCAATTTTTGCTGGCTCAACCCAAATTCAAAATTTGAATTCTAATCTAAGAAAATGTTCAAAACATAATTTAACAAACTCTGATTTGGACAAACAAGTATACGTCGTGCATTATAAAATAAGACGATCGCAATGACGTTAATTTCGTTTCTAAATTCAAAAGGTATAAAAACGATGATTTTGATCTTCAGATTAAAATTATAAGTTTATTTTATTACTTAAATTATAGGAAAATATAGGTTATTACAAGATCCCCCCTCGATCTAACAAAACTGCCCTTCATTGCACCTGATCTTGCATTAAAATTGCTTGATTTGCTTCTCCATCGACCACAACACCTCCCTCTCCAATGAAAACCCAAGTCAATCTTCTCCTCTTACTTTCCACCATAATGGAGCCTTCGTCATCTATCACCCTACTCTCCTAACCCAAAGGTCTATCAAAGGAGTGAAAATTGAAAATAGATATTGGATTAGCATTAGGATTAGGTTTTTGTTTTCCGCCATTGGGTTGAGGATTCAAGTATTTTTCCCAAACGTCAATATAAAAATTAACAGTTAAAGGTGGAACCAAAATTTAATTTAGATCTCCAAATCAGTAATCTATAACCAACGGCGCTAGTGCCATTAGCAGAATGATACAATTCTAAATTAATAGTTGATTAGTTCTATTCCATCTTAATTTCCAAACATCAAAAGGAAAGCATAAATAATAACTATTGCTCATTCGGTAGAAAATAATAAGAAGAGAAAATAAATATTGAAGCAAGTAGCATTGTTTGTATATTAACCTTGCTATGGTTTAGCATGGATTATTCCTAAACCATGCTACCTTGTAGTGCAATTTGCACTAAATTCATGCTAAAGGGTGGCATGGTTCTTCATCTTGTTGTAGTTCTTGCGAAATCCTACTTTCTTATTCCTAATCCTTTTTGGAGTTTTGCATATTCAAGGATAATCCGAAATAAATCAAGATGAAAAAGTGAATTTATGAAGTACCAATTATTTCAAAGAAAAAAGCACAATTGAATGTCGAAATAGAACCGACCTTCACATTTTAAAATGTATTAGATTGTTACATAAAATTGCATAACTCATTAAGGGTCCTTTTGCAGCCAAATTTTGTTCCGTTTACGTAGGCGTTGCGTCCAACACGTTTGACGCGTCAAGGAGGTGACCAATGCATTTACTCCACATAACTGGACCGTTGAAATTGAACCGTTGTCGTCAGATGCAATAGTTCATTAGCCAACGGTTCACCTCTTAATCCTCTTATTTATTCCTTTCTCCTCTTCATCTCTTCACAAACTTCTCCCTTAGGCCCCTAAATTTGAAAATTCAAACCTTTGTAACACCTAAACGATCTACTTCAGTTAAGTAATTTCAGAAGCATATTTTTTATGCTTTTATCTATAATATCTTTTTTAATTGTTTATTTTTTTTCCAGAATGTTTACCGATGAATCATCCCGTTCTTCTACCATAAACATTGTGGACTGTACATTGAATGGATGTTGACATTCATATATATATAAGATATGACAACAATGATTCTCGTTCTTGGCATGTAGGATATTGATATAAGGAGATTGTAACCGCGTTAAATACACAAATGGGCATGGAATATACAATTGCTCGGATGAAAAACAAATGTGACAATCTGAAACTCTCCTTAAACCCTTGGAACCTTTTGCTATAGGATGAAGAAAGGTACTGAATTATGGAGAAAGACACAGTTGACAGAGACGACTAGTGATAGAATACAATAGCAAAGAGATATAAAAGATTCAAATTTTGACTACGAAACAATTGACCTCAATAACGAACGCGAGACTTAATACGAACAACTATTTTAAGATGAGCCTAACGAGATTGAAAACGTGCTTCCGTTTGAACTCCTCACTGTTAAATCGGAACTGTAACCTAATTCTTTTAAGCAACCCCTGAGGTTGGAACTCAAACCCCTTCCTAATCACCTTTAGTACGCATACTTAGGTGACAACGATACGTTTCCTATTATAATTTCTTCTACTCTCTCTCTCTTGATCAAGAAGCTTCCCTTCTTTTAATTCTATCGAAAAACAAGGTGGCAATTGGATGGTCAATTACTAATATAAAGGGAATTAGTCCCGCTCTTGTTCAACATCATATCCAATTAACTGAAGAAGCCAAGCCTGTTCGTGACGCGCAACGAAGGCAAAACCCAAACTGAAGGATGTAGTTTGAGGCAAAATTCTTGAACTTCTTGTAACATCCCGCCTTTTTGGACGCTTTAAGCAGACATACATGCCGACTCAAACCATACAAAAGGGCGGATTATTATTGGGGTGAATAGGAAAAGGCAGAGAAAGAAAAAAACAGAACATAATCTTGCAGCATAATGACAAAATATAATAATCAAATAACAGTTCATGAAGCTATATATAAAACATTTGATTATACTTATACAATACAAAATCCGAGTTACACATATCAGAGATAAACAAATAATGCAGCAGAACAGTATGAATCCAGTGGAATAAATATAGTAAATAATAGTAGTACAAATCTTCGTCTTCGTCCTTCAGAAATAAGGTCTTCGAATCCTGAAATGCTCAGGCTGACCCGAGCGAATTGAAAAGACAAAACACTCGAGTCGGAACTAAAAGATCTTATGCAATTCAAATCAACGGTAAATAAATATGAGTGTAAACGGCATCAGAGATGTTTACGAGCTTTGAAATCTCTTATCCAGTGTCTAACGTGAGTGCAGTAACTTAAGAGATGTTCGGGATTCACATCACCTAAGGATCCGTTAAACTATCTACTATGTAGTACAATATGCTATTATAATATGTCTACAGTAAGATAAACTATTAAAATGGCGTTAAGGCGTTACCCATATCCCCCTTAACACATTTTATAATGCCAATAGTATAAACAGTACTGTAACTCCCCGTAAACTGGGGCCGCCAGAGGATACTCCATAGGTACGACATAAAACAAACTCGTAGAAGGCGCACTAGAGTAGGTGACACGGCACAACTAGGCAATGCCAGGGTAGATATACCAATTACACTTTTGGACTGGTGGTAACGCATAGCAGCTACTACCGCCCACTTCGGAACACACTCCCAAATCAAAAATCGAGGGTAGCCACCAAAAATTGCAAATCAGAATATAGTATCAAAGGAATGTGCCCGATCGGAGGAATGACCTCACTTGACCCGTCGATTGCTCCTGTTTTAGCCACCTTATGCTAACTCACGGGAGTTAGGTTGACGTATATACCTTATAGGATCGTCGCCACCATCCTACTTCATTTTGGAATCTCCACTGCATACATAGTTGTCAAAGTGGTTTTCGGTATTGGCAGAGAGTATGACAATATCTAATCCATGTCTCTTTAACAACCAATCGCTTATTACACACCGGATGGTTCTTTTACATTTCCAAAATCATTCCATAATTGATACCAAAATATCATTTTCAATGCAAATCATATCATTTTTGAAATCATTACTTACTTCCGAAATTATATCACATTGAAATCATAGTTCGAAATTATATTTCCTTTCAAAAGTCATATTTCCAAAATAGGCTAAACTCTCATTTCAAAATATCATATTAAACCAAATATTTTATTTAAATCCCAACCTAGGTTATAACATCATTAACCATATTCACTTAAAAATTCGAGAATTTGAATAAAACCCATCCATTTTACTTAGTTTGGAATTTAGAAGAAAATAGTTATAAATAGTTAATATAGATTTAAAATAGATTAAATATAATTAAAATAGATTAAATAGCTTTAAAATAGATTAATTAGATTTAAAATAAGTTAAAATAGGTTAATTGGTTTAAATAAATTAAATGGTTTAAAATAGGTTAAAATGATTTAATATAATTAATACAGGTTAAATAGTTTAATACTTTGAAATCTTAATAATTAGAAATTTTGAAATAATATATTTTTAAAACATTTTATATTAAAACATGAATTTGGAATTAATATCAAATTAAACTATTCATTTTATTTCAATGCATTTGGGCCATTTTCAATTTCCAAGTCAACAAACCAAATTCCAAACCTTTCAATTTCAAAATATTTCAAAGTTATTTTCAAACAACTTCAATAACTTAATTTCGATAGAATTTCATTTATACTTAAAAGTTTAACTTTAAACTTCCAATTTAATTTCTTAAAGCAATTCCTTTTAAACCAATTCACATTTCAACACAAAACTCTATTTTCCAATAATACTTCAATTTATATAAATCAAATTTTATTTCAAAATATCATTTAATTAAATTCGAAAATTAAGGATTTTAAAATCATTTAATTTAACCAATCCGATGTCCGTATATAATTCTCTACCCTAGGGTCAAGTGATACGAATATTTATCATTTCAATCCGCAATTTAAAATGTTACGGTTATATATCATTTCAAACCGCAAGCCTGAATTAATAATAAAATCCATAAAATTGCTCGAGTCTATCATTTCAACCCATAACGATTTTTCCTTAATCTATTGATCATTCGGGTATGTATCATTTCAACCCATAGTGAACTTGCAGTTTATAACGATATAGAATAAAACATCCATTCATCCAATATCAACAATCAACATCCATCACAATCATCATCCAAATCAATCAATAAATATCAATATAGAACTGATAATCAATAACAGGTATTTAACTGGCAATTTATATTCAATAATAAATTAAATAACGATTTAATTCAAATAAATTCAAATTAACTGAGATGCTGATTTAAAATATACCAAACAGTCATAAATAAATTTCTAATCACATCATAAATTTAATTTAACAAACATAAGAAATTTTAGAAGTTGTGAGTGGGTTAAAACACTCGCCTTTGAATTTAAATTGAATTTAAACCCAATTTAGGGCCTAAATTCAAACAGTCTTGGAATTCGTCCAAACCAGTGTCAAAATGTCCGGAATTCCATTACGATTGCAAGGAACGGCGTGTAAAACGGACCTCGTATGTAAGAGTTATATAGATTAGAACATATGAATTTAGATTAAAAAAAATTAAAAAAACTACCTGCCACGTCATTAGTAAACGCACGAAACCCTAAAGCTATTCTCCCCCGTGATCGAGCTGCTAACCACGGCCGCCACCAAAACATGAATTATTGCCGCCGCCACATTGCCTTCCACCCAGATCCAAGACCGCCATGCGCCTCCTCGCCTATGGCCGACCCCACCACCCACTTGCGGCGTCGCCAAAGTCCTCCCACCGTGACCGACCACACGCCACTTCCACGCCAATTTTGGCATGATCGAGGCACCTCTAGCCCAAGCGACCATATGGATAACCTCCTCTCAATGCCCTCTACCCATTGCAACTCTTCGATCGACATATAGTGGATGATCCACCGTTAAATGAAACCATGGCCAATGAACGGCCGAAACTTCTTCATCAATTTGTGGTCAAACGATAACTCGAATTGAAAATCGAATCATTGCAGTGGATTACGCTCGTCAAGAGCTTCGAAATGATATATAATTCGATATATATTTGAGGAGTTTTAATTTTCGATTGGAATTTGATTTGCAATTGAATTTGGGTGTTTGTTTGTCTGCCATTGGAATGAAGAGTTGAGAAGGAAATGTACGTACAGACAAAATGAAATAAGAAATGGCCTAGGGTTTATAACGAGATATTTATAGGAAAAGCTAAAATAGAATGGAGGGACAAGATTGAATTGAAAATTTGACGATCAATGACCCGAAAAGCCCGTTTCATTCCCGAAGCGGAAATGGGTCATCCCATATATCAAAATGGATCTTATCGATATTTTTAAATTCAATGGAACAGGTTTCAATTTCAAATTCCATTGTATGAAGAAATTATGTTGAAATCAGCTTATTTCAAATCGATTTCAATTGATTTTAATTAAATTGATTTCTAGGCGTTTCGAGCCCGTACGATAAAAAGAAAAGTCCGATCGTTACGAAACTTGAAATCCTACAATAATTTACCGTTACAGATCCGATGAAACTAGTTTCGTCGAAATCGAGTCAGTGACCAAAATGGCTATTTTCACATTAATATTAAATTAATTAAATCAATTTTCAATTTAAATTCTATAATTGACAAATTTTATCATTTTGATTTCTTAAACAATTACAATAATTTAAACAAATTTAGATATCAATTTAAAGTTAATTAATTTACCAATTACAGTGTTTGATTTCAATTTCAGAAAAATTCAGTAATTGTAAATTAAATTTTCAATAAATTCATTTATTTGATTTTCAACTTGTTATTCCATCAATTATCATTTTATGGGTATAATCATCATTACTGTATACCTTAGTATCTTAATATTTTACCATTTCATCTTTCTTTTCATTAGTGAAATCTTTAATTGCATTTAATTGAAATAAATTCACTTATTGTAATTCAAATTCCAAAAATTTGGTCAAACACAATTCCAATTCTTTTTATTCAAATCAATAGTCATATTATGATTGAAATTTACATTGGTTACCTCTTATCGAATTAATATTATACAATGATCAATTTTATTTTACATTAACTGCATTAATTAAGTGAATTAATTACAATTGATTTCAAATTCCCATTTAACAGATTAACCAAATTATAACATTTACATTATTTCAATTGATTGGGATTCCGTTCAAGTTGTTAATAATTCACTTTAATCAACTTTGTTACCTTTCATTTTGGTTATTATTTCATTATCAAATTACAAAAAAAAATTCTTCAAATATTAAATAACAAAATTTATTAAATTAACCATTTTAATTATCGAAAATTTACGGGTCGTTACACTCTCCCCCACTCAAAACTTTTCGTCCCCGAAAAGGAAAAAGAAGGAGAAAGAAGGAATCAAGTAATCAATATATCTTATTCAAAATATTAAATTTATAAGCAATTAATTTACAAAATTAAGGAATTTAAATAAAATATATAAATTTATAACAATTAAATCCCTTTATACTCAAGTTAACAAAAGTTTGGAAAACATTTCATAAAATTTTTTAAGTCTAAAATTTACGGAAAATTTCAGCAGAGTCTCCTTTGTACGGAGGGGCTCGGGAGAAATAATAATATCAAAATAATAATATATACCATATATTTTCAAAATAATATATCCCAACACGGGAATAATAATAATAATATCGCTAGAAAACCGTAATCCAAGAACGTACCTATTTGTCGGGCAAACAACGTTTAATTACGAAACCAAAAGCAGTGGCAATTGCTTCCATAACCTGTATTTCGCTGATATAATCTAAAAGAGTTAATAATTATATAAAATGAAATATTTAAAGTTGTTTCAATTACTAACAAACAACCAATATAAAACAACAATCACTTGTAACCACAGCATACAATCATCATATGAAATCGATACAAATCAACTATTCATCCATATCAACCAAAACAAATAGTTTGTTCGGGTTAAGACACTTTTAATCACATAGAATGACAAATAACCACTAAGTATACCATTTACTCAACTGTCTTAGATAGACTCAATAGATTATTCATACATCTTAAACAATTAGAAGTATCCTATCCCAAACAACCTATAAACCAAAACAAACAATAATTTACAATGTACTTGAGTTATTCTTATTAAATTTCTTTCACAACATTTACAGTTTTTATTTCTCTTTTCATTCATACAAGGATTATTTATTTAACTTACATTTATCTCTTACAAAATTTTATTCTCATTCATTCATTCAGTGTTTATTTCATTTATTTTTTCCTTTATTACCTACAAAAATTCATTTTCATTTATTCATATCATGTCAATTTCTTTTATTGCATTACATTCATTTTATTATTTACTTTAAGTATAAATAGTTTCAATATTAACTTAAGTTCAAAATCCTTTACTTATAGTACTCATTTTCTATTTCATTTAATTAGTAGTATTACAATTTTAACTCAAGTTTATAACTATTATAATATCAAAATTCTTATTTATAAAGTGAATTCATTGAACACTTTCATTATTTAAATTTACTTGTATAATATTCCATTACATATTCTATTCAACATTACAACTTTTAATATTGGTAAGTTATATATATGTCTTTAAGAATGTAATTGAAAGTTACACAAGTTTGACTTACTTATTCTAATTAACTTAAGGTTCAATAATTATCATTTCTTATTTTCATATTCTTTTCATTTACAAGCTACAAATTTCAAATTCCTTGTATATTTGAGTTATAACTACGCATATAATTTCTTATTTTCATTTAGAAGTTTCAATTATTAAATAATTAAAAAAAAATTATTCCATTTCAATAATTGAAATCTCTAATTCATAGAAATTTAAGAACTAAATGTCGGGTTCCATTTCAAATCATTTAAAATAATATATACATATATATATATATATACTCATAACTTTTATATCCAATCATATTTAAACTTAAAAAAAATTATTTGTTTATCAAAATAGATCTGTAGTAAAACTACTACAATGGCCTTCCCACATTGAAACTCGAAAATGAACGTCGATGATGCGTTCACTCATCACCGAAATTATTTTCCAGCGATAGAGAGGGGAGTACAGAACTTATTTCTTTCCAAAATTTCATTAAAACAATTATTTCAAATCATATTGAAATATTTATATCAGAAAATATTTCTAATAATATTATTATTGTATCCCAAAATCATTCGAAAGAAATTTTCAAAAAACCCCGGAACTTAAGATCTAAATTTCCAAATTTCATTTATCTTATTTTCAAATCTTATTTCTAACCTATATTTATAAATTTCACTACCTAACAACCAATATATTACAACCAAATATACAATTTATAAAATTTATTATTTTATATACAGAAAATTTAATAGGCAAAATTATTTCATTTACCTATATTTCAAAACAAATATTATGTCCGTGCATCCTATTAAGCATTTAGAAATCCCTATCGATGTCATAACGTCCTATGTATCGACCAGAATTATTATAACTAAGCATATAATTTCTTATTTTCATTTAGAAGTTTCAATTATTAAATAGTTAAAAAAAATTATTCCATTTCAATAATTGAAATCTCTAATTCATAGAAATTTAAGAACTAAATGTCGGGTTCCATTTCAAATCATTTAAAATAATATATACATACATATATATATATATATATTGTTTGTACCAAAAATGGGCACAACACTCTTCGGAAGTCTTTGAACAGGTAAACGCGTAGAATGAAAATCAACACTGTGGATTATCTAACAAAAACTCCAAATAACAGAAATGTAAAGTGCAAAGACAAGCGATTTAGAGTGGTTCGGCGTTTTAGCCTACGTCCACTGTGAAGTTTGATGATTTTATTGCTCGACACTCGAAGATTACAATTCTTTATAACACAGTACAACTGGTTTTTTTGAGCTAAGTCTGAATCCAAGGCAACCGTGGTGATTGTGAGTAAATCTGGCAGAGTCTGGGCGCTCTTTAGCTCTTAGAATTGTCTGACCCCTTTTCTGAATGACCAGGGGCTCTATTTATAGGTGTAGGAGGCTGATATTTCGCCTAAACTGAAGGGAGACCAGTTCTGGTACGTCAGGGGGCCCACATGCCCGCTTTCTGGAAGTCCGGGCCCACTTTGGGATCGATTCGACCCTTGGTTCGAATCGATCAAGAAAGAGTCCAATCGAGCTGAAATTTGGTGTGAACATTCTTCAACATGTGCTCAAGCTTCTGTGAAAATTTCATAGCATTTGGACTTGGGGATCTCGAGTTATGATCGATTCAAGGTTGGATACTTGGCTGAAATGTCTCTTCGAATCGAGCTCCTTCGACTCGGTTCCTTCGAATCGATTGTTTCGACTCGATTCAGCATGTCTTCGTGATGACGTGGTGCATATGCTTCGGGTCAATCCTCCTTTTTCTCCGAGTTTTCTGGGTCATATCCTTGGTTTTAGCAATGTGGACTTGGGGGATTCGAAGGTACTGGATTCGAGGGTACTGGATTCGAAGGTACTGGAGTCGAAGGTCAGCTTCCTTCGAATTGATGATATCGGTGCTTTGGAATGGAGTCGGAGCTCATGGATTCGAAGCGCTCCTTCCTTCGATGGATTCGAACTGGAGTATGTGAGGATGGGTTCGAACTTAAGCATACGAGGACTTGCTCGATGGAGTCGAAGCACATGTGCTCTTCGTGGATTTGGCGCAATGCTCCTCTAATCGATTCGAACCAGCCTCTCCTCATCGATTCGACCCTAGCCTATTTCTGATGGATTCGAACCTATACTATCTCATCCATCTTCCACTGGTGATAACTTGAGCATATGAACTCGGGTTGCCCCGAAATTTGGAATGTTGGTTTCTACTACTCTACTTGACGTGCCTTATAGATTGTAGCCCGATCTGGACTCGGGCACAATCCATCGATATTTGCAGTTGTCCAACAATCATTCAATGTTGAGGATGTATGATCCTGTTTTTCCAGTCAGTCCCTTGGTATCTCGTCCTTGCCAAAAGGCGGGATAACATATATATATATATATACTCATAACTTTTATATCCAATCATATTTAAACTTAAAAAAAATTATTTGTTTATCGAAATAGATCTGTAGTAAAACTACTACAATGGCCTTCCCACATTGAAACTCGACAATGAACGTCGATGATGCGTTCACTCATCACCGAAATTATTTTCCAGCGATAGAGAGGGGAGTACAGAACTTATTTCTTTCCAAAATTTCATTAAAACAATTCTTTCAAATCATATTGAAATATTTATATCAGAAAATATTTCTAATAATATTATTATTGTATCCCAAAATCATTCGAAAGAAATTTTCAAAAAACCCCGGAACTTAAGATCTAAATTTCCAAATTTCATTTATCTTATTTTCAAATATTATTTCTAACCTATATTTATAAATTTCACTACCTAACAACCAATATATTACAACCAAATATACAATTTATAAAATTTATTATTTTATATACAGAAAATTTAATAGGCAAAATTATTTCATTTACCTATATTTCAAAACAAATATTATGTCTGTGCGTCCTATTAAGCATTTAGAAATCCCTATCGATGTCATAGCGTCCTATGTACCGACCAAAATTTATAAATACAAAACGGAACAAATTAACATAGTATAAACATTTTATAACACTAACAAATACTCTCTCTCATATATATACTCTCAATGACTCATTCTAGGGTATTACTACCCTATTTTTAAAGAGTCAGGCCCCACAGAGCTAAGGTTATCGCTAAACCTGGCTCTGATACCAACTGTAACATCCCGCCTTTTTGGACGCTTTAAGCAGACACACAAGCCGACTCAAACCATACAGAACGGCGGATTGTTATTGGGGTGAATAAGAAAACGCAGAGAAAGAACAAAAAACAGAATCTCGCAGCGGAATGACAAAATATAATAATCAAATAACAGTTCATGAAGATGTATACAAAACATTTGATTATACTTATACAATTTAAAATCAGAGTTAAACATATCAGAGATAAACAAATAATGCAGCGGAACAGTATGAATGCAGTGGAATAAATATAGTAAATAATAGTAGTACAAATCTTCATCTTTGTCCTCCAGAAATAAGGTCTTCGAATCCTGAAATGCTCAGGCTGACCCGAGCGAATTGAAAAGACAAAACACTCAAGTCAGAACTAAAAGATCTTATGCAATTCAAATCAACGATAAATAAATATGAGTGTAAACGGCATCGGAGATGTTTACGGGGTTTGAAATCTCTTATCCAGTGTCTAACGTGAGTGCAGTAACTTAAGAGATGTTCGGGATTCACATCTCCTAAGGATCCGTTAAACTATCTACTATGTAGTACAATACGCTACTATAATATGTCTACAGTAAGATAAACTATTAAAATAGCATTAAGGCGTTACCCATATCCCCCTAAACACATTTTATAATGCCAATAGTCTGTACAGTACCGTAACTCCCCGTAAACTGGGGCCGCCAGAGGATACCCCATATGTATGACATAAAACAAACTCGTAGAAGGCGCGTTAGGGTAGGTGACACGGCACAACTAGGCAATGCCAGGGTAGACATACCAATTACACTTCCGTACTGGTGGTAACGCATAGCAGCTACTACCGCCCACCTCGGAACACACGCCCAAATCAAAAATCGAGGGTGGCCACCAAAAATCGCAAATAAGAATATAGTATCGAAGGAATGTGCCCGATCGGAGGAATGACCTCACTTGGCCCGTCGATTGCTCCTGTTTTAGCCACCTTATGCTAACTCACGGGAGTTAGGTCCACGTATATACCTTATAGGATCGTCGCCACCATCCTACTTGTAACGACCCAGAATTTTGAACGAATTAAATTGGAAATATTTAATTAATTTTAAATATTTGAACGATAATTTAATTTGAATCCCGAATAAAACTTTGAAATTTGCGGTTAAATTACAGAATTTAATCTATTGATAGTCGAATAAAAATTTGAATCTTCAGTTTAAAGCTAGAGAAAAATATTTGGAAAGCTTATAAAACTCGTGTTGATAATTCTGAAGATAACAGAAGCTTCAGAATCCAATTTCGAACTGGTTTGATCAGTTTTGAAATTTATATCGTTTAACCGATAGTTAAAAATAGTCATTTTTCAAACAGTCTCGGAATTCGACGAAACCAGTTCCCTTGGGTCCGTAATATTGAATTATTGCCGGATTTCGAATTTCGTATCAATCGGAGTTTGTAGGTGTGCATACGATAAGGAAACGCGTTGACAAATTAAATTGAAATCGATTTTAAATTTAAATTTTTGACCAAGTCAAACAGCAGCACGTCTTCTTCCCGTACCTCACGCCTTAAAACACGCCCTAAAATCTGCCTAAAATCACGATACCAGATCGTGAAAACAATACTCCTTCAATTTTGAAAATAACCCCTCCCTCCTCAAACAAACGAAACAATTTTCGTTCCCAATCGAAACTAAAAATGGCGACCGCATTCACATCAAATTGGAGACCCCATTCGAAATCGAACGAAGCCTCTCTTCTGGCAAATCGCGAGTCGTGATTTCAAAACTGGGATAGAGGCAGCAGGCGAAGTCGAGGCGACAGTCTAGAGAGGGCGCGCGCGAGGCGGCGGTGGCAATGTCGCGAGGCTGGGGCGAGTCGCGTGGTGGTGCCGCGTGCGTGGTCGGAACTCAACTCGAAGGCGAAGGCGGCGCGATGTCGTGGGATTCGCGAGTTGTTCGCGTGAAGGCCGGAGGCGAATGTATTCGAGCACGGTGATGGGAGATGGGAATCCACGGTGACGCGCAGGAGAATTTGAGCTCGAAGTCGAGCAAGGCGTTGGAAGGGCAGTGACATGTCGCGATCGATTTTAGCAGAGGTGGGGATTCGAGTTGGATTCGTCGAGGGGGCACGAACTTCACGGTGGCGATCTGTAAAATGCGATTTCGACAATTAGGTAAAGTTAATTAAGCGTTTATTTTATTTGATTTTGTTTTAATATATATATATATATGAATTTACAGTGCATGATTTAGAAGAAAGGTTTGAAAATAAAATGTTACTGTGATAGTTTTGTTATTAGGCAGAAGTGTTTTAAAGGAAATAAAAATGTTAACAGAATTTTAGAATTTGTTGAAAAGGAAGTTAGTTTGAAAAATATAAAAATTTTCATTAAATTAAAATCATCGGTTAGATTAAAGTAAAATAATTGTAGAATAATATTTGAGGTGATTTAATTATTAATTAACCAATTAATAAATAATAATTGATGGTTCGATTTATTCGAATATTAATAGAATTGTATAAATTGTTATACAAGGTCTATAGATGAAGAAAAACAAAATGGAATGGAAATTGGAAAGCAAAATAAAAGCTAAGGTGAGATTATTTTCTCACTCAAAATGAATTGCAGTTATTATTGATTTGATTGATATGTTGCTATTGGATTGTGATATTAGATATAGTAGGATATATCTATATATATATAGCAATATATACATATTGGCATATGTATATATTGGATTGATGATTTCCCGCCTCGTATAGCGGATGAGACCCTATTGCGCCGTTAGTAAGCGGATTTATAAAAACCCATATACCGCGATAATTACGTACTGGAGCGGAATTGGTATTGTGCTAACGTCTTTGGATGCAGGGAAACAGGTTGGAGGGATCCAACTGGATTCCTCAACTGTATTTATTTATTTACAGGATTAATGTATATTCGGTTATCATATGATGATATATGATGTTTGATGTTGTGATGGACTAATTGATGCGTTGCATCATTGGATTCAAATTTTGAAATTTAAAAATAACGATGTTGATTTTAAAAGTGTAATTTTAAAAGTGATCTTTGAAAATATACGTTTATTTAAATTGTTGAATTGATTTACTTTAAATAAATAAATGTTAAAAATTTAAAGTTATAAAAGTTAAGATTTTGTGAAATTTAACAAAAAAGTAATTTCTTTTGAAATAAAGAATTAAGAAATTTATAAAATGGTTTAGGTTGAGATTTTTGAATTATTAAACCAATGTATATAAAAGATGTATCAAATTGATATTTATCAATTAAAGTTATTGGAATTTTAAAATGAGTTTTATAAGTGAAGATATGAAATTATAATTATAAAAGGTGAAGATATGAGATTTATAATTATAAAATGTGAAGATATGAAATGTATAGAATTATAAATTGTAAAGATATGAAATTTATAGATTTATAAAGTATGAAGTTGTAGACTGAATGATTATAAGAAATTAACTTATAAATTGGATTTTTGCCTTTAAATGGAATATTGATCGAATTGTTAACCAAGGAGATTTATTAAGTCGAAGTTGTTATAATAAAAAAAAAGGAGAAATAGAATTTGTAAACGTGTTTATAAATTCGAAATAGATTGAATGTGAGAAATTAAATATAGAAAGTTATTAAAGAAGTTATATTCACGATTTTGGACAGTGAATATATTGTTAAGTAAAATGGATTCATTTTTGAAGAAGAAATATTTTAAAAATGAAGTTAAACATTTTAAAGGTGTTTTAAAATGTGTTATGAATCGAAAGCATAGATTTCAACATTTATTGTTGAAATAGACGTTTTCGAGAAATTTAAGGAGATGGTGGACTATAACACTGTTGTTATAGTAAATGATTTCCGAAAGGAAATATTTTTATATAGTATTGGGATTTACATATCTATCTTAATTTCGAATCCCTATACTAGTGATTTTGAGTCGTCGTAACGATGTTTTACGTAACATTCGTTTTGACTCAAATAAATGTGTTAAAAGAATATTTTCCTTAAAGGATGAATATATACTTAATATTGATTTAAGTATATCGAATATTTTCCAAGTGTTGAAAATAAATAGATTTGTGAAATACTTATTTTTAAATAAGTATGGAAATGCTTTTCCAATGAAATGAACGTTTTGAGAATTTATCTTTGTAAAAGATAAATTGAAATTGAATATTGAAAATCGATTTGAAAATCGTATATCAGAAGATATTTTGAAATATAAATTCACTATGGAATTTATAAAAGAAATGGAAATTCGTTTTAAAGAAAATAAACGTTGGTTTATTTTTGAAGTGTGGAAATTTTATATCTAGTAAAGATATTTTTGGAAGATTTAAATAATTTGGAAAATTATTTGGAATCTGATGATGTTGCGCATCTTTATTGATAGTTAAATAACCGACTATCAATAATTACCTTTAGATAGGTATTTGTTGTGAATTGGATAAATTTGAATGCCACACTTATTTTTGAATAAACGCTCACTATTCGGGTTAGCCGGGAAAGGACCATGGGGTCGTATAACCCATTCCGAATATGTGATACGTCGTTATGAATCGCAATTGAAGACCGGTGTTGAAGACCGGATATTTTTGAAAACGGAAGGATTACCGTCGAGTTACTCTACATCGACTGATCTTCGATTTAGAGGTTTTATCACCCTTAGTGACGGGAAGTCCCGACGTGATTGAAAAATTATCCGGAATTGCAAGGGCTTCGTGAGAAGTGCCTTCGGTTCTGTTCGATCCCGGAACAGACTTGTATGGATTGTGTGTCTGACGTTACAATTTGAGATATAAAGCTGATTTCTTTCAAATACATTTCTGTTGGTGGCGGAGAATTTATTCTCTTAGCTTAACACCCTTCTCTGAGACGTACGAGCTCAGAGGTTATGTAGTTGAAATTTATCAGCGATATATCCCAATTTGGTAACGTGGCATACTGAGTGTTGTTGTGAAATGATCAGTGTTTGATCATTTGTGATATGATCATTTGTTTGATCTTATATCTTTGTGATCATAGGTTGATCATTTTTGTTGGACCCGAAGCAGGGCTTTGTAGAAAGCGTAGCTTTGTGGACGAGACTTCGTCGAGCCTCACACCCCGGAAATGGTCGAAACAGGACGAATGCAGTAAGGTTCTAGGGAGTAGCGCCCCTTAGTGTATGTCATTCCTTCTGGATAAAGGTGGTATCATGGTATGGAGCCCAGATACTTAACCTCTGTGGTTACTGCATTATTATTATCTATGTGGTTTGTTGGAAATCGGGGATCCTCGGGAAGATCGGTGACGATCGGGGGATGGCATACGCGTGTCAGTAGTTACCTATTTTTGCAGAGGTAACCCGGCCTTGTGTTGGCAGAGATCCGGTTAGGTTCTCGGGTCGTCTATTCCAGGGACGTACCCATCGTGGATAGGAAGTTCCTTAGCCTGACCATTTGTTGGAAATCCAAAGAAACAATACGAGCCTTGTACGGTTTTAGTTGTAGAACCTGCCATTTAATATGGTAGCTATAGTAAGCATACTATAATGGTACCTATGCTGGCTAAGATTTATATTCTACTTTCGAAATGTTTTCTACACTATGCATTAATAATAATATCAAAAAGAATTTGATTTTCGCGTAGTAAGCATCTTTGACTATCATAAGAAGAAATCTCCTCCAAGTCTGCGTTTGCATTGTGTGTGTGGCGGGAGGTCTTATGGTAGTTTCATTTTCCAAAAGCATTTCGAATTGACTTTAAAATTATCTTGTTGTTGTTTTAAAGAATAACTGTTTTACGATCTCACACCAGTCACCATGACTGACTCGGAGTTTATTGTTTCCCTTCTAAACTCTGGGTGCCCACCAATTTCCACACGGGCAGCCTAGAGTTAGATTATCAGGATATTCTGGATATTCTGGAGCTTTGGAGATAAGCTGGATGACGAGACGTAGTATTTGTATCTGATAGTATTTATTCCGCTGTGTATTCTGTATGAGGACAAGTTATATAACTGTCCATTGTTGTATATTGACTCTGATGATTGATGTATGTATAAAATGATATAGTTCTTTGTTTTAAAGATTATTCATTTATCTATTATATATTGTTCCGCTGCGATATGTGAGATTCTGATATTGTCTCTGTTCTGTGTTTTTATTGATGTCGTTCAGATGTTTTCTGTTGTTCTTCTTCTTTCTTTCTTCTCTTTTTCTTCTATCTCCTTCTTCTTCTACTTTTTTCTTTTTCTTAAAACCCTCACTATTGGAGTTTCCGGCACTCGATTGCTCGGCAGTCGATAAAGTGAGTATCGATGTCGAATTTTCGAAAGTCGAAAATTCCGGGATGTGACAAAGTGGTATCAGAGCATATGGTTAAGCGACAACCCTGCTCTGTTGGGTGTTACTCATTAGAGATAGAGTCAGCAGTACTCTAGAATGAGTTGAGTGTAATAATAGATACGAGTGTGTATTTGTTAGTGAATATAAAATTATTTTATATTGTGATGATTGGTTTGTTGAGTGGTATATGGATTCTGGTCGGTATTGTCCGTACAACTCTATCGATAGGGATCTCTAAACACTTGTATAGAACAATTCGGCCCAGTATTGTTTTTAAATTGGATAAATGAAATAATTTTATCCAAAACTATTTTTGGTATATAAAAGGAATAATTTTCTATGAATTATCATAGTATATGGTTGCATGGATGTTAGGAAGTAATAATAGTGAATTATCATCACTGAAATTGAATAAGAAATTGAAATCATAACTCCAAAGTTAAGAAAGAAATTCACATGCAAATGAGATCTGAGAATATAAATTATAAATGTGATTTGTAATTTAAAATGAGATTCCAGAGAAGTTTTTGGAAATGTTTTGAAAAGAATTTGAGAATTTTGGAGATTTGGAAAGTTTAAATCTTTTTGATTTGAAAATGGATTTCAAGGGTTTTGAAAAATGTTTTGACGGAATGAAAAGCTCTAAACTCTTTTCGGTCGCTGGAAAATAACTTCGATGATGACCGCGGCATCGTTGGTGTTCATTTTCGGGTTTCCAAAAGAGGAATTGCTGCCAAATTGTTTTAAATGGAAAGTGTTTGGAAAATTTGGGTTTTTGTTTTAGAAAATTCAAAGGATAATTTGAATTGTTTTCAAAAGAGAAATTTGAAATGTTGGTAAGACTCTGGAATACCTTATTTATGAAATATTATTAAGTTGATAACTTATACAAATTGAATGTTGATAGAATAAATTTAACTTAAAGAGTGGAGTTAAATTAAAGGAAGTATAAGTGCATAAATTTGAATAAATGAAAGTGAAATTTCAAAGAAGATAATTGGAATTAAAATTCATTAAAGGAATGAAATTGGAATGTAGATAAGTCGAAGACTTATAAAATATTTGAAATTTGTTAGTAAATGAAATTCAAGCTGAATATTGAAAAACTGGATTTGATTCGTGATAAACAAAGTGAAGTATTGAAATAAAATTAGTAAGCGAAACTAATTGAAGAAATGACAAATTAATATGGTTTGGAATGAATTAAATTCATATGGAATTTGAAATCCAGTTTAATATGAGTGATTATAAACCAAAATAGTAAATTGTAATAAATTTTGGGAATGAACGAAAGAATAAAGTGAAATTCTTGAAGATAAAACTGGAATTGAAACTGAATGTTGAAAACAAATTCGAATAAGTGAATTGGAATTTGAAATAAATTAGTAATTGGAACTAATTTAAAATGATGCAGTTGTGAATGACAGATAATTGATAAAATTCAATATTTCAGAATTGAAAGTAAATTGAATCCAAATTTAGTTGAAATGGTAAACTAAATACAAATGAATGGGAAATGTAAAATTGAATGAGAATAGATATATAACTTCCATAGTGAAGTAAAACTGTATAAGCAGTTTATATTGAAAATTTTGTAATCAAATTTGCAAAATGATTTGAACGTTGTAACTAGATATCATGGCTAGTAGATATACAGGTATAAAGGGATTGGAAAATTTATTTCACAGATAATTCGAATTGCTCGAAAAAGGTATGTATTTGAATTATAATATGAGTTTTTGATGATTTCTTGTCTAGCCGCTTGGCTTTTTCTTTTTCTTTTTGAAATCTGAGAGTCCGTAGGGACGTTTTGTAGTCGTACCGTATTAGCCGCGCAAAGGAGACGCTGGCGAAATTTTTCGAAAATTTAGGGCGTTGGAAAATTTTTTGAGAAAATTTGAAAGTTTAACATTTGAATTAAAACTCGAATTTGAATTTTGAAGTAAAACAATATTGTTTGAAAACTATGAAAGGTTTGGAAAACTAGTTGAATGATAACGAATCTTTAGTAGAAAGATTTGTTTTAAAGAATTGATAAAACTATTGAATGTTGAAAAATAATAGACGAGTTAAGGACATTTTCCTAACTTGTAATTTCGAGGACGAAATTCTTTTAAGGAGGGAAGTTTGTAACGACCCAGAATTTTGAACGAATTAAATTGGAAATATTTAATTAATTTTAAATATTTGAACGATAATTTAATTTGAATCCCGAATAAAACTTTGAAATTTGCGGTTAAATTACAGAATTTAATCTATTGATAGTCAAATAAAAATTTGAATCTTCAGTTTAAAGCTAGAGAAAAATATTTGGAAAGCTTATAAAACTCGTGTTGATAATTCTGAAGATAACAGAAGCTTCAGAATCCAATTTCGAACTGGTTTGATCAGTTTTGAAATTTATATCGTTTAACCGATAGTTAAAAATAGTCATTTTTCAAACAGTCTCGGAATTCGACGAAACCAGTTCCCTTGGGTCCGTAATATTGAATTATTGCCGGATTTCGAATTTCGTATCAATCGGAGTTTGTAGGTGTGCATACGATAAGGAAACGCGTTGACAAATTAAATTGAAATCGATTTTAAATTTAAATTTTTGACCAAGTCAAACAGCAGCACGTCTTCTTCCCGTACCTCACGCCTTAAAACACGCCCTAAAATCTGCCTAAAATCACGATACCAGATCGTGAAAACCATACTCCTTCAATTTTGAAAATAACCCCTCCCTCCTCAAACAAACGAAACAATTTTCGTTCCCAATCGAAACTAAAAATGGCGACCGCATTCACATCAAATTGGAGACCCCATTCGAAATCGAACGAAGCCTCTCTTCTGGCAAATCGCGAGTCGTGATTTCAAAACTGGGATAGAGGCAGCAGGCGAAGTCGAGGCGACAGTCTAGAGAGGGCGCGCGTGAAGCGGCGGTGGCAATGTCGCGAGGCTGGGGCGAGTCGCGTGGTGGTGCCGCGCGCGTGGTCGGAACTCAACTCGAAGGCGAAGGCGGCGCGATGTCGTGGGATTCGCGAGTTGTTCGCGTGAAGGCCGGAGGCGAATGTATTCGAGCACGGTGATGGGAGATGGGAATCCACGGTGACGCGCAGGAGAATTTGAGCTCGAAGTCGAGCAAGGCGTTGGAAGGGCAGTGACATGTCGCGATCGATTTTAGCAGAGGTGGGGATTCGAGTTGGATTCGTCGAGGGGGCACGAACTTCACGGTGGCGATCTGTAAAATGCGATTTCGACAATTAGGTAAAGTTAATTAAGCGTTTATTTTATTTGATTTTGTTTTAATATATATATATATGAATTTACAGTGCATGATTTAGAAGAAAGGTTTGAAAATAAAATGTTACTGTGATAGTTTTGTTATTAGGCAGAAGTGTTTTAAAGGAAATAAAAATGTTAACAGAATTTTAGAATTTGTTGAAAAGGAAGTTAGTTTGAAAAATATAAAAATTTTCATTAAATTAAAATCATCGGTTAG
Source organism: Allium fistulosum (assembly GCA_030737815.1). Taxonomy (NCBI): domain Eukaryota; kingdom Viridiplantae; phylum Streptophyta; class Magnoliopsida; order Asparagales; family Amaryllidaceae; genus Allium; species Allium fistulosum. The sequence goes on from CM060903.1 coordinate 1,265,052,287, forward strand.
ATTAAAGTAAAATAATTGTAGAATAATATTTGAGGTGATTTAATTATTAATTAACCAATTAATAAATAATAATTGATGGTTCGATTTATTCGAATATTAATAGAATTGTATAAATTGTTATACAAGGTCTATAGATGAAGAAAAACAAAATGGAATGGAAATTGGAAAGCAAAATAAAAGCTAAGGTGAGATTATTTTCTCACTCAAAATGAATTGCAGTTATTATTGATTTGATTGATATGTTGCTATTGGATTGTGATATTAGATATAGTAGGATATATCTATATATATAGCAATATATACATATTGGCATATGTATATATTGGATTGATGATTTCCCGCCTCGTATAGCGGATGAGACCCTATTGCGCCGTTAGTAAGCGGATTTATAAAAACCCATATACCGCGATAATTCCGTACTGGAGCGGAATTGGTATTGTGCTAACGTCTTTGGATGCAGGGAAACAGGTTGGAGGGATCCAACTGGATTCCTCAACTGTATTTATTTATTTACAGGATTGATGTATATTTGGTTATCATATGATGATATATGATGTTTGATGTTGTGATGGACTAATTGATGCGTTGCATCATTGGATTCAAATTTTGAAATTTGAAAATAACGATGTTGATTTTAAAAGTGTAATTTTAAAAGTGATCTTTGAAAATATACGTTTATTTAAATTGTTGAATTGATTTACTTTAAATAGATAAATGTTAAAACTTTAAAGTTATAAAAGTTAAGATTTAGTGAAATTTAACAAAAAAGTAATTTCTTTTGAAATAAAGAATTAAGAAATTTATAAAATGGTTTAGGTTGAGATTTTTGAATTATTAAACCAATGTATATAAAAGATGTATCAAATTGATATTTATCAATTAAAGTTATTGGAATTTTAAAATGAGTTTTATAAGTGAAGATATGAAATTATAATTATAAAAGGTGAAGATATGAGATTTATAATTATAAAATGTGAAGATATGAAATGTATAGAATTATAAATTGTAAAGATATGAAATTTATAGATTTATAAAGTATGAAGTTGTAGACTGAATGATTATAAGAAATTAACTTATAAATTGGATTTTTGCCTTTAAATGGAATATTGAACGAATTGTTAACCAAGGAGATTTATTAAGTCGAAGTTGTTATAAAAAAAAAAGGAGAAATAGAATTTGTAAACGTGTTTATAAATTCAAAATAGATTGAATGTGAGAAATTAAATATAGAAAGTTATTAAAGAAGTTATATTCACGATTTTGGACAGTGAATATATTGTTAAGTAAAATGGATTCATTTTTGAAGAAGAAATATTTTTAAAATGAAGTTAAACATTTTAAAGGTGTTTTAAAATGTGTTATGAATCGAAAGCATAGATTTCAACATTTATTGTTGAAATAGACGTTTTCGAGAAATTTAAGGAGATGGTGGACTATAACACTGTTGTTATAGTAAATGATTTCCGAAAGGAAATATTTTTATATAGTATTGGGATTTACATATCTATCTTAATTTCGAATCCCTATACTAGTGATTTTGAGTCGTCGTAACGATGTTTTACGTAACATTCGTTTTGACTCAAATAAATGTGTTAAAATAATATTTTCCTTAAAGGATGAATATATACTTAATATTGATTTAAGTATATCGAATATTTTCCAAGTGTTGAAAATAAATAGATTTGTGAAATACTTATTTTTAAATAAGTATGGAAATGCTTTTCCAATGAAATGAACGTTTTGAGAATTTATCTTTGTAAAAGATAAATTGAAATTGAATATTGAAAATCGATTTGAAAATCGTATATCAGAAGATATTTTGAAATATAAATTCACTATGGAATTTATAAAAGAAATGGAAATTCGTTTTAAAGAAAATAAACGTTGGTTTATTTTTGAAGTGTGGAAATTTTATATCTAGTAAAGATATTTTTGGAAGATTTAAATAATTTGGAAAATTATTTGGAATCTGATGATGTTGCGCATCTTTATTGATAGTTAAATAACCGACTATCAATAATTACCTTTAGATAGGTATTTGTTGTGAATTGGATAAATTTGAATGCCACACTTATTTTTGAATAAACGCTCACTATTCGGGTTAGCCGGGAAAGGACCATGGGGTCGTATAACCCATTCTGAATATGTGATACGTCGTTATGAATCGCAATTGAAGACCGGTGTTGAAGACCGGATATTTTTGAAAACGGAAGGATTACCGTCGAGTTACTCTACATCGACTGATCTTCGATTTAGAGGTTTTATCACCCTTAGTGACGGGAAGTCCCGACGTGATTGAAAAATTATCCGGAATTGCAAGGGCTTCGTGAGAAGTGCCTTCGGTTCTGTTCGATCCCGGAACAGACTTGTATGGATTGTGTGTCTGACGTTACAATTTGAGATATAAAGCTGATTTCTTTCAAATACATTTCTGTTGGTGGCGGAGATTTATTCTCTTAGCTTAACACCCTTCTCTGAGACGTACGAGCTCAGAGGTTATGTAGTTGAAATTTATCAGCGATATATCCCAATTTGGTAACGTGGCATACTGAGTGTTGCTGTGAAATGATCAGTGTTTGATCATTTGTGATATGATCATTTGTTTGATCTTATATCTTTGTGATCATAGGTTGATCATTTTTGTTGGACCCGAAGCAGGGCTTTGTAGAAAGCGTAGCTTTGTGGACGAGACTTCGTCGAGCCTCACACCCCGGAAATGGTCGAAACAGGACGAATTCAGCAAGGTTCTAGGGAGTAGAGCCCCTTAGTGTATGTCATTCCTTCTGGATAAAGGTGGTATCATGGTATGGAGCCCAGATACTTAACCTCTGTGGTTACTGCATTATTATTATCTATGTGGTTTGTTGGAAATCGGGGATCCTCGGGAAGATCGGTGACGATCGGGGGATGGCATACGCGTGTCAGTAGTTACCTATTTTTGCAGAGGTAACCCGACCTTGTGTTGGCAGAGATCCGGTTAGGTTCTCGGGTCGTCTATTCCAGGGACGTACCCATCGTGGATAGGAAGTTCCTTAGCCTGACCATTTGTTGGAAATCCAAAGAAACAATACGAGCCTTGTACGGTTTTAGTTGTAGAACCTGCCATTTAATATGGTAGCTATAGTAAGCATACTATAATGGTACCTATGCTGGCTAAGATTTATATTCTACTTTCGAAATGTTTTCTACACTATGCACTAATAATAATATCAAAAAGAATTTGATTTTCGCGTAGTAAGCATCTTTGACTATCATAAGAAGAAATCTCCTCCAAGTCTGCGTTTGCATTGTGTGTGTGGCGGGAGGTCTTATGGTAGTTTCATTTTCCAAAAGCATTTCGAATTGACTTTAAAATTATCTTGTTGTTGTTTTAAAGAATAACTGTTTTACGATCTCACACCAGTCACCATGACTGACTCGGAGTTTATTGTTTCCCTTCTAAACTCTGGGTGCCCACCAATTTCCACACGGGTAGCCTAGAGTTAGATTATCAGGATATTCTGGATATTCTGGAGCTTTGGAGATAAGCTGGATGGCGAGACGTAGTATTTGTATCTGATAGTATTTATTCCGCTGTGTATTCTGTATGAGGACAAGTTATATAACTGTCCTTTGTTGTATATTGACTCTGATGATTGATGTATGTATAAAATGATATAGTTCTTTGTTTTAAAGATTATTCATTTATCTATTATATATTGTTCCGCTGCGATATGTGAGATTCTGATATTGTCTCTGTTCTGTGTTTTTATTGATGTCGTTCAGATGTTTTCTGTTGTTCTTCTTCTTTCTTTCTTCTCTTTTTCTTCTATCTCCTTCTTCTTCTACTTTTTTCTTTTTCTTAAAACCCTCACTATTGGAGTTTCCGGCACTCGATTGCTCGGCAGTCGATAAAGTGAGTATCGATGTCGAATTTTCGAAAGTCGAAAATTCCGGGATGTGACACTACTTCACTCTGGAATCTCCACCGCGTACACAGTTGTCAAAGTGGTTTTCGGTATTGGCAGAGAGTATGACAATATCTTATCCCGGTCTCTTTAACAACCAATCGCTTATTACACATCGGATGGTTCTTTTACATTTCCAAAATCATTCCATAATTGATATCAAAATATCATATCCAATTCAAATCATATCATTTTCAAAATCATTACTTACTTCCGAAATTATATCACATTGAAATCATAGTTCGAAATTATATTTCCTTTCAAAAGTCATATTTCCAAAATAGGCTAAACTCTCATTTCAAAATATCATATTAAACCAAATATGTTATTTAAATTCCAACCTAGGTTATAACATCATTAACCATATTCACTTAAAAATCGAGAATTTGAATATAAACCCATCTATTTTACTTAGTTTGGAATTTAGAAGAAAGTAGTTTTAAATAGTTATAAATAGTTAATATAGATTTAAAATAGATTAAATATAATTAAAATAGATTAAATAGCTTTAAAACAGATTAATTAGATTTAAAATAAGTTAAAACAGGTTAATTGGTTTAAATAAATTAAATGGTTTAAAATAGGTTTAAATGAATTAATATAATTAATACAGGTTAAATAGTTTAATTCTTTGAAATCTTAATAATTAGAAATTTTGAAATAATATATTTTTAAAACAGTTTATATTAAAACATGAATTAATATCATATTAAACTATTCATTTTATTTCAACGCATTTGGGCCATTTTCAATTTCCAAGTCAACAAACCAAATTCCAAACCTTTCAATTTCAAAATATTTCAAAGTTATTTTCAAACAACTTCAATAACTTAATTTCGATAGAATTTCATTTATACTTAAAAGTTTAACTTTAAACTTCCAATTTAATTTCTTAAAGCAATTCCTTTTAAACCAATTCACATTTCAACACAAAACTTGATTTTCCAATAATAATTCAATTTATATAAATCAAATTTTATTTCAAAATATCATTTAATTAAATTCGAAAATTAAGGATTTTAAAATCATTTAATTTAACCAATCCGATGTCCGTATATAATTCTCTACCCTAGGGTCAAGTGATACAGATATTTATCAATTCAATCCATTTAAAATGTTACGGTTATATATCATTTCAAACCACAATCCCGAATTAATAATAAAATCCATAAAATCGCTCGAGTCTATCATTTCAACCCATAACAATTTTTCCATAATCTATTGATCATTCGGGTATGTATCATTTCAACCCATAGTGAACTTGCAGTTTATAACGATATAAAATAAAACATCCATTCATCCAATATCAATAATCAACGTCCATCACAATCATCATCCAAATCAATCAATAAATATCAATATAGAACTGATAATCAATAACAGGTATTTAACTGGCAATTTATATTCAATAATAAATTAAATAACGATTTAATTCAAATAAATTCAAATTAACTGAGATGATGATTTAAAATATACCAAACGGTCATAAATAAATTTCTAATCACATCATAAATTTAATTTAACAAACATAAGAAATTTTAGAAGTTGTGAGTAGGTTAAAACACTCACCTTTGAATTTAAATCGAATTTAAATCCAATTTATGGCCCAAATTCAAACAGTCTCGGAATTCGTCCAAACTAGTGTCAAAATGTCCGGAATTCCATTACGATCCCAACGCAAGAAACGGTGTGTAAAAAGGACCTCGTATGTGAGAGTTATATAGATTAGAACATTTCAATTTAAATTAAAAAAATAAAAATAAAACACTACCTGCCACGTTATTAGTAAACGCACGAAACCCTAAAGCTATTCTCCCCCGCGATCGAGCTTCTAACCACGGCCGCCACCAAAACATGAATTATTGCCTCCGCCACGTTGCCTTCCACCCAGATCCAAGACCACCACGCGCCTCCTCATCTATGGCCGACCCCACCACCCACTCGCGGTGTCGCCAAAGTCCTCCCACCGTGACCGACCACTCGCCACTTCCACGCCAATTTTGGCAAGATCTAGGCACCTCTAGCCCAAGCAACCATATGGATAAGCTCCTCTTGTGACGACCCGGAATTTTGGATATTTGAAATTGGAATATTTAATTGATTTTAAATATTTAAAAGGGTAATTTTTAACTTGAATTTCAAATATCATTATTTGTTGGGTAATTTAATTTTTAAATTAAATGACTTGAAATTAGGTAAATGGTTGAATCTGAAATTTTAAGCTTATTAAAAATAATTTGAAGGCTTGGAAAATTCATATTAATAATACTGAAGGTGATGGAACTTTTAAAATTGAATTTGAAAGTGGTTTGTTCAGTTTTAAAAATATATCATTTAAATCGACGTTTAAAAATAGACTTCCGAGGCACAGTCTCGGAATTCGACGAAACCAGTTCCATTGGATCCGTAATAATATTTTATTATCGGATTTCAAATTTCGGAGTGTTTAGAGTTATCGTGTGGTCTCACGGAATATAAACGCGCTGAAATCTATATTGAAAATTCAGTATAATAATTAGGTCAAAAGGGATATCTTCTTCATACGATCGAGTTAGGACTCGAAACCTTTTCCATTGCGCTTGGAATATGGGTATAACATTATAAACGCCTAGCGGCACGTCTCGATTAGAGGTCGAGATTTTGAGCTACGGTTTCGAGACGATTTAAATTTAAAATTTAAATATAATATATATATATATACTAATCACCGTCGGTCGTAATTCTTTCCCATCAGACCTTTTCATTTCTCCATCACTGTAGTAGACTGAACTTTCTCGTTCCTTCTCCAACACGCATCTTCATTCTCAAATATACAATCCCTCTTCTCGTTCAACATCATTCAAAAGAAAATTAAATGGTCGAAGCCTTCTTCAATCCCAAATCGAGCTTCCCCTCTTCAGATTCAAAATCGAATTCAAAAAGAAAAAAAATGGCAGCTAAATCAAAGCCGAGCTCTTATTCTTCGTTCCCCTATATCTCGTTCAAAGTAAATGCCGCATCCTCCTTAATCTTAGATCCCGTATTCTTTTTCCTCCAATTCAAAATCAAAGCTCAGGAAATCAATGGCCGCTTCTTTTCCTCCAATATTCGAAATCGAATTCGGCCTTAATCGAAGAAAAGGTGCATCACGGCTCGAGGTCACGAAGGCAAGGGGATCGCGACAAGAAGCTAGGCGCGGCACATGGACAAGGTGGTGGCGGTCTCGAGTATCGGCGGTTTTGGGTAGAACGCGAGTTTGCGAAAGTAGGTTTAGGGTTTCGATCGTTGCAGCGCGAAGGCGGTGGCGGCTTAGGGCTGTGAAGGCAGTGAGGCTTGTACGAACAACGGGGAATTTTATTTACGGCCAGAGTGTTCGATCGATGAGGTAACAATCCCTGTTTTTAAATTTAAAATTGAATAAATAGATATTTATATATATATATATATGCAGAAAGAAAGATGAAAATAAAAATTTACAATAAGGTTTAGCTGCAGTTTCTATATACCTATGTATTTCAATTTAAATATATTTAAGCAAACAGTAATTAATATGGGCAGTAAGGTAGCAGTCTTATTTCTATTTATTTTAATTTATTCTATTTAACCAATATATATATAGATTTGAGAAAATATAATGGTTGTTTACACATTTTAAAATCTTACTGATAAATTTTAAATAGACAGTATGGTGGTGTGTGTGTGTGTGTGTGTGTGTGTGTGTGTTTTATAAAGTATATTAGGGTCGAGCATTTACAAATTCATGAGTGTTATGTGATGGTTAAATTATTTTGAACATTTCAATCTAATGATAAGTAAGTTTGAAAACTATTCATTTAATTTTTTTTACCAGGAACAGTAAAGTAAAATTTGGAATTTTATTAACACAATAGATTCAAGTTTAAAATAAATATTAATGGTAGTCGATTATTCGATTAGTTTGAATATTAATAGAATCATATAATGTTTATTCAAGGATTGAAATCTGAAAAGAAACAAGTCAGGGTTGGATTGGATTGCAAACATCAAAGGTGAGTTAATCTCACTCATGTGGGTTTTATTTAAATTTAAATGGTTAAATTTAAATATTTGATTGAATGATTGAATTGATTGGATGTGATAATATATATAGTAGTGTATATATATATTGGAGTGATTAATATTCCCACAATATATAGTGGATGAGACCCTATGCGCGGCATAATAGCGGATGATATTTTATAAACCCATATTCTGCGATATTCCACCTCGAAGTGGAATTGGTATTTTATATTGAGCTAACATCTGTGGATGTAGGGAAACAGGTTGGAGGGATCCAACTGGATTCCTCAAAATTATTTAGATTGTTCTAATAATTATGTGATATGATTATTTGATTACTTTGATGAATTATATTGATAATTGGTGATGATGGATGCTATGGTTTGATTGAATATATTTGGGTATACTGTGTTACCAAAATATATAGATTAGATTTTTGGAAAGAAATAAAAGAGTAAATTTTTAAGTAAATAATTATAGAGAATTTAAATAAATTAAAGAATGAATGGGAAAAGGATAAAAGTGGATTTTAAATTGTTAATAAATAAATTCCAAGTATAGGAAAGGAGATTTTGAATAAAAGGGGAAATATTAAATTTTTAAACCTAAGTGATATTATTTAAGGGAATAAAAGAATTTATTTTTAAATTCAAGGTTTGAATTTATTTAAAGGGATAAAGAAGGAATTTGGAAAATCTGAAATTGGTATTTTCAGTTAAAAAGATTTTAATCATAATGAAGTGTAACGCCCCACCTCTATGCTCATAATAACAAAGAGTATTAAAAGAAATACTGTCTATTATTATGAAGAATAAGGCTGGATAGGAGCGACCATCCGTAATTGGCCTTACACTAATATTGGTTATCTCGGTAGGAGTGGTATATACTTTTTATTTTTCATCTATTATTTATTTACTCCCATCGACATATCCAATTATCAGTATAAAACAAACTACGATAGTTCATAATAGTTTAGGACATTAGATATAACAATAACACAGATAATATAATTGCGGAGCACAGATAAGAACAAAAGTCTCATATATATATATAACTGATGTCAGTTAATACATAGTTGACACAATACATATGATACAACTACAATTGTCGACTCTAGAAGTTATATATACACGTACATTATCGACTAATATACATGAATACATATCGTTCTATACAAGGACACGACTACTACAAAAGATGTGAAAAGTCTTCAAATCCCGAACAACAACTCAAAGAAGGAAATCTACCACCTGAAATAACTCAGGTCTGACCCGAGTATCACATTCAAAAGGAAAATAATACCCAGGTCAGTCTAATTCAAACCAGTTTATTAGTGCATATAGGCAGTAATAATTTAAATAGACGACAGTCACAATAATTCCCGTCTATCCAATTCTTTAAACAAAGAAACCGGATAACGGTCAATATAACACTTAACAGTGTTTAGCAAAAATCAGCAGATTTAAATCATCAACAGAGATAAATAAACAATTTATCAAATCGACTAATTCAATTTAAAGCAATTGAAATTGTCACTTTAAAACCATCAAAAATTCGATTGGCTGCCGTACACGCACGCGTGTACGGCCTCGCCAAAACCGCATAAAAGATCAATGCATCACAACACAAAAGAAATATCAATTCAAAACTGTCGATTCTGGGTGGCTGCAGTGCACGCACGCGTGCACCGCCTCGCCAACTCGAGTGCGCAGATAGCAAACACTGCAAAAGATAATCACTGCATCAATATTTTGGAGGCAGAACAAAATAGCCCAAGCAGTACACAAAGGCAACAAGATAGCTTCACAATGCCACAATGAAATAAACTAATATCAACAATATTTGGAATGAATGCAGAAGGTAATGCGAAGACCAGTGATGAACACAGGGTCAAGCGTGTCAAATCTGGACAACAAGAATACAGACTCAACAATTATCACAATGCAACTAGAATTGTCTCGAAAACAAGTGATTCTAGGAGACATAAAAAAAAATCGATGTGCACAGGGAATCACATGAACAAGCCCCAAGCCACTGACCGGAGTCACTGAATACAATGGACATCTACAACAACAATGGATGCAGACCAACCAAAGAACATAAGACCCACTACAGACCAGACTACACAAAGGTTCAAGTGAATCGAGTTCAGATATGCAACTCAATATAGCAACACAGTGAACTGCAGTGAAACTACAGCAATGACCAAAGCCAGACATAATGAAGTCGAGCAAGTCGAACTACCACAAGTGATCGGGAGGGAACATGATCAGCAGACCAAAGTCCACGCCATAGAAAAAACATTAAGAATGCAGACGACCAAATATGCAAACTAGATAGCGATGACTGGACAGGTGAAGTGTAAAAAATCAAAGAAATACAACTTAATATGAATCAGTGAAGCAAGCATTGGTCGAGCAGACAAAGCTCAGTAAAACTCAAGAATGTACACAAGTTTAACCAAAGACCCAAGAACAGCAAGTAAACAGTGATTAAAGTGTGAAACAGATGTGAAGTAGGACTTGAAGTATAACAGTGAACATCACCAGAATCAAGTGCAACCAGACAAGATAGTAATGACAGTGAACAGGTACAAGTACAACAGTGAATCATCTACAGGTTCAAGTGTCTAATGAACCAGACTACAGTGAAGGCAGAGACCAAACAACTTCAAATGCAATGCAATCATGATCAAAGAACAAAGAAACAAAACTGCAGAGAAGTCATCAGAAGTTCAAGCAATATCACAGGTGATGAACAACAGGAATGGTATCAAGTTCAATGCAACATGATGCAGCAACATTATAGATAGTGAAGATCAAAGTCAGGTATCAACATATCATATATCAATGTCAAGGCCATAGTCAACAACCAGTTCAAACAAGTTCAACATCACAATGTCAGAATATAGGCAGTGGCAACAAGGTCATGAACAAAGTCAGACCGAAGGCAATTCTCAAGTAGTTTGACAAAGAAAAGAATTCATAGTATAGTCGAAATCATGGGACAGTAAGTTAAGTAATACCAGTAAACAAAAACATCAACTACATGAACAAAGTCAAAGTCGAGATGAACAAGTCAGGCTGTATGAATATTAGACCAGAGAAGTTAAAATGATCAACTATCTACACAAGTATCAATCAAACCAGCAAGTCAAAGAAGCCAGAAAATCACGTTAACAAGTTAGGATGGAAATTCACGAAATCGACAATACCAGAAATCCCAATCGCAAGCATCAATTTCTCAAACAGCCGAAAAATCGAAAATTTGAACAATTTAGCACAAACGAAAATCACAGTGCTCGAATTAGATGTGAGTAGGGGGATTTACTCACCTTAGATCAAAGAGGTCGTGAGCGAAGGAGCCACGATCGAAGGAAGAACGAACGAAATCGAAGAACGAAGCCGCCTCGAATTTGAACGAAGCCCTAAATTCGCCAGATCGAACGAGAGGAGAACGAGAAACGAGGCCAAGCCCTAAAATTTTGAGACGCCACCACTTTTTTTTTCTTTCTTTGATTTATTCTCGGGCACGAATGAATGAGAGGGGATGGGGATGTCGTTTTATCAGAGAAAACGTGGTATAGGTATGGGCTGGTATGGAGAAGGTATGGGTTAAGTATGTTGTTATTTTATTTATAAAGCCCGCAAAATTCTTTTAACGAATTACAAAAGAATTTTCAACTCGATTAAAACTTCAGCTGAATTAAACAAACAATTTAAGCGTCACATTGACGATAGTTAATTGTTATAAAATCTCAGGTTGTTACATGAAGAAACAAAATCTGAAGTTAACGGATTTGAATAAATTGAGTAAAGGAGTTTATTTAAAAATGGAGTAATTTGGAAATCAATTTGAGATTTGATTTAAGTGTTTAAAATTGGAATTTTAAAAGGGAAACGAGACTATGGAATTTATAAACTGGGTTTATAAAGGTGAATATATCAGTGGATATGTGGAAAAATAAATTCACGGAGGGAATTTATTAAAGGAATGGGTAAATTAGTTTTAAAAATAAATAGTGATTTATTTTTAAAGATGTGAGAGAGAAGTGTATTTCCCTGAATAGCCAAGAACGTTTTCAAAGAAAATTTGTAAGTATAAGCTAAAAGTTTAAGGTTGTTTTAAAATATGTTTTAGAAAATTTATTATTTTTAAATGTTTAAGTTTAAAGTAAGTATTATTTTCAAATTTATTTTAGTAGTAATTATTTAAAGGTGACTTGGTATTATGTTTTGTAAAGATGAAAATTTAGTTTATAAAGTAGCTTTATTTAAATATTCTTAAAGTATAAATTTTTGAATAAAGTATTAAAGTAGTTTTTAATTTAAAGTACATTTTATAATAAAGTGTTTCTAAATTATTTTTAAAATCTAAAGTGTTTGTACATGGTGATTTCAGTGGAAATAGAAATGTTTGGGAAATTTATTCCATGAGAGAATGACGGTTTGAAACTGTTTTCAAAAGGTTGGAAAGTGGAAATATATCTTGCGAAGATATTTTGAGTTAAATAAATAATTTGGGAAAATTATTTAAGGGTCTGATGGTTGATTGTGAATATTATTTGATAGTTAAATAACCGACTATAAATATTTGCCAATGCGCTGATCGTTTCGAAGAGACCGGGATCGGGATTTATTTCCCGAAAACCACTTCGATCCGGTTTGTACGTTTTCGTGGGGAAAACGAGTTGGAGTCGAAGATGGAGCAGTGAAGTGCAAGGGCTAATCACTACTAATCCTGAGGGTAATTCCAAAATGGATGTAGTAGGACTAGTGCCTTCGGTTCCGTTCGAACCCGGAACGGACTAGTATGGATGAATGCTCATCGTCAGGAGGACGATGAGCATTCTTAGTGAAATGTGTGCTAAAAAGGTAACGCATAGCCTCAAGCCTCATCAACTGGAAATGACTAAAATAGGGAGGTGCAGCAAGGCTATGTGGGTAGCACCCATTAGGGTAAGGTCATCCCTGTCTAGATGTCCCTCTTTTATTTCGGTTGTGTGGCGGTTGCTGATCCCAACCGCGGGGTGATCTTATTCGGAATTATCCAGTAAGGGATGGTTCCGGCCTTGTGTTGCAGGGGATTTAGGGTGGATCCTCGGTACTCTGATCTAGACCAAGTACTGTGACGGGTGGTACCCCAGTAGCCCTGCCATTATATGGAATCCAATCTCCAATAAGCGCCTGTACAGTTTTGATTGTGCCCAACTATTGTTGAAACATGAGATGCAAGCATTTCAGCTAGATTCTATTTTACTTTCAATAGACACTATTATAATATCAGACGGATTTGATAAAAAGTGTTTTGGTTATCGTAAGGTAAAAACCCGAGATGTTTATTTGTGGCGTGGTCTTACGAGATGCTTTTGATTTCAAAGGATTTTCGAAAACTTTAATAATCCAATTGAGTGTGTTTTCTCACGCTAGTTTTCCAGACTGACTCGGGTGTTATTTTATTATAATGCTTGGGTCAGACCGAGTATTATAGAATACATGATATGATGCTGTGGAGCTCAGGAGACGAGCTGGATGGCGAGACGTACTTCTGTACTTGATTATTATTCCGCTGTGTATTCAGTTTGTGAGGACATGTGATGATAACTGTCCAGTTGTGTGTTATGAATTGTGCTGTACTCTGATGATATTATGTATAAACAGATATAGTTTCTTTTCTGTAATGATCAGTTATTATCTATTATATTTTATTCCGCTGCGATGTAAGATTCTGTTGTGTTGATTTTCTATTTTCTTCTTTTACCTCCTTCTTCTTTAACCCTAATGGTTCATATTTCCGTTCACTTTGAGTCGATATGTTGGATAATAGTGTCGATTCAAGGGGTACGGGTTTGCGGGTCGTTACACCTCTCAACACCCTCTACCCATTGCAACTCTCTGATCGACAAATAGTCGATGATCCACCGTTAAACGAAACCATGGCCAATGAACGGCCGAAACTTCTTCGTCAATTTTTGGTCAAACGATAACTCGAATTGAAAAACGAATCATTGCAGTGGATTATGCTCGTCAAGAGCTTCGAAATGATATATAATTCGATATATATTTGAGGAGTTTTAATTTTCGATTGAAATTTGATTTGCAATTGAATTTGGGTGTTTGTTTGTCTGCCATTGGAATGAGGAGTTGAGAAGGAAATGTACGTACAGACAAAATGAAATAAGAAATGGCCTAGGGTTTATAACGAGATATTTATAGGCAAAGTTGAAATAGAATGGATGGACAAGATTGAATTGAAAATTTGACGATGAATGACCCGGAAAGCCCGTTTCGTTCCCGAAGTGGAAATGGGTCATCCCATATATCAAAATGGATCTTATCGATATTTTTAAATTCAATGGAACAGGTTTCAAGTTGAAATTCCATCGTATAAAGAAGTTATGTTGAAATCAGCTTATTTCAAATTGATTTCAATTGATTTTAATTAAATTGATTTCTAGGCGTTTCGAGCCCGTATGATCAAACGGCAAGTCCGATCGTTACGAAACTTGAAATCCTACAATAATTTACCATTATAGATCCGATGAAACTGGTTTCGTCGAAATTGAGTCAGTAGCCAAAATGGCTATTTTCATATTAATATTAAATTAATTAAATCAAATTTTCAATTTGAATTCTATAATTGACAAATTTTATCGTTTTGATTTCTTAAACAATTACAATAATTTAAACAAATTTAGATATCAATTTAAAGTGAACTAATTTACCAATTATAGTGTTTGATTTCAATTTCAGAAAAATTCAGTAATTGTAAATTAAAATTTCAATAAATTCATTTATTTGATTTTCAACTTGTTATTCCATCAATTATCATTTTATGGGTATAATCATCATTACTGTATACCTTAGTATCTTAATATTTTACCATTTCATCTTACTTTTCATTAGTGAAATCTTTAATTGCATTTAATTGAAATAAATTCACTTATTGTAATTCAAATTCCAAAAATTTGGTCAAACACAATTCCAATTCTTTTTATTCAAATCAATAGTCATATTATGATTGAAATTTACATTGGTTACCTCTTATCGAATTAATATTATACAATGATCAATTTAATTTACATTAACTGCATTAATTAAGTGAATTAATTACAATTGATTTCAAATTCCCATTTAACTGATTAACCAAATTATAACATTTACATTATTTCAATTGTTTGGGATTCTGTTCAAGTTGTTAATAATTAACTTTAATCAACTTTGTTACCTTTCATTTTGGTTATTATTTCATTATTAAATTACAAAAAAAAATTCTTCAAATATTAAATAACAAAATTTATTAAATTAACCATTTTAATTATCGAAAATTTACGGGTCGTTACACTTCTCGATAATGAAATCGTATATCATATTTTGATAGTTCGTGGGCTAGCTCAATTCATGTCGTGCCTAAAAAGTCTAGACTTGCCGTTATCAAGAACGACGCTAATGAACTCATTCCAACTTGTACTCAATTGGGTTTGGCGTGGTTGTAGTGATTATATAAAATTAAATGCTGCAACATGAAAAGATCACTTCCCTCTTCCTTTCATCGACCAAATGCTTGAACGTTTAGCCGGCCATGAATTCTATTGCTTTCTTAATGGTTACTCCGGTTAAAACCAAATTCCAATTGCCTCCTAAGTTCAAGAGAAAACGACTTTCACATGTCCCTTTGGCACCTTTGCATATCGACGTATAACATTGGTCTTTGCAATGCTCCTACTACTTTCCAAGATGCATGGTCAGCATCTTTTCCGACATGATCGAACGCTTTCTTGAAGTGTTTATGGATGATTTTTCCATCTTTGGAAACTCTCTTTTCGAATTGTTTATTCCGGAAAAACGCGGAAATCAGAAATTTGGGAAATATCCGGAATTAAAATACTGGAAAAGCGGAAAAAACCCAACTCTTATAATAAACATGTCAATCATTTTAACTTAATATTAAAATGAGAGATTTTGTGTTGATTTATATGAATGGTTGGAAGTGGATTTGCCTTAAAATTGCTCCATAACATCATAGTTTTATTCACTTTTGCTCTAGCTTAACTTTTACAATTTTCTAGTTTAAAACAATTTTAAAGACTTTAGGCTAATTTAGTTGAGTATTATCATGATTTAATTCTTTCCCTGCGGATCAACTTGTACTCGCATACGTACTACGGTTGTACACTATGCGCTTGTGGTTTTTGTAACGAATATATTTTTAACGGTGGTTTTCTAATCGATAGAAATTTCCATCGTTATCAACAGTACCAACTAATACTTATCTCTTTCCTTGTCGATATGTCAATATAAAACTTTACTGCTCTTCAATTTTTAACCTTTGATGCATGATAATTACTAATAAAACAAGTTTTCATAAGCTAACTTGCCAATTAGAAATTGTAAACATAAAAAAAACTAAAAAGAGAAGTGGCTCTTTCATGATCATTTTTTAGTGGTACGGTCTTCACGAAAAATAAAAAATAAAAAATAATATAATAAGTAGAGTTTTCTTTATCAAAAGACTAATGAAGAAGACTAAAAGTGTATGGTTAAAACAAAAAAATTAGCGCATTGAGATTTCTAATTTGCTATACATATTGTTATTCATCTTATACAAAAAAAATATTTAAAATGTGAAGATATTTATTTGTAAATACATTTTCTCCAAAAAATATAATAAATAATGATATTCTTAAAAATATATCAGATATTTTACATTAAACATCAAAGAGATATATCGGTAAATATTGAACGATATATCAATAACGATATTTTAAATGATATTTAAAAAAATATCGGCTTAGCGGCAATAAAGATATATCGGCGATATTAACTACATAGGTCTCTCCTTCTTTAACATCACAGCCGATAAATATCATCATTGCCAACTCATTTAATTTTGATCTTTAAATTGTGATAAATGTTTGTAGATTAATCAAATAAGAATCTTTTTTATCATTAAATCACAAATTTAATAAACTTTCCAATGTTATCTATAGTTAGTATCTAAAATTAAAATTTTGAAAATCATAATATTACATATCAGTTTTAAGTGCATTTATGTAATATGGTTACTTATCTTACCACCTTGTGTGATTATATTTATTTTGGATGGACATAATTTTTTATATAGTTGTTTTAACTGCATTAAGATAACGTGTTCATTGTCTTTTAACCTAATTAAAAGTAATTTGATTTTGAATTATGCAGTAATGGTTACATTTGAATATTTTAACTATATTTTTCGATTCAATAATAATTTTGGCTGATCATTTTCTTCAATCTTAATGCACTTTATAATTTAATTGCGTTAAGAAAATACAGTTATATAAATATGCTTTAAGAAAATGAAATTACATTTTAACTGCATATTTTGAATTAATTTAACTACATTTATATGTAGTGATAATTTTGGTTTGTATTTGATAATTTTATTCAATTTTAATACAGTTATAATTTAATTATATTAAGAAAATACGGAAATTTAAATGCTTTAAAAATCGCAGTAATAATTTAATATTTTTTGAATTAATTTAACTACATTTATGTGATAACTATGTTTATGTGATGTAGTAATAATTTTAGCAGCATTTTATAATTTAATATAACCTTAATGCACTTTATAATTTAATTGCATTAAGATAATACAATTATATTTAAATGCTTTATGTGCAATTATATTTTAACATAATATTTTTAATCAGTTTAACTGTATTTATCTGATGTAGTGATAATTTTGTTTGCATTTGATAATTTTATTCAATCTTAATACAATTTATAATTTAGCTGTGTCACGACCCACATTTTCTGTACAGTTTAAACTGAAAATTTACCACACTTGTCCAGCCCAAATTGCACGGAAAGGCGGATAGTTAAGAAAAATAAAGTAGAAAGTAGATAAAAAGAAGATAGAAAGAAAACTAAACAACACAGAATCTCACAACGGAACGAATAATCTATAATAAATAACAAATCTTTACACAAAAGACAAAACTGTAATTTATATATATACAAACATCAATCAGAGTACTCTAGCCTATCTTAGCACGGATATTAGTAACAACATGTCCTCACAATTGCTGAATAATATACAATAATGAAAGCAACGGAAATATAATCATCTACGTGAATACGTCTCTGGGCCTCTAGCTCCTCTCCTGAAGCTCCAAATATCCAAGTAAACCTGGAAAATATACTCGGTCTAACCCGAGCATATAGGAAAAACCACGCCCAAGTCAGTCTGGTAAAACCAGCGTGAGAAACACAATCAACTTGGTTCTAAAAGTTTAATAACCTTTTCAAACAAAAGTATCTCGTAAGACCCTACTGCAAATAAGTACGGACGGGTTTTACCTTACGATAACAAAATCTCTTTTATAGAAAATCATTTGATATTATAATGGTGTCTAATCGTCAAAGTAATAATAATAAATTGTTGTGATGCATGTGCTATGTACATCACAACAATAGTAGTCATAAAATCAAAATCCGATAAAGCTCGTTCGCTGATTGTGTAGGATTTCCACGGAGGTGTCCTCAGTACTTCGAGAACGGTCCTCTTGCACAAGGATCAGAGTTATCCTTCCGAAGCATCATACCCGTCTAGCCAGGGTACATAGGAAATACATAACTGGCCACCGAGGCCGAGTGCATCACTCCTAGCATGCATAAAATAAACGATAGGGACTTGCTAGAAAGAGAGACGACTACACCCTCATGGGTTAGCTAGGGCCCTTTGGTTGTGCATCCTATCTCTGGTTTTAGTCATCTCCGTTGATGGGGCTACGTCCGACGTTCCAGCTTACGCATCGTCTCCCAAAATAAATTACAGGATCCTACATGGACTCCCACACCTTAACAGGTCACAGAATCACACCTAAATTCCACATTTCAATAGATCTTGGAATCTCACAGAGATTCCCACACTCCAACGAGTCACGGAACCACATATGGATTTCAAAATCTCAAAATATCACGCATCTCCTCCTTTTAACCATATATGGTTTCATAGTAGGTCATGGGTTCCGAGTCATCTCTTACTAGTACACTCTCCATTTCCTGGGTGCTCCAAAAACAATTCGTCAATTTCCGAAATGCTCAAGACCTGTTCTTTAGGAAATAATCAGCCAATACATAAGATTGGGGATCACCCCCTAACCGTTTAAGTGGACGCATCTCCTTATCATTTGTCCTAGAAGATTCACAAGCTTATACATACAGTATAGCAACCCGATGGTAACCATACCATATAATTCACGCATTTCTCCTAGATATATCCAAAGCTAAAATCCTTCGGTGTTAAGTAGGGAATAATTCTGTACCACCAAAATTAAGAAGGATTACATATTGAGGACAAGATTTGATAGTCGGTTATTTAACTATCAAATAAACAAACATCCAAACCAACATTTAATTTCCCACTGAAATCACTAAACCTCGTTTGATTTAATTTTAATAAATTAAATCTCTTTATCAAAAACAGTCATATACTTATCTCACTAGAATAAGTATATTCACAAACCATTCCTTTCAAAAATATTTGAAAACTTTTTAAAATAAATATGGAAAGCACCATTCAGTATCGACCATGGATCGTAGCTCGATGATTACGTCTCTATCCCAGAGAAATCCAAACTTAACTTAGGCAATTTCTACCTCCCGATTTCCGCCATGCAATCAATCATAGATCGTAGTTTGCACAATAGTTGCATCGCTATCCCAACGAAAAAATGTTAGGAAATCCAATCTATGGTTTCGATGGCAACAACTATACAATGGAAATCGAATATACATATATATTTATATATACAGGTACTTGCTAGAACAACATCACTAGAAAGACAAGAGTGAGGCTCAAAGGACACTACAAGAGACTACAAGTCGATAGGTACAAGGAAGTAAAAGAAAGGATGCACAAAAACTGACATGCACCTTATCAGACGTTTGGGTGCACAAGCCAGACGTTTGAAATAGTTCTTTGGAACAACAAACAGGCTAAACCAGACGTCTGGTAATAGCACTCAGACGTCTGATCCTCTACTATATTCAAAAAATATATAGTATCAGACGTCTGAAACAAATACCAGATGTCTAAATTCAAACTCGTACTTCAGAAATGAACTGCAACTGCCACATGTGAATGGACATCTCCGCTTCTCTTCGCCACAACTCTTCACCATCAACAGAATCAACCTTAGAGGATTCATTAATGGATGTAACTACTCAAGATACCTATCTACAACTATATATAGCATCAAGAATCAAGAGAACACTAACTTACTTCACTTACTTACGCTTTCTAATTCTATACTCTATTCTATATTCTTGATCTCTGCACTCTAGCAATCTTTACTTGTATTCACTCTTCCATATACTCAGTTCTTCATAGACGATATTCCTTTGAAATATATTGGAAGCAATTGTACTAATTAGTCAACATCCGTGTTATATTAGAACACACATTTGACAAGAACAACTCATTGTAACCAAGCCTATTCCTCCGGGCGAAGCGAGGGTCTTTGATAGTCAAATTCCGAAGGAGAGCTTCGGGACTAGACGTACGATGGGAGGTCCGAACCAGTATAAACTTCTGGTGTGCTTATTCTATATTTACTTAGATTAATATTATTTTAGTTGCATCATATATTTTGTCACATATACTTGCATATACACTACACGATCCACCCCGTAGACTTTCAAAAACATCCCAAACTATAGGCAATCTCTACCCCTCGAATTATGCTACGAAAATATACCATTACTTCCCGAAATTCTAAAAATAATACTTATAAAGTTTCTATATAAATTTCCAAGTTTAATTTAGGAAAATACTTTTTAATAAAAGTTTACAATATAATATAATATTTTAAAAAAATATTAATATTTGAACAAATTATCCTTGAAATAATAATAATTTAATACTGATTAATTCTTAAATAATAATTAACTCTAAATTAAATCATTATAAAATAACTTTAATTTATAATTAAAATATACTTTTAAACATTTTAAATAATTAAATAACTTTGAAAACCATAATTAATACTTAGAAATAACTTTTAAGAATCATAAAATAATTAACTTTAATTCATTATCAAATAATTATTAATTATCTTTAAAATATCATGAATAAATAATAATCATTCTCAAAATAAATTTGGTTTAAAAGCCAACCTCCAAATTAAAAAGAGGCTAAGTAACTCAAATGGAACTTAAACAAGTCACCATTAATTCCAATAACTATCAAGTTATAACCCAACTATTCACATAACATCACATATGTAAATTAAATTCATAATTAACAATTAATCGTTAATACAACACTTATCTAATACTTATCGATTGGAATGTAATTAAGTGTCCACACAATTGTAATAGCAGAACGGGATTTATTTCTGCTAAATAAATGTCCAAATTAACTTATCCAATTCATAATAGCAGAACGGTGATTTATTCTGCTAAACAGGGTCCAATTAATTTTCTCAACGGAACAGTGATTTATTTTCGCTAAACAAATATCTAATCAACCACATTCAATTTAAATTAACTCAATAGTATTTATTTGTAGACAAAGATAATTGGAATCAATATCCAATAAAAATAAAAGTCAACACATATAACTTCAATCAATGATTAGTAGTCAATATTAAATTCATTTATAATTCAAAGTTGAACTATTTTTTTCAACAATTGAGTCAAATTATATTTTTAAATCCCGATCACTTGTTAATCAAAGAAATTATAAAATTTTATATTGCAGAAATCTCGACAATACTATTTCAGATGATAATACTAGCGATGGAATTTCGACGCAAAAACCTGCTCATCGATTGGATTCAAATTTAAGAAGAAATGTAGTTTTTTTAAGTTTTAAGAATTTATTTAATAATAAACTAATTTAAATTTGATATGAAATCAAGACCAGCCCAAAATAAAGAACCCGGTCCAAACTCTTCTTCTCCACTTCCTCCCTATTTCTTTTCCTTCCCTTTCCTTTCACTCATATGCCTAGAGATATGCACCAAAACGTGCATGCAAATGTGCACATACACACGGACTTCAGCCAGCCAAATTCACCGCCGACCGCCTTCGCATGTAACCCACGACCGTCGACAACCCATTCCACCACCTGAAACCACAGCCAAGCTCCCGTTTGAATTTTCGAACCTCAACCCAAAACTGAAATGAACCCGCCACCATCCAACTCCTCGCCGAGGCATCATCGACCACCATCCACCACCAAACTCTACCCCGAGCTACTCCATCGACCACTCTACCTATCCCCCCAGGTGTGCAACCCCCGTTTTTCCTCTTTTCGTTGCCACGGCCACGAAACTGAACCACCCAAAAACCCACGCAAAACCCTAAAACAGTCTCGACTGGCCAACTCGAGCTACTAAAAATCATCATACCATTTTTCTCGGGTCTACCGTCATTCAAGCCTCCTCCACACCAATTGTCGTGCCACGAAATCGCTCACGTCCCCGTAATTTGCCATTTCGCCCAAATCCGTTCAACCCACAAATTCTCCACCCATACGCCATTAAAAATCATCAAAACAATCTTAAAATCGTATTTTTCTACAACGATTACAGCTATATAATCCATACATTTAATTATGATAGTCGAATTTTCGACCACATTGAACCACTTACTGTTATGGGTTGTTTTCTCTCTCCTCGCTTGATGAAATTCAATGAAATAAATTAAAATGTTCTATATTCAAAAACAAACAATTTTCATTTTGGAATCAAGATTTGAAACTAAATAGATGCGGAGATATTTGTTTTTAAAGTTAAAGGTTGAATTATTTTGACAACAAAAAAACAATAACAGAGAACCTCTTTGTAGAAGAAGCATAGTATGTTGAGTATAGGTGTAGTTGACATGACAAACACACATGGACGTATACATATTAACATACCATATGTATATACTCTTAACATAGCACAAGGATTCAACAAAAAATCACAGTTACATATATACATATGTGATATCCAGTAAACAAAAATAAATGTTTACTCACTGTTTAAAAACAGATGAACACCCTGCTTTGTCTTCAAGCTTTGAACAACTTAACCAGATTTTGTTTTAAATGGCAAATCTGTTGTTTACTTCTTCTTTATTTATAATAATGAATAAGGCACGGCTATGTGCATATATATAGAGGATGGGAAGGGAACAGTATGTAAGAAGGAAAGAGGCTATAGGGATACAGATGGGGTGGTTGAAGATTGTACAGGCTTCATTTTCTTTTATTTATTTATTTTTCTTTTTATTTTCTTTTTCTTTGGGCTAATTTGATCTTTGAGGCTGATTTGATTTTATATGGTTTGATTTGATTTTTGTGGTGATTTGATTGATTATGTGAGCTTGATTTTATATTTTGTGTGCTTGATTTTATATTTTGTGTGCTTGAATTGAAATTATATGCTTGATTTGAAATTGGTCATCATGAAGTTCATAATATATATACCTATATTCCTACACACACTTACAAATACATATCTTTACCATATACATGTTTACATACTTACATATTTACATATACACTATTTTATTTAACATACACACACACACAGATATATATATATATATATATACACTTAAATATGTTTTTGTCATAAGTTTGAAAGTTGCCATCATAAATTTCATGTGTGTGTGTGTGTATTTCCATATACTCTATTCTTAAAACATGTACACACACACACACACATATATATATATATATTCTAACGACCCGGAATTTTGGATATTTGAAATTGGAATATTTAATTGGTTTTAAATATTTAAAAGTTAGTTTTTAACTTGAATTTCAAATATAGCTATTTATTGGACAATTTAATTATTGAATTAAATTATTGGAAATTGGGTAAAATATGAAATCTTGGTTTTAAGCTCGTTAAAAATAATTTGAAGGCTTGTAAAATTTATATTGAAAATACTGAAGGTAATAAAAGTTTTAAAATTGAATTTGGAAGTGTTTTGTTCAGTTTTAAAAATATATCGTTTAAATTGACATTTAAAAATAGCCCTCCAAGGTATAGTCTCGGAATTTGACGAAACTAGTTCCATTGGGTCCGTAATATTGTATTATTATCGGATTTCAAATTTCGTAGCGTTTGGAGTTATCGTGTGATCGTACGGTATATAAACGCACTGAAATCTATATCGAAAATTCAATATAATAACTGGGTCCAAAAAGCTATCTTCTCCATACGATCGAATTAGGACTTGAAACCTTTTCCTTTGCGTTCGGAATAGGGGTATAACATTATGAACGCCTAGCAACACGCCTCGATAGGAAGTCAAAATTCTAAGTTGCAAAATCGAGCGGTTTAAAATTAAATTACATATATATTTTTATTAATTGACATTTATATTCACTTCAGCATCCTTTCACCTCTTTTCGTAGTCACTGTAGCAAGTTGGTTCAAGCACGTTAACATCTCTTCTTGTTCCCTCTATTCTTCCTTTTAAAAATGGAAACAGTTTCAAACCAGTTGAAAAAAAAGACAGAGGAAATATGGTGGAAGCTTTGAAAAAAATAAATCGTATCTTTCAATCCACTGATAAAAATCTCCTGTTTATCTTCGTTCCCCTACATCGAGAATCATATTTTCCCCTTCGTTTTCAATTCAAAGTAAATTAAAAAAGGCCGAACAAAATCATCCCGGCAAAAAGAAAAAAACAAGAGGCGGCCGCGACTTCAAGGAGGGATGCGAAGTAGTGGGTTGAGGGCGATAAGGTATCGCGATTGAATCGCGATTTGGGCTTCGATTTCGAAGCGTGCACGTGGGTATGTGCTGGAGGCGCACGCGAAGGCAAAGGAAGGGGGAAACTGCGATGGAAGGAGGCGTCTTTCACAGGGGGTTGGGCCTTGGGTACGTAGGCTGTTCGAGGGATGCGCGACCATCGCGAGGCGAGCCTGGTTGAAATGCTCGAGGTGACGTGGCGACGTGGGAGGAGCAGGGTCGTGAGGGTGGTAGGATGCGCGGCACTGGGAGGTCTCGTGGGTTAGGTGACATGCTGGAGCTAGGGTTGGGGTCTCGAGGTAAGGCACTGGTGGCTACAGTCGAGGAGGTGTTAGGGCAGAGGTCGAGCTTTGTTCGAGTAGGGAGGCAGTGAGGTATAAATGTTGATTTTAGATTAATAAATATATATATCCATATAGGATTCAGAAAAATTATTTCAACTATAAACTGTTTAATTTAAATGTGTATAGATAAACAGAAAATGTATGTATATATAAGATTTTGGGAAAATATAGGAATTTTAAAATGTTGTAGAGTTTATATAAAAAAATAGATTTTTAAACCTATATAGATTATTTTTATAAGTATATATATATATATATATATGTAGTTTCAATAAAATAAAATAATATACATATTCACATTTTAAACTTACTAGTTGTTTTTAAAATAATGTAATAAGGTGATTAATTTATTTAATTAACTTATCTAATTATTTTAGTTACTAGAAATTATTTATTAAAGGAAAATTAGTTTAAATTAAATTATTAGTTAATTAAGTTTATTAAATGGTAATTAATTGTCCGATTGTTTCAAATATTAATAAATCATATAATGCTTATACAAAGTCGAAAACCGTGAAATCAAGTCGAGATTGAAGTGGGTTGCAAACGAAAGTAAAGGTGAGTTAATCTCACTCAAATTGGATTACTGGTAAATTGAATTAGTTAAAATTAATATTATTGGATGATTGATTGGAATTGATAATTATTATCAGTCTGTATGTGATATTATATATAGTAGTATATATATATATATATATATATATAAATATATATATATATATTGGAGTGATTGATATTCCCGCATTATATACCGGATGAGACCCTATGTGCCCCGCATAATAGCGGATGACCCTTTATACCGTGATATCCCCCTCGAAGTGGGATTGGTATTTTTATATTATGCTAACATTTGTTGATGCAGGGAAATAGGTTGGAGGGATCCAACTGGATTCCTTAAAAATATTGAAATTTATCCTCATATTCAGTGATATGATTTATTTGATAATCTGTGATACATTATAGTGTAAATTGAAATTATTGAATGCTATGGTTTGGCTGAATATATTTTGGTATTTCTGAGATATCAAAAATATAAAGATTGGATTTTTGAACGAAAATAAAAAGAGAAATCTTAAGTAAAATACTATAGCGAAAAGGATAAATTAAAAAGAGTGAATTTGGGAGAAAGGTAAAGGGTTTGATTTTAAAGTCCTATTAAATAAATTACGAGTATGGAAAAAAGAGATTTTGAATAAAACGGGAATAAAAGAGTTTTGAGGACTTAAGCGATATTGTTAAAAATTAAAGGATTTATTTTTAAATCCAAGATTTAAATGGTTTAGGAAAATAAAAGGAGAATTTCGGAAATAAAGTATGAAATTGGTGTTTCAAATTTAAATAAGATTTTGAATCAGAAGAGGGAAGTAAATCTGAAAAGTTTGGGGTTTGGGGTAATTTTGATAAATCCAAAAATAAATTTCAAAGGGAATTTAATTCAGAGAATCGATTTGAAAATCGATTAAGTGTTTTTGAAATAGTGATTAAAAGGAGAATGAGGCTATGGATTTATAAACTGGGTTATAAATTAAGTGAGGTAATTATCAGTGGATAATTTGGAATTATAAATTCACGGTGGAAATTTATAAGGGGATGGGTAAATTGTTTTAAAAATAAATAGTGGTTTATTTTAAAAAATACGAGAAAAGAAATTTACGGAGTTGGAACGTAAATTTAAACAGGAAATAAATTGAGAAGGATTTATAAATGATTAGACAGGCTATATTCCAGTGGAAAGTGTACTTTCCTGAAAAACTAAGTATATTTTCAAAGAAAGAATTTTAAGTATAAATTAGAAGTTTTAAAAATGTTTTAGAAAGAATGTTTTTAGGAAAATTTATTATTTAATTTTTTTAAAATTGTTAAATTAAATATTTATTTAAGATAATCATGGTAGTTAAGTATTTTTAAAGGTTAAATTGGTATTATGATTTTAAAGGATAATTATTAAATATTTATACTTTATCTAATAGTTTTATTTTAAATAGTAATTTTTGACTAAAGTTTTACTTGGAGTATTATTATAGAATTTCATAAACATTATTTTGAATAATGAATTTAAGTAGCTTTATTTTAAATGTTCCAAGTGTATAGTTGTGGATAAAGTGATTAATTTATTTAAAAACTAAATTTAATAAGGCTTGGTGCTTTCAGTGGAAATAAAGTATTTGATTGAATTGATTGTTTGATTGATAGTTAAATAACCAACTATCAAATCTGGACCTGAATATAACTTTGGAAATATCTAGGAGAAGTATGAGAATTATATGGTACAGTTACCGTTCGAGGTGCTACACTGTACGTATAAATTCGTTTGTTTTTCTAGGACGTTTATAAGGAAATCCATCCACTAATGGTTAGGAGGTGATCTCCGATCTTATTCCCGTCTGTTTATTTCCTAGAGAATCGGAGTTGAGTTTACCGGAAACTAGTGAACGTTGTTTCGAAGAGACCGGGGATCGGATTTGTGATCCGAAATCCACTTCGATCCAACGAGTACATTTTCGTAAGGAAGACAAGAGCTTGGAGTCGAAGATGGAGCAGTGAAGTGCAAGGGCTAATCGCTACTAATCCTGAGGGTGATTCCAAATGGATGTAGTAGGAGTAGTGCCTTCGGTTCCGTTCAGACTGGAAACGGACTTGTATGGATGAATGCTATCAGTACATTGTCATTGGAGGACAATGAGCATTCTAAGTGAATATTTCTAAAAAGGTAACACTTAGTCTCGAACCTCATCAATCGGGAATGAATGAAAATCAGGGGATATGCAGCAAGGCTAAGTGGGTAGCTTCCAATTAGGGTAAGATTTCCCCTATCTCGAGTCCCTTTATTTCGGCTATGTGGCGGTTGTTGATCCCAACCGCGGGGTGATCTTATTCGGGCTATCTAGTAAGAGGTAGTCTGGTCTTGTGTTGCAGGGGATCGGGAGTGGTCCTCGGTATACTGATCTAGACCAGGTACCGTGATAGGTGGTACCCCAGTGCCTAGTCATTCAGTTGGAAATCCATTTTCCCTACGTGCCTTTACGGTTTTGGTTGTAGAGCCTAGTATGCTGGAATTTAATTAATGTAACAATTTTGGCTATTTGAATAAGTATTTGTGCTTAGACACTATTATAATATCAGAGGATTTTGATATGAAATGTTTTGGTTATCGTAAGGCAAAAACCCGACATGTTTATTTGTGGCGTGGTGTTACGAGATACCTTTGATTTTCAAAGGATTTTGAAAACTTTAATAATTCAATTGAGTGTGTTTTCTCACACTGGTTTTCCAGACCGACTCGGGTGTTATTTTATTATAATGCTCGGGTCAGACCGAGTATTACAGATACAGGATAGGAGACTATGGAGCTCAGGAGATGAGTTGGATGACGAGACGTATCACACGTACTTGATGTGTATTCCGATGTGCAGTGTAAGCTGTATAGTCAGCTTTCGTGAGGACAAGTTATTATAACTGTCCAGTGTTGTGTTATTGATTGTGTTGTACTCTGATGATGTAATGTATAAAAACAGTTATAGCTTCTTTTGTATAAAAATCTGTTGTTATCTATAATATATTGTTCCGCTGCGATTGTGAGATTCTGATGTTGTTTTCTATTTTCTTCTTCTACCTCTTTCTTCTTTTCCCTTACGGTTAGGTATTTCTGGCATTTGATTGTCGGCATGTAATACGGTGGACATATTGATGTCATTTTTCGAAGGTCGAAGAACTGGGTCGTGACATATATACATTTATATATATATATAAACATCATAAAGCTTTGTGTGTGTGTGTGTATATACATATAGATTTTTTTTCACAAATTTGAAATAGTGAAGTTTACACACTTATATACACACACACACACACATCTATTTTATTATTTTTAGAAATTAGAATTAACTAACTTTAAATAGAGTCATTAGAATTTATATATCCAGATATTCCAATATCAGAAAAATCAATTTATTTGACTTATAAAAATTAATATTTCGATATTTAAAATTTGTTAATTATTCCAATAATCGATGGCTAAAAATCCAGGTCGTTACAAGCTGTATTAAGAAAATTCAGTTAAATTTAAATACTTTAAAAAATACAATTATAATTTAATATCTTTTTTGAATTAATTGAATAGCATTTACGTAATACGGTAATAATTTTGGTTGCATTTGATAATTTTTTATAACGTTAAAGCACTTTATAATTTAACTTCATTTAGAAAATACGGTTATATTTGATCTTAATGCAGAATTTAACTATATTAATATAATGTAGTTATAATTTAACTGCATATTTATTAATTTTGAACCTATGGATATGAATAATGCACTTAAAGTTGCACTTGAATGATGAAGTTTTAAATACGTTATCTATATAGAAAAGTTGTAATTTTTCAAAAAACATTTAACGACTATACGTTTACAAATATATAACACATATCATTTAAAAAAATCATAAAATTTATGATTTAATGGTTGTGTAGTTAAAACGCTCTGGTTGTGCAGTTAAAACACTATAGTTGTGCAGTTAAAACGCTCTAGTTGTGCAGTTAAAATGCTTTGGAAAATGTCTATTAACCTTTTTATTTAACAAGGTAGAACAATTTTTTTGGAAACTACGCCCAAAAAACACGGAAAGAAAGAAAGACAACACTATGGTAGGGGCGGTACACTAGAATCTTGCTTAAAAACCAATGTAATTTACAACCAACACGGTAAACTGGCTAGAAATTCTAAATCAGAATGAACTTCGTTGACTTTTAATAATCATCAGCTAAACTGCACTGTTATCAAACAAGATACTTTGATAAGTTAACTTTAATTAGTAAAACTTTCAATTGCGGGAGAAACAAAGCAGCCAAGATCAAATCGCAACAAAAAATATTCAAATATGTCATTTTACTATCAAAACCAAGCAAATCTGCTACTGCCTCCACTTCCCTTTCAACAGTGTTGGCCCTGTTCATGGATTATTGGTAGTCATACTCTAGTTATTACCGCACTATGGTTAGTACTGTCGTTTCTTCGATGTGTTCAATGGGAACCATATTCGAATTCCCAAAAGGTAAATTCTTTAACCTTTGTTTCATTTTCTTTGATGCCTACATGTCTTGCTTGTTGTTTATAGTCCGATAGAATTAACTCAAATCTAATATTTGGGGATGTGACAACCCACACCTCCTGAGACACCGATCTAAGCCCTAAAGTGGCTTCTGAACTCGAGTTGGTTCAATAAGTACGAATCATTTGGTTTTTGGAGTTACAATATACTGAGTCATGTATAAAATTTTAAACATTTTACACTTTCAAATCTTACAGCGGAAGAAAATAAAATATAAGTACTGAAAATAATCCAATCGAACAATAGTCTCAACATAAATGTGGTTCATATAACAGCGTCTTTAAATGAAAATACATAAGAGTCCGACTAACGAAAACAATATAATATAAAGTATGTGGAGAGTGACTATAAACAAATATGGCTCGGGATTGCCAAGTCTCCTCCTTCATGCACCGTATCCTGGCAAAATCACCCACTAGTCTGTCCACCCGGAATAAAGATAAAGATGGAGAAACGAAGGGGATAAAGCAAGGTTTGGTGTGTGAATTATATCACTAGTGGTATGGTGTTGGCAAGTAAACAAAATTTAGTTATAACATACACCAAGAGTTGTTCTTTAGTGTGTGTGTGTGTCCTGTATCTGTATAAGGACTAAGTTATCTTCGCATTATGGGTTGGCTATCCTCAATGTACTTAAATCCAATTATGATTACGATAGAATCCACTCACAGGTGGAATATACTGACATTGAATAATTCCTAGAAGCATCTCTAGTGTATTGTCCCAACAATAGACCACCTAACTGCACATTGAGTTCAAACTCTCAATGCTACCGCGTACTATATATTGAGTTAACATTAAATGATAATTGTTTGAGTTGCACCTAACCAAGTATACCTCACAATGCCTAGTCCTCCCTATGGTGGGCCCATATGGTCGAGAAGGTCCTGTTGTCGAAGTTCCAGTCAGATTGGAAGCCGCTTTCATCTATATAAATAAAGGCATAGGGGGCCATTCTAGGGACTATTATGCTGTTGGTTAGATTCCACCATTGTTGTAATCAACTTCCTCCATTACTTCTTGAACCCTTATTGTTCTTGTTGTACTTAATTGTAATCAAGTTAATTGGAAAGCAATAAAGAGGGTATTCAAAGTGGACGTAGTCCATCAATGTCGAACCACCGTAAATCTTGTTGTTTCTGCTTTTTGTTGTATGTTTCTTGATATTTTGTGATTATCCTTTGTTTTCATTTAATTTCTTCATTTATTTCACTACATAAATCTGTTCTTGGGTTTTTGCGGCCAATTTGGTTGCAAACATTTTGGTGCTTTCATTGAGAACCTTGATTCTCGGCCGGTTAGGATCACCTTTGTTGCTACTAGATTGAGGAAATCCCCCGAAGGAGATCCAGATTCATCCCCAGAAGCTTGCAAATACTACTCAAATTTACCAAGATCTAAACAAAGAAATCCAAAATGGTAAGGAGCACCAGATCTACTTCCCAGAATGTTGATGCAAACGAAACAACCAACGTCCAACAAGGGGCTCCAAACAACCAGCTTGCTAATGTGAATGTGGAGCTTGTTGCAGTCTAGAACCCTGTTGATTCCATAACTAGAGCTGAATTCAATGACTTGATGAGAGAGCTGATGGAGAGTCGTAGGCAGCTAAACGAGCAAATCCAGACTAATGCCAACTTGATGAACCAGATTGCTCAACAGCAGCGCCAAAGCACCAGAAGGGATCTTGCTTCTTACTCGGCGTCAGATAGTTCAACTTCATCAGACGAACATCACAGGTGAAGGTGTCGCAGAATTGAAGCGGCGCGAACGGGGACATTGGACCAACGCTTGGCAGACTAACATGGTCTGCTAAGATGGGTCGGTGTTGATCCCTCCTTAGTGACCGGTACTAATCCCTCAGTCAGAGGGACTGCTCCTCAAGTGCAGTTGGGGAGTCATGCTCGTGCAGGATCTGGGAACTTGGGTGCTGGAGTACATTTGGATTCTGACCCACTACCTCTCCAGAATGATAATGAGGAGAATGCTCAGAATGCTCATCAGGAAGATGATAGGCCAAGGAGGCATGAAATGGCCTGTAGACACTGACCGGAACATTCACGCGAGGTGGAGCATGACCACCACTTGGCGCCACCTATCCAGACACCGGACTTATCAGCAATGATCAGACAGTTGGTGAGGGAGAACCAGGGCTTGACGAATGATGATTGGGGAGTCTCTACGAGCCATACCCCATTTACCGACAGTGTTTTACATGCGGAATATCCTAGAAGGTTTAACATGCCTACGATGCCTGCCTATGAGGGTAAAACCAACCCCAGGCACCACATCATGAGGAATGAATGGTTGATGGACTCAGCAAGAGCGAACGATGCCACCAAATGTAGATGCTTCCCTATAACTCTCTCTGGGATCGCCACGATGTTGTTCACAAGGTTACCCCCGCGATCAATCTCAAGATTTGATGAACTGGCAACAAGGTTTGTGGAGCAGTTCCAGGTCCATGCTACTCGCCTAAAGATGTGATGTCATTATCAAGTGTAATCCAGGCTCCCAGAGAATCATTGAAGGACTACTTGTAGAGATTTCATGTCGCGGCCACTAAAGTCGGTAACCCAAATGATCATGCGATACTCATGGCTATGATGAGAGGGGTCGACTCGGAATCTAAATTCGAGGACTAGCTAGCTGGAAAACCGTCGGCCATGCTGGAACGTTTCTATTCAAAGGCGGCCCGGTTTATGAGAAAGGAGGAAGCCAGATTGTCTAGAAAGAGCAATGTTGCGGGGCCCAGTGGGGAAGCGGTGCAAAGCAAGATCGCGATAAAGCAGTCTGAAGATATTTCTGGGAAGGTGTAGGTCAATGTTCAAAACAAGCCGAATTAGCAGAAAAGAAGTGGTGAAGGGAATCCAGACCGGAAGAGGGAGCCCGGAAAGCCGAAGTCTAGGTATCCTATGTATGACATCTATACACCTTTGAATGCATCCCTGGAGAACATATACCTATCCACATGTAATACTTTTCAATATAAGAAGCCGCATCCGAAAGATTCGACAAAGATGCAAAAGCAAACCGGAAAGTATTACCGATTTCATGAGTGTTACAGGCATAATACGAACGAGTGTAGGCATCTCCAAGATGCCATTGAGAAATTGATTCGGGAGAAGAAGTTGCAGCAGTTTGTGAAAAATCCACAGGATGGCGGATTGGGGACGTCTGATCCCAATCGAGGCCAGGCTCCGCCTAGGGCCGAGGAGCCTGCACGGGCCGGTGGAAGGTTGGTAATAAACATGATAGTTGGTGGACCCCATCCTATGGATAGGAGTTGGCAGGAAATGGAGTGTTTTGCTAGTTCAATGAGACATGTGGATTTTGAATGTTGTTCGAATACAAAGGATGGACCTCCGGCCAAGCAACAACGTACGATGATTGATGATATAGTATTCAGGAGTAGGGACGCCAATAGAGTAGAGGCCCCTACTATCGATCCGATGGTTATATAAGCCATGATTGGCCCTGCTTTGGTGAGAAGAATTTTGATTGATTGTTGAAGTTCTGTGAACATTATTTTTAAGAAGGCGTATGGTCAAATGAGGATGGAGGCTAAGGATTTGAAATTATCTAAAGCTCGTATATACGGTTTCATCCTTGAAATTTCGCATATAATATCCAAGTCAACAATTCACATCAGTCTAAGCTTATATACTCATACATGGGAGCTAATCATTGCAGATTGCAAGCAACTAATCAAACAAGCAAACACTAGAATAGAAGACATGAAAGGGAGAGAACTTATCTTATCGGATAAGTCCAAGCTTGTTTTATTAGACGCTTGAAAAAATAGGTGGTTTCTTAACTCATCCCCCAGATTAAACAACTTGCACTTTTTCTTTACGTTCGATTTCCATCTAGAGATTTTTCTTTAGTTCTAATTTTGCACATAAACTTCTTGGGTGTACATGCGGTGTTCTAAATGTGCTTGCACCAATTTAGTATATTATGTTTCTTCCTTACATGATTTTAGGTTATTTTAAAAGAAAATTCCACATCAGCTTGGGCCTTCCAAATCCAATGATCCTCGTTGTAATGCTGATTCAATGGAATTTTTAATTTGTTATGTTATATGAGGAGGAAAACTATAGATATCTTCTCTCCATTGTCCATTGAAAATGGGGGAAGATACACTCCGGTTAAGGCCTCCGATGATCGAGATTGTTTGCCACCCCGGTAGGTCTTTCAACGGTTGACATTGATCTAAGGGCCGCAAATAATTAGCTTGTGTTAAATCCATTGCCTAATTTCCTTTTGATTAGGCCTTTTGATTGTGGTCTTATCTTAATAAACGGTTCCCATGTATATGATGAATTATGGTCTTCAACAATAATGAAATTTTTTTGCAATATTTTTTTCTCATCCACCGAGCCCATAAACATTCCTCTTGCAAGTGTCTCCATATGAATTTTAAAGAGACTACATTCATTATCTCCTTTATTTTTCTTATGCCCACACGCTCATCATTTTTCATACGATACATATCCTTCCAACTCATGTTGTGATGCTTATTCTTGCACACAAACTTTGTAACGACACAGATTTTTCGTCGCTAAATTTTGAATATTTAAATTATTTTAAATATTGGATTTGGAATACAAATTGATGATTTTTGAATATGAAGATTTTGGTTGAAATTTTGAAATGAATTTAAATTCCAAATATAGCGATTTATTGGATAAATTTAATTGTTGAATTAATAATTGAAAATCGTTTAAATAATTGAATTGGAGTTGAATATGAATCGAACGATTGTCTGATGTTGATATAAATTCTATTTAAATTAGAATTGAGTTAATAAGTTTTTAAAACTGAAATTTCAAGTGATTTCGCAAATTTTGAAATCGTCGATTAAATCGACACGTTAAAATAGCGGTCCGGGGCACATTCTCGGAATTCGACGAAATCGGTTCCATTGGATCCGTAATAGTGTATTATTATCGAATTTCAAATTTCATAGCTTTTGGAGTTACCGTTTGGTCGCGCGATCTGAAAACGCCTAGAAATAATTTAATTGAAATTAATTTAAATAGTCGATTTAAAAAGTTATCTTCTCCATACGGTCGAATTAGGTTTTGAGACTTGTTCCATTGGGTTCGGAATAGTGGTAGCACATTAGAAATGCCTGGCGGCATACCTCAATGGGGGTTCTAAATTTCAAGATATGCTAAGTAGGATATTTTGAAAATAAAATTTATAAATTTCAAATGAAGGGTCAAACTAGCCACCCTAGGACTTTGAATCCAGCCGACCTACCTTCTACGTATAGCCACCCCAAATCTTTTAAAATCATGCACATCTTTTCTCCTTCCCAGTGGAAAAAAAAATCAAATTAAAAAAAAGAAAATGGGGGAATGACAATAAAATTGCGCATCCTTTCCCATTCAGTTCAAGTCGAAATCATGAGAGGCGCTATCAAATTCACGATGCGTTGAGGGGAACAAAGCTGCGCGCGAGGGGAGGGGTAGTGGTTGGCTGCACGTACATGTACGCGATGGGGAGAGAGGAGGTGCTGGGACGAGCGGCATCGCGCCTGGAAGTTGAGGAGCTCGATCATGATCTAGGCAGGAACGTGAGGCGGTGACAAGGGAAGTCGCGACTGTCGCGTTCGATTTCTCAGGACTTGGGCCACGTGTGAGCCTGGGCATTAGGCGATAGCGATGTTGGATTTAGGCCTTTGGTGGAGTGGGGCAGTGAGCGGCTAAGAATGGAGACATGCAGCTTCATGGTGTGGGTTGTGACAGTGTTGTCGCAGGCGTAGGGTGTTGTGGTCGTGGTTGTATACTTGGCTGAAGCAATGTTACAGACTGTGAGGGAATGTTAAGGTAGGACTTAAGTTTTAAAGGATTTTTAATTTAAAATTTATTATCAATTAATTATTTAAAATGTTCATTAATCCATGTTAAATTCATTCGAGGTCCAAATCAAAAAATCGATCACGTTGGATTCGCGACGACAGAATAATTACACAATGGATTTATTTGGAATTGGAACGATAAACAGATTCGAAAAATCAAGGTGAGTAAATCTCACTCTTTTTGGATTGCTGGATTTAATTGATAACAATTAAAATTAATTACTGGATGTTGGTTGAATTTATAAATTATTATCAGTTTGGATGTTATATATATATGTATGTATATATATATATATTAGTATATATTAGTAGTTGGATATATTCCCGCCACTGGAGCGGATGAGACCCTATGTGCCCCACATAATAGCGGATGACCCTATATTACCGCGATATCCCCCTCGAAGTGTGTAACGACCCGGTATTTTCAACCATTCGCATCCATTATAAGTGTATAGGTAGACACACATGCCGGAATTGAATTGCTCAAAATACCGCGTTGTAAATAAAATTTGGCAAATCTCAGAATATGCAGTAAATAAATATAATCACAGATCACAGATACAGAGTAAAATAATGCAGCGGAAGTAAAAGAAATAGTAGTTCATAAAGCTACTATATAAATATAACAGAGTTACATAAGATACAACAGAAGAAATAGAGTACAACAGAAGTCTAAATACAATAACCAAGTACAAGCTGAGTAGAACAACAGAACTGAAATAGATAGGACAAGACAAGCAGATAATCTCCAGCGATTCAAATCTCCAAGAGAGTGGAAATCCAAATCTGTGAATAACTCAGGCTGACCCGAGCGTAAAGCAAAACGCAAAACACTCGAGTCAGGACAATATATACTTATATAATGTAAACCAACTCAAGTGAACTGTAATAAGGGTACAAGTAACTTAAAAGATGCTTGGGACCGCCCATCCTCTAAGGATCCGTTAAAATATCTACTATGTAGTAATATTCGTTATTATAATAATGTCTAATAAGTAAAGTATAATCATATAGAAAATAGCGTTAAGGGGATGGAGAACCTTAACGCGGTCGGATCTTAAAATCATAATCGTAGTGGGTTCGATATGGTAGGTGACACGGCACACAAGGCAATGCCAGGGTAGATATACCAATTACGCACACGGACTGATGGATACGCATAGCAGCCACTACCGTTCCACCTCGAACAACACTCCCAAATCGGAGGATGACCATCTAATCAATCACAAGTAAGAGTATAATATCAAAGAAGTGTGTCCGATACGATGTGCTACCTCACTGGCCCGAGATCGCTCCTGTTTTAGTCACCTTATGCCAATTCACGGGAGTTGGGTCCACGTATATACCTTAGGATCGTCGCCACCATCCTACTTCATTCTGGAATCTCCACCGCGTACACGGTTGTCAAAGTGGTTTTCGGTATCGACAGAGAGTATGTCCATATCTGATCCCGGTCTCTTTGTCAACCAATCGTTATTATAACCCATGGTTATAACTTTTAAAAAACAATACTTTACTTCAAAATAAAATATCATTTCAAACCATATCTTTATCAAAATAAAGATTAAATCAATTCCAAATCATTTCCATATATTTAAATTTTCATATCATTTCAAAACTTCATTTCAAATCATTTTAATATAATAAAATATCATATCAGTTCAAATCCAAATATTCAACTTTAAATACCTTTTAAATTCAAAGATATCGTTCATTTACTATCATTTCAAATCACCTTTAAATAGTTTATATTCCAATCAAAATAATTCATTTAAACCTTTTAAAAGTGTAATTATTATATTTTCAAATCAAGTATTCAATTTCCAAAGTTTCAAACCATTCTGAGTTCGTTTACTAAGTCAAAAACCCTAATTATTAAAATTTCAGCATTTCACAGCATTTAAAAACAACTGTCATAAGTTATATTTGAAAACATTTTTAATTCAGCAAAGACAGCACTTAAAACTGCTGTTAAAACTCAGTTTTAGTTGAATTATAGTTCAAAACAGAAAAGACAGCATTTCAGAAGTGCTGCGGTAGTTCAGATTTCAAAACAAGGGTTAAATTTGGTTTCAGCAAAGACTGCAGACCATTACAGCATTTCCAGAGAATGCTATAATAGGCCTGAGTTCAATATTAGCCTATAAGTTCAACTACAGCAACTACAGCATTCCAGAAATGCTGTAATAGCTCCTTTTTACACAATTTTAGTTCAAAACAGAATCTATAGCATTTCTGAATGCTATTAAAAGTTAATTTCAGGTGTTAGTGTATTTCCTGCAATTAAATAACTTTAATTTAAAACACATAAACATTTTTAAAATCATATTTTTAACATTTAAAATGTTCATTTACATATCATTTAACATATATCTTTTCACAATAAATTTCTTATAATCAAATCCAATTTTCAACAATTTACTTAATAAATTTTAGTGTAAAAGTGTCCAATTCTTCACATTTCAACAAATAAACTTAACACTTCAAATTTAAATTACCATTTCACAATTTAACTAAATTTCCAATTTTATTTAATTAACTTAAACCTTTAATTAAAACCAAATTTCACATTTCCTAGTCAAGTTATATTTTAAAAGATCACTTTTAAACATTCATTTATTTAACCACTTAAACTCATAGAAAAATCAATAATACTTTAATAAATCACTTAAATTCAAATTTAATCAAATTATCATATTTACCATTTCCAAATAAAATTTAATATCCATTTTATTTATATTACTTAAATATCATTTTTAACCAAAATTCCAAATTTCCAACTTAAGTTATATTTCAAAAGTCTAGTTAAACCATTCATTAATTACATTTTTAACACATAGAAAAATCATAATTTCTTTAATTCAAAATATTTCAAAGTCTGTTTAAATCAAATTTCATAAATTTATATTTTTAAAACACTTAAAAATATTCAAAACACTTTATAAAATAACCACAGGCCTGTATATAGTTTTCTAGCCTAGGTCAAGTGATACAGATATGTATTATTTCAATCCGCAGTTTAAAAAGAAAGATCCGGGTTCTATCATTTCAAACCCGCAATCCCAAGTTAAAATAAATTAAATAAAAACCATTCAGGACCATCATTTCAGCCCATAATGATTTTTCCCTATTCTAAAGTCCGTTCGGGTATGTATCATTTCAACCCATAGTGATTCTAGTCTACAAGGAACTTGCAATGGTGATAACCGATATAAATAATAGAATAACATTATATAACAGTAACGTATGATATAACAGGTGTATAAACATCATATGATCATAACATAGTCAAGTATAACATGATAATATATTTCTACAGATTCACAGGGTGTCAATTTACTAGTTATATAGGTACATATTGTCTAGTGAGAATAACTCACCTGTTAAAGCTGGAGGTTAGCGATCAAAACACACAGAATAGATTCCAGATGGCACGATTTGAATTGAATGAATGGGGAGCCTTGATAATGATCTTGTATACAACAAATAAACAAGACCATATAAACATATGCATACAATACAAAATACATTGAAACAATTTGAATTTTGAATTAAAAAAGAACATCACCTAGCTTTCCTCAACTTTGCTTGACCATGACAACATGGTTTGCTACATGATCAATTTGGGCTTGATCACACCACACTAGGCTCGGCCTAGGTGTCAACATGGCTCGGCCAAGACCTAAATGCAAGGCTAAGGGCATGAAAGTGGAAGGCAAAGGCAAAATAAGAGAAAGGTCAAAGGCAAGGCAAGATAGGAAGGGTTTGGATGCACCACTTGGCTCGCCTTGGTCACATATGGCTTGGATCATGCTTGTACAGGTCTGGACATGTCTGGAGCAGCAGTTAATGGTGGTGGAGTGGCTGGTGGTGGCGGCTAAGGGGTGGCCAAAGTGCATAGGAAGAGGCAGGTGGAGTATAGTGGCTTGTCTAGGCATTTTTGGAAGAGTTTTATGCAAATCTTGGGTGATGGCTTCCATTGGATGGCATGGCCAGGTCAAGGTCAGAGGAGAAGGAGGAAGAGCTGTTGTAGATGTGGTGGTGAGTGGAGCTGAAGGGTGGAGAGGCTAGTGGCCGAGCATGCAAGGTAGGAGAGGAAGGCTAAATTCATTGAATATTGAAGAAAAGAAGAGATAAAGGAAGCCATTGCTCATTTTTTTTTAGCCGTGACTTTTTCTAGGCTTTGAGGGAACATTTTTCACGTGAAAAGATGAGAAAAAAAGTGGCAGCTACACTAGGGTTTTAGATGGCTAGGGCAAAATTTGAGGAGTTAAAGAAAATGAAGGGTTTGGACAAAAAAGGGCTTAAGTTTCAAAGTGTTTTACAACCTTTCATATTTCCTTTCTTTTTAATCTTTATATAAACAAAAATATTCAGAAAAATACTTTACAAACCGAAATCAATTATAAATATGAGAAAACAAATAATAAATTTTTGGAAAAATATAAAAAGAATGAACAAAATTACTTAAAAATACCAAACAGTGTTCAAAAATTATAAATAAATCACTGTCAGTCTTGAAAAACTATACACTTCATTATAAAAATATTATGAAGTGAAAATTTGAATTAAAATAATTTATTTATTATTTTCAAAATAAAATAGATAATTAAATTGGAGAAAATAGAAAAAGGATTAAAGAAAATGTTTAAAATTTACAAACAGGGCATGGAAATTTGCAAGAAAAATACTACTAACTCTGGAAAAATTCCTACCTTACTTTAAAAATATTTAAAAGCCAAAATATATATTATATAACATAAATATACAAATTAGAATAAAATATATCAAATAAAATGTCATTTATATAATTTTAAAATAAAGAATATTGCTGAATAACCCAATATACACACAATATTGAAAACAGTATAACTTTTGCAGTTTAAATCCGTTTTCAACGAAACGAAAAGCAGTATTCAAGTTATTAAATCTATTTTTATAATAAAAGATAAAATTTAAAATTTCAAACTTTTAAAATTTTAAGTTAAAAGTCGAAGTTTGACTATTTGACCAAAATTCACATTTTCTGGAAATATTAAATTTAGTCGTATTTGGAATTCTAATCCACATACAAAATCAAAGTTTTTATATTTACAATAACAAAATTTATTCTTTTCATAAATAAAGCATTTAAATCTGGAAATCAATTTAAAAATAATTGTAAAATACAGGGTTGTTACACTCTCCCCCACTCAAAACTTTTCGTCTCCGAAAAGGACCGAGGTACGGGAAAGCACCTAAAAAGGTAGAATGAATAGAATTAAGACAAGATGATAAGAATATTGGAATTACACCTGATAACTATTGTTATAGGCAAGTTTAACAACATGGAGGTGATCAAATCAAGAACACAAACACGAAAAAGATTCTCTAGAGTCTGAATCACCCTTTTCACTTGAGCGACGGTCCATGGGTGAAAAAAACAGTGTTCAGATCC
The DNA here is from genome assembly GCA_030737815.1 of Allium fistulosum. Classification (NCBI taxonomy): domain Eukaryota; kingdom Viridiplantae; phylum Streptophyta; class Magnoliopsida; order Asparagales; family Amaryllidaceae; genus Allium; species Allium fistulosum. Next base: position 1,265,093,751 of record CM060903.1, read on the forward strand.
AGATGAGTAACAAAGATTATCAAAGATTATAGAAAGATTTCTAAACAGACTGGTATAAGCAATAGCCTTCCCATTCTATAACAAGATAAGAGAAATAAGGACAACCAAAAGGTAGTTTGAAAAAAAAATAAGATAATAAATTTGAAACTATAATGCTTTGAAATCATAATACTTTGAAATCATAACAATTTAGAGATGTTATCATTTGGAAATCATACTACTAAAAATCATAACACTTTGGAAATATTATAAAAAAAACATAATACTTAGAAAATCATAACACTTTTAAAATAATCTTCATTTAAACCATTTTAATTCAAGATCAAACAATATTCATTTCAAAATTGTAACATTTCTAAGTTCAATCATTCAATTATAAAATTTCCAAAACATTGTATTTTCAAAACAGCAGCACTTATAAAATGCTACAGTAGATATATTAGTATTTCAAATCAGTTTTATTCTAGAAATATTCATTTGGATATCTTTTAACTTAAGACTTATTAAAACATACTTATATGAATGGAATATCCAAATAAACTATACTTCATTTATTAAGTCAAAAGTTCATTATTTTACTTAGCTCTTCATTTAACAAATAACCTAACACTTTATTTAAAATGCCAATTTCATAAATAGATATTCCTTCAATAAGTTACACTTAAAATTTCCATTTGAAAACCAAATTCTCGATTATCAAATTTAGTGATGTTAAAATACATTTTAACTATCATAATTATTCATTTTTCAAGACATATCAATTTCATAAATAAAATATTTATCATAGCAAATATAACAATCAAATTTCTTTACACATCTATTCATTTAGACATCAATTAAACTATGATTTCAAGTTAAATAAACTTTATTACAAAATGTCCAATTCAAATGTATTTTATTTTATCTATTCAAAGATACATTATTTATTATACAACATATTCATTTCAGGAAATAACCTTTATTAAAATTCCTAGGTTAGACTTAAGGTTCCATTTTAAATCAATTTGATTATTAAGTTATTTAAATAAAATCTCTTTAAATTCCTTTTTCACTATTTGCCTCTGCTAATCTTTTATAACTAAAATTTAAGTGTATAACATGTATTATAACCACTCAAATTTTATTTATAAAAATCCCTTTTATATTGTATATTATCCAATTCCATATTCAACTTCTGTGTAATTTAGGTAGGTTATATTGGAATTCAATTGTGTGTTATACAAGTAAAACTTTCCAATTCAATTATCTCAAGTTTGAATCATTTATTCAAATTTTTGATTTTCTTCTTATAACTGAAATTATTCTTTAAAATAAAATTTAAGAATTAAACTTCCAATTCCTTTCAAACCATTTAGAGATAAGTAATTATATATACATAATATGTCAAATCAAATTTAAATCATATATCTATATATATTATAATCCAGTCATATTTTAGAAATTCAAATCAATTAGATTTTCCAAAACAAAGCTGTAGCAAGACTACAGAACGGTCTCTTCACTTCGAAACTCGAAAATGAACGTCGATGATGCTGCAGTCATCACCGAAATTATTTTCCAGCGACAAAGAGAAGAGCACTTAATTTTTAAACTTTAAAATCCTTTAGAAACAAATTTCTACTTGGAAATACTTTAAATAATATATCCTTTTAAAACTTTAAACACAAGGTTTGAATCCATCGGAAATTAAATTCTTAAATTTCTTGTTTTAAATTCATTTCAGTTCCCAAATAAATTTATAAACAACTATTTATAAATTCATTTATAGAACAATAAATGATAAATCAAGTATTATCATTTCAAATAATCAATTTAAATCAATTTATTAAGTTCCATAAAATTTTCTTATATATCAAAATTTATTTTATTAACCAAATTTTAAAATAATATTGTGTCAGTTTGTTCTGTCAAAGTGTTTTAGAAATCCTATCGATAGCGTCGATCAGACGAATCGATCGGAAACCCAAATCAACATCAACAACCCAAACAACACAATATATAAAACAAAACATTAATTTACAAGTACAGTTCAAAATGTTTGGAAGATAGATTGGAACAAAAGACAAGATGATTAAATAACAGAGTAGGGAGATGGATAAGCTTAAATAAATCGCGGACAACCTTAACCGGGTCAACCGTGACTTAAAGAATAAGATCGATGTGGATTTTTCTAGGATAAATCTACGTTCGATCAAAATCTACGTTCGATCTAAAGAGATAAAGTTTGGAATAATAAAAGATATTAACATGTAAACCAAGGATAAATATAAATCTCTGGTGAATCGATGCTCATTGTAAAGGATTTTCACCCTTTTACAAGAAAATTAGAATATTGGCGAGACCGCCAATTCACTACAAAGATCATTCGAAGTGGAGTCATGGGATACTCTAGAATCAAAAGATGATGAATAGTGAGGGACACGAATGAATTTTGAAACCGCAGGAAACGTTCCAAAATTCAAAGGAAATTGAATCAAAAGGAAGAGATTCAAACTCGAACGAAAGTGATTCTGTAAATAAATTTACCATACATTCTAAGTTTTGCCTCAAAGCCAAAGCTCTGATACTAACTGTAACGACCCGGTATTTTCAACCATTCGCATCCATTATAAGTGTATAGGTAGACACACATGCCGGAATTGAATTGCTCAAAATACCGCGTTGTAAATAAAATTTGGCAAATCTCAGAATATGCAGTAAATAAATATAATCACAGATCATAGATACAGAGTAAAATAATGCAGCGGAAGTAAAAGAAATAGTAGTTCATGAAGCTACTATATAAATATAACAAAGTTACATAAGATACAACAGAAGAAATAGAGTACAACAGAAGTCTAAATACAATAACCAAGTACAAGCTGAGTAGAACAACAGAACCGAAATAGATAGGACAAGACAAGCAGATAATCTCCAACGATTCAAATCTCCAAGAGAGTGGAAATCCAAATCTGTGAATAACTCAGGTTGACCCGAGCGTAAAGCAAAACACAAAACACTCGAGTCAGGACAATATATACTTATATAATGTAAACCAACTCAAGTGAACTGTAATAAGGGTACAAGTAACTTAAAAGATGCTTGGGACCGCCCATCCTCTAAGGATCCGTTAAAATATCTACTATGTAGTAATATTCGCTATTATAATAATGTTTAATAAGTAAAGTATAATCATATAGAAAATAGCGTTAAGGGGATGGAGAACCTTAACGCGGTCGGATCTTAAAATCATAATCGTAGTGGGTTCGATATGGTAGGTGACACGGCACACAAGGCAATGCCAGGGTAGATATACCAATTACGCACACGGACTGATGGATACGCATAGCAGCCACTACCGTTCCACCTCGAACAACACTCCCAAATCGGAGGATGGTCATCTAATCAATCACAAGTAAGAGTATAATATCGAAGAAGTGTGTCCGATACGAGGTGCTACCTCACTGGCCCGAGATCGCTCCTGTTTTAGTCACCTTATGCCAACTCACGGGAGTTGGGTCCACGTATATACCTTAGGATCGTCGCCACCATCCTACTTCATTCTGGAATCTCCACCGCGTACACGGTTGTCAAAGTGGTTTTCGGTATCGACAGAGAGTATGTCCATATCCGATCCCGGTCTCTTTGTCAACCAATCGTTATTATAACCCATGGTTATAACTTTTAAAAAACAATACTTTACTTCAAAATCACAACACCAAAAATGTCATTTTGTAACACTTTTTTGTTTTTGATTCGGCACGGTTAAAACTGTTACAAGCTACCAACGGTTATTTTCGTTAGAAACAAATTCCAACAGTTATTACCATAAAGAACCACAGTACTATCGTAAATGGACTAAAATAAAGTGGATAAAATTGTAATTTTATCTTTTATTTTTACTGGTCTCACTACTAACACTTCGATGTTTCGCCTTTTCATTATTCCTCTTTCGTGTTTTAGAGTTACCGCCTCATCCTTGCTCCGACTCCGCCTCATCCTTGCTCCACCTCCGCCTCGTATTGGCGACGCTCCGCCTCCACCTCGTACTGGCGATGCTTCGCCTCGGCCTCATATTGGCAACACTCTGCCTGGCAATGCTCTGCCGCGTTTAGGTATTTTTCTTTGTTTTATTATCTTATATTGCGCTTGGGTTTTCGCTAATTGCTATTTGAATTTTGATTCAAGTAGTGTTGTTTATTTTTTTCGCTAATTGCTATTTGAATTTCGATTCAAGTAGTGTTGTTTATTTTTTTCGTTCAGCTCTCAAATTGAACTTCTGTTGTCAAATTGCTCTCAATCATGGTGTGATATAAGTGTAATTCATGTATTCCTGTTGAAATGTAGCTAAAGACGTTGATTTAGATACTGTAAAGGCTGTAAATGAGTTAGAGAATGAAGTTGAACTATATTCTTTATTGAAATTTCGTCTCCATAATTCAGCCCATTTAGTTTAATTCGATAGATGTTTGTAAGCTTTGTGAACATAAAAATTTATCCCAACCATTTCATTATAGGTTTGATTAGATCTTCTCCATGATTTGGAGTTTGACCACCTACAATAATATGTCCAATTTAAGTTGTATATCCCTTGTACACAAAGCACGTTCTATAAAGTTTATTCCACTGGGTTTCTACCCATTAACAACTTCATCTAAGTTGGCATTCTGGATCAGAATTACAAGCTATATTAACACATTCATAAAAGTAACAGTCATTCACTCATCCTTTAGTAACCACATATTCATATATCCACATCTAACAAGTACCGAATTATCCCGCTTAGACCAAACATTGCTGTCTTTTCCTATATTATTTATTTTGTACAGGAATTCATCTGTAAAAGATTTTTTTTCTTTCATAAATTTTCCTCTTCTTTGTTGTAGAAGTTGTGTTGTTAACTTTAGTAACATCCTTCATAGAAACTTGATTTTTACAAATGGAAAGTTTAGAGTAATGGAATGGAATAGTAAATCATAGTGGTGTGAGAAATTTGATTGAATCAAAGGTTGATTTGCAACTAATTAATCTTGAGAATTTGGAACCTTAAATTGGGTAGGCATATAAACTAACCTTGATTTAAAAGAATCTAGAATGAAACATGCTAGTGAAATTTGCAGGAAATAGTCAGTTTTTGATTGCATTATCAGTATTATTTACAGCCTTAACAGTAAAGGTTATGTTATTAGTGGTTTATCAATCTTGGTAATACATGTTTTTTCTAAAATTCCATTATGCAAAATTTATTGTCTTTGAGTATGTTGTGTGACTATTTATTCAAGAACAGTTTATAGATTTATCTTTGCCTCTGCCTTTAAAGAAAAGTATACAATATTTACAAACATGAATGTGCAATTGTGGATTATTCATATTCATTTCAATGGCAGCAGCATTAATAAGAAAAGTAAGAGAAAAGGTTTGCTTAATCTCATGTTCGGTTCAGATGTTATTATGGTCTTGTTTACAATATATTTTCTCTCTTTTCAGAGTTGCTTTGTGGAAATCATGAAATATAAATCAAGAAAAATGAGGTATATCTACTCATTTCTTAAGTTAGTTAGCTTTCATAAAAATTAAACTGAAGGTGTATTATCATTTGTTGCTATTCTGACATTGCTTGATACTCGGCCTAAATACGGTTGCAATCATTGTTATTGTACGTATATAAATGAAATATGCAAGAATTGACAAGTATGATGCATGATATGCATACTATGCATGGTGTTTTTATTTTGTTTTATTTTTTAAATTCATATCGCACTGAAGTAATTAAATATTCATATGTTACCAATAAACTGCAATTAGACACAGTAGAAATTTAACTGTATAAATGATCATAGCCTCTCTGCAAGCAAGTGTTCAAGCATGAGATCATGTTTCTTTATATGACACAACAAAACTTTTCTTTAGTGTAGAGTGGGGAAGTGGTATTATATAAATAGCAAGAGGTAGCAAAGACATTACATAGTTGACATTCAAAATACTACATTATAGTTGAGTTAAAAGAAAAAAGAAGAAAGCTTGCAGAGAACGTGTGTTTTATATCAACTAACATTTTAAATGTTGAATTGTGGATTAGTACACTAGTGGGATGCTTAACATATTATAATCAAAATTTATTGAAGAATTTTAGGTAATTTTCCAAATGTTTTCATTTAGATATTAGATGCTCTCTTTAGCTTATTATTCTAGAAGTTGGTTTTCATCAAAATTTGGCTTAAAAAGTACGAATGTGTGTCTCATTTGTATGGTAGTGATTAAAATTTGCTTTTATACTTGAATCAAATCATTTTGAAAGTTAATGATAATTAGCTGAAAATGCGAATATTGAATGCTTAGATGTTTGGAACACTACACCAAATAAGTCATTTTGCAATAGTATACCCTCTTTGGCAAGTTCAATTATGAATATCATGGATAACTCCAAAGAATAACAATCAATATGTTTTATTAAATGTAATATTTGGTAACTTTCATCACACATTTTTAGTTTCGAAATTAGTTTGTACTGATTTTGTTGAAATTCTTTTCATGTAATGTTGGACATGTGAACATACTGTTTTTCATTTTGACTTATTACCCGAAGTTGTAATATGGTAATTATGTTATAATTTCTTTAGTCAGTTGTGCTTTTATCTTAGATAATTTATTGATGTAATTTTGGTTAACATTTGCAAAAGATTACAGATTGCATTGGTAGTTGAATGTAAAGGATAAAAGAAAAGCTTTATTGATCAATATAACAAAATGAATCAAAATTTAGTAACAAGCATAAAAGTATTAGTATAGAATAAATTTAAAATTGAAATATCTTCTTTGTCAATGTAAAAAATAGAAAATTAATCTATTTCTACTAGATGCACACACACTAGATAGTGGCAAGTTGATATTAGCTAGCTGATAAAATATGGAATATATTCATTTCAGATTAAATATATACATAAAGGTTTCAAATTGTGATATTTATTATTCATAACAGGTTATATGCAGTCATAGTTTTACCTTTTTCTTTGGAAATTTTTATTATATCAATGGAGCTTTATTCTTCATTTAAGGAAATTTTGTAAAATCAACTTTTGTATATTCGGTAACAACAATAGATTTTTCCATTTCTATTAAATGCATGAAAATTATAATGGTTAGTATATATTAGTTGCTTGACAAAATATGCAACATGTTTAATACAGCTTGACAAAAATACGTTTAAGTTTCTAAATTAAAATATTAGTTATATTATACGTAAATAATGGTAAGTAGAAATCTACCTCAGGTATCTATCGATGATTAAGGTGGTAACATGTGGGAGATTTGTTTAAATATGAGGGAATATGCTACTACTTTAACCTTCTATCAGAATCCTTTTCAAAGGGATCAAGTTTACTTGGTCCAGGTAATGTGTACTGTCTTATTAATCTTTTAATAAGAATATTTCATGAAATTATCTCACTGATGCTCCTATTTGATAAACATATCTTCCTCCTCTATGGTTGTTGTTTATATATCATCGCTTTAAGCAAACAATTTGAAATCAACCTGGTGCTTTACAGGCGGATGCTGCCATTTCTTCCAAGGATTTTTACAGGGCAGCGTCATTATATGCAAAGGTGAGATTCTATCCTGAATCTATTGACCTATAATGATGTTATCCAATGTTTATATCAGACCTTCCCACATTTGAATGTGAATTGTTTATTCTCAGTTGTACTTTTTGTTAATGTAAAAAATTGCCGAAGTTTATTTTTGTACACGTGACTATAGATCTTAATTTTATAGAAAAATTCAGTGAAGGTACAAAGATATTTCAATATTTTCTTTCTTCCTTTTTTTCCTTTTCCTTTTCTCTACATCTCTATGTCTCTGTTTTTATTTGTGCAAAATATTGTACCTAATTTTGATGATAAAAAATATCCTGGTTTTACCACTTTTTTCTGCTGGTGATCGACGTTTTAATGCATTTGTAATTAAATAAATGTAAACTATTTTTGAATATTGCATACCATGTACTTGAATGATGATAATAAAGTAATTAATTTGCATGAAAGAAAAAGGTTAGATATATTTGTCCACCAATAAAAACAAGTGTTAATGCTTATGCTAAATAAATGAGTGAAAATAGCCACCCACCTAGCATGAATCCCACATGACATAGAAAGTAAATTAATGAAACAGGCAGTTTATAACTTTAATTGTACTAAAACATGCAATAGCTTTTTAGAAACAATAACTCTTAGATCTAAAGGCCCATATCACTTGGTGAACTCCAACACTAGTTTTAAACAGAGCATATGATCTTATCACTTGGTAACCTATTTTTCTAGTCTTGTTGAGGTGCAATTTGCATGACCAACTCATAAGTATGCAAATGAAGGTTTGTTAAGCTACAAATTAATTACAGATTTTATGCCCAATTCATTCTATCATCAGTGTACATCTATACATAGATTTGGCCATTCATTTTTCTTTCGAATCAACTACAAAACAATCAAGCAAGAGAAAGAAAAAAAAAGCAATGGCTTCATGTCCGGTGTGTTATGGATCGAGATGCCCAAGTAATTTAAACCCTTATGTTGCTTTTATTTTCATACTTCCGCTACGGCCTAGTCCAGTTCCAACAGCGTATATGTATATTATTTAATTAACTCATTTAATTAATTTAGTTCTTTTATTAACCTTATTAATAAATTTTAATTTTAAGCATTTTGAAAATTTTCATTATATTATAACTTTTATAATATATATGAATATCTTATTTTAAATTTAACTTTTAAAAGAATTCCTTGATTCTACAAATCAATCTCTAGATCTGCTGCAATTATCTAGAGATAACCACCTATTCTTTCTTTAAAGGAATTCGATATACTGGTTGGGTATTTACTGTATTCCCTCTTGTATTGCCTTTCATGCTTTCAGAGTTCTATTGTAGCCTCTTTCACATACGGGATTTGATTCCTTTGTGATACTTACATTTCGTAGATACACAGGAACATCATAGTTTGATAACTTTATTGGCTTCATTGATAGTCCTGCTGAAGAACAACAGTTAGTGCAACTTTTCAAGTGTTTGTCACTTGGTTCTTATCCTTTTTTGACTTTTCATTCTTCAATTTGTAACACTACAAGAATACCGCTAATTCCATTGTAGGCAGTATTTTAAGTACTCAAACAGTGTTTTATGTTTAAGTTTCTTCATAATTCTTACTTCAAAGATGCTGCGCTGTCCTTTTTTATTATATTTTAATTAATGCTATTACTTAACATATTGAAATTAATTCTATGATATTGATTTGACATGCAGGTTTACCGTAGTGCCTTGAGACTAGTCCGTACCATGGTCAGTGATGATATTTTAGATTATATTTTATTTTATCTCTAGGTATTTATGTTAATATGACTATTCTAAGATGCAAAAGCAATAAATTTCCAAGCCGTTGATTTTAGCATATACATCTCTCTTTCATATTTAATTATACTGGTTGTGTATTATACCAATATATTGTTGAACTGAAAATTCAGGTACAATTGAATCCATTCAGGCAGCCACTAGCGGTAGAAGACTCTGCTTTATACCTACCTTGTTATTCAAATTGCTTTATCTTTGGGATGTGATTAATAATCATCTTAGTGAAATTTGAAGTTGTGACAATGAACTTTGTAGAATTTGGTATTACTATTTCGTACGTTTGATGCTTTTTAACAATTTGATGATATGTTAGTTTTGTGTTTTCTATTGTTATATATTCGTATAGATATAGTTGAATGAAATACTATTAGATGTTGAATAAGATATGATTCTGCCATACCAAATTTGTAACACTTGTGTTGTTAATTTTGCTATTTACTTATACAAGGAATTCCTAACGCTTATAACTGTTGAAAACTGAAATATTTCCAACGGTTATAACCGTTGGGAATGTGAAGTAATTCCCAACGGTTATAACTGTTGGGAATTACCAAGATTCCTAATGGTTATAACCGTTAGAAATTACGGTTTTTTCCAACGGTTATAACCGTTGGGAATTTTGGTCATTTCCAACGGTTATAACCATTGGGAATGACCAAAGTTCCCAACGGTTATAACCGTTACAAAATATGTAAAAAAATTGTAAAGTACCTGCTACCAACGGTTATAACCGTTGGAAATTAGATTACCAACAGTTATAACCGTTACAAAATGACAGTTCTGGTGTTGTGAATAAAATATCATTTCAAACCATATCTTTATCAAAATAAAGATTAAATCAATTCCAAATCATTTCCATATATTTAAATTTTCATATCATTTCAAAACTTCATTTCAAATCATTTTAATATAATAAAATATCATATCAGTTCAAATCCAAATATTCAACTTTAAATACCTTTTAAATTCAAAGATATCGTTCATTTACTATCATTTCAAATCACCTTTAAATAGTTTATATTCCAATCAAAATAATTCATTTAAACCTTTTAAAAGTGTAATTATTATATTTTCAAATCAAGTATTCAATTTCCAAAGTTTCAAACCATTCTGAGTTCGTTTACTAAGTCAAAAACCCTAATTATTAAAATTTCAGCATTTCACAGCATTTAAAAACAACTGTCATAAGTTATATTTGAAAACATTTTTAATTCAGCAAAGACAGCACTTAAAACTGCTGTTAAAACTCAGTTTTAGTTGAATTATAGTTCAAAACAGAAAAGACAGCATTTCAGAAGTGCTGCGGTAGTTCAGATTTCAAAACAAGGGTTAAATTTGGTTTCAGCAAAGACTGCAGACCATTACAGCATTTCCAGAGAATGCTATAATAGGCCTGAGTTCAATATTAGCCTATAAGTTCAACTACAGCAACTACAGCATTCCAGAAATGCTGTAATAGCTCCTTTTTACACAATTTTAGTTCAAAACAGAATCTATAGCATTTCTGAATGCTATTAAAAGTTAATTTCAGGTGTTAGTGTATTTCCTGCAATTAAATAACTTTAATTTAAAACACATAAACATTTTTAAAATCATATTTTTAACATTTAAAATGTTCATTTACATATCATTTAACATATATCTTTTCACAATAAATTTCTTATAATCAAATCCAATTTTCAACAATTTACTTAATAAATTTTAGTGTAAAAGTGTCCAATTCTTCACATTTCAACAAATAAACTTAACACTTCAAATTTAAATTACCATTTCACAATTTAACTAAATTTCCAATTTTATTTAATTAACTTAAACCTTTAATTAAAACCAAATTTCACATTTCCTAGTCAAGTTATATTTTAAAAGATCACTTTTAAACATTCATTTATTTAACCACTTAAACTCATAGAAAAATCAATAATACTTTAATAAATCACTTAAATTCAAATTTAATCAAATTATCATATTTACCATTTCCAAATAAAATTTAATATCCATTTTATTTATATTACTTAAATATCATTTTTAACCAAAATTCCAAATTTCCAACTTCAGTTATATTTCAAAAGTCTAGTTAAACCATTCATTAATTACATTTTTAACACATAGAAAAATCATAATTTCTTTAATTCAAAATATTTCAAAGTCTGTTTAAATCAAATTTCATAAATTTATATTTTTAAAACACTTAAAAATATTCAAAACACTTTATAAAATAACCACAGGCCTGTATATAGTTTTCTAGCCTAGGTCAAGTGATACAGATATGTATAATTTCAATCCGCAGTTTAAAAAGAAAGATCCGGGTTCTATCATTTCAAACCCGCAATCCCAAGTTAAAATAAATTAAATAAAAACCATTCAGGACCATCATTTCAGCCCATAATGATTTTTCCCTATTCTAAAGTCCGTTCGGGTATGTATCATTTCAACCCATAGTGATTCTAGTCTACAAGGAACTTGCAATGGTGATAACCGATATAAATAATAGAATAACATTATATAACAGTAACGTATGATATAACAGGTGTATAAACATCATATGATCATAACATAGTCAAGTATAACATGATAATATATTTCTACAGATTCACAGGGTGTCAATTTACTAGTTATATAGGTACATATTGTCTAGTGAGAATAACTCACCTGTTAAAGCTGGAGGTTAGCGATCAAAACACACAGAATAGATTCCAGATGGCACGATTTGAATTGAATGAATGGGGAGCCTTGATAATGATCTTGTATACAACAAATAAACAAGACCATATAAACATATGCATACAATACAAAATACATTGAAACAATTTGAATTTTGAATTAAAAAAGAACATCACCTAGCTTTCCTCAACTTTGCTTGACCATGACAACATGGTTTGCTACATGATCAATTTGGGCTTGATCACACCACACTAGGCTCGGCCTAGGTGTCAACATGGCTCGGCCAAGACCTAAATGCAAGGCTAAGGGCATGAAAGTGGAAGGCAAAGGCAAAATAAGAGAAAGGTCAAAGGCAAGGCAAGATAGGAAGGGTTTGGATGCACCACTTGGCTCGCCTTGGTCACATATGGCTTGGATCATGCTTGTACAGGTATGGACATGTCTGGAGCAGCAGCTAATGGTGGTGGAGTGGCTGGTGGTGGCGGCTAAGGGGTGGCCAAAGTGCATAGGAAGAGGCAGGTGGAGTATAGTGGCTTGTCTAGGCACTTTTGGAAGAGTTTTATGCAAATCTTGGGTGATGGCTTCCATTGGATGGCATGGCCAGGTCAAGGTCAGAGGAGAAGGAGGAAGAGCTGCTGTAGATGTGGTGGTGAGTGGAGCTGAAGGGTGGAGAGGCTAGTGGTCGAGCATGCAAGGTAGGAGAGGAAGGCTAAATTCATTGAATATTGAAGAAAAGAAGAGATAAAGGAAGCCATTGCTCATTTTTTTTAGCCGTGACTTTTTCTAGGGTTTGAGGGAACATTTTTCACGTGAAAAGATGAGAAAAAAAGTGGCGGCTACACTAGGGTTTTAGATGGCTAGGGCAAAATTTGAGGAGTTAAAGAAAATGAAGGGTTTGGACAAAAAAGGGCTTAAGTTTCAAAGTGTTTTACAACCTTTCATATTTCCTTTCTTTTTAATCTTTATATAAACAAAAATATTCAGAAAAATACTTTACAAACCGAAATCAATTATAAATATGAGAAAACAAATAATAAACTTTTGGAAAAATATAAAAAGAATGAAGAAAATTACTTAAAAATACCAAACAGTGTTCAAAAATTATAAATAAATCACTGTCAGTCTTGAAAAACTATACACTTCATTATAAAAATATTATGAAGTGAAAATTTGAATTAAAATAATTTATTTATTATTTTCAAAATAAAATAGATAATTAAATTGGAGAAAATAGAAAAAGGATTAAAGAAAATGTTTAAAATTTACAAACATGGCATGGAAATTTGCAAGAAAAATACTACTAACTCTGGAAAAATTCCTACCTTACTTTAAAAATATTTAAAAGCCAAAATATATATTATATAACATAAATATACAAATTAGAATAAAATATATCAAATAAAAATGTCATTTATATAATTTTAAAATAAAGAATATTGCTGAATAACCCAATATACACACAATATTGAAAACAGTATAACTTTTGCAGTTTAAATCCGTTTTCAACGAAACGAAAAGCAGTATTCAAGTTATTAAATCTATTTTTATAATAAAAGATAAAATTTAAAATTTCAAACTTTTAAATTTTAAGTTAAAAGTCGAAGTTTGACTATTTGACCAAAATTCACATTTTCTGGAAATATTAAATTTAGTCATATTTGGAATTCTAATCCACATACAAAATCAAAGTTTTTATATTTACAATAACAAAATTTATTCTTTTCATAAATAAAGCACTTAAATCTGGAAATCAATTTAAAAATAATTGTAAAATACAGGGTTGTTACAAAGTGGGATTGGTATTTTATGTTATCTAACATCTGTGGATGCAGGGAGACAGGTTGGAGGGATCCAACTGGATTCCTCAAATATATTTATTGTTTTTCATATATAGTGATATATGTTGAAATTGAATAATCTGTTATAGATTATTGTGTGATTTGAATGTTGAATGCTATAGTGGCACTGGCCTTAATTTTAGTATTTTCAATACCATAAATATTATTTTGGAATTTGAAGGAATTAAAAGGAGATTTTGAATATAAAAATATATATATTGGAGTTTGTATTATTTTAAAGGAAGTTGAGTTGGATAAAATAATAATTTTATTTTGGAATTTTACTTAACTATTTGTAAAATATTCTAAGTAGAGATTTTAAAATAAATTATATAAAAGAGTTTTTTAAAATAAAATGGATTTATAAAAATGGAATTTTTATAAGTGAGATTATTTTTATAAACAAGAAAAACCCAAATGAGTTTATAAATTATAAATGATGTTTATAAATAAGAGAAATGATATTAGTTGATAAATTGGGAATATAATTGGCAGTGTGAATTTATATCGAGGTATGGGAACTGGTTTTTCGAAAAAAATAGTGGATTCTATTTTGAAAGGTGGAAATGGCTAGAAAATTGTAATGAAATCGATGTGTTGTGAATCGAGAGGAATTTATAAATTGAATTGGTTATTGAGATTTTAAAAGTATATTTTTATTATTAAGAAGTTAAGTTTGTTTTTAAATGGAAAATTTTATTTATTAAACTATATAATTTAAAGCTAGTTGGTATTGAAATACTTCAGAAGTAAATTTTTCAAATATCTAATATTAATTGAAATAAAATTGTAATCCTTATAATCAGCTTTGTAAATCGATTAGTTTATTTAAAATGAGTTGGAAATGATTTTTTGATGTTTATTAAAAGTATTTTGGTATTTAAATAGTTACTTAAACTTGTTTGAAAAAAATAAATTATTATTTAAAAAAAAATACTTATATATATAGAGATTTGGAATGATTGGAATTTATTTATAAATTCTCTCGAGATTTGTAAATGGGGTTTATGTAACAGATGTGATTTTATAAAAGAATATATTATAATGAATTCTGGGAACTTAAGGAATTTTCCAAAATGTTAGAAACAAGAACTTCGAGGTTGAATTTGAATTCATAAAAAAGTTATAAATAGATAGACGGGATTATAAGTGAGTATAATCGATTTCGGAAAATGTAAATGAATTAATATAAATTCCAGAGATTTATGAGATAAGTTATAAATATTCCTAAGTATGGGTATTAGAAATGATTTCGGGAAATAGATTTATAAAATTTTCTCTAAGTGTTGAAATGAAGGGTGTTGGGAATAGTATAGCGACGAAAGATTTATATAGAGATAATTTTCCTAAGTAATGGATTATAAATCGAATTTGGAAATATTTTACTAAGTGTTGAAGTAGAATATGATTTGAAAATATCATGTTATGAATATAAGTTTGGAATTGTTTTCAAGTATTGAATTACTAGAAGAGTTTTGAAATAGATATCTTTCTGAGGATATTTTGAAGTAAATATTTAGGTAGATTTAAATAAGGCTTAGTGACTGCTTGTGCATGTTATTTGATAGTTAAATAACCGACTGTCAAATTTGGCCAAATTCGTTGGTCATTTCGAAGAAACCGGGATCGGATTTGCTTGGTGATATGTTCACGCGTGATGGGGGTTCTCGCTTCTTGTTAGGTAGCGAACGGATGACTCTTACCCCTACATGTCCATGAGTGGTTGGTTATAGTCGAGAGGTTGGCCGTAAAAGCAAATTTGAGGTACCAATGTATGACACGGCGAAAAGTGGCCGCTACTGGGATGGTTGAAAAGTTTACTGGTCCCTACATTTGGTATCAGAGCGAGGTTAAGCGAGAACCTTGGCTTTGTTGGGGATTACTCATTAGAGATAGGGTCAGTAGTACTCTAGAATGAGTCTGAGTGTATTATAGATATGAGCGCGTATTTGTTAGTGAATATAAATGTTTTATATTGTGTTGATTTATCTGTTGAGTGGCATATAAATTCTGGTCGAGTAGTGGGATGCCACTAAATCGATAGGAGTTTCTAAACACTTAAGCATGGTAAACTAACATGGTATTGTTTTGAAGCAGGTAAATGAGATAATTTTACCCAACTATATTTTGATATAAAAGAAATAATTTTCTAGAAATTATTATAGTAAAATTGGTGTGTTTGGATGATAATATTATAATCAAAACAAGATTATAAAATTGGAAATGGTTTATAAAAACCAAATTAAATTGTATAAGTATGAATTATAAAACTAAAAATGGTTCAAACCATAAATTTGGAAAATTAAATCCCGGAGATTTTTGGAAATGTTTTTCCAAAGTGTTTGAAGTAATAATAATATTATTTTGGAAGTACTTTTGAATGAAAATATTTTAAAAAGGATTTTGAAGGTGATAAAAGCACTGAACTCACTACAGTCACTGGAAAATAATTCCGATGATGATCGCGACATCATCGGTGTTCATTTTTGAGTTTTTAAGTGATGGATTGCTACCATAGTAATTTGATATAGAGATTTTTGGTTGGTAAACAAGTGTTGTTTTGAAAATTCCGAAGGGAAATTGCTTTGGAATGGAACCAAGTGAATTTTGAAAATTCCAATGAAATGGTTTGTTAAACCAAAGGAACTATATATATATATATATATATATATATATATATATGATTTCAAAATGATCTGAAATAAAAACCGGGTGTTTGAATTCTGGAATTTTAATATAAATGTTGGGAAAACATTAGGAAATAATTTATGAACTTATAAATTGAGAATGAGTTTAATAAGAAAGAAAAGTATGGAATTTGAGTTTTGGAAATAAATTTTATCTTGAGTAAGTTAAAAATTAATAAAATTTAACTTGAGTTAAGTTAAATAAAATTTGAATTGGAATTATATCAAATTGAATTAAAATATAAAATTTGAGTTATGAAATGGTTATATAACTATAAGTTATCGTTATTGAAATGAAACTTGAATTTAATAGAGTTGGATGTATAATTGAGATGACTAAATGAAATGAATATAGACTTGAATTATGGAAGTCAAATGAATGGTGAATCAAATTGAATGTGATTAAAATAGGTCATAAACTCGAGTATAGAAATTATGGAAATGTGGAAAATAAGTTGTGTAACTTATAAAATTGAAAAATGGAATAGAACGACCAAAAATAAAAATGATTTGATATTTTGGTGAAGAAATAAAAATTCAAACTTCAATTATAAAATGAATTTGAACTCAAGTAAATTAAATGGAGGAGGTTTTGATATAAAAATCTAATTATGAATTATAAATTGGAAGTGAACTAATCAGATAAATTAATTAGTTAATTGAATATGGGAATGGAACTTAACTTGGTTAAGTAAATTGAATTGCGGATGAAAATTGAAATTGAATATGGAATTTGAGTTATAAATAAAAATTCGACTTAAAAATAAGCGAATTAAATATATTTTTAAATGTTGTCGAATAAAATAAAAATGGATTGAAATAGTGATGAGTTAGGTTACAAATAAATTCAATTTAAGTGTATATAAATTGAATATGGCTTTGGGATATTATTTAAATGAATTCGAGTATGAAGTTAAGTTTTGAAGTGGATTAAGTGAATGATCTAATATACAAAAGAAGATATGTATATATAATATTATTTTAAAATGTTTGAAATAAACTTGGGTGTTTAATTCTGAAGTTCTCGATTAAGTCATCTGATAGCTGCATGTATCTCGTGCGTTAGGGTAGTTTGGTTATGCATCTCATAATATTTGTTGTTTGGTACTTTTTAATTTATAGAAATGAAATGGAATTTCCGACGATTTTGGACAGTCTGGACTTCAAATTTGTTATAGAAATTTGAAGCTAGGTGTTTTTGGTGGAATTATAAGGAAATAATTTTGTAACTTATAAATTTGAGAAGGTAGTAAGTTAAAAAAAAATAAAAAATTGTTGAACATTTTGGTTAAGTAAAACAAATATGATATTGTATATATACTCTTAGGATGTAGAAGAGTATTATATGAATATAAACTTAAGTTATGAAATATTGGTACATTTAAGTAATGGTTTTATGAAATAAAATCCAATTTAATGAAACTGAATGTGATTTAAAATGAAAGGCAATTGATATAGCTATAAAACTAATTGGAATAAATACGTAGAATGTACGTAGATCATTTTATTCACATAAGGATCTTTGATCCAAATTCAGGCACATGAATTCGAGGTGATTTACACTGATTCGAACAAGGATTTTTCACTCGATCCATGACGGCGAATACTTGATACAAATTCTTGAGATGATCCTGAAGTTCTCTATCATAGTATATGGCTATGCAAAGAGAACGATGGTTTTTGATCAAGGAACCGGATTGGAGTCCATACTAGACAAGTCGAGTGAGCAATACTTGTTCGAAAGGATATTTGTATAATTGAGTGAGTGATCGGATTTGATAGTGTGTACGGATGACGTATGTACGTCGTACGGGCTTCAATGTAATTATATGCTTTTGACATTAGAAATGCAAGTTATAGGATTTGATATGACATGTTGGTTTGAGATGATTGTTATTTATGGTTTGGCATGCTTAGAGTCATGTTATATGTTGTTGAGTTGTCGTTCTGTTTCGTTGTCATGTTTAACTCTCTTTTGGGTTATGTAAGTGAGTTTCAAGTTCATGGGAACAAAGGCTAGCTTACTACTTTTGGTTTCATGAGTAGAGTTGTTGCCTGACAAATTGGTATGTAATAGATTTAGAATTTGGTGATTGTTTGGTGATTTTATCCCCCAGATATAGGAGGCAACTTTTGGGCTTTGTTTTCTTTTGTTGGTCTGGGCCATAAGTGACAAGATGTGGTTTTTCGGATCTAGCAGCATAAAGGAGGTGCTACCAAAATTTTCTGAAATTTAGGTCAAAGTTGATAAGAAGTTAGCGCTTGGTTTTTTTTTAAATCAGACCGATAATCATAAGAATAATGGCGAAGATTATTGGAATGGCCTGTGTGACAAGGGAATTTTAGTGATGATGTAGAAGTTGTCACTATAGGTGTGGTTGTTATTACTTATTCGTTTCGAGTGTTAATATCTCGATTCGGGTTAGAACGCCTTGTTGGCTGACATATGCACGGTAGGTAGGATAGTGTCCATGATAGATTAGTGTGAAGTTTGCTAATTTGGCATAAGTTGAAGATGATTATTACATCATCAAATATGCTTTGGTGTTGGGATTTGTTGCTTAGTCTTCAGGATAGCGGGGATGAAATCTTTTAAGGAGGGAGTGTGTAAATCCCGTATTTTTGGTTGATCTGAATATTTAAATTTTGGATATTTAAATATTTAATTGATTTATTTTATCAATGAGCTGGAAAACTTGACTTTTGCAAATGGAATTTTTAGGACTCGGGATTATTTCCATTGGGTTCGGATGATCTGAGCGAGCTAGAAGGAGTATAAGCACGATATGTTCCGACTATTTGATTTTTGAGTTAGAAGGTCGAGTTTGGTTCGTAAATCGAGCGACTCGAAGAGTTAAATTTTTTATACGATGGAATTACTTCCCAGAAATAGTTCCATTGATTTCGGAATAAGGGTGCATGGAAGAAACGCCAGTAAGCATGCCTCGATTGAAGTTCTTGTATTTTGGACTTGAATAGTGTTGGTTAGGATTCCTATATAAGGATCCTCACCCTCTCATTTGTTCCAAAACATAGAAAACCCTAACCCTAAAATAGCCTCATCCAACGGCCATGATTGATTGGGGAGCTAGGGGCCGATTTATGTGATGTCCCCAACTACAAAGTTGTTCGTTATGACGAGGGGAGCAAGTTGACCGATTGGATCGTCGGTTGGAGGTGCGTGGCGTCGTGGATCTGTCAATGATCGGAGTTTTGGTTTTTGCTCGATGAGGTAGTTAAAGGCGATTTCAGGTGACGAGTCCGATGGCTAAGGAAATGTGGGAGGCGATGCTACCTACTGAGGAAGTGCGGGGGTGGTTGGTCACCTAAAGCGGGGGCGGTAGGCAAAACAGTGGGAGGTCTGAGTCTTCTTTTTCGGTGGCCATATTTTGGGGAAAAAAGATTAGGATTAAGCAAGGTAGATTAGTGTTTAATGATGTAATTAGCGGTTAAATTATATTATTTAATTTAAAAATCATATTAAAGCCAATACCTATTTCATACGAGGTCAGATTCAGATGTAGTTAGTCACGTTGGACTCGTACTTACAATATCTTCGCAACGAAGTTGGATTCGTGGAATTTGGAGCTTCTTAAATTTCGAGCTAAAATTGAACGACGTTGGATTTTCGACCAAGTTAGAACGTGGAAGCGATAAATGAAATTTGGTGAGTTAAACTTACCTCAATGGATAAATTAGTATATTATATAATGGTTAAAATTTTACTGTTTATGTTTGGTTGAAAATATTGGCTAATTGATCAAAATATCCGCTTTGAAAAGCAACTTGTATTTAAAAACTGAAAAATTGGAAAATTTGTAGAGAGACCAGAATTTCTCGAAATTGTGATTATTAATTTCCAGTTATATTCTTGTTGTTTTATTTCAGTTATATTCCTATTAAATAGATTGTTAAATGCTAAAATTTGACTGTGCGGCCATATTGGATATGACACTGACACTTATGAAAAGTTAAACATTTTTAGTGAAAATGGAAGTAATAGCATTTGTTAAGCGTTATAGTAACTATTGGCCTCGATATGGTATTTTGGAAATACTGTTAAGTGATGTTTGATTTTGGAAATGGTTTTCGATCTGGAAAATGATTTAAAATTGATCTTGGGGGTTTTGTGATATTTTATTTTAAAAATGAATTTTGGAACTTTCTATTTTAATTCAACTTCTTTATTTATTCTTTTAAATTTATATATATATATAAGTAAGGGTTTTGATAATTATTTTGGAAGTATTTGTCTCTATAGGAAATTATTTTAATAATGATTGTTATTTTAGAAAGGGAAATTAAAAAGTTATCTTTTATTTTAAAAAGGGAGATCTTATTTTCAAGGAAGATGGAGATATTTTAGAAATGGATATTTCTAAACCAGTTTATATAAAATGGTTAAAATAAAAGAAAATATTTATAAATGGTATTGTATATATTTAAAGGAGATTTATAAGCGATATCTTATAAATAAAAAAGAAATCAATGTCATTTTGATAAATTGGAATAAATAATTACATTTGTGAATAATCAATGTCATTAAAGCCCATTTACTTTATTAATAAGCACGGCTCTATATATGGTTTATTCAAAACTCAATCCCCTTATCATCATTATTCTATTTAATTTATCTAATTAAGTATCCTGAATAATGTTATCAGAATTAGGTATGTTACAAACCTCTGAGCACGTACATCTCAGAGAAGGATGTTAAGTATAAGAGGGGTTACCTCCTACACGACCAAGCAGATGTACGTCTGTAGAGATCAATGCACTATGATCTTAGAAATGCAATGTCAGACATTAATTATTATAGCTATCCAGGAATATGACAAACCAAAGGCACTCTCCTACCACATCCTATCGGGTATTGCCCCTAGAATTAATAGCGAGTAGTCCTTGCATACGAAGGTCCCAGGATGAAGTTACTACTGCAATTTATTTATCTCTGGAGCTACTCCAAAAGTATCAACAAACGGTCCTTCTATTACGATGATCCCTTCCTTCAACTTCATTGTCTTTAATATTTCTTCACTTTCGAACCCGTAGATTAGTTCAAAGTGGTTTTCGGATAAGAATTACCCGAATCCGACTCCGGTTACTTCAAACCAATCATCGATGAGAAGAAATTAAGGTTTAATGGTGATTATCATTTCATTCATTAATATCTTTTATCAAATAAATTATCATTTTTAGAGATGTAAATCTTTTAAATCATACTCTTTTCACGGGATCACTAAACCTCCCTTTAACCAAATCAAAATCATTTCTCATAAATCATAATGCAAAAGCTTTTTGAGTAAAAAGGGTCTATGGAAATTATACTAATTCTACTTAACATTAATTTTTGTATTCAACCTTTATTATCCGTCGAATAGCGGTGAAATCACCTTTTAAATTCACACGGATAGTACGGGTTTCCTCCTTAGAATTTTATATCAAGAATAAGAAGATTATTTCTATGCAATACAAGTTGTATTAAATTTGAAAAAATTAAATCTTTTATACTTGCCTCGTTTCCGACATTTCGACCTTATCCATTCCTCACCCAAGAAAGAGGCTAAATGAGCCAGGGCACTGGTTGCTCATGAACATCTCCTTAGTTTAAGCACCTTCCATCTGGTTCTTATGAATAGAAAAATCCAGTCTACTCATCAGCTTTTAGAGCCAAGATTAACTCACTTAATTATAACAGCTTTTCTTTAAATCACTTATTTAACTCCTTTTAAAATAAATCATAAAACCACCAAATTATGTTTAAAATACTTAGTTATTTATTTGAAAAATTTTATAGATTATTTGGAAAAGAGTACTTAAATTTAAAAACCATATTTCAAAATTTATTAAAAGTGCTACGAATAGTACTTCTAAGCTAATTTGATCAAAACAACTTTTCTATCATTTAGAAATCCATTTTTATAACTCAAATCTCTTAAAAACAATTTAAAAGATTTATAGAATTTATCTCATATTTTTTTAAATTAAAAATATCATTTGTGAAGAATTTGTCGCTTTGGTTTCCGAACTACCAAAGCGCAACTGTTTTGAAAACTTGATTTGCTCATATTTCAAAATCTACTAAAGGAAATCTCGATATTTTTCTTTTGTTTGAAAACTATGATTATAAGAGTTTAGAAAATTCTTATTAAAAATAATTCCGACTTCGAATCCATCATATTAATGGATTTTGACTTTTACGTAGTGAAATCGTGAACTGCCGGTACGCGAGCGCCTATTTTTGGCTCAACTTTCATAACTTATCCAAACTTCACCAAATTTGGTTTCAGTATCTACAAATATTAAAAAACCATTTTAAAGGAATTTAATGATTCCATATCACTTTTACAACTTGATTCGAAAAGTGATTTCCTTGTGTAATATCGACGTGTATTTTTCGTGACTTGTTTACATAATTAAACAGCTATATTAAAACAACCAAAGTTGATGATCAAAGCATAGTAAACATTCATGACAAACATGTCACATCATCATCATGTATATATAAATATAGAGTTTCTCACTTGGCTTTCGATTGGGCTAACATTAAAATGGCTATAGCTTCACTATCTCAAAATCGGAGCTCACGACTATTAGCACAGTTGCTCCTAGGGGATTTGGCCTTGATCTTGGAGAGTTATGATGTATGTATGTATGTATTTGTAAACAAAGTTTGATAATAATATTTCTGTCATTATATAATAATAAAAAGGGCTTATTTAATAATTAAAATAATTGTTAAATCATTTAAACTCAATTTAAATTCAAAAATCATTTATTCCTACCGGTATCATTGATGATGTCATAAAGATATTTTATTTTCAAAAATAAAATGAATAATTTTATTACATAATCTCACTCATATATGTAAATGAGTGTATGTATCCAGCTCCGTGCATGATATCGGATGGTCTAAGAGTTGTTTATTGATAAAACTGTTTTCGACTATTTTATCAATATATCTTCCAAAGCGTATATTTTTGTAAATATTTATTTAAATTTATTTTACCAAAATTATTTATTGTTCAAAACATTATCATTTATGTTAAAAAATCTTATATTTGAATATTCTAAAAAAAATTCTTAAGTGATGAATTTACGAGTCGTTACAGACTTCCCTTCTTAAAAGAATTTCGTCCTCGAAATTAAAGATGAGAAGAGGATAACTCAAAAGGAATATAACATATATGATAAATTATATAAAAAGCTATGATAAGTGACTACACCATAGGTAGTGAGTTCACTACCTCCATACAATATATATAATTCATACATCCATCCTAAACTCTGGATATGCCTTCCTTATCCTATCCTCTATTTCTCATGTACAGTAGTTAGCATCACCACTCCATTGAACTTTAACTAAGTGCACATCCTTTCTCCTTAATCGCTTCTCATCACGATCCATGATTTTATTAGGTTGTCTGATAATAGTTAAATTAGGCTCCATTTCTAAATCCTTCTAGGCGGTTGTTTCTATGATTTGTTCCAGATCATACACATACTTACGTAAATGAGATATGCGAAACACATTGTGTACATTCGACAACCTTTCTGGAAGTTATACTCGATAGGCTAATGGTCCAATCCACCCTAGAATGGGAAAAGATCCAATATATCGAGGGGCTAGCTTGCCGGTTCTTCCAAATCTCTTGACTCCTCTCATCGAAGAGATCTTCAGAAATACCTTATCTTTAACCGAGAATTCTAAATTTATATGCCTTTGATCGGCGTAACTCTTTTGTCTTCTTTGTGCTTCCTTCAGTTTCTTTCTAATCATGTCCACTTTTTTTAAAGCTTCTCGGATCATATCAGGACCAAGTACTAACCGATTTCCGGTTTCGATCCAACATGCTGGGGACCTACACAAGCGACTATACATAGCTTCATAAGGAACCATATCAATACTGGCCTGATAGCTGTTATTATAAGAAAACTCTATGAAATGAAGATGGCTTTCGCACGAACCTCCAAAGTCGAATACACATGCTCTCATAAAATCCTCCAATACTCTGTTTATTCATTCGGTTTGCCCATCAGTCTGGGGATGATATGCGATACTTATATCTAGCTTCATTCCTAAAGCTGTTTATATGGCCTCCCAGAACTGACTGGTAAAGATTGGATCTCGATCACTTACGATGTTGGTCGGAACTCCATGTAGTCAAACAATCTCCCTCATATATATCTCAGCTAAGCTTGAGGTTGTTCATGTGGGCTTTATTAGGATAAAGTGTGCGCTTTTAATAAATCTATCAATGATAACCCATATGCCTTCATTCCATTTCCTTGACCGAGGCAAGGCATTGATGAAATCCATAGATATTTCGTCCCATTTTCACTTTGGAATCTAGAGTGGTTGGAGTAGTCCGGCAACCTTTTGCTAATCAGTCTTGATATGTTGACAATTTGTGCATCTACTCACATGGATGGAAATGTCTCTCTTTATACCACCCCACCAAAAAGTCTTTTTCATATCTCTATACATCTTGGTAACTCCGGGATGTATTGCAAGTGAAGAATTGTGACATTTGGTTAAATCTTCCTATCTAATCCTATTAAAATTGGGAACACATATCCTTTCATTCGCTATTAGTATTCCTTTCTTATCAACTTTGAATCCTATCCATCTTCTTGGTATCAGATTCTCTTCTACTTCCCTGGCTATCCTTACAATAATTAGATCCTTGAGCTAGTTCTCCTTTATATGAAAAATTAATGCTAGACGCATCGGTAAGTGCTATAGTGGCATGCTTTCTGCTTAGAGCATCTACCATAACATTGGATTTTCCTAGGGTATATAGAATTATGCAAGTCATATGATGCGAGGAATAATAGCCAACGTTGCTACCTCATATTTAAGTCCTTCAAAGTGAAAAAATATTTCAAAGATTTGTAGTCCATGAAGTGATCAAACTTTTCACCTGTTTAAAGAAGGAATATTATTTACGAAGGTAAATTAAAGTTTATTAAAATAAACCCTAAAGAATTCTCACCCAGCAAATAATGCCTCTATATTTTTAATGCAAACACCATGGCTAATAGCTCCAAGTTGTATATCGCATAATTCCTTCCATGGATCTTCAGTTGTCAGCTCGCATATGCGATGACCTATCCATGCTGCATCAGAACTGCACCTACTCCTTCCCCACAAGCATCAGTATACATGGTTAAACCACCGCTTTCATCAGCAATAGCTAATACGAGAGCAATAGTTAACCTCTTCTTGAGTTCCTGAAATGCTTCTTCCCATTTCTACATCCACTTAAACTTAGCATCCTTCATTTTCAGCTTTGTTAAGTGAGAGGAATTTTGGAGAAGTCTTGGGTAAACCTCCGGTAATATGCAGCTAATCCTAAGAAGTAATGGATGTCCTTCGGAGTCTGTGGTTGTCTCCAATCTTGTATAGTTGAGACTTTCCTAGGTCCACTAAAACTCCATCCCCTGATACAATATATCCCAGTAATCTTATCTCTTTTTCCCAAAAATGGCATTTTGAAAATTTTTCTTTCAGCACATTCCTTCTCAATATCTCCAACACAATCTCCAAATACTTTTCGTGCTCTTCTTCAGTCCTTGAATATATGAGAATATCATCAATAAAGACCAACATGAATTTGTTGAGTACGTCTCTCAATACTATATTCATAAGGTCCATAAAATAGGTGGGTGCATTGGTTAGCCCAAATGGCATAACCAACCATTCATAGAAACTGTCTGGCCCTCGGAATGCAATCAGGGGAATGTAATCATCTGTTATTCTCAACTGATGGAATCCGGTAGCAATATTGTTATTTTCCAATGACATTCCCTTTATTACATTCCCTTGATTGCATTCCCTGTAATTGATTATAAGTGAATTTTGTGTTGATTTATATGAATGACTGGAAGTGGATTTACCCCCAAAATTGTTCCATAACATCATAGTTTTATTCACTTTTGCTCTAGCTTAACTTTTACAATTTTCTAGTTTAAAACAATTTTAAAGACTTTTGGCTAATTTAATTGAGTATTATTAGAATTTAATTCTTTCTCTGTGGATCGACCTGTACTCGCATACGTACTACAGTTGTACATTGTGCGCTTGCAGTTTTTGTAACGAATATATTTTTAATGGTGGTTTTCTAATCGATAGAAATTTCCGTCGTTATCAATAGTACCAAATAATAATTATATCTTTTTTTGTCGATATGTCAATATAAAACATTACCGCTCTTCAACTTTTAATCTTTGGTGCATGATAATTACTAATAAAACAAATTTTCATAAGCTAACTTGCCAATTAGAAATTGTAAACATAAAAAAAACTAAAAAGAGAAGTGGCTCTTTCATGATCATGTTTTTAGTGGTACAATCTTCACGAAAAATATAACATAAAAAATAATAGAATAAGTAGAGTTTTCTTTATCGAAAGACTAATGAAGAAGACTGAAAGTGTATGGTTAAAACTAAAAAAATGGTGCATTGAGATTTCTAATTTGCAATACATATTAACTACATAGGTCTCTCCTTCTTTAACATCACAGCCGATAAATATCATCATTCGCCAGCTCATTTAATTTCGACCTTTAAATTGTGATAAATGTTTGTAGATTAATCGAATAAGAATATTTTTTATCATTAAATCATAAATTTAATAAACTTTCCAATGTTATCAATAGTTGGTATCTAAAATTAAAATTTTGAAAATCATAATTTTACATATCAGTTTTAAGTGTATTTATGTAATGTGGTTACTTATCTTACCACCTAGTGTGATTATATTTAGTTTGGATGGACATAATTTTTTATATAGTTGTTTTAACTGCATTAAGATAACGCAGTCATTGTCTTTTAACCTAATTAAAAGTAATTTGATTTTGAATTATGCAGTAATGGTTACATTTGAATATTTTAACTATATTTATGCGATTCAATAATAATTTCAGCTGACCATTTTATTCAATCTTAATGCACTTTACAATTTAATTGCGTTAAAAAAATACAGTTATATATAAATGCTTTAAGAAAATGAAATTACATTTTAATTGCATATTTTGAATTAATTTAACTGCATTTATATGTAGTGATAATTTTGGTTTGCATTTGATAATATTATTCAACTTTAATACAGTTATAATTTAATTATATTAAGAAAATACGGTTAAATTTAATTTCTTTAAAAATCGCAGTTATAATTTAATATTTTTTGAATTAATTTAACTACGTTTATCTGATAACTACGTTTATCTGATAACTACGTTTATCTGATAACTACGTTTATGTGATGTAGTAATAATTTTAGCAACATTTTATAATTTAATATAACCTTAATGCACTTTATAATTTAATTGCATTAAGATAATACAGACAGGCACCATTGTCCAAATGGTTAAGTGGTTCGGCTTTGGTGCGAGAGGTCACAAGTTCGAAACTTGCGTAACGTGAGAACGTTTATTGACATATGATATGTTATCCTAGTGACATGTTGTATATAAAGTATCATTTCAAAAAAAAGATAATACAATTATATTTAAATGTTTTATATGCAATTATATTTTAACATAATATTTTGAATCAGTTTAACTGTATTTATCTGATGCAGTGATAATTTTGTTTGCATTTGATAATTTATTCAATCTTAATATAATTTATAATTTAGCTGTATTAAAAAATACAGTTAAATTTAAATACTTTAAAAAAATACAATTATAATTTAATATCATTTTTTGAATTAATTTAATAGCATTTATGTAATACGGTAATAATTTTGATTGCATTTGATAATTTTTTATAACCTTAAAGCACTTTATTATTTAACTTCATTTAGAAAATACGGTTATATTTGATCTTATTGCAGAATTTAACTGTATTAATATAATGTAGTTATAATTTTAACTGCATATTTATTAATTTTGAACCTATGGATATGAATAATGCACTTAAAGTTGCATTTGAATGATGCGGTTTTAAATACGTTATCTATATAGAAAAGTTACAATTTTTCAAAAAAACATTTAACGACTATACGTCTACATATATTGTAACGACCTACCTTTTTGGAAGTTTTAAGCAGACACACATGCCAGACTCAAACCATTCAAAAGGGCAGATTTTTATTGGGGTAAATAAGAAAAGAGAAAGAAATAAAACAAATACAGAATCTCACAGTGGAATGACAAAATGTAATAATCAAATAACAGTTCATGAAGCTGTTTACAAATCAATTTGATTATACGAATACAATATAGAATTAGAGTTACAGACAACAAGAATAAATAAATAAATGCAGCGGAACAACATGATGCAATGGAATACATATCATAAATAATAATAGTACAAATCTTCGTCTTCGTGCTCCTGAAATAAGGTCTTCAACCCTGAAATGCTCGGGCTGACCCGAGCGAATTCAAAAGACAAAACACTTGAGTCAGAACTAAAAGATCTTATGTAAGTTAAATCAACGGTAAATATGACTGTGACGGCGTCAAAGATGTTTACGGGGTTTGACATCTCCTATCCCGTGTCTGACGTGAGTGCAGTAACTTAGGAGACGTTCAGAATTTCCATCTCCTAAGGATCTGTTAAACTATCTACTATGTAGTACAATACGCTATTATAATAGTGTCTACAATAAAGTAAAGTATTAAAATAGCGTTAAGGCGTTACCCATATCCCCCTTAACACATTTTATATATTCACGTAGTCTATACAATGCCGTAGGCTCCACCAAACCGGTGGTTTACCCAGAGGACACCCCATAGGTACGGTACAAAACAAACTCGTAGAAGGTGCTCTAGGGCATGTGAACACGGCACACGAGGCAATGCCATGGTAGATTTACCAATTGCAGAACCGGGCTGGTGGTAACGCATTGTAGCTACTACCTCCCACCTTGGAACACCCTCCCAAAACAAAATCAAGGGGTGACCACCAAATCATCACAAATGTCATAACATGGTATCGAAGAAGCATGTCCGATCGGAGGAATGACCTCACTTGGCCTAGGTATAGCTCCTGTTTTAGTCACATCTAAGCTGACTCATGGGAGTCAGGGTCATGTCATACCTTATACAGAAATCGTTCGCCAAACCATCCTACTTCATTTCTGGAATCTCCACCACGTACACAGTTGTTAAAGTGGTTTTCGGTATTGGCAGAGAGTATGACAATATCTGATCCCGGACTCTTTAACAACCAAACGCTTATTTCACACCGGATGGTTCTTTTGCATTTCAAAAGTCAATTCCCAAATTTATATCAAAATATCATATTCGATTTTCAAATCATCTCTCTTTCGAAGTTATATTCACTTTCAAAAATCATATTTTCAAAATAGTTCACAACCCTCATTTCAAAACTTCATATTCAAATCAAATATGTAATTTACATTCCAACTTAGGTTATAATATCATTTAACCTTATTCACTTTAAAATCAAGGATTTAAAATATAAACTATCCACTTAATTTAGTTTGAAATTTAGAAAGATAGTTTAGATAGTTATAAATAGTTTTACATAGTTGTAAATAATTAAAATACTCTAAAATAGTTTAATTAAAGATTAAAGATACTGTTAAATAGATTTAAGATAGTTAAATATATTTAAAATAGATTAAATATAATTAAAATAGATTAAATTGCTTTAAAATAGATTAATTAGATTTAAAATAAGTTAAAATGGGTTAATTAGTTTTAAAATAAATTAAATGGTTTAAAATAGGTTAAAATGATTTAATATAGTTAATATAGGTTAAAATAGTTTAATAATTTGATAATCTTAATAATTAGAAATTTTAAAATAATATATTTTTAAACAGTTTATATTAAAATATGAATTTGTAATTAATATCAATTTTAAACTATTTATTTTATTTCAACACATCTGAACCATTTCAATTTCCAAATCAACAAAACCCAATTTTGAATCTTTCAATCCAAATTTTAAATAAACTATTAAATTCTATATCGATTCCAATCCATGGTTGAAATATCAATTTAAATTATTCCAATTTCAATACATTTCAAAGTTATATTTTAAACAATTCAAATAACTCAATTCTGATAAATTTCGACCCACGCGCTCTTCACGAAACCCTAAGTTGCACAGCAAAAACTCGACCCATCAGAACACGCAGCCGTTGATGCTTGGCCATCACCGCGCCTCCTATCGACCACCATTCCACGATCGGGCCTCACCATCGCAACCGCACCATCCAACCGCTCCTCTAGGCGCCGCGACAAATGCTCCAACCTCCTCAATACGCGTGCACTGCCGCCTCCCGTGAACCCTAATCAACAAATCAACGGCAATCTAGCCGTCAACCACAGCTACGAACCACCCAGATGAACCACACGCGACACTCTCTCCGCAGTGGTGTGTTCCATTCGACGATCAATCGTCGATGATCAACCCTCGATGAACGGCTGAAAATTATCCTTCAAATTCCGGACACACAGAAACCCAATTTGAGAAACTAACTGCAGAATTGACTTGTGCTCATCGAGAGCTTCAAATCGATATTTAATTTGATAGGGTTTGAGAAGTTTAATTTTTGATTGAAATTTGATTTCAAATTGAATTGAGAATTTGTTTGTCTGGCATTGGAATGAGGAGTTGAGAAGGAAATGTACGTATAGACAAATGGAAATAAGAAACAATTAGGGTTTATAACAGGCTATTTATAGGCAGAGCTGAAACTAGAAGGAACGAACAAGATTTGATTGAACGATAAACGACCCTAAAACCCGTTTCGCCTCCGGAACGAAAATGGGTAATCCCATATATCAAAATAGATGTTTTCAATATTTTTAAACTCAATGGAACAGGTTGCAAGTCCTAATTCTATCGTATGAAGAAGTTATGTTAAAATCAGCTTATTTCAAATTGATTTCAATTGATTTTAATTAAATTGATTTCTAGGCGTTTCGAGCCCATAAGATCAAACGACAAGTCTGATCGTTACGAAACTTGAAATTCTACAATAATTCACCGTTACGGATCCGATGAAACTAGTTTCGTCGAAATCCGAGTCAGTGGCCAATATGGCTATTTTCACATTAATTAAATAAATAAATATTAAATTGATTGATTCACTTTTTAATTCAATATTTATTAACTAACAAATTTCATTATTTTTGATTACTTAGACATTTATAACGATTCAAAACAAGTTTACACATCAATTCAGTGTTTAAAAATTTACTAATTACAGTGTTCAATTTCAACTGTAATTAAATCCAATTAATTATAATTAAATTTCAATAAATTGTTTAAATTTGATTTCAATCTTTATACTCAATCAATTATTATTCTATGGGCATAATTAACCTTGTTTATATTTAATTACATTAATATCCTCCAATTTCCATCTTTTATTTGTATTAATTACTATATTCAATTATATTGGATTTTTGTCAATTTTACACATTAATTAAAATTTAAAATCCCAATTAATTATTTTATCTTGGCTTCATTCTTTTTATTACATCAATTATCATATTATGAATAAAATTTACATTGGTTACATCTTATTGAATCAACATTCTTCACTTACTAATTTAATCTACATTAACTGCAATAATTAGGTGAATTAATTGCAATTGATTTCAAATTAAATTTAACGAACTAAATAAATAGGTAACATATAATAATTTGTCACCATTAACCTTTCATCACATTTATAAGTTTATTACTTACCAACAAATGTTACAAATGCTTTCATAACACTTATTTTATTCAATCACCATTACTGTCTATTATTTCATTGGTTATTTCAATATTTACATTCATTTTCCCTATATTCGCTTTATAACCAAGTATAAACCTTAAATCATTCCAATTGATTGGGATTTCAATTAAACTTATTAATAATTAATTTAAATTAACATTGTTACACTTCATTCTATTTATTGTTTCATTAATAAATTACAAATATTTATTTCTTCCAACATTAACTCACAATATCTTATTAAATCAACTATTCTTAATTGTCGAAATTTACGGGTCGTTACATATATATAACACATATCACTTAAAAAATCATAAAATTTATGATTTAATGGTTGTGCAGTTAAAACGCTCCGGTTGTACAGTTAAAACGTTTTGCGGTTCTATAGCCGTGGAGGTGCAAAAAGTTAAAGAGAAAATAAAACGGAGATATAATAAAAATTAACGGAGGTGCGGAAAGCTTCATTATAGATTAAACCAAATTTTAAGTTAATTTATTCTCATTCTCACATTTATGTAAAAAAGAAAAAAAATTATATAATAAAACAAAAGAATCTCATGATTTATACAGACTATATTTAGTGACTAAAATAGATATCTAACTTATATTGAGCACTTATGTCTTAAAATTTGATCTTTAAACTAACTTTATTGATTTAATTTAAAAGAAAACCACCCAAATCAACCTTTGTTTATCAATATTGCTGAAAACTTTAATTTAGCGAATGTAGCAGAAAATAATGAAACTTAAAACGGATATACTATTTAGTGGCGCTAAATTGAAATAACATAACGGCTGAATAACGTTGTGCGCTACAACGGGATTTTTACGAAGCATTAACGGCACAATTTAATGGTGAAAACAAAATGTTGATATGATACTTCTACAAAAACTTATTGCAATTTAATGTTGAAATCAAAATAAAATATGAAATATTAATGAGTACGAAACTATTAGCTGGTTGTAAACAAAGACCCAACCAAGGATCTAATTTATATAAAATTAAGTAAATGTTATTTTATATATTAAAATTATTTGCATGGATTTGACATACAAATCCCCAAAAATGAAACACAGATTTTTCTAAATCAAACTTGAATTTAGTTTGTTTGATATTCAAAACAACAAACCATTAACTAAACGATCTTACTGCAATCCTTTTATTCGAATTAACCCCGTTAGTCGTAAGAAATTTTAAATTTTATTGATTTCCACCAACATGTTGCTCTAAGGGCATCTCCAGTCGTTCCATTACTTACTGAATTTGGTCGAAAATAATCTCCAGTCGTCAAATTCAAGGCAACAATTCAGCTGAAAGTTCAGGATTCGATTCAGAATTCTAAACTGGACTTGGGCGCCCATTTAATGGGCGCCCAAGCCCCCCTCTTAGTCCAGCCCCCCCTCCGTGCTACACACGGCCTAATTCCGACCTACAACGGCTGTAAATGGCCCGTTTTTTGAACTCCAACGGCTATAAACGGTCATATTTAAAATTACAATGGCTATAAACGGTCATATTTATGTTTTCATTACATATATCGGACTATTTTTCAGATTGTAATACACACATCTCTTCTTCTATTACAATTCTATTCTCAATTCCATAATATTGAAAGTATGTCTCATCCGTTTCAATCATATACCGAAGCGATGAATATGGATAGCTGGGATTTTGATTCCCAACCCTTTCAAAATGTTCATCCCCAGACCGCTCCCCCTCTATCCTTCCATTCTTCTGCTCCATGGTCTGGTGATGAAGATAGGGATTTGTGTTATATTTACTGTCATTTTTCTAACGACTCGGTAAAGGGGAATGACCAAAGTGGAGAGGCGTTTTGGTCAAAAGTCATGACTGCATACAACAAAAAACATGTTGAAAAGACGAGGTCAATATCTGCAATCATGGGTGGTTTTGGGAAGATTAATCGACAAACACTATTCTACGAGTCTTAGATTCACAAAATAAGAACAGCAAATCCAAGTGGAATGGGTGGAGAAGCTGAATTGGTAGCGTTTTGAAAAATATCATTTTAAATTAAGATTCATTTCTGATCACTTTGTTAATATATCATTTTGTGTTTCTGTTTTTTAGAAGAGAATGGCGAACGATCAATTCTTGAAATTATTTCCAAGAGAAAATGGTACAAAGAAACCCCACTACTATCAGTTTGCAAACTGCTATGACTTGCTTGTTAGTCAACAAAAATGGAGCTCAAACACCGCAAAAAGCTTAACAGATGTCCAAACGAAGTCGAAGGGCAAGAAAAAAACAAGTCGATCTAATTATAACTCTAGCCCATGCAATTCTTCTCATATGGACTCTAATGTACGCCCAGATAACGAAGACGAAGAAGCAGAACCCACATTTGATGAAGCTGCTAGACCGATGGGGTAACGGGCAACTAAGAAGAAAATTGCTGTTCAATCTCAAATCGATTCTCGTTTAGCCCTAATGCATGAAAAACATGCGAGAGAAAATGCAGAATGTCAAAGAGGGAGTGCAGAAAAGCTTGCCGTGTTAAAAGAATTGACCGAGATTGAGAAGGGCTGATTTGAGCTAGAGCGGCAACGCCAAGAGACCTTAGTAATGGAAAAGGATGTCACCGGAATGGACCCAATTACAATGCAATATTGGATGGAGTACAAACAACGCATTGTTGAGTGTAGATCAGGAACAAAACATATGTAGTTGACATATTCATGTGATATTTTTAGTTATTGCAGTTTAAATATCCATGTACATTCAGTTTATATTTTCAATCATGTGCTATTTTCAGTTTTAAAATATTCAATGGTATATCATTTTTTTCGATGCATTCTGTAGATATCAATATTGATTTACTTCACCAAACATAAATGATATTACAAACATAAAAATTATAGCATTCTACACTTCGTTACAGAAATAAAAAGGCAAACAGATGTAATTAAACAAAGATCCACCATCCCGAACTACTGATTTCCATGAGAATTCCAAATATGCTCCATTAAATCCCTTTGGAGTCTAGTATAAATAGCAGCATTAAGATATACTTCATGATGATCGTCATGAATTGCGTACTGTCCTTCATTTCGTAACGTGACTGTGCGAAACAATTCGGGGGGTTGTCTTGCACCATCATACTCGAAATCGGGATAGTCCATACCGCGTTCATCTTCAATGATTGTAACGACCCGGAATTTTGGACCATTCGCGTCCATTATAAGTGTATAGGCAGACACTCATGCCAGAGTTGAATTGCTCAAAATACCGCGTTGTTAATTTAAATTTGGCAAAACTGAACATATACAGTAAATAGATATAATCACAGATCACAGACACAGAGTAATAAATGCAGCGGAAATAAAAGAGATAGTAGTTCATGAAGCTACTATATGAATATATAAAATACATTAGAGTTAAACCAGATACATGGAAGAGTAACATGATACATCAGATACAAATCAAAATACATCACTGGAATCATCGAATATCTGAAAGCTGGATAGATAGCTGGATCTCCAAGCGAAGCTCCAACTCCAAAGGCGAGTCTCGAAAGCTGAACTACTCAGTCTGACCCGAGCGTAAAGCAAAAACACAAAACACTCGAGTCAGGATTAACATTCTTATATTAATAAATCCAACTCAAGTGAAATAACAATTGAAATACAAGTAACTCAAAGGATGTTTGGAATAACCATCCTTTAAGGATCCGTTAAACTATCTACTAGGTAGTAATATACGCTAAGTAGATAATGTCTATCAGTAATATAAAGATATCAAAGTAGGGTTAAGCAGGGCCCATACACCTCTTAACCTGTTTATTCCCAAAAGCATATACAAGACCGTAGTTTCCCCAAAACCGGAAGTCACCAGAGGGCAATCCATATACTAAAGGTACAAATCAAAATCGTAGTGGTCGCGAATAGGATAATCAGTATGACAAGGTACATGAGGCGATACCAACTAGGATACTAGTAGTTGCGTGATCCGGACTGATGTTGGGCATAGCAGCTACTACCCCAACACCGCGAACAACACTCCCAAATCAAGGGGTGCACCCAAATCGAATCACAAAAGTAATAGATATGGTATCGAAGAAGTGTGTCCGCTAGAGATGGCGATCCTCAATGGCCCGGCGCGGCTCCTGTTTTAGTCATGTCAAGGGTCATCCAAAATCGTTCTCTTTCTTCAGTCAACGCGTTCATCAAAACCATCCACTTCGTTCTGGATCAACACTCCGCGTATAGTTATTAAAGTGGTTTCGGTTCAAATAGAGAGTATATCCATTACCGATCCCGGTCTCTTTAATAACTTTCGTAATTATTACACCAATTGGTCGTTTGTTTATTTCAAAACCAAATCAATCTCAATTTCAATTTCAATTCGTAAATCAACATTTCACTTGTCTTTCGAAAACCAATTTCCATACTTTACGTTTCAAACTTTCAAATTATCATTTCAAAATCTTATAATTCAAATTCAATTTCTATTTAAACAATCCAAATATTAACTCAAGTTCGAATATAAGTTTCATTCCG
This sequence comes from Allium fistulosum, assembly GCA_030737815.1. Lineage (NCBI taxonomy): Eukaryota > Viridiplantae > Streptophyta > Magnoliopsida > Asparagales > Amaryllidaceae > Allium > Allium fistulosum. Next base: position 1,265,130,546 of record CM060903.1, read on the forward strand.
AAATCATTTAAATAAATTCTATTTAACATTCAAATCAAATTAAACTCATTTATCGATTACATTCAATATTCGTTAAGTTACTTTATCATTCAAAATAATTTCTATTAAATTTTCAATTCATTTAATCAATTCTTAAGTTCAATGCCATTATATCAAGACTTACAAATTTAATTAAGTTAAATTCGTCAAATCAAATTCTTTAAATTACAAGTCTCACATTAAATTCAAAAAAAAAATATCACATTTTATTTCTTGTTAAAGAAATTCAATTTCACTTATTTACTTACTTAAATAATTTTTCAAAACTTAATTAATAAAGAAATCCAATTTCAATTATTTACGAACAACATTCACTTATTCAAAAGTTCAATTTTCTTATTAGAAATCCAATTCAATTTAATCATTAAAAATTCAATCTTATTTAATTATTAAATAATTCAAAACTTAATTATTAAATAATTTCAAAGTTTAATAATTTCAAACTTAATTATAATTTCAAACCTTAATTATTAAATCATTTCAAAGTTTAACAATTTCAAACTTAATTATAATTTCAAACTTAATTATTAAATCATTTCAAAGTTAATTCAATCATTTCTCAAATTAAACATCATTCTTCCATCAATTTCATTGTTAACATTTTGTTTCAGATTATTAAATATTAACATTTTCCTTTCATTAAAATTCAAATTTCAACTTCATTTCAAAACCATATTATTTGTTCAAATAAAATCTTCAATTATTTCAAATCAAATTATTGACCAATCGGGTTTTTATTTAATTTTCTATATCCAAGGTCAAAGTTCAATTTGGGTATTTATCATTTCAACCCGATTCCAATTCAATTCAAAATCAAAGCATAACAAAGGGAACTTGCAGTGTGATAACTGGGATGGTGTCAAAGTAAATAAACAAGCAATAATAACAACCAATGTCAATCCAATAATCAATTCAAATAATCCCGAAATAACCGTATTAATTCGCATTGTTATTTGTACGAATTGATATAATTACTTCTAGAATCTACACTATCATTTCATGTAGATTAAAGATTATTACATTACGGTTTTTCACTTGTCATCTATTTACAATTTCATACATCATCAATTTAACAACATACATTCAGTGATTCAAAATGTAATTAAGCAAATCATACGTGTCAATGGGTTTAACAATTAAAGGGGTCATATTATACAAATGTCAGTTAATCAAATTTAACATTTAATTATCCTATATCAAATTCAATTTCATACTATTTATCATTTTAACATTAACAATTTAACGTCCAATATAAATATCAACAATCAATCAATTATCAGCCAAACTGTATTATCAACACATAAATAATTAACAGATAATGGTGTCAGATGTCACAGGTGAACTGATACAGGCAATAGCATATAAAACAGTGTAATTAACTAACAGCAGCATATTTCAATTGTCGTTTCAAATGAAATCAAATTTAATAAATAAAAGAACGTTAATCGTGAGTGATTGCTCACCTTTCGAGGCTAGAGATATTTAAAACAAAACCAGCTACGAATTGGATCACGATCTAGGGAATCGAACCATCCAAACAACAGTCTCAAAGTGAAGTAAGCTGGAAGCGAATTTGATGAATAAAGAAGCTGATAGATAAGAATCGATGAGAAACGAATCAGAATCAATTTGATAGACAACAATGCTATACATATTATCAATATCATTATTTCCATGAAATTATAAATTTGAACACATATTATTAAAATAATAAAAAAAAAATTTTAATTTTAAAACCAAAACGCTTATCAATATACGACTTATACTGTATAGATACACATCAAAATACTGACATTTTATGACTTAGAAGCCGACATATATTTTTTTCTAACGTTCAATATAACTCACGTGCTTATTATTTTTAAAAGTTGGTATAAATCCAAAATCCCACTAAACACATATACACACTAACAACAACTATATGTACATAGCTAACATACATGATAATAGCATATACAGAAACTAATATACTTACCAAAATTTATAAGTTAGCTGACTACATATATATAGCTTATATATCTATATAATATCTAAACTGTATAAACTAATATAAATTAAGTCATAAAGCACAGCTCTTTAAATAACTATGAAAACGTAAATATATACTGACATATGAAGACCGTCAAAATATTTTATATAACCAACATGTTTTGAAATTTATATAACTAGCATACCATAAAGCTATAACATATATATGTAAATTAACCTTTTTACTTTGAAATAAAATCATATATCAACTTACGTGTCAACAGTCCTTAAACCCAAGCCAATATATATACCACTGAATGAGCAGATGGTTCAGAACTTGTATAAGCTTATTTTTAAAATAAAATATCATATAAATCTTATACATCCTCGGCATGCATAACTATAAGAACTTAACGTATAAACATATACTATTTACATTTTAGACCAAAACTAAAACAACAATGTGACATATTATTTATCACGTATAAGTGACTGCTTTTATACCAACATTTTTACTGTAAAACCCATATATAAAATACTTCTTCATAAAATAATGTATACTATAACATACGTATAATATATGTACCTTATACAACCAAAGAAGTGAAGTATGATGTTGATGGAGATGTTGCGTTGGCTGTAGGCGATGAAGCTTGGGTCAGGGTGCAGAGAAGAGCAAGGGCTGACTGAATGAAAGTAGGCGGAGGCGGTGTTGGGGGTCGGGCGTGGTGGAGGAAGATCGGAATAGGGTGGGCTGTTGCTGGGCGTCCGGGCGGAGATGGAAGTGGGGTTGGGCTGTTGCTGGGCGTCCGGGCGGAGATGGAAGTGGGGTTACGTGAAAATAAAGAGTGGAAGGCTGGAGTTGCTGTGCACTGCCTGGGAAGTGGTGATGGCCGGTCAGGCGCGCCAGGCGGAGGCCGGTGTCAGGGTGGAAGGCGAGGTCGCTTGTGGCGAGCTGAGGAGGGAGGCGGACGCTCGCTGGGGTTGATGGTTGTACGGTGAAGGGTAGGTGGCAGCTGCCGGGAGGAGATGTTCGCCGGACGGGGAGTTGGTGGCCGTGGTCAGTAGACAACGGTGGCGCTGGCCATGGGAGGAGAGAGGCGGAGGTGTTAGTGGGTCGGTGACATGAGGCGTGGAGGTGGTCGAGGCTTCGGCCGGGTTGCAGCTGTTATGAGGAGGAGGCATGTGATGGTTTGGGAGAGGCATGAGCATGGAGGGGCTTGTTTTGGATTTAAGGTGGAGAAAAAAAAATGGCATGGATTTGTCCAGAGGAGGAACAGAGGGGAGAAGGCAAAGCTTTGAGTAATCATTATATTTCTTAGTTTAGAAGTGGAAAAAATGGAAGCCTGTAGGGAGATCAAAATGAAACGACAAATGGATATAAAATGTACAGGTTGGAATAGTAAAGGCTAAACATTTATTACCGGGAATGATTAAAAGCTGATGGCTATTCGTATTATTCAATGGGTAATGGAAAGACATTGGGAACAAAAGTGCACGAACGTGTACCGATACGAAAGGCGTTACGCAAAGTGCAACGTGCAACGGAACTCCGAATTTGGCAATCGAATATACCGTAGAGATCGGCACGACGAGACGATCAAAACGGTATATAGAAATCAGTGGTACGATCATCCGATAAAAATCGATATCGGTACCAGAATACTGCTATTTTGCAGAAAATAAGAACGACGGAGCCAAAGATGTCCGAATTTGGAAAAACGACAAACTGAAATCTTGCTCAGAAGATGATTTAGAATTTTTCTATGTAAAAATATTTTGGTTTCGAAAACATTTTATTTTCAATGCTTTTTTTAACTGATTACATTGAAGTGAATTTACGCGCGAAATAAACTTTCATATTTTCGGACGAAAATTTACCAGTTGCTATGCTTAATTAGACGCATTACAAATATTAAATTTTTATTTCAAAATTTTATCGTTTAAAATTTCACAAAATTTCAACTAATTACGTTATTAAAACAGTTGAAATTTTACGGGTCGTTACATTCTCCCCCACTCAAAACTTTTCGTCCCCGAAAAGGAACGAGGTAGGAGAGTAGAAACAACCAGAAAGAAACAGATTTGAAATACAATAACAATTAATTTAAACCATATAAATTCAAATTTAAATTGATTGATATTCAACAATTGATTTAATCTATTTGATTTCACTAAAATCAATCTCAACTATTTCTAAATTCATTATTTTATTATCCCATTTTCTTCAATTTACAATTTTTAAACCATAAATTTGAATAGTCTTTTATTATAATCATATTTTTCAACAATTTAAATTCTTCTTTATTCCAAAATTATTGTTAAGTTTATTTCACTTAATATATCTTATTACATATATTTAACCCATATAAATTAATTTAAACCATAAAAGTTTCGATTTAAATTAATTTATATTTACTAATTTCTTTTAAATTCAAGGTATTTCATAAGTTAATCAAATTTCAATTTATTAATTCTTTCAAAACAAATTTATTTCATTATTAACTGAGTTTACCTATTATCCTATCTAACTCTATTGACATCTTTATAATCAAAATTTAGTGTATAACATTTATTATAAACACTCAAATTTTATTTATAAATTCAATTTATCTTATATATTATCCAATTACATATTCAACTTCTGAATGATTTAGGTAAGTTGTATTAGAATGCAGTTGAACAATATACAAATAAAATTTTCCCAATTCAATTATTCAAGTTTAAATACTTATTCCAAATTTTGGTTTTATTTAAAATTAAAATCATCCCCTAACAAAATTTAAGAATTAGATTTCCGATTAACTTTAAACAATTTAGAGATATATATAATATATTTACATCAAATCAAATTAAATTTAAAATAAGATACTTATATATATAAATCAAAATACACTGAAGATATTCAAATCAAATATTTTTCAAAACAAACCGTAGCAAAGATACAGAATAGTATCTCCACTTCGAAACTCGAAAATGAACATCGATGATGCGGCCGCCATCACCGAAATTATTTTCCAGCGACAAAGAGAAGAGCACTGATTTCAACATTTTAAAATTCTTTGAAAACGGTTTCTATTCGAAAATACTTCAATAATATATACTTTAAAATTTTAAAACCAAAGTTCGAAATCACCGGAAACTAAATTCTCAAATTTCTGAATTAAATTCATTTCAAATTCCAATCAATTTATAACCGTATTTATAAATTTATTTAGAACAATAAATGATAATCAAATATTATCATTTCAAACAACAATTTAATTTACCTATTAAATTCCAGAAAATTTTTACTTATATTTTCACAATATAAACAAACAATTTATTTCATTTTCCCATTTTGAAAATAATATGGTGTCAGTTTGTTCTGTTCAAGTGTTTTGAAAATCCTATCGATAGCGTTGATCAGACGAATCGATCGAAAACCCAAATCAACATCAACAACTCAAACAACACAATATATTTAAAACATTTTAAATATTAGTTTACAAATACATTTCTTTGCTCGACGATACAAGAATAGATTTCAAAGCAAAGATAGAGATTCAAATTTAATGGACTAAAATCAAAGAGAATTTTGATTCGAAAATAAGTTTGAAACAGAAGATAAGATAGTTCGATTACCACAATCGGGAGATGGATGAGTTTTTTTTTTTTTTAATTCACGGGCAACCTTAACCGAGTCGTCCGTAACTTCAAGAATAAGATCGATGTAGAATTCCGAGGTAAATCGACATTCGATCTCAAGAGATAGAATTCAGGTATAGCAGAAGATAGATAACATCGTAAACCGAGGATACAGAATTCTCCGGTAAATCGATGCCTATTATAAAGGAGTTTTACTCCTTTACGAATCATTCGAAGATTGGCGAGACCGTCGATCTATTATAGATAACATTCAGAATGGAGTTATGGGGTGCTCCAGAATTGAAAGAAGACGAATAGCGAAGGACACGAATGAATTTCGGAACCGAGGGGAACGTCCCAAAATTCAAAGGAATCGAGTCGAAAGAAAGAGATTGAAACTCGAATGAGAGTGATTCTGTAAATACATTTACCCTATATGTTGAGTTTTGCCTAGAGCTACCAAAGCTCTGATACCAACTGTAACGACTCGGAATTTTGGACCATTCGCGTCCATTATAAGTGTATAGGCAGACACTCATGCCAGAGTTGAATTGCTCAAAATACCGCGTTGTTAATTTAAATTTGGCAAAACTGAACATATACAGTAAATAGATATAATCACAGATCACAGACACAGAGTAATAAATGCAGCGGAAATAAAAGAGATAGTAGTTCATGAAGCTACTATATGAATATATAAAATACATCAGAGTTAAACCAGATACATGGAAGAGTAACATGATACATCAGATACAAATCAAAATACATCACTGGAATCATCGAATATCTGAAAGCTGGATAGATAGCTGGATCTCCAAGCGAAGCTCCAACTCCAAAGGAGAGTCTCGAAAGCTGAACTACTCAGTCTGACCCGAGCGTAAAGCAAAAACACAAAACACTCGAGTCAGGATTAACATTCTTATATTAATAAATCCAACTCAAGTGAAATAACAATTGAAATACAAGTAACTCAAAGGATGTTTGGAATAACCATCCTTTAAGGATCCGTTAAACTATCTACTAGGTAGTAATATACGCTAAGTAGATAATGTCTATCAGTAATATAAAGATATCAAAGTAGGGTTAAGCAGGGCCCATACACCTCTTAACCTGTTTATTCCCAAAAGCATATACAAGACCGTAGTTTCCCCAAAACCGGAAGTCACCAGAGGGCAATCCATATACTAAAGGTACAAATCAAAATCGTAGTGGTCGCGAATAGGATAATCAGTATGACAAGGTACATGAGGCGATACCAACTAGGATACTAGTAGTTGCGTGATCCGGACTGATGTTGGGCATAGCAGCTACTACCCCAACACCGCGAACAACACTCCCAAATCAAGGGGTGCACCCAAATCGAATCACAAAAGTAATAGATATGGTATCGAAGAAGTGTGTCCGCTAGAGATGGCGATCCTCAATGGCCCGGCGCGGCTCCTGTTTTAGTCATGTCAAGGGTCATCCAAAATCGTTCTCTTTCTTCAGTCAACGCGTTCATCAAAACCATACACTTCATTCTGGATCAACACTCCGCGTATAGTTATTAAAGTGGTTTCGGTTCAAATAGAGAGTATATCCATTACCGATCCCGGTCTCTTTAATAACTTTCGTAATTATTACACCAATTGGTCGTTTGTTTATTTCAAAACCAAATCAATCTCAATTTCAATTTCAATTCGTAAATCAACATTTCACTTGTCTTTCGAAAACCAATTTCCATACTTTACGTTTCAAACTTTCAAATTATCATTTCAAAATCTTATAATTCAAATTCAATTTCTATTTAAACAATCCAAATATTAACTCAAGTTCGAATATAAGTTTCATTCCGAAATCATTTAAATAAATTCTATTTAACATTCAAATCAAATTAAACTCATTTATCGATTACATTCAATATTCGTTAAGTTACTTTATCATTCAAAATAATTTCTATTAAATTTTCAATTCATTTAATCAATTCTTAAGTTCAATGCCATTATATCAAGACTTACAAATTTAATTAAGTTAAATTCGTCAAATCAAATTCTTTAAATTACAAGTCTCACATTAAATTCAAAAAAAAAATATCACATTTTATTTCTTGTTAAAGAAATTCAATTTCACTTATTTACTTACTTAAATAATTTTTCAAAACTTAATTAATAAAGAAATCCAATTTCAATTATTTACGAACAACATTCACTTATTCAAAAGTTCAATTTTCTTATTAGAAATCCAATTCAATTTAATCATTAAAAATTCAATCTTATTTAATTATTAAATAATTCAAAACTTAATTATTAAATAATTTCAAAGTTTAATAATTTCAAACTTAATTATAATTTCAAACCTTAATTATTAAATCATTTCAAAGTTTAACAATTTCAAACTTAATTATAATTTCAAACTTAATTATTAAATCATTTCAAAGTTAATTCAATCATTTCTCAAATTAAACATCATTCTTCCATCAATTTCATTGTTAACATTTTGTTTCAGATTATTAAATATTAACATTTTCCTTTCATTAAAATTCAAATTTCAACTTCATTTCAAAACCATATTATTTGTTCAAATAAAATCTTCAATTATTTCAAATCAAATTATTGACCAATCGGGTTTTTATTTAATTTTCTATATCCAAGGTCAAAGTTCAATTTGGGTATTTATCATTTCAACCCGATTCCAATTCAATTCAAAATCAAAGCATAACAAAGGGAACTTGCAGTGTGATAACTGGGATGGTGTCAAAGTAAATAAACAAGCAATAATAACAACCAATGTCAATCCAATAATCAATTCAAATAATCCCGAAATAACCGTATTAATTCGCATTGTTATTTGTACGAATTGATATAATTACTTCTAGAATCTACACTATCATTTCATGTAGATTAAAGATTATTACATTACGGTTTTTCACTTGTCATCTATTTACAATTTCATACATCATCAATTTAACAACATACATTCAGTGATTCAAAATGTAATTAAGCAAATCATACGTGTCAATGGGTTTAACAGTTAAAGGGGTCATATTATACAAATGTCAGTTAATCAAATTTAACATTTAATTATCCTATATCAAATTCAATTTCATACTATTTATCATTTTAACATTAACAATTTAACGTCCAATATAAATATCAACAATCAATCAATTATCAGCCAAACTGTATTATCAACACATAAATAATTAACAGATAATGGTGTCAGATGTCACAGGTGAACTGATACAGGCAATAGCATATAAAACAGTGTAATTAACTAACAGCAGCATATTTCAATTGTCGTTTCAAATGAAATCAAATTTAATAAATAAAAGAACGTTAATCGTGAGTGATTGCTCACCTTTCGAGGCTAGAGATATTTAAAACAAAACCAGCTACGAATTGGATCACGATCTAGGGAATCGAACCATCCAAACAACAGTCTCAAAGTGAAGTAAGCTGGAAGCGAATTTGACGAATAAAGAAGCTGATAGATAAGAATCGATGAGAAACGAATCAGAATCAATTTGATAGACAACAATGCTATACATATTATCAATATCATTATTTCCATGAAATTATAAATTTGAACACATATTATTAAAATAATAAATTTTTTTTTTAATTTTAAAACCAAAACGCTTATCAATATACGACTTATACTGTATAGATACACATCAAAATACTGACATTTTATGACTTAGAAGCCGACATATATTTTTTTCTAACGTTCAATATAACTCACGTGCTTATTATTTTTAAAAGTTGGTATAAATCCAAAATCCCACTAAACACATATACACACTAACAACAACTATATGTACATAGCTAACATACATGATAATAGCATATACAGAAACTAATATACTTACCAAAATTTAAAAATCAAAATTTATAAGTTAGCTGACTACATATATATAGCTTATATATCTATATAATATCTAAACTGTATAAACTAATATAAATTAAGTCATAAAGCACAGCTCTTTAAATAACTATGAAAACGTAAATATATACTGACATATGAAGACCGTCAAAATATTTTATATAACCAACATGTTTTGAAATTTATATAACTAGCATACCATAAAGCTATAACATATATATGTAAATTAACCTTTTTACTTTGAAATAAAATCATATATCAACTTACGTGTCAACAGTCCTTAAACCCAAGCCAATATATATACCACTGAATGAGCAGATGGTTCAGAACTTGTATAAGCTTATTTTTAAAATAAAATATCATATAAATCTTATACATCCTCGGCATGCATAACTATAAGAACTTAACGTATAAACATATACTATTTACATTTTAGACCAAAACTAAAACAACAATGTGACATATTATTTATCACGTATAAGTGACTGCTTTTATACCAAAATTTTACTGTAAAACCCATATATAAAATACTTCTTCATAAAATAATGTATACTATAACATATGTATAATATATGTACCTTATACAACCAAAGAAGTGAAGTATGATGTTGATGGAGATGTTGCGTTGGCTGTAGGCGATGAAGCTTGGGTCAGGGTGCAGAGAAGAGCAAGGGCTGACTGAATGAAAGTAGGCGGAGGCGGTGTTGGGGGTCGGGCGTGGTGGAGGAAGATCGGAATAGGGTGGGCTGTTGCTGGGCGTCCGGGCGGAGATGGAAGTGGGGTTGGGCTGTTGCTGGGCGTCCGGGCGGAGATGGAAGTGGGGTTACGTGAAAATAAAGAGTGGAAGGCTGGAGTTGCTGTGCACTGCCTGGGAAGTGGTGATGGCCGGTCAGGCGCGCCAGGCGGAGGCCGGTGTCAGGGTGGAAGGCGAGGTCGCTTGTGGCGAGCTGAGGAGGGAGGCGGACGCTCGCTGGGGTTGATGGTTGTACGGTGAAGGGTAGGTGGCAGCTGCCGGGAGGAGATGTTCGCCGGACGGGGAGTTGGTGGCCGTGGTCAGTAGACAACGGTGGCGCTGGCCATGGGAGGAGAGAGGCGGAGGTGTTAGTGGGTCGGTGACATGAGGCGTGGAGGTGGTCGAGGCTTCGGCCGGGTTGCAGCTGTTATGAGGAGGAGGCATGTGATGGTTTGGGAGAGGCATGAGCATGGAGGGGCTTGTTTTGGATTTAAGGTGGAGAAAAAAAAAATGGCATGGATTTGTCCAGAGGAGGAACATAGGGGAGAAGGCAAAGCTTTGAGTAATCATTATATTTCTTAGTTTAGAAGTGGAAAAAATGGAAGCCTGTAGGGAGATCAAAATGAAACGACAAATGGATATAAAATGTACAGGTTGGAATAGTAAAGGCTAAACATTTATTACCGGGAATGATTAAAAGCTGATGGCTATTCGTATTATTCAATGGGTAATGGAAAGACATTGGGAACAAAAGTGCACGAACGTGTACCGATACGAAAGGCGTTACGCAAAGTGCAACGTGCAACGGAACTCCGAATTTGGCAATCGAATATACCGTAGAGATCGGCACGACGAGACGATCAAAACGGTATATAGAAATCAGTGGTACGATCATCCGATAAAAATCGATATCGGTACCAGAATACTGCTATTTTGCAGAAAATAAGAACGACGGAGCCAAAGATGTCCGAATTTGGAAAAACGACAAACTGAAATCTTGCTCAGAAGATGATTTAGAATTTTTCTATGTAAAAATATTTTGGTTTCGAAAACATTTTATTTTCAATGCTTTTTTTAACTGATTACATTGAAGTGAATTTACGCGCGAAATAAACTTTCATATTTTCGGACGAAAATTTACCAGTTGCTATGCTTAATTAGACGCATTACAAATATTAAATTTTTATTTCAAAATTTTATCGTTTAAAATTTCACAAAATTTCAACTAATTACGTTATTAAAACAGTTGAAATTTTACGGGTCGTTACAATGATCATGTTATGAAGAATTATACAATAGAACATAATTGTAGCCATTTTTGATCTCTTCCATAATCTACATGGATTGCTGACCATTGCAAACCTTGCTTGAAGGACCTCAAACACCCTTTCTACGTCCTTCCTTTGCCCTTCCTGCATTGCAGCAAATTGTTTATGTTTTGCCGTCAATGGGTTTGCAAATGTCTTTACAATCGTACTCCATTTGGAATAAATTCCATCTCTAAGATAGTATCCATGCTCATATGTGTTATGACCAAGAGTAAATGATATGGGCGTTGACTTACCTTGCGCCAAATCATTAAACAAATGAGATCGTTCGACAACGTTTAAGTCGTTAAGAGAACCTGGCATTCCAAAGAAAGCATGCCAAATCCACAAATCATGAGAGGGAACTGCTTCTAAGATGATAGTTGGTTTTTTTCTTTGCCGTTATATGCTCCATGAAAAGCTTTTGGACAGTTCTTCCACTCCCAATGCATACAATCTAGACTTCCAAGCATTCCAGGCCAGCCTTTGCTTTCATGCATTCACGCAAGCGTGTTATATCTGCCTCGTTTGGAGAACAAAGATATTCAGTCCCATAAATGTCCACAACTGACTGACAGAAGTGATCTAGGTTTTCCAATGCCGTACTCTCTGCAATACGATATGCGTCGTCAAGGGCATCGGCGGGTGTACCGTACGCTAACATCCTCAAAGCTGCGGCCATCTTTTGATGCCCACTTAAACCTTGTTTTTTTGCAGCGTCCTGCTTGTAAACAAAATAAATTTTATTCTACTGAATACTTTCGAGAATTCTTAAAAACAATGGACGACTCATTCTGAATCATCGTCTAAACATCTCTGGACCGTAAGTTGGATCACGGGCAAAGTAATCTAGCATAAGTGTTTTTTGAAATGCTTGCTGGCTACGGTTGATATATTTCCGACCCACAACTGAACCACCATGTTTTCCAGAAGTTGGACCGTATGCTTCACGGTATATCTCCATTAGTTCCTCCTCCTCTTGTTGATGCGCTAACGCATACGCTTCTTCTTCCGAGTCACTGTCGCATAGCAATATAGCTTTTAGTAAATTTCCAGACATTGTTTGATATTTGAGGATAGTTTTTTGAATGTTTTGTTAGACTTAATTATGGTGAACAAGTATGAGCTCCATATGGTTATATATATAGGACAAATTCTTGAGTGGAGAGAAGGTGGCTCAGTGTGCAGTCAAATCACGTACTGTAGCCACGTTCTTTTGCCGGTCACGATTCTCTGCTTTATTGAGTGGAGAGAAGGTGGCTCGGTGTGCGGTCAAATCACGTACTGCGGCCACGTTCATTTGTCAGTCAAGATTCTCTGCTTTGTTGAGTGGAGACAAGGTGGCTCATTATGCGGTCAAATCATGTACTGTAGCCACGTTCATTTGCCGGTCAAGATTCTCTGCTTTGTTGAGTGGAGACAAGGTGGCTCAGTGTGTGGTCAAATCACGTACTGTAGCCACGTTCATTTGCCGGTCAAGATTCTCTGCTTTGTTAAGTGGAGAGAAGGAACATCCATTATATAAATTCACAAATCGTTATCTGTTTAAATCATTTAAAAACTTAACATTATTCAAACTACATTGTCCAACATGATATTTAAGTCTCATGAATTGAAGTTGCTTATGCAGTACTACATACAAACCGATGAGATGTGCGACAATCAAGAGTTAATGGTAATTCAATTTTGGGACACTCTGGCTGAACTGTACAACAACGACGTGGGCTGTCAAGTTAGACGTACGGCTCAAGAGGTCAGGAGTGCATACAGAAACTTTACTAGGGCCTGCACGCGTTACACAAAGATTGTTAATGAGGTAATATCGGAAAATGTGTTCGAGAATACACGTTCGACTTATGACGGTCGATACAATTTAAAATACCGCACTCCGTTCATTGGCCATGATGCGTACTTCATATGCCAAAATTGGCTAGACAGATTTGGATGGCCTTAAGATAACAATATTTCTAGTTGGTTATGTAACGGTCGTTAATGTGTGGAGAGCTTTCTGAATTATCTTTTCAAATAATAATGTCTGTTGTTGTTGTCAGATCAAAAAGTAGTGGTCGCACATAAATTAAATAGACCTATTTGTTTATATATGCGCTTTCTGATTTACTTATTCATCATTCATAATCATCTTCTTCCTCACTCACAACAATAAATTCTTCATCGCAATGCCTTCTTGGCCTTCTTCTATCGATTCAGATGCAGGTTACGTGCCCACGGAAAGTCCACATACTGATGAGGATTGGCTTATCAATTATCAAGAACAACACTATGAAGATGTCCGCGGTCAGTTTCAAAATCTTGAGCAGCTGAGACTTCAGGAAGTGGTTGAACCACCATACGAACAACATGTTGTTCGTCATGCATATGAACAACCTGAGAACCAGGTTCAAGTAGTTCAACCTCCCACTGAGCAAGAAGTTGAATCGTACCCAGTTTGTTGTCAGTGCGGGTATGGAGTTGAAGTTGTAGTACGTGCGGATGGAGAAAATATTGGTCGTCGAATCCAAATATGTCAATTCTGGCCGAATGGTTGCAATTATGCAGAATGGTTGGATGATCCTTTATGTCCAAGAGGCATAACCTAGGAAAACGAACTAGAACAGGAGATAAGACATCTTCGACTTTCTTTACATGAGTTGCAATTTAATCGTCACGTCTAGTTTCTTCATATTTGTGTTCTATTATTACTGTGTCGTTTTTTTATCAGTGTTCTATGTTCGTATATCTTCAATTCTAATGTCACTAGTAGTTTTTTTATGTGTATATGTCACTAGTTGGTGCTTATAAGTATACACAAACATATATAATTCACAGTATACACAAACATATATAATTCACAGTATACTCGAACATTATCATCCAAAATCCAAGAAAGTGAAATTATATAAACATAAAGAATACACAGTATACTCAGACAATGACATAAGTACATAAGATATAGGAACTGCAACATATAATAAAACGTCCACTATGCATTTACTAAAAGGTATACAACTAAAGGGTGCAACGTCGTCGGCAGCATCATCACCATCATCCCCATCACCATCATCATCATCTCCGTCGTCATCATCGTCATCCCCATCACCATCCTCCCCCTCGTCCTCATCATCCCCATCGTCTTCATCCCCATCGTTCTCATCTAAACCACCAGCATCATACCCACTAGGACCAGCATCACCTCCGCCTTGTGATCCGAAAGGCTCATATATAGCAAGTCTAGCTGATAGCTGATCAATTTGCGCCTCTAGCATCTGTGTATGCTCCATGTACATATCATGCATGGTGTGTGTATGTGCAAGAGTCATATCGCGAAACACACCAAGTGAAACTCTGGCCTGATCGAATCTAGCAGCATACTCATAAAGATGATATTTGACATAGTAAGAAACTAAGCATAAAATAAAGGGAAAATGGCAATAAACAACAAACGTACCTCATACGGAGGATATAACCTGACTGAAGGCACACCAGGATACTCGGGGTGATCTGGAAAGACTAAAGGCTGCTCAATCAAAGTATCTGTCATGTCATATGCTCTAAAAGTAGTATCAGGCTCCAACTGCATGGGAGTCTGGGAGAACTGTGACGGAATCGAGTCAAATGAAACCTACGGTACCTGAACTCTACCGGCTTCCATGTGAGGTCCTATATGATCATAGTTGACCCCACGAACATAATCTGGTACGATGAATCTACGGGGTGCTACTCTCTAGCCCAATAAGTATCGTAATCTCCATCGATGAAGAAAGTACTACTATCCACCCACCCAGCCTGTCGTAGAGCATATAAGTAATGATCGACAATCACCCTATGTCTACCAAACATGTCCTCACAAGATAAAGGATCATATGGTATATGACGACCACCCGTAATCTAATAAGCACACCTCCCTCCCAAATACCACATAGACATAAATGCAGGTGTATGCAAAGCAACCCTACGTCTAGATAGAGAATACGCAACCATCAAGGGATGGTCGTCCACCATAAGATCTGCATCTGCTAGATGAGTCCAATGTGAGGCCCAAGGAGTCCGAATGATGTTACCTCGACTACGCATATCAAGCTGTGATCTAGCCTCCATCAAGTCATGCCGTACACCTAAGGGAACATGATGTACGTACTGCATAGTCTCCCATCGTCTCATCCTAGGGAAGTACTGCTCAGCAGCCCGACTCATGTCCTTGATGTGGGGATGCATGTTTGCCGTGTATTCATAGTACCATAAAGACAAAATATACCAAAAAGCATGCATCTGCTTGACATCGCCAAGCGCAAATGAATCTAGAGCGGTATAAAGGGTGCCTAATATCGTCGTGCCCCAATCAATAGTATGTAGCTGGTCTAATTTGGCAAGAGATGCTAAATAGCCTAGTTTAACCGTACCTTTTTGGTTCGAAAAAAAGGTCGAACCAAACAAGTACAACAGAAATGCTCTAGTAACTACATCCATCATATCGGCTCTAGCAATATAAGTGGTGATGTACTGCTGCAGGTATGTCAACTTAACAGAACCACTAGTGACGCAGGTAACATCTATCAATGGTAGAAAAATAGTAAACAGATTGGAGGACTCGTATAAATCATCAAATGGAAAAGGTCGAAGACCATGTCGTCCAATCTCAATGTCAGTGAACATGTAGAAATCAACTGGGGTGATACCAAACTCAAAATCTGAAAAATGAAACGTATGCATGGTGGGCCACCACCTCTCAGCTAATGTCTGAATGAGAGGTCGATCAAAGGACTGAATAGGCATAATCGACAAAAAAACCAAAATCACTAGCCTGTAGTCTCTCAATAATAGGACCGGGAAGAGAGTCATAAAACTAGGTAATGCACTTAGCCCAACTACCTCGACAATAAATGTAATGGTCCTAAAGATAATTTATGAATTGATAATTTTTGATAGAGTAACAGTTATTTAATATGATTATGTGATGTACATATAAAAATAACCACATATATTAATGTGCAATTTATACATGTACGGTCGTCAAAGCGGATCCGGCTCTATGCCGATAACCATCTGGAAGCTCGTGTAGTACACGTAGATCGTCTGGTAAAACTCCAAGTAGCGGCGGAACATGCAATGGTCCAGCTTGGTCCGCTGGATGTCTGTGAACCATTCTTCGGGCAATTTTGGTTGGACGCTGCGGAATTTCGTTTAGCTTTTCTAATTTAAAAAAAATAAAATGAAAATGATGGAGAAGATGCGGAGGAGAGAGTATGGAATGAAGTATTTGTATGGGAGGCTGACGCCCATTTTATGGGTGCCTGCTTTTCAGGCGCCCATAAAATAGGCGCCTGAGGCTAGACGTCCATTAAATGGACGTCTGGCCACTGTATGCTCACCCCGGTTTCAAGGTTGAATATTCAAACTTGAACACACTGGAGATGTCCTAAGCGACCCCTTAGCAACCTTACAACAGGGCTGGGCCTTGTTACGTGTCTAAACATGTTAAATCAAGACTGAACCAGATTTGCAGCAAGGAGAAGAGAAAAGATGGCAACTGCTTGTGACATTGCTACTGCAACTTGACTAGGTGGATTGAAAGTCATATACAAGTAACAAACGTTCTGCTTTGGAGTACGAAAAAATAAACTTCAAAGTTTGCTCCTTCTCCACTCAGCAAGAACAATTCATACCAACGGTTAAATCTCAAGCTCCACCAGTTAAAGTTAAATCAATAAAAATACAAAAATAAAAGGCCAACAATATACATCAACGAATAGTTCAACATAGGATCATCATTTGCACTAAACAACCATGAATACACTGCATTAGCTCATTAGGTCGTCAAACCTAATTAGGTAAAAGAAAAGTAAAAACTGAAGCGCACAGAGTACCTAAATTACCCATAAACTTATGGCATTAAGCCATCAAGTAATTTTTTCTAGGAGAAGTCCTAGCGATGCCAACGTTAACTAGTGATTTCTTAGCAGAACTACCATCAGCTCTGGATTTCTTAACTGGAGTCTTACAAGGTGAAGAACTTTTTTCAAAACTATCAGATCTAATAGATCAAGCCAATTTCAAATCAAAACATCACACAAGATTCAAAAGATAACTTCAACCAACATTGTTCACTCATTACTACATTTATTTTTGCCGAACAAAAGAAATAGGCTTATTTATTATTATCACTTCCACTTCACGATTTAATCAAAGGAAAACTCATTCAAGGGCACAACCTGCTGCACATGGTACATTCAGTTTTGGAACTGCTAAGAAAAACGCAGCATTCTTCTCCTTTCTTGCACTTCACAAACCTGTGCCCGTTCCTACTCGTTGCTGCTGCTTTTATTCCAAAAAAAAGAAAAAATATAACAACAGTCAAATTTATATAGGAACATAATACTTCCATTGATGTACAAATTCATTGAGATAATTTTAATTTTAACTAGCAAAAAATGTATACTATAAATGTGACCGACAAGGATAGTACAGTTAATTAGCACGTACGACGCTCACACGTATGATTAAAGGTTCCATCGTTGCTACATGCATATTATCGTGGGAATAGAATCAAGTTCCTATAAATGTGACCAATAACACATACACACACAGAGACATATATACATATACATACATACGTGTATTATACTAGTTGAAATAAAAACACAATTTTTGATCCACCGTGAAGTTCTAAGAATGTCCTTGCATGCAAAGAAGAGGTCAAAAGTTCAAATCCCACCAAGAACAAAAGTTAACATTAAATGAAAATTTTGAAACGCACTTAAATATATATAAGTTCAAAACTCTATTCTAGCAAAAATGTTATAATTTTATTCTTTGTACTTTTCAATTTGTTTTTATAAAAAATACACAGAAATTTCAAATTTAATACTTTTACAGGAGTTTTTATATATGCATGTGCGCATCACGTGCAATAAAATCTTGTATATATTATAAATATTATAAATGTGACCGACAAGGATAATGCGGTTAGTTAGCACCATAGTTTTAATGACCGTGCCGTGTCTTGAACCGTGATGATTGAAGGTTTAAGGTTTTGATGGTTCAACCGATCGAACTGTCGGAACCGTGATTTTTTTTTTTTTGAAAAATTTGCACATTTAGCTACAAACTATACACAAAAATATTGAAATAATAATGTTATGTACACAAGCTGTAGACGGCCTTCAAAGTATACAAACTTGATGAGTCTTACAGTGGTATTAGAGTAGTTTGCAGCAATGAAGAACAAACTAATGAAGTTAGTGATTTAAAATTTGGAACGATAATGATTTTTGAAATATATATTTACTTATTTTCTTCAAACAAATGAAAATAAAAGGGAATTACACGATGAGAATGTAAGAAAAAACAAAAGAACCGTGGTTCAACCAGGTAAAATTGACGGTCGAACCGTTGGTTTAAAGGTCCGACCAAGGTTTATCGATAAATGAGGTCCGATTGAGTTCCGGACCTTGGTGATCCAAGGTTCAGGGTTATTCGAGATTGAACCGCGGTAGGGTTGGGTTATGAAAACACTGGTTAGCACATATCGCATTTAAAGGTCAAGGATTCGATCCTTGCCAATTGCATGTTATTAGGGAAATAGAATCAAGTTCATATATATATATATATATATATATATATATATATATATATATATATATATAGAGTCTTTCTTCAAGAGAATATTATAGTGTTCTAGTTAAAAGCAAATCGTACCTGAAGCATTATATGGTATTGCTGAAAAAGTAGTGCGAACAGAAGCTGATTCTACAATGGAAGGTGTAGCAAAAAGCAAAGCAACCATGAAAGCAACTAGCAAGGCAAAACTCTTCATGCTTTTCAGTTCTATGACTTGAAGAAAATATTAGGAGGAAAGATGGAGAATGAAGATAAGTGAATGCATAGTTAGGCTGGCATTTATCAATTTATAGGCAATTGATAATTATGGGGTTGCCGTATAAGGTCAAATATGTTAATCTTTCACGTGGTATGTTTACACACCTGCACTAGACTTCAAAATTTTAAAGTGACAAAAAATAAAAAAATAAAATTAGAGACAGCTCGCCTCTGTTGAATATAATAGTTTGAATTTGTGGTCTTACTTTGACGAGGTCGATTCGTTCTCAAGCTCATTGTGTGCTGTCCTTTCTAGTTACGAATATCGCAATTTAGCATACACTATAAGAGCTATCGTCCACCACACAAAAATAGTTAAGAATATCGCAGTTTAGCGCGGAAGACAATAGCTACTGTACACCATATAAGAAATATGTCCATGTAAGTACAGATCGGCAGACAAGCACCTTTGTCCAAGTGGTTAATTGATTCGGCTTTGGTGCAGGATGTCACAAGTTCGAAACTTGCTTTCGAACGTTTATTTGACATGGGATATGTTGTCCCAATGATTTGTTGTATATAAAGTACCAGTTCAAAAAAAAAAGTACAGATCGGCAATAAAATATAAGCTCTAAATCTTCGGTCCACCGCTTAGTATTCTATTTGGACACTACATATACCAACTATTGATTTTTTTCATTTTGATATATGATTCAGGGGTTGTTTACTATTGCAACTGCACAACCGTGGAAACGACCGTTCAGTTATCTAGTGGTAAATACGTTAGAGGAAAGGATCTAAAATTAAAGAGATCTAAAGAGACATAGATGGAGAGAATAAACTAAATAACACGAGTGAGATTTAGAAGATATATTAAAGACTTATTCCTTTGTGTTTTTCTTTTCTGACTTCATACAATTTGGTTTATTGTAAACCTTTAACACTACAACAAAAATACCATATTACAACGTCCTTTTTACAACGAGCGTATTCTGCCCGTTGTAATAGATAGCTATTACAACGGTCATTTTAGGACCGTTGTAATAGATACTCTATCCAACGCCTTCTTACAACTTGCATTATTTGCCCGTTGTAATAGAGAGATATTACAACGGTCAGCTTCTGCCCGTTGTAATAAAAGTATATTTTACAACATTCAGCAAATGCCCGTTGTAATAGATTGACTACGAAATTTTGGCTCCAATAGTGAAATTTTTTCCCTCCATATGCTCGTCCGTTGTAATTGAGCCTTTCATTTCTTACTAGTCCCACACGCGCAACTGCCAGTGCTTTCCCTTACATTCTCGATTAAAACCTAATTCTTCTCCCAAATTCATCCGCACTACTAAATTCAATACCTCCAAAACCCCGATTCCATTCTTCCATTCGTCGACGTCATTAGATCCTAAAAATTTGCTTTTAATCCAGATATCAAAAAAACCCTGCAAATCAAAAATCAAATCGATGTTGAATTCAAAACCAAATCGGATTTCATTCGACTAATCAATTGGTTGTTGGCGATTAGTTTGGAGGAGATTAAGTTTCCGTGGTTTGGACAGGGGCTCGATTGGGGATTTCGTGTGATGGAGGTTCGAAGCGATTTAGAGCTGGATGGAGTTGTTGACGAGGTCAGACCGGAGAAGGCATGTTCGAAGGCGATGTTAGGGTTCGCGATGGAGATGAAGTTGCTGAAGTGCTGAGTGGCAATTGTGGAGGTGAGTGGTTGCTGTTAATTGCTCGAAGCAGGTGGTTGTGGTGATGGAAGGATGGTCGTGATTGCGGTAGAGTTTCGTATTGATGATTTTGTGGAGATATTGCAAGGCAGAGACGGGTTGGCAGAGAGGTGAAGGCAACTTGGTGATTGCGGTAAGCAATGGTCTCGACTGATAGCAGTTGCGGTAAGGCAACTTGTCTTTGTTATGTGAAATAAAAGTGATAGCGGGAGAAGAATACATTCCTCTAACGATTCAAAATACTGAATACCGACTACCTTTTGAATAAAATATTGGGTACTTTTGGCAAAGGTCCTTATTAAGTTTCAAAATTCACGAAAAGTCCTTCACTAAATTTCAGTGTAAATTAGGTCCCTGTTTTTTATTCACGATTATTGCAAAGCATGATGCAACATTTCATAAAAGTTGCTGACATTTTCGCAATATTTCTGTACACTGTGAACATAGTGTATGAAAGTTGCTGAAATATCAACACTTATTTATAAAAGTTGCTGATATTTCAGCAACATTTATGTACACTGTGAACACAGTTTATGAAAGTTGCTGAAATATCAGCACTTATTTATAAAAGTTACTGACATTTCAGCAATAATTTTTCTTTGTTTTTACAATAAAACTTTCACACAGATAGTTGCTGAAATATCAGCACTTATTTATAAAAGTTGCTGATATTTCAGCAATAATTTTTCTTCGTTTTCAGAAAACAGGGATCCGCTTTACAATGAAACTTTGACAGGGACCCGCTTTACAATATGAAAGTATGATAGGGATGCCTCCCTAATTTCCACTAAAATATTCCTTAACCTCATGAGATTTTGTATCATTTTCAAGGTTAGTATTCATCAGATGTGTTCTAATGCTTCTGTTAACATTATGTACACTATTCAATATTTGTGAAACTGCTAAATTTGCCTCATCTTGTGTTAATACTCTTATTCCAACATGTAACAGGCTTATATCCAGCAACTTGAGGGTAGCTACATGAAACTGTTCCAATCAGTGTAAATTGTTCGATGAGTCATTACTGGTAAGTTTTTTGACATCAACATCTAGTTTCTTTTTAAGACCGTCGTTTATAATCAGTTTCATATCATGGACAGTTATATACAGGCTATACTCATTTTGGAGAAGTATGTCACAGCACATATACTCAGTTGGAGTAAGTAATCTTTTTTTCTTTTCTGTATACTATTAACATTTATTCCAAATTAACTGTATTATAGCATCATGAATACTTCTTTTGTCTTGAAAAAATAAAATAAAATATATATTCTACTGTTAGTTTAAACTTTCAAGTTCAAAAATAGACGTGGATATTGGAGGATGGTTTTGATGCTTTATTGAAGAAAAGTGGAACTATATTTCTGTTGAAGTGCAACTCAAATATTTAGTACAAAAATACATCAGAAACTAAGATAATATTTAGTACAAAAATGCATGCATAAGGTCATTTTTTTAATCCATATTTTGGTTATGATTTATCTTTTTTTTTTAAAAAAAATTGTTACTAAATCTAGCCATAGATTCCTACAATACTATTGCAAAGAATACTCTGTTTAGAGGTTGTTTTAACAGGATCACACTCTAACATGAAATCAAGGGACACAGTTTCATAAGTCGGGCTTTTACCAGGATCACACTCTAACATGTGAAACCTTAGATTTTTAGTGGTTTAGATGTTTTGTAAAACAATAAAAGTGTTTATCAAATCAAGAAGACAGTGGAAGCAGAAAGTGTTTATCAAATCAAGAAGAGACTATCAAGAATCCTATGGAGAAGAATGTTTTTAATGGCACTGATTTTATAAATAGTCTCCGAACACAATGGCGAGAACAGGCATTGCTTATTCAAAAAATAGTCTCCGAACACAATCGCACTGATTTTATATATGTGGAAGATTCTGAAGCAAAGGAGGAGCTATGGAAGGTATAATAATTGTTTAATGGATACTTTTTCTTTTCTTTAAAAACACAAAATTTACTTATTTGCTGCTATTTTCATGCATTAAATGTGTTACTTTTCTCTCACAATAATTTCTTGTTTACATTTTTTACTGCGAAACTCTACTGTCATTATTTTCTGTAAGGTTATTGCAATATCTAGCGAGGATTGTACTGTAGCATGTACTAAAGCAGAAATTAGAGTGATCATAAAAGATTTGATTTGTTCGAATGTCTCAAAGTATAAAAATTAAACTGTTTGGTTATAACAGTTTATATCTTTGCAATAGCAAAAAAATGTAAAATAGAGTAATGGACTAGAATAGACATATAGTTCATCCATGGAAACAAGTTTTAAAAATATTGTATGTTTCCTTTTATTCTTTTCTGTCTAATGAATGCCATACTTTAATTCAGGATGTATGTGTTCCACTGTCACATCTTGCTGACTGCATATCGAAAACCAAAGAAGAGCTTGATGCATCAACTTTGTTATGGTATCATTTGTAATTGTACGGCTGTTAGTTTCTTAGATTTAAAGATTTGTATCATTTGTAAAAAAAGAAAAAAAGAAAAAGAAAAAGAAAAAGAAAAAAAAACCTGCACAGTTTGCTTGTTTTCTATTTTTACCGTCTGTTCCATTGTTAAGTGTAAAGGTACCCTTGACTTAGCCTAGGGGATCCCAACCTCTTCCCAGAATATCATACTGAACATAACATCCACTGTGTAATTGCATGTTCATTTCGTCTATGATAGTGATGCATCTGCCATGGAAGTTGCTGTAACTATAATATTTTAAATGCCAAATTTTAATGTTGTATGAAGGGCAATCATCTAGGAAGGCAGTTGCTTAAATTTGGAATGCAAGAGGTTTAGTTGTATGAGTATCTTAAAGCTCTTTTCTTTCTATTCAGTGAACACAAATTTCAAAATCATCTTCTATTTCTAACTATCTATTGCTTTGCAGAGTTGTACAAGACAGTCCATCAAAACGTATAGCAGCTCTTCCGACAACCAGGAAGATTGCTTTAAATAATAAGATTGTATTTGGAACTGGCGATTATTGGCGTGCTCCTACATTAACTGCAAATATGGGATTTGTAAGAGCTGTTGCACAAACCGGTATGTCTTTGTTCACAATTGAACATAGACCCCGTGCGCTAATAGATGACTAGATCTATGTATTATTTGCTTTTGCAGTATTTGAGTAAGTGTAATCTTTCTGTAGTATTCAAAGACTATTTCACCTAGCACGTGCACAGTGTAGGGGTAGTGGTTTGGGTTGCTTGTTGGCTGTTGGTTGTATTGTGCATGTGCACAATGTAGGGGTGATAGGCAGTGTTTATGTGATTGTAACTGTTCTTTTTTATGTTTTATAAAGAAATGTACAGTGCACAGTGAAAATGTAAATGAAATGCAAACACACTTGAAATGAAATGATTTTGGTTGTTTTATGATAATATTTATTACTCGTTAAATTATTCATTATTGGTATGGATGTATGCTGCTGTAATTTTTTTTTTAAATTTGCATTTATTTTGCAACGGTCAGAAACCGTTGCAATATCATATATTACAATGGGCATTGCCCGTTGTAAAAACATGTATTACAACGGGCATTGCCAGTTGTAAAAAGTTTTATTACAACGGGCATTGCCCGTTGTAAAATATGGTCAACCTATTACAACATCACCTATTACAACGGTCGGCTGCCCGTTGTGGAACACATATTACAACGGGCATTGCCCATTTTGAAAAAGCCTGTTTTGTTGTAGTGTAATAAACAAATCCTACTAATTGTCGGTTTGATTAGATTTCATGTGATAAAATAGTGTTTTTTTATAAAAGATATGTAATGAAGATGATGCGTTTAAACCCACTTACAAATGGGTTACATGCTTTGAATAAGTCCCAACATTATTTTAAATCTAGGACAACCGTAAAACGGAGAAATTAAACGATAATACATAGGATCTGCTCACGTATGTTTTGATGAACATTAATTTTTCTCCATGAGAGACGTCTGAAAGCGATCTTATGATAATCAACTTAAAAATGGTTGATATGATATCAAAGCAATATTGTAGGCATTTTGTGTTGACAAATGGTTGATGTGATTTTAAAAATGTTATTTGCTTATCTTACAATGTAAAGGCAGATTTTTGCAATTTTAAAAGAATACTCTGTTCACGTAGATTCCACTCAGGTAGTGGCCAAATATCTTGTGTTTGATTATCTATGTGTACATATTTACCAAACTTCAAAAATAAAATAAATAAAGAAAAGAAAGTAGATGCAAAATTATCATGATTCCATTCATCAATAATGTAAGCTTTGCTTGATATTTTTAACTGCAGTCGTTTAGCCTAAGAATTTTCAAGTGGTCAAAACTTATCGAGCTCGCCAGTTGCACTAAAAGCTAGCAAATTAGGGGTTATTTTCTCACAAAGGGAAAAGGTTGGAAAGAAGATTGGCAAATGGAATAATGTGAGAAAAACAAAGCATGTTTTTTATGTTGTAATAGGTCAAGAAATGGAATTTGGATTTGTAATTAGTTATGTGTTGTTATTTGTACTACAACTTCCTCGATGTTTTAAAGTAAAATTCCAAAGCAATACTAGTCTCGGAATTGGGATGATACCAAAAGGTTAGAGCTGAAAGTCGGTAGTAGACAAGTAGTAGAAAAAAGTAGTAAGTACAAGGAACAAAGTTTTATAGTGGTTCATGGAGGTCCCCATGTCCACTGTTTATGTAACGCCTCATCTTTATACCATACCATCTAAGAATATTACTCGGTAATACCATCTGATAATACGAAGAATGATGCTTGTTATGAAAAACCACACATGAATATTCCCTTGGGCTAACACTGATACATATTAAAAATCTCATACAACACGTCCATACCTATCCAATATCAGCACAAAGCAATAAACACGTGGGCATACCAGGATAAAACAATATACAACAAATACAAATGAACATACAATTACGGATCACAGTAGAAAAATATAATACATAACGATCTGATGCTAAACTGTAACAGTGTCTTTCACACTACTATAATATATGCCGAGTCAAGTCCAAAATACACAACTCATACCCATCTCATTATAAACTAATACAAGGAGATATCCAAAGAAAAATAAACATAGTCAGCTTCTCCAAACATGATATAATATACATACATACCTACCTACATACATACATTACATATATTATCTCCTCTATAGCCCAATCATCCAAAATGACAAATGTCCATGTATCTAAAAATAGTCCGTACTGACCCGAGTATTATTTAAATAATAAATAGGTCAGAATATATCTAAATACAAGGTGAGTACATAACATTAAGCATATTAATAAAAAGCAAAGTATACGACACAACATGATATCCATAGTAACTTCAAAATAATATACCATGCCAGACATCTCAATAATTACCCATGGAATACATATATGCAAACGAGAATCACGACATCTAAAATTTGAGTGATAACAATCAGACTCATCAAAATCTCAAAATACAATGAAGAAGCATATAACATATCCACAAAACCACAAATAAGGAATGACTCATGAATCGAACCAAATTCAAAAGTCAACAACCAAAATATCTATTTTGACTTACACCTCTAATGGAAGTGAGGACTCCCAACTATTGAGCCCTAAAAGATAGATCAAGAAACACAGGATCCTAAATAAATAATCAAAGCATCAAATCTCGACTTACATGCCTATTGGAAGAAATAACTTCCGATTGTTAAGATATAAAGGATAAATCAAGAAATGTGGAATATAAATAGAACACAATCCATACAAAATACACAAATCAATATATAGAAATACTTTCTCAACTTTCTGCCCTAATAGAAGTAAGGACTTCCTATTGTTTGTCCTTAGAGATAGCCGAAAACACAACCCAAAATAAAAAACATTTCATCCAGAATATCAAAATCAATATTCAAATCTTCATTTTGACCTACAACCCTTATAGAAGAGATAATTTTCGAATATTAGGCCCATGGAGATATCAAGAAATCCTAACTCAATAAACATCAAAGTCCATCAAATACTCAATGTACAAAATCATTTACCTCGACCCACGGTTCTTAGAGCGACGAAACTTGTAACACCCCATAAAAAATCTATAATTAATTAATTAAATAAATAAAATAAGGTTAAAAATAAAAATTTTGCAAAGTTAGAATTTGACCCCAAAAGTTATCATGTTATGTTTATAGCAGAATTTTGATCAAATTCCATATACAATATGTTGAAAATGGATCTTAAACAGAAAAGTTATGGATGTTTGAAGTTTTCGAATTCAAAATAATCTAAATGAATTCATATTAAAATTATTGAATAATTCTTAAATTTAAAATTTGAAAGTTAAAAGTAATTAGACTTAGGAGTTAAGTAATCATTCAAAATTAACGTTAACGTTATATTATAGTTAAGGAAGATAATAAATTAACAATGGCAAAACAATATTACGTTACCAAAATAGTGACCGGTCGACCCCTAACCCATGACCAGTCATCTGCTAGTAGTCGACCGATGGTATTGGCGGTCGATCGGTGAATACTGGTGGCAGCTAGGGTTTTGTAGTAATGAACGTATTAGATTATATTATTTTAAACCGACTTAAATCTGACAGTTCTGGTGCATTCCAACCATTATAAATAGTAAGCTAGTCCCCTCAATTTTATTCATAATCATTTTGAAAACCTAGCATAACTCTGTCAGTTCGTTTCTTTAAAGATTTAGAAAACACCATTAGGGTTTTAGGTAAGAAAATATATATATCTATTTTGTTTATTGTTTATCTTCTCAATCTATTCTCCTCCAAACCTCTAATTTTCTAAATCTAACGTATATGCAAATCCCTTACTATGTATGTGTGTGTGTGTCTATATATATATATATATATATATATATAATAAAAGTTTAGCAAGAGTTCATTGAAGGCGTGTCAAATGCAAAAGAAGGCAAAGCTAAGGACCAACTATGAGTGGAAATTGCTTTACAATTTTAGTAATTGATTAATATAGTCCGTATTTAAATATGTCTTGGGAGTTTTGGTTTACGAAAACATCATATTATAAATCCTCAAAACTTCTTCAATGTGAAATGTCAATTCTAGGTTGAAATCTCAATTATTTATATATATTAAAATAATGGAAATTGCGTAGATTCGCTGTGACGACCTGGAAATTTAGCAATATTATTTTAATAAGAATTTAGTCTAATTTATTTAAATTATAAACTTATTCTTTTCAAAACAGATATATATATATATATATATATATATGTGTGTGTGTGTGTGTGTGTGTGTGTGTGTGTGTTGGGAAGAAAACTATGATCTGGAGATATAAAATTAAGAGTTTTAAAGTATCAAAATATTAAATTTAGCTTATTCACGATAATTTTTTAAAGAAAAGAATTGTATAGTTAAAATAAATATAACTTGTCCATATTTAAACAAAGTATGGCTATAAAATAAATATAAATATATATATCAACACAAGAAACTATGTAACTAACACAAGTATAAAAATAGATAGTAATACATGAGTAAATTAAATGTTTGTTAGTTTAACTTTAACAAAGGAATAAAATAAGCATTTGATATAAAATAAAAATCTTAGTTATGTAAAATGTGTAATGAACACTTAAGATAATTCTAAAATATATTAACTTTATAGAAGCATAGAATAGAAAGCAAACCAGGCAAGTAATAATGAAATAAGACAAAAGAAAAAATATAATGTATACAAGATGTACTAAAAATAAAAAAAAAGAAATATTATATGTAAACTTGAAAAGGGACCAAAGCAAATGCCATCTCATCAAGCACACAAAAATCTCAACCTTAGCTTACCTTGTAAGCTTCATTCTTCTATTCACCTGCCTTCATTTATTCCATTCGAACAAGCCAAGATAAACAAAAGAAAATAAAGAAACCAGACTATATATATATCCATACTTCTCCTCTTCTCATTTTCTTAGTGAATTTAAAACTAAAACCTAGCAAAACAAAAATCAAGCATCACAAACCTGAAATAAAATCTGACAAGGCCAAACCAGAATAAGTATAAGACAACTAAATTCAACAACATCAGATCCAAGTTAGGATCCAGGTCATAATAGCAGTTCAGCTTTCCAGTTTCGAAAGAAAATCAACTTCCAGGAAGGAGCTCCTCTGTTCTTCTTTAAACGGTGAGTTCATCCAAGTTTAAAACTGTTAATCTGATTTCACGTGAATGATGTTTGGAAAGATGATGTGTAAGTTGTTTTGCATGAATGAAATTATGTTGTCGGTTTAAAAATATGAAGTGTTATGTATACATGTCTGTATACATGGAGAACTCTCTGTTTATATTTACAGGGCTATATTAAAAAAAAGGAAAATTTAAAGTCTACTCTTGTAATCTCTTATAGGATGCGGAGATCAAATAAGATTTGTTTTTTTTATATATAAACAAGGTTTAAAAATATATTTAAGCATAATTGGTTTGAAAACTATATGGTAGTTAAGAATGACAGTGGAAATTAAATTCAAAGCAAGAATTAGATTTTTAAGATTTCAAGTTTTGAGCATATTAATTGAATCATATTCGAATATGATGATTTTAGATAAAAATATTATGATTTTTACATGCATGGTTGTTGAGAAATTGTGAGATGACCGGAAATTGGTATTTCGTCGAATTCTGGCAATCACGTTGGTCAGAGGCATAGGGATTGTGGCCAGAGAAAGTTTATAGGCCGGGGGTCAAGTGAAAAATGGTATTCCATTTTTCTGGGCATCGTGGATGACGGCGTGACTTAATTTAGGGTTTCAGGCCTGGGTTTGAGCAAGATAATTTGCGAGGCTTTGCAGAGGTCGTCGGCGCATCGGACTTGGTCCGGATGGTTGGAATGGGAGTGTTGGTTGATGGCAAAGATTGGGATAGGGCGTCGGGGTGTCTGGTGATCTGTGGTGGTGGAGCGGAGGCATTTAGTTGATCGGTTTCTTTTGCCGATGGGTTCAATTATTCGATTTTTGATTCGTGGGAAGATTTTGATTTCTGGGTGATCAGTTGTGTTGAGATCATCGTCGATGCCTTGTTTGAGATCGCAGCGACGATCGAAGCAGCGGCAAGGTGATGTGCACATGCACATGGATCAACTCATGTCCGTTGTTATCGCTGTGTTGATTTCTTCAGGAAGGATGATGCTTTACTCGGGGTTGAATTCGAGATTCGATCGAGTGGGGTTTGAATGTGGTTGGCTCGGGAAGAAGCCGGGTTGGACTCGGGTAATCGAAGTTTGGGGCTCGGGTCTGTAACAAGTTTTGCTTAGATGATAAATAAATTAAGTTTAAAAAAAAGATTAACAAAGGGAATAAGTTTCCAAAAGAAATATAAACCAAGTTCGAATCAAAGTATTGGTAAGTTTTAAAGCAAGTTTTTTTTCTAAAGTTAAAATGATTAAAATTGTTTGTTTAAAGTAAATAGTATGTTAATTCTTTTTTTGTTTTTTAGGTGATTTAAATGATGTTATTAAATAAAGTATAATTTATTTAATGTATTAAGGATGCTTAATTGATTAATGGAATCAGTTAAGAAATTATTAATTAATTAAATTATTTATGTAATTAGTTTATGAAATCAATTTAAAGGATTAATTTATTTAGAGTTAATCACTTAGTGAAATGAAATAATGATAATTATTTAATGAAGTAATTATAGAATAATTACTTAATGTCATTAATTAAGGTGGTAATTAATGGACAAGTACTAAATGTGATTTATTAAAGGATACTTGATGTAAGTAATTAAAGGGAATTTACTTAATGGCAGCAATTAAGAATTTATTTCTTAGTGTAATTAATTAAAGAATTGATTAATTAAGGAAATTAATTAATGGTTAGTTAATTAATGAGTGAGATTAATTTAAAGATAATTAATCAATATAAGTGATTATAGAACAATTAATTCGAGTAATTAATTAAGGATCAATGTAATTAATATGGGTGGGTAAAGGTTAATTAATTTGTGTAATTAATTAAGAGTTAATTACTTAAATGTAATTAAGGAATAATTAACCAAGGATGATTAATTAAAAATAATTAATTAGAGAAGGTTGATTAAGGTGGATAGTTAAGGAATAATTCATTAATTGGATTGAAAATTAATTAATGGTTAAGTAAGCAGGATGTGTAGTGATGGAGGTAATCAATTAAATCTATTTAAATTAATTAGAAATGGTGTGACTAATTAACCTTACTTATGGATGATTGAATAATATTGAATGCCTTGGATTATTTGTTATCCATGGTATGTGATTGTGATATTATGTGATATGAAATGTTTTGGAATATAAGATGTTGGGTCAAACAGTGATAATGTGATTATCTATGATAAATTGCTGTGTGAAAGTGACATCATATATTTAAGATTGAATTGAATTCACTTGAATAACGTGGGTAAGATGGTATTGAATTCGAAGAGACCGGAGTCGGGTGTTAGTAAATACCCGAAACCACTTCGACTTGTAATCTATAATAATTCTATATAGATTTGATATGTGAAATCAATAAGTTGGACTGGAATGATTTAAGTGAATTGGACCATTTAATCTAAAGTTTTGGTACTTAGAAACTGATGTGTGAAATAAGTGTTGTCTATAACAAATTGTGGATTTGTAAATTGATACGAGTTACCCCCGGGTTTTAAGTAAGTTTTATGCTTTGGTATTCCATGTTAGATGGGTTTACTCACGCTGGTTTCCAGCCTGACCCGGGTGTTACTTTGATGTAATGCTCGGGTCAGACCGAGTATTACAGATTTCCAGGTAAGGACGTTCTGGAGCTCAGGAGACAAGTTGGATGGCAGGAACGTATGGAGTGTATTCCGCTGTGTTATACTATAGATTGTCTAGGACAAGTTAGTTTTAACTGTCCAGTATTTGTGTAATGTTATATCTCTAATCTATGAAATGTAAATGTACTGATATAGTTCTTCTTTGTAAAACTGTTATTTTACTTGATATTATATTTTGATCCGCTGCGAATGTGAGAATCTGTGTTGTGTTTTTGTTTCTTCTTCTTCTATCTCTTTCTTCTTTCTTAACTATCTGGAATTTTCGGGTTCGAAAATTCCGGGTCGTGACAGTTGGTTCAGAGCTGAAAGGTTAAGTGAGAACCTTGGCTCTGGTGGGTGTACTCATAAGGATAGGGTTAGTAGTACCCTAGAATGAGTTGAGTGTATATGTATATATGAGAGCGTACTTGTTATTTTCTTATATAAAGATTTTAAATGACTTTATAAGAATATATTTTGATATGTATAAAGCAATATTTCTTACTAATAAATGTTAAGGTAATGGGTTGTTAAGAAAATTATTGGAATTAAATTAAGAAGAAATAGAAATATAACCAAATTAAAATTAAATAAAGGTAAGTTAAAATGGATTCAAACTGAAATAAAATCTTGGATTTAGAGAAAAGTTTCAGAATAAGATAATAATGAATTGGTTCCCAGATATGATAATCTTGGTTATTATCATAAATGGTTAAGTGTTTAATAATAAGATGTGAATTAATGAGTAAGCAAAATGAAATAATATGTATATATGAGGAATGATCATAATATCAAAGATGGTTTGAAATAAACTCTAAATGTTGGGTTCTAAATTTGGAATGAGATGTGATACCCAAGGTGATAAGTTTTTGAACTTACAAGATTATTAATGTGAAGTTTAATTTTGAAATAGGAATTCAAATTGGATTAGTTTAAATAAATAAGAAATGAAGTATGTTAATATCTCCATTATTGAAATAAAATGGGAAATTTAATTTCAAATTGAAATTAAGAATATGGAATTTCTTGAACTGAAATTTTAAATAATTGATTTTGTAAATTAAAAGTGTTTAAGAACTGCTTTCAAAACTGGAGGATAAAATTTAGTAATTAATTGAAATTTTAAGATAAAAATTGTTTTGAACTCTTATTTGAACTTCGAAATAGGTTAAGTAAAGATAATTTAAAATCGAATTTTGAGAATTTGACTCAAAATTAAATTATTTAAAGGTTTGGATTATTGATTTAAAAATAAAGGTTAATTTGATTTAAGGGGTTAAATCAACATTTGAAAATTTAACTCGAATTTATATAATTCGAGATGGTTTAAAATTGAGATTTAAAATTGAATTAGTTCAAACTGAATTTGATTTGAATTAATGGGAATTGTGATTTAAGATGGATAAGTATAAAATTCAAATGGGAAATTTGAATTGGATTAATTTGAAATAAAGTTATTCAAATTGGGATTGAGTCAATTTAAATGGAAGTGGAAATTTAAATTGAATTGATGGAAATGGAGATGGGGAATTGAACAGTTTGGCTCTGGACTATTTTCAAAATAAATTGTTTTAATATAAATCTATTTTTCCAAACTATTTACTATACAACGTTTCTTTTTAAACCTAAAACTATCTTAAGCTTGTTTTACAATTACTTTTGAAACTATTTAACAATTTTACAACTGTTTTATAAACTAATTTCTATTTCTCAACTATTTTACAAATTAATTACTATTTTACAACTATTTTGCAATTATTTAAAAATTCCTATAACTATTTGATTATTTTTCAACTATTTACAATTACTTATCTATTTTGCAGCTATTTTACAAACTAATAATTATTTTTCAACTACTTATCTATTTTAATTTTTTCAAGCTATTTTCCTGAATATAAACTGGTCGGAGTTCAAACTGTTGAAGTGATAATCCAAATGGGGATTAAGGAAAATATGAATAAGTGAATAAAATCAAAGTGAGGATGAATAGAAAGGGAATTGATTTAACTGATAATCAATGAACAAAAATACGTAGGATGTACGCATATTATTTTATTCGCATAGTGGTTTGATCCAGATTCGAGCACAAAATTTCGAGATAATATTATCGATCCAAGTTGGGATTTTTCACTCGATTTTCGACGGCGAACCTGGATATGGATTTTTGATTGGTTCTGGATATTCTCTATCATAGTTGTGACCTATGTAAGGAGAATGACGGTTTCTGATCAAGAAACCAGATCTGAGTCCGCACTAGGAAGTCAGGTGGACGATCCTAGTTCGGAAGTGAAATTGTGTGATCGAGTGAGCGATCAGATTGGTATAGCGTACGTATGATATGTGTACACCGTACGGATTTGAATGAAATTGATGTTGGAAACTTGTGGATAAGAAATGTGAAATGGGTTTTGAAATAAAAGATATATTTTGTGAAACAAATGTTGAAGTAAAGTGGAAATTAGATATTTCTATGGTAAGAATTTACTTTATGGTGGTAAGTAATATGGTAAATAACTTTATAAAAGAGTAATCAAATTTGAATATTTGATTTTGAATAAACAAAGTCATGTATCTTTGTTATATATAAGATAAAAATCCCCTGGTTGAATCCATTGCCAGAAGAAAAAGGTTTTTGAATGTTTTTGAAGTATACAAAGGAAACTTATATAAGTATAAAGTGATTTAAAGATTTCCCAAGGAAATTATATATATGTATATATATATATATATAAGATTTTATGGAAATGGATTTGAGAAAAGGTTTTGAGAACCTTTGGATTTGAAAAAGGCTTTTGATTTTGTGGAAAATCAAATTTGGAATTTGGAAAGCCTAGTTTGTGAATTATCGATATTGGGAATCGATTTTGAGAAAGGAGCTTTATATGTGATTCATACAAGGTGTATGATTTGGAAAATACTATATGTGTATAGTATAAAGTGTTTTGAGATTGGCTCTGGGGAAAAAGGCGCTCTCTTGAATGAACTTCTCAGGAGTGCCACAAGGTGGCACTGCCTTGAGCCTCAAAGGGGGAGGTTCTAAAGTTGATCCTGTGAGGAGTCCGGACAAACTAGTTCCTGAGGATTATTTGGTAGCGAAAGTCGAGGGCGCTGATGCCTACAGGGGCATTTGGGTTATGCTGTGACGATAGTGTAATTCGATGTCGCTGCGATCTAATGTGTGGACCATAGCGAAAATCGTGTGGAGGATGAGTGCCAACAGTCTACACTTGATTTTGCCGGGATGGCAACGTAACATCGGTAGACTGCGATCTATGGTCAAGTGGAGGAGTTTCATTCTTTTGGCAGCGAAATTCGGTGGCGCTGATGCCTACAGTTATATGGGTTTGTGCTGTGATAGCAACGTAAATCTCGGGTATAATTGCGATCTGTAGCGGGTTCCATGGCGTAATCGAGGAGCGCGGAAACCTACAGTTATCTGTGGATTTTGCCGGGACGGCAACGTAACCATCGGGTTAACTACGACCATGGATGGGAGTGATGATTTCCAGAGCATTCTCACCAAAGCTATTTTCTCTATTTTAAAATGATTTCTATATTTTTTTCAATAACATTAGTTTTCAAGTATTTTCACTCGGTGTTGAAAACGGGTTTACCAAGCACTTATAGACTTTCAGTCCTACGCCTGATCAACGTATGACCGAATTTCTATAAGAACGAGGATGGACTTGTTGAAACATCGAGCTATAAAAGTATTTTTATAAAAGCTATAAAAGAACTTATTCGATTTTAAGCATTTTCATAAATTCTGGCTTCGTTCCTTTTCGAGGACGAAAAGTTTTAAGGGGGGAGGAATGTGACTACCTAGAAATTTAGCAATATTATTTTAATAAGAATTTAGTCTAATTTATTTAAATTATAAACTTATTCTTTTCAAAACAGATATATATATATATATGTGTATATTGGGAAGAAAACTATGATCTGGAGATATAAAATTAAGAGTTTTAAAGTATCAAAATATTAAATTTAGCTTATTCACGATAATATTTTAAAGAAAAGAATTGTATAGTTAAAATAAATATATCTTGTCCATATTTAAGCAAAATATGGCTATAAAATAAATATAAATATATATATCAACACAAGAAACTATGTAACTAACACAAGTATAAAAATAGATAGTAATACATGAGTAAATTAAATGTTTGTTAGTTTAACTTTAACAAAGGAATAAAATAAGCATTTGATATAAAATAAAAATCTTAGTTATGTAAAATGTGTAATGAACACATAAGATAATTCTAAAATATAATAACTTTATAGAAGCATAGAATAGAAAGCAAACCAGGCAAGTAATAATGAAATAAGACAAAAGAAAAAAAATATAATGTATACAAGATGTACTTACAAATAAAAAAAAGAAATAGTATATGTAAACTTGAAAAGGGACCAAAGCAATAAATGCTATCTCATCAAGCACACAAAAATCTCAGCCTTAGCTTACCTTGTAAGCTTCATTCTTCTATTCACCTGCCTTCATTTATTCCATTTGAACAAGCCAAGATAAACAAAAGAATATAAAGAAACCAGACTATATATATATATATCCATACTTTTCCTCTTCTCATTTTCTTAGTGAATTCAAAACTAAAACCTAGCAAAACAAAAATCAAGCATCACAAACCTGAAATAAAATCTGACAAGGCCAAACCAGAATAAGTATAAGACAACTAAATTCAACAACATCGGATCCAAGTTAGGATCCAGGTCATAATAGCAGTTCAGCTTTCCAGTTTCGAAAGAAAATCAACTTCCAGGAAGGAGCTGCTCTGTTCTTCTTTAAACGGTGAGTTCATCCAAGTTTAAAACTGTTAATCTGATTTCACGTGAATGATGTTTGGAAAGATGATGTGTAAGTTGTTTTGCATGAATGAAATTATGTTGTCGGTTTAAAAATATGAAGTGTTATGTATACATGTCTGTATACATGGAGAACTCTCTGTTTATATTTACAGGGCTATATTAAAAAATAAAAATAAAAGGAAAATTTAAAGTCTACTCTTGTAATCTCTTATAGGATGCGGAGATCAAATAAGCTTTGTTTTTTTATATATAAACAAGGTTTAAAAATATATTAAAGCATAATTGGTTTGAAAACTATCTGGTAGTTAAGAATGACAGTGGAAATTAAATTCAAAGCAAGAATTAGATTTTTAAGATTTCAAGTTTTGATCATATTAATTGAATCATATTTGAATATGATGATTTTAGATAAAAATCTTATGATTTTTACATGCATGGTGGTTGAGAAATTGTGAGATGACCGGAAATTGGTATTTCGTCAAATTCTGGCAATCACGTTGGTCAGAGGCATAGGGATTGTGGCCAGAGAAAGTTTATAGGCCGAGGGTCAAGTGAAAAATGGTATTCCATTTTTCTGGGCATCGTGGATGACGGCGTGACTTAATTTAGGGTTTCAAGCCTGGGTTTGAGCAAGATCATTTGCGAGGCTTTGCAGAGGTCGTCGGCGCATCGGACTTGGTCTAGATGGTTGGAATGGGAGTGTTGGTTGATGGCAAAGATTGGGATATGGCATCGAGGTGTCTGGTGATCTGTGGTGGTGGAGTGGAGGCATTTAGTTGATCGGTTTCTTTTGCCGATGGGTTCACTTATTCGATTTTTGATTCGTGGGAAGATTTTGATTTCTGGGTGATCAGTTGTGTTGAGATCATCGTCGACGCCTTGTCTGAGATCGTAGCGGCGATCGAAGCAGCGGCAAGGTGATTTGCACGTGCACATGGATCAACCCATGCCCGCTATTATCGCTGTGTTGATTTCTTCGGGAAGGATGATGTTTCACTCGGGGTTGAATTCGAGATTTGATCGAGTGGGGTTTGAATGTGGTTGGCTCGGGAAGAAGCCGGGTTGGACTCGGGTAATCGAAGTTTGGGGCTCGGGTCTATAACAGGTTTTGCTTAGATGATAAATAAATTAAGTTAAAAAAAAAGATTAACAAAGGGGATAAGTTTCCAAAAGAAATATAAACCAAGTTCGAATCAAAGTATTGATAAGTTTTACAACAAGTTTTTTTTCTAAAGTTAAAATGATTAAAATTGTTTGTTTAAAGTAAATAGTAGGTTAATTCTTTTTTTGTTTTTAGGTGATTTAAATGATGTTATTAAATAAAGTATAATTTATTTAATGTATTAAGGATGCTTAATTGATTAATGGAATCAGTTAAGAAATTATTAATTAATTAAATTATTTATGTAATTAGTTTATGAAATCAATTTAAAGGATTAATTTATTTAGAGTTAATCACTTAGTGAAATTAAATAATGATAATTATTTAATGAAGTAATTATAGAATAATTACTTAATGTCATTAATTAAGGTGGTAATTAATGGACAATTACTAAATGTGATTTATTAAAGGATAATTACTTGATGTAAGTAATTAAAGGGAAATTACTTAATGGCTTCAATTAAGAA
Source organism: Allium fistulosum (assembly GCA_030737815.1). Lineage (NCBI taxonomy): Eukaryota > Viridiplantae > Streptophyta > Magnoliopsida > Asparagales > Amaryllidaceae > Allium > Allium fistulosum. Next base: position 1,265,168,867 of record CM060903.1, read on the forward strand.
TTTATTTCTTAGTGTAATTAATTAAAGAATTGATTAATTAAGGAAATTAATTAAGGGTTAGTAAATTAATGAGTGAGATTAATTTAAAGATAATTAATCAATATAAGTGATTATAGAACAATTAATTTGAGTAATTAATTAAGGATCAATGTAATTAATATGGGTGGGTAAAGGTTAATTAATTTGTGTAATTAATTAAGAGTTAATTACTTAAATGTAATTAAGGAATAATTAACCAAGGATGATTAATTAAAAATAATTAATTAGAGAAGGTTGATTAAGGTGGATAGTTAAGGAATAATTCATTAATTGGATTGAAAATTAATTAATGGTTAAGTAAGCAGGATGCGTAGTGATGGAGGTAATCAATTAAGTCTATTTAAATTAATTAGAAATGGTGTGACTAATTAACCTTACTTATGGATGATTGAATAATATTGAATGCCTTGGATTATTTGTTATCCATGGTATGTGATTGTGATATTATGTGATATGGAATGTTTTGTAATATAAGATGTTGGGTCGAACAGTGATAATGTGATTATCTATGATAAATTGCTGTGTGAAAGTGACATCATATATTTAAGATTGAATTGAATTCACTTGAATAACGTGGGTAAGATGGTATTGAATTCGAAGAGACCGGAGTCGGGTGTTAGTAAATACCTGAAACCACTTCGACTTGTAATCTATAATAATTCTATATAGATTTGATATGTGAAATCAATAAGTTGGAATGGAATGATTTAAATGAATTGGACCATTTAATCTAAAGTTTTGGTACTTAGAAACTAATGTGTGAAATAAGTGTTGTCTATAACAAATTGTGGATTTGTAAATTGATACGAGTTACCCCCGGGTTTTAAGTAAGTTTTATGCTTTGGTATTCCATGTTAGATGGGTTTACTCACGCTGGTTTCCAGCCTGACCCGGGTGTTACTTTGATGTAATGCTCGGGTCAGACCGAGTATTACAGATTTCCAGGTAAGGACGTTCTGGAGCTCAGGAGACGAGTTGGATGGCAGGAACGTATGGAGTGTATTCCACTGTGTTATACTATAGATTGTATGGGACAAGTTAGTTTTAACTGTCCAGTATTTGTGTAATGTTGTAACCTGATCTATGAAATGTAAATGTACTGATACAGTTCTTCTTTGTAAAACTGTTATTTTACTTGATATTATATTTTGATCCGCTGCTAATGTAAGAATCTGTGTTGTGTTTTTGTTTCTTCTTCTTTTATCTCTTTCTTCTTTCTTAACTATCTGGAATTTTCGGGTTCGAAAATTCTGGGACGTTACATTCGCGATGTTGGATAATTTTATCTCCTATTCCACTTTTTATTCTTTTTCTTTAGATCTCATTAATGAATTCGATTAGGAAATGGTGTGTTAGTACGAATTCTTGTTCGTAGTTTACACGGTCTATTTCTACAGATGGAATAGAATTTTCCCTTGTCTATTTTCACATAAATGAAGTTAAATAGAGCATAAAAATAACTAAAGTTGTAAGTTTCTATTATTGGTTTATTTAATTATTTTAACATAATATGTTGAGTTTGAATTTTATTTTGTATACAAATCTATTGATTGGATTCTTGAATATTAGATTTATGCTATATAAATGATATGGAAATGAGACTTGTATGATTTTGAAGGAGTTGACATTTAAATGTTAGTTCAAGATGTAAACTCCGCATGCTTCGAAATTCCTGGGCGCATATATACATATACATACATGCATATATACATATACATACATGCATATATATATATATATACATACATACATATACATATATATAAAAGTATAAATAATGTACAGTTATAATGAACTAATCACATGGTTAATTAGATTATTAATTATTGCTAAATTCCTCTTAGAAAAGTAATTAATGGTAGAGGCAAAATAAGAAGTTTTCTTCTAAGGCCTCAATATGGATATGGTGAGATGTGTGACAATATACATGGAGAATGTTATAAATTATGACTAAGTTATAGGGATGTGAGGTCAGTTGTAACAACCCGACTTTTTCTCCACAGAAAGTCGCATCGTTAATTAAGAAAGAAAGGGATAGAAAAAGAAAAGATAGAAAAGAAGAAAGAACAACACATCATAATCTCACAGCGGAACGAATAAAATATAATATATCACATAAAATATTGCATAGTATCATATTACATCAGAGTACACAACTTATACAACACATATTAGACAGTTATAAACACCTGTCTATCATACATCTCAAACATCACAAAGATACAGACTCAATACAAACACAGCGGAATTACTATATATCTACTCGCTGAAGCCACCTGCTCCAAATCTCCTCCAGAATTCGTCAAAGCTAACCTGAATCCCTCGACTACTCAATACAATATTGAGTACCCAAGAGTTTAATAAAACAGAAAATAAACACTTGGGTCAGACATGGGTCTGGTGTGAGTAAACGGTTTAAAATTTGCTTAACTTTGAAAAACCTTTGAAAGAAAAGGTATCTCGTAAGACTTCCCGCACATAAACACGGAAATGTTTTTACCTTACGATAACCAAAACATTTGATAGGAAATCCGATTATATTATAATAGGGTCTAGGGTTTTCAAATAAAATACAGAAATAGCTGGAATGCTTACATCTCACGTTCCAACATAGTTGGGCACAACTAAATCGTACGGCACTTATTGGATTTTGGATTCCATACAATGGCAGGGCTACTGGGGTACCGCCCGTCACAGTACGTGGCCTAGATCACCGTACCGAGGAGTACGCCCGCTCCCCTGCAACACAAGGCCGGAACATCCCTTACTGGATAATTCCCGCATAAGAAACCCCGCGGTTGTAGCTAGCAACCGCCCACAAAGCCGAAATAAAAGGGACTCTAGACAGAGGAATCTTATACTACTTGGGCGCTACCCACTAACCTTGCTGCACCTCCCCTGTTTTAGCCATTCCCGGTTGATGAGGCTTGAGGTTACGATTACCTATAATCAGAACATATCACTTAGAATGCTCATCGTCCGCCTGACGATGTGCTGAAAGCATTCAATCCATACAAGTTCGTTCCGGGTTCGAACGAAACCGAAGGCATTATCTCGTTACACTCGTTTTGGAATCACCCTCAGAGTTAACGACAATAACCCTTGCACTCTGAATCTTCATCTTCACTTGAGATTCACGACCTATCGTTAATTTGGATCGATGTGGTATTCGGATATCCAAATCTGGAAACCCGATCCCGGTCTCATCGAAATCCAAAACGTATCTTTTAAGGCCAAGTTGTTTAAAGGTTTAAACATTTAAACTTATTCAGGATGATATAAATAGATAGATAAATCACATTATCACAATAGATAATTCATATCAACATTTATCTCACAAAGCAGCATATCACATATCATAGATATCATATCCAAATCATCCAGTATCAATCAATCACCCAATATCAATCAATCATCCATAAGCAAAATTGATTAACTCCAAATCAATTTAATTAACCTTTAATTAAATTAATTACTATCTTTTAATTACTTGGATTATCTTAATCCTGCTTATTATCATTAATTAATTACAAATTAATTAATTAAACATCTTAATGATCTTCCTTAATTAATCTTCCTTGATTAATTATACTTTAATTACATTCAAGTAATTATCCTTAACCATATTCAGTAATTAACAATTTGTAATTACTTATCTTAATTAATTACTTCTTAATTGATTATATTGACCTTGATTAATTAATCTAATTAATTAATCTTTAATTACTTCATTAAGTAATTATTAATCAATTATATTAACAAATAATCCTTAATTAATTACCTTATTAATTAATTACAATTTAATTAATAACACTTAGTAATTAATCTTAAATTAAACACATTTAATTTATCACATTAATTAATTAATTAAAATAATTAAGTAATTAACTCTTAATTACTTACATAAGTAATTATCTTCTAATTACTTCCATTAATAATCTTGATTACTTTCTTAATTAATTACTTAACAAATAAGTAATTCCATTACTAAATAATCCTTAATTCATTAATTAATTAACTACTCCAAAATTAATTAATCTCAATAATTATATTAATCAATTCCTAAGATTAATAACATCAAGTGATTACCCTTTTATCACTTTAACTAATTACCCCATGAGTAATTTTCCTATTAATTACTTCCATAAGTAATTTCATTCAATAAGTAACCAATAATTACTTTATTAAGTAATTACACTTAATTAATCCATAATTAAGTGATTATTTAAAATTAAATAAATAATTAACTAATTATTTAAAATTAATTAAATAATTAATTAATTAACTTCTTATATTTCAAAATCCTTAATTAAATAAGAAAACCATTTAACTTAATTAATCTCTTTACTTATTAACAAATCATATTTTTAATTAGGTATTCTTAAGTTCATGTCAAATTAATTTAACATAACTATCATAAAAATTAAATTGTTTAAATTAATCAAACTTAATAACATGAAATTAAACTATTCAGTTTGGTTTACAAAATTATAACTTAAACTTTCTTTGGAAATAAGGCATTTAAAAATCAAATTTAAATTAAAATAATTACTTTCAAAAACAATCATCTTAAGCCCTTTTTATATTTGAGAATAGATTCAAATAACATTTATAAAGTTTGATTTATATTTATTTTAAAACCACAAGTTTTAACTTTGTAAATTTGTTTCTTCTATAAAACTCGAACTTGATTTTATTTATTCAAACAAAAGTTTAATTTGCAAACTTTATCTTTCATAGTACTTAACCAATAAGCATACAACCTAAAATACTTGAGTTCGAACAGCAATCTACGCGAGCCTGCCCCGAGACAAACCCAGCCTCCTCTACTTCGAGTCGTCACCCTGAAAACACGAGCATCACTCCGAGACAACTCATCTTCCCCAGCTCCATCTCCCAATGCACACGAACGTGCACTGTGCACGTGCACTAACGTCGCCGGCCACCATAGATCATCGCGACCATCGTCGACGATCAAAATATCACTCGCGATCAAGAAATCGAACCCAGAAATCAAAACTCCACTTCGAATCGAAATCGAGTCGATCTCGACCAAAAGCTGAAACCACCATTGCCAGAAATCCACTCGTCCCCTTCGGCTCTGACCTCGAGAGCGTCAGACCTCTTCACTGTAGCCTCGTCACATCTTCCAGCAACCATCCCCACCACCGCGATTATCACCAGTATCCCTTCGGCGACGCAAATTCCTTGAGAAACTATCGACCAAAAACTGGAATGAAACCCTACTTCGTTCGAATTCGATCAATCCACCCATTAAAAAAAATCAATAGCATTTTTCCTGTACTCTCCATCTCCCCGACTACCTTCAACCCAATTATCGATCACCCCAACGCCGTCGATCGATGGTAATCGATCAAAACTTCCTTAACGTTTAACTCGAGAATGCTCACAAATTCCCAAACTAAAAATCATGATATATATATTAAAATTCATGATTTTCCATTACTATTTCATTCATACAATCAAAACTCAAAATTATTAAATTCATAAATTTTTAACCCAAATTAATGTTTACTGTGAATTTCAAAATTCCAAGTAAACTATTCATTTTAAAGACCTATAAGTATTTTTAGGTGAGATGTTTCATGATTACAAACAATTTTTGTTTACAAATCCCAGGCTAATTATGATGCATAGGTGAGATATTGAATTATTTAAGTAATCAAAGCCTGTTATTATCTCACAGAGGCTATATTTTTATTTCACAGGCATTCAAACACAACATGCATTCAATTCAATTCATGAATACAGGCAAACATCTTGATTTTGCTACATGTATCAAAAAGAAGAACAAGATTTAAACTGTTTTTAAAACTTGTTTATTTACTTTTTAATAGAGGACAGTTTGCTTATCTTAAAAATAACAGAGAACAGGGTAACATATATGTACATGCATTCACATCAGCTTCACAATAATATTTTGAATCTATGTTATAGCAAAAGTTATCACTGATCAATTTAACATCAGATTAAATACTGTTTTTAAAAGAAATTTACTCACATTTTTAAAGCAGAGAATAGAGTAGAGGCATTTTCCCAGGCTTTGAAAGCTGAGTTGTTTTAAATTGCCTTGCTGTTGAATTTGAATACTTGTATGCCTTCAATTTTTGATGATTTAAAAGTTGCTGTTGATCTTCATTCGAAATGCATGCTTGAATCCTAGATTTTTATCTTCATTTGCATTGAGAAATTTTACAGGCTTTGATCTTTTTCTTTGAAAATTTGTTTTCAGGTTTCTTTTAGATTTTAGAAAAGAGGAGAAAAAGAATTGAGAAAATATGTCTTGAACGATTTGGACTGAAGAAAAATGAAGATCAGATCTTCTTCTATATTTACTTATAATTTAAATTTCAAAAGAAATTAAGTATGCCACTTGTATTATTATAAATTAGACAAATGTTCATTGCATAAGTCCCTTAATTTACAAGTGTTAAAACAAGCAAAATTATGTTTAAAACCTTATTATAAAAGAAATTATATTTTAAAACCTTATTTACAAAAGTATTTATGTTTTCTTAATATGTAATTATGGATTTATATAAATTCATTTACTTATTTACAAACTATTTTAGTTTAAGAGATATTTTAAAAAGGAAAGTTTATTTAAAACCATATATACACACTTATAACCATTTTAAATTTGAGCATTTAAAAAGAAGACAAAACAAAGCTTGTTTAAATCCTTTTTAAACAATTTCATTTAAAATAAACAATTATCTTATATTTTGAAAATAATTGAATTAATCTAAACTATTCTTTGAAAAATATTAATTTTAAAACAAAGCTTTTAAATTCACAATTCATACATATATATTTATCAATAGATTTAATTAAATTTCAAACAATCCAAATTATAACATATATCTATATATATATTACAATTTGAAAAATTCATCTTTAAAACAAAACAAAAGATATTTCCATTCACAATATATATCAAATATATATATTATAAATAGAATAAGATTTTATTAGCTTTAACAAACAAATCTTATTAATATTGCCAAATTCAATATTTATTAACTTTTAAAAGATTAAATTAACCAATTTAAATTTAAATTCCATAGGATAATTATCAATCCAATTAAATTATCAATACAGATTATTAAATTTATATTGCTCAAAAACCCGGGATATCACATTCCTCCCCCTTTAAAATAATTTCGTCCCCGAAATTAAAAACAAAGTTAATTTAATAATCCAACAAAGATTTCAATCTCTAACAGCAAAGCATACCTATCATCCAATTACTAACAACCAAAGCATCCAATCAAACAATTAAACCTAACTAATTATCCTGATACAAATCAGAATAAATCTTACTAACACTATCTAGAGTTTCCCCGGATATAAATCACCGGGAGACCCGCTCTACAGAATCTAAACAAACTACACCCCATAATCCAGAGCTTCCCTTATCTCTAGATCCACTAATCTAAACAGAATATCAGATCACACCCAAGTCCAGCTCAAACTTCCAAATCCATCTGAACTGCAGATCCTATAACCAGCGATGAATCATACACGTACTCCCTCAGAGATACGTGAAATACAATGAATTCCAGCTATCCAAACTGGCCATTCAATCCTGTAGATCAAAGAACTACTCCTCTCGAGAACACAGGAAAATCCAAAATACTTCAGTGCTAACTTCCAAACTTACAAAATCTTATAGTTTTATATCGGAGAAAACTTAAACAAATTTCTAATCTCCAATTCCGAATTCCAAACTCTGACTCATCTCTGCATAACTCACCAGAAAAACTTGGACTACCCCAACTCTTTCTGATCAGCTCAACCCTTGCTGATGCTTCTTGAACAAATCTGAACCAAGCACAAGATGATCTCTAGATCCTATCAACAATATGATCTTTCCAAAATAAACTGAAATCCAAACTTGAAAACTAGATTTGACCAATCCATTTCCAAAAATTTCTGAGCTGCTACACCAACTCTTCTTTCTCTAAGAACCATCCTACTACCAGACTAACCACCGATATCGCTTCTGGAATCAAATCGATACGGAACTCTAACTCCAAATGTAGACAAACTTCTACTTCCTCGAATACATCCGGAAAAATTCTGACTACTTCAGTAGCTCCTACTTCCACATGAGAAACCTCAATCTCAAACAAAAGATTACCCAAGATGAATTCCCAAACTAATCGCAAGTCACTTTTGCGATCTTACCTAGTTCGGATTCCAAAGAAATTGTTCTCTTTTTACCAATTAAACGAGCCTTAAGCTTTTCCCAAACAAGGTTAACACTTCCAGAAAATCTTCACCAACTACCCGGACTGCTGAATAAAAGAACCACAAAGATTCTTGAACCATCGAAGAAACGGCCACACTACTGCTTCCAAACTCTATCTCGATGATACTACTAAGCCAAAGACCTCCTCGTCAGCACACCGAACATTTCGAGTTGCACTACTACCACAGCTAACCAAAAACTTCTAATCTATAGGCTTCTCAAAGCTAAAACCATCAACTAACCTCACAACGAACCTCCGAGACGACAGACATCTCTCAAGAAACTCGGGCTCCAAACCAAACGCCAACAACTTACTCTTCTTAAGGGAAACAATGAGAACATGTCCGAAGAACAACTAATCGACCTTAGTCCCATACTTCAAAATAGATAAAACTCTCTTACTCGATATCCAGAGAATTCCTATACAGCCGAGTCTTTCCTACGGTAGGCATCAACTGTTTCTCCAATACCTTCTTGATTTTGCTCCAAAAAGAACATCTCCTTCGGAAACATCCATAGATACTGCGTCTCATCACACAGCTGCTCCTTCCTGAAGTCGCCAAGCTTCCATTACTTACTTCTGCACAACCGACAGATCAACTCTAGAAAATCTGCTCACCCGAGCTCAACCAAATTTACACTCCAATAATGGACTTCGAATCTTTTAAAAAGATTTCCTTCAGAGATCCGAGAAAATCCTTACTCCCAGCTGCCAAACTTACATGAGACGGTATTGGGTTTACAGTCTCGATAGATACACTTCCAACCTCAAACATTCAAACTCCAACCAATGGTAGTCGTGTTACACACACCACCACCCTATCTACCTTTATAACTCATATTGGAAAATCCGAATAGATAATCCAACAAATAGGTAGAAGTAAATATATATATATATATATAGTTATATAAAAATTACAAATACGCTCTCTCAAGATAGACACCACTCCAGAGCTAGGTATTCACTCAACCTACAGCTCTGATACCAACTGTGACGACCCGAGGCAGTGGCGACCGGTAGGCTTTGCAACCATCCCAGCCCCGCTGTGGCTCACAGTGATACCTCGGGTTTGCTTTTACGGCCACCCTCTCGAGTCGCAACCAACCCCAAAAGGCCTTATACTACCCCCGGGGACATGTAGGGGTAAGAGTCTCCCGTTCGCCACCTAACGCAAAGCGAGAACCCCCTATCACGCTGTAATGTAGCAAACCCGATCCCGGTCTCATCGAAATCCAAAACGTATCTTTTAAGGCCAAGTTGTTTAAAGGTTTAAACATTTAAACTTATTCAGGATGATATAAATAGATAGATAAATCACATTATCACAATAGATAATTCATATCAACATTTATCTCACAAAGCAGCATATCACATATCATAGATATCATATCCAAATCATCCAGTATCAATCAATCACCCAATATCAATCAATCATCCATAAGAAAAATTGATTAACTCCAAATTAATTTAATTAACCTTTAATTAAATTAATTACTATCTTTTAATTACTTGGATTATCTTAATCCTGCTTATTATCATTAATTAATTACAAATTAATTAATTAAACATCTTAATGATCTTCCTTAATTAATCTTCCTTGATTAATTATACTTTAATTACATTCAAGTAATTATCCTTAACCATATTCAGTAATTAACAATTTGTAATTACTTATCTTAATTAATTACTTCTTAATTGATTATATTGACCTTGATTAATTAATCTAATTAATTAATCTTTAATTACTTCATTAAGTAATTATTAATCAATTATATTAACAAATAATCCTTAATTAATTACCTTATTAATTAATTACAATTTAATTAATAACACTTAGTAATTAATCTTAAATTAAACACATTTAATTTATCACATTAATTAATTAATTAAAATAATTAAGTAATTAACTCTTAATTACTTACATAAGTAATTATCTTCTAATTACTTCCATTAATAATCTTGATTACTTTCTTAATTAATTACTTAACAAATAAGTAATTCCATTACTAAATAATCCTTAATTCATTAATTAATTAACTACTCCAAAATTAATTAATCTCAATAATTATATTAATCAATTCCTAAGATTAATAACATCAAGTGATTACCCTTTTATCACTTTAACTAATTACCCCATGAGTAATTTTCCTATTAATTACTTCCATAAGTAATTTCATTCAATAAGTAACCAATAATTACTTTATTAAGTAATTACACTTAATTAATCCATAATTAAGTGATTATTTAAAATTAAATAAATAATTAACTAATTATTTAAAATTAATTAAATAATTAATTAATTAACTTCTTATATTTCAAAATCCTTAATTAAATAAGAAAACCATTTAACTTAATTAATCTCTTTACTTATTAACAAATCATATTTTTAATTAGGTATTCTTAAGTTCATGTCAAATTAATTTAACATAACTATCATAAAAATTAAATCGTTTAAATTAATCAAACTTAATAACATGAAATTAAACTATTCAGTTTGGTTTACAAAATTATAACTTAAACTTTCTTTGGAAATAAGGCATTTAAAAATCAAATTTAAATTAAAATAATTACTTTCAAAAACAATCATCTTAAGCCCTTTTTATATTTGAGAATAGATTCAAATAACATTTATAAAGTTTGATTTATATTTATTTTAAAACCACAAGTTTTAACTTTGTAAATTTGTTTCTTCTATAAAACTCGAACTTGATTTTATTTATTCAAACAAAAGTTTAATTTGCAAACTTTATCTTTCATAGTACTTAACCAATAAGCATACAACCTAAAATACTCGAGTTCGAACAGCAATCTACGCGAGCCTGCCCCGAGACAAACCCAGCCTCCTCTACTTCGAGTCGTCACCCTGAAAACACGAGCATCACTCCGAGACAACTCATCTTCCCCAGCTCCATCTCCCAATGCACACGAACGTGCACTGTGCACGTGCACTAACGTCGCCGGCCACCATAGATCATCGCGACCATCGTCGACGATCAAAATATCACTCGCGATCAAGAAATCGAACCCAGAAATCAAAACTCCACTTCGAATCGAAATCGAGTCGATCTCGACCAAAAGCTGAAACCACCATTGCCAGAAATCCACTCGTCCCCTTCGGCTCTGACCTCGAGAGCATCAGACCTCTTCACTGTAGCCTCGTCACATCTTCCAGCAACCATCCCCACCACCGCGATTATCACCAGTATCCCTTCGGCGACGCAAATTCCTGGAGAAACTATCGACCAAAAACTGGAATGAAACCCTACTTCGTTCGAATTCGATCAATCCACCCATTAAAAAAAATCAATAGCATTTTTCCTGTACTCTCCATCTCCCCGACTACCTTCAACCCAATTATCGATCACCCCAACGCCGTCGATCGATGGTAATCGATCAAAACTTCCTTAACGTTTAACTCGAGAATGCTCACAAATTCCCAAACTAAAAATCATGATATATATATTAAAATTCATGATTTTCCATTACTATTTCATTCATACAATCAAAACTCAAAATTATTAAATTCATAAATTTTTAACCCAAATTAATGTTTACTGTGAATTTCAAAATTCCAAGTAAACTATTCATTTTAAAGACCTATAAGTATTTTTAGGTGAGATGTTTCATGATTACAAACAATTTTTGTTTACAAATCCCAGGCTAATTATGATGCATAGGTGAGATATTGAATTATTTAAGTAATCAAAGCCTGTTATTATCTCACAGAGGCTATATTTTTATTTCACAGGCATTCAAACACAACATGCATTCAATTCAATTCATGAATACAGGCAAACATCTTGATTTTGCTACATGTATCAAAAAGAAGAACAAGATTTAAACTGTTTTTAAAACTTGTTTATTTACTTTTTAATAGAGGACAGTTTGCTTATCTTAAAAATAACAGAGAACAGGGTAACATATATGTACATGCATTCACATCAGCTTCACAATAATATTTTGAATCTATGTTATAGCAAAAGTTATCACTGATCAATTTAACATCAGATTAAATACTGTTTTTAAAAGAAATTTACTCACATTTTTAAAGCAGAGAATAGAGCAGAGGCATTTTCCCAGGCTTTGAAAGCTGAGTTGTTTTAAATTGCCTTGCTGTTGAATTTGAATACTTGTATGCCTTCAATTTTTGATGATTTAAAAGTTGCTGTTGATCTTCATTCGAAATGCATGCTTGAATCCTAGATTTTTATCTCCATTTGCATTGAGAATTTTTACAGGCTTTGATCTTTTTCTTTGAAAATTTGTTTTCAGGTTTCTTTTAGATTTTAGAAAAGAGGAGAAAAAGAATTGAGAAAATATGTCTTGAACGATTTGGACTGAAGAAAAATGAAGATCAGATCTTCTTCTATATTTACTTATAATTTAAATTTCAAAAGAAATTAAGTATGCCACTTGTATTATTATAAATTAGACAAATGTTCATTGCATAAGTCCCTTAATTTACAAGTGTTAAAACAAGCAAAATTATGTTTAAAACCTTATTATAAAAGAAATTATATTTTAAAACCTTATTTACAAAAGTATTTATGTTTTCTTAATATGTAATTATGGATTTATATAAATTCATTTACTTATTTACAAACTATTTTAGTTTAAGAGATATTTTAAAAAGGAAAGTTTATTTAAAACCATATATACACACTTATAACCATTTTAAATTTGAGCATTTAAAAAGAAGACAAAACAAAGCTTGTTTAAATCCTTTTTAAACAATTTCATTTAAAATAAACAATTATCTTATATTTTGAAAATAATTGAATTAATCTAAACTATTCTTTGAAAAATATTAATTTTAAAACAAAGCTTTTAAATTCACAATTCATACATATATATTTATCAATAGATTTAATTAAATTTCAAACAATCCAAATTATAACATATATCTATATATATATTACAATTTGAAAAATTCATCTTTAAAACAAAACAAAAGATATTTCCATTCACAATATATATCAAATATATATATTATAAATAGAACAAGATTTTATTAGCTTTAACAAACAAATCTTATTAATATTGCCAAATTCAATATTTATTAACTTTTAAAAGATTAAATTAACCAATTTAAATTTAAATTCCATAGGATAATTATCAATCCAATTAAATTATCAATACAGATTATTAAATTTATATTGCTCAAAAACCCGGGATATCACATCAGTCAAAAGCACACAGAAGCTTACCTAGCTAATCTGGCTACCAGTAGTGTGACATTGAGTCTTATGTGAGATATCGCCTATAATAAGTAACCACGGATGGCATGAGATTTGCTCCAAGTTCTATAGGGTTAATCTGTCCAGCTAACCTGACTACTAATACATACGAATAGTCGGACTAATACGAGATGTCATTATGGGGTACAGATCATAATACGAAGGACGTGCTCTAGGGATTAAAGGTATTTAGTAGGTGTTTGAGGGCCTGCCTCTTCTTTATGTAGGATGTAGTAAATGTTCGGGATTTTGGGTTAGGAATGATAGAGGATATCTTGAGAAAGGGACCGCGTCAATAGGAAGTAGTAAGTGATTGAAGAGATTCCATGCAATGTTATCTAGATAGTTACGAGTGAGGAGTCCGCCTTGGGATATATATTAAATAACGGGGACCTTCCTTAAATAAGATATTAAATGGTTGGAGTCTGCTTAAGTCCTTAAAAGGTATTAAGTGACTTGGGTACCATCTCTTACATTGATGGGACATTATGGACGATGGATGTGGGTTATCGGGTTGATAACAAATTGGTTATGGGCTTATAATTGGAAAGACTTTTTATTTGGAAAAGCCTTTAAGCTTATATTTGGAAATATTTATGATGTAGGAAGAATGCGTAAGACGTATCCCTATTTAGATTATACCGTCCAAGTACTAAGATAGTAAGGCTCGAGATTTTTATTCATTAGATATATGTTGTTCTAACTCTCTCCTTATTACAGTATAGGTTAGAGAAGGAAATGATTATCCAAATGGAGATGATGATGATGATAGGAGCTTATGGTAGTAGTTTATTTACCTATTTATGTTATTTTTGATGGACCCATTTAAAGATAATAATGTATTTTGAACATGTTATATCTCGGTTATGTAACAATTATTATTGACATTGTGTTATGGTTTTATGATATTTGGAATTTTAAATAAAATTATTACTGTTTATGTTATTATATTGTATCATTCCATTGTAAGATTTTGAATGTGTAGATAAATAGCTCTGTATTATTCTTTTTACTAACCAACAACCAACTTTGGAGTGGGTCTAGGTTGCGATGGGACTTTCTAAGTCAGAATTTAAGTACATTTCAGGGTGGGTGTTACATTTGGAATCAGAGCATAGGTTACCCAATCAATAGGGAAATGTATATGTATAAGAGACATACTTGTTATTTTTGAAAGAATTTTTCCAAAAACCCTATTATATACATATACATATACATACATACGTACGTACGTACATACATACATACATACACACACACATATATATATATATATAATAAACGTACACATATACACCAGGCAGATCTTCATTTCAATGTATAATACCATCTTAGGAAATTATACCTAAAAGCTCAACATATAGATAATTGATATGGATAATAATCATTCTTCTTCTAAGGCTAGGTACCCTGCCCAAGTAAGACCCGCCATTCAAAGGATGCTCAAATGGTCTAAAATATACCTCAAACAAGCAGGTCAAGTCCATGTTCCTCAATAGGCTTCATCGGGGGCACCCGTTGCCACGCCTGCTGAAGCAGCACCTCATTTTGGAACTGAAAACTTCGTGGAGACAAAGGAATGGATAAACTACTACAAAAGGATATTTCAGAAGCTAGGTTGGGAGGACCAATTGAAGAAGAGAATGGCAGCATGGCATCTTGAGGGAGAAGCTTTAGATTGGTAGAATATGGTGGCTAAGAAAAGCGTTGATAGAATTGTCACTTGGGATGAATTCAAGAACCGATTTGAGACACGGTTTATGTTAGAGTAGAAGTGAGCTTGCAATTAAAGAGGTTTATACAGCTCAGGTAGGGAGACTCCACTCTAAACCAGTATATTAGTAAATGTACAGAACTAGCCCAGTTTGGAATGAGTTTAATAGAAACATCCATGAAAAAATCCACAAAGTTTGTCAAGGGCCTAAACTCCTTACTTAGGGAATTGTTGTTTACTCAAATACCTATTGGCGCCACATAAGAGACGTAGTGGAGATGGCTTTGCTACAAACGGATAATTCTATGGGGAAAAGGATGGAGAAGGAGAAGGCAGGACCTATATAGAATCAAGGAGGAGCCAAGAAAGGAAATTTTGGGCAAATAAGAAGTCGAAAGGAAAGTTAAAGAAAGAAAGCATGGTGTGCAAGAGATGCCAAAAAAGGATATCTCTCTAAGGATTATAGGGTGAATTCGTGGAAGGAAGCATTCGTGGAGGATATCTCTCCAAAGATGATAAACGAAGCGTAGAATAGGCAAGCCGACACAATAGAGGTTGTCCCTTTTCCGAGTAGACCACCATGGAGAGACCAAGGGAAGACAACAATGAAAGGTACAACTCTTGTTTTAGGGAATAAAATTCGTACTCTATTTAACTCCGGAGCATCACATTCCTTTATAGTTGTGAATGTGATGAACTCCTTAAGTCATCAAACCTAAACTGTCACCAACCCAATAGTAATCTTGAATCCTATTGACGGATTGATACATCTTTTCTCAATTTGCAAAGACATAACGTTAGACATATGTGACATTGATTTCATATGTGATGCCTATGTTCTAAATTTGGAGGGGTATAGAAAATTGATGCACACCCTAGAGTTTAGCCGAGTTAAGACATCTCTACTTAATGAACCTATCGCAAAAAGAACATTCTTCTGCACCAATAGTTCAAGAATTCTTAGATGTCTTTGAAGAATGTTAACAAGAAAACTTGTCAAACTTCAAAGTTGGTTTTAAGAAAAAGGTTAGACTTTTAAATCTCTCTTGGTTAAGTAGATGAAGAACGGATATTGATATTCCCTTCAATACACCCTTTTGACTAGGTTTCTACTGCGAAAACCTTTCTTTTCTGACCTTTTGACCCAGTCGAAACACTTAAATTCCCTTCTTTATGACCTTTCAAGCCAACTGGGGTAATTTGACTACCCCTTCGGAACCTCCCTTTCAAAAATATTGTAGAACAAAAAAAGATGGCTCTATGGATTTAAGGGTAAGGTTTGACAAGGTGGGTTTCGACCTTGTTGAAAGCTAGGTTAGTTTGTGACATAGGATTAGTTCTGGAATCTAAGGTAAAACCAGCTTGGTAAAAAGTTTTGACTCACTAGAGGTGAATGTTTGATGAATGGTGATTTGTAGTTAAGGACTTGGATTACTTGAGAAAGAAGGTGTTACGACTCACTCAGAAGGTGCCTTTCGATGAGGTTGATACTTGTAAAATATAGTTAAATCCAAATAAAAAGCTTTTGAAACAACTATATAATCAAGAATATTGAAATCTTCCCTTTATTAATCCAATAATGACTACTTCTTTTTCCCAATTTTGATTACAAATTAGGGTTTACAACTTTGCAATGTTAAGAAATTACAAGTCCTGAATGAATGAATTCGGATCTCCAAAAACAGATCCCTTAGGTCTTATTTATAGATGCGGGTTGGCACCTTTCGACCCAGTGCTTTCGACTTGGTCAAAAGGTGGCTTCAAATGCCTTCCGACTCCTTCGAACACCTGCGCACCCTTCTACAATGCTTTCAAACGGGTTCGAATGCCTTCGTCTTCGTCGAAAGGAGTGGTTGCGCGTTTTCTTCTTTATGTTGCTTTGTTTTTACAAGGAATAAAGGTAAAAGCTTTCGACCTTGTTGATAGGCAGTTTCAAGGTGTTTCGAAGGTGTTAAAGTGCTGACGGTTTCGATGTTGTTAGTAGGTTTCGAACTTATGCTTGCGACTTGATGCGGATTTTTCCCTGGATATTAAAGGCTTCGACCGGTTCAAAAAGCTTGATTTTGCTTTGGAAAGGGTTGTTCTAACCAAGGCGTGTTTCTGAGCGGTTTGAATGAAGGAGAAACCTTTGGTTTCGAAAGGTATGGCGCGCATATGAAGGGTTTTCATTCCTTGTCTTTGAAAGGTGTCGCTTTAACTCAATCGAAAGGTCTTCATGCATGCGGAAGTACCTGCTTCGAAAGGTGATTTCTTGAAACGGAAGGGTACTTTCTACCCTTTCGACCTCTTCGAAAGGTTGTGATATTTCTAGTCTTTGGCTGTGCATCCCTTCGACTCCTTTGAAAGTTCTTGCTGGAGCTTCTTTCTCTTGATCTTCTTTTTCTTCTATTTAATCCGGTTTTGATAAGGTTGAAAGGATATTCGGTAGTAACATTTGCCCCCCTTGTGAAGGGATGCCCTTGAACTTCCAACTCAATCATCTCGAAACCCTCAATATTTCCAACCTATTAATATTCTAGCGTGAATCTTGGCCGTTCATTTAAATTAGATTGGGCGGTTAGCTATCTTTGCTAACTTTTCTTATAAATTACGTTATTCTGTTCTCCTCTTTCATTCATCTGCATTCAAAATTAACTTCGAGCAAAATCAAAGTTTTTTCTCAAATAATTTTTATCTCCAACAAACAAGAATTTAGATTTAAAGTAAGTCTCTTTTATCTCATTTTTCTTGCTAAATTTTTCATTTTACAGTAATTTCGATTCTTAAAATATTCTTGGATCAGATCTGTATTATTGCTTTGGATTCAGTGGATATCGTTTAAGTTTCCATTTGCTTGGAAGCATTCTGTAATTTTTTTTCTTACCATGATTTGATTTGATTTCCTGTTAATTTTCATTTTAATCCTACCAGATTCAGATTTTACCGTTATTGTTGTTTTTAGAGTATTCAATTTTTCATCTCAAATATTTCAAAATTTAAAGTTGTCGATTCGTGTTCAGATTTATTTGTTTATTAGCTTTTTTAATTCCTGGGTTGAAATTGGGTTTGGGGAAGATGAAAGTTTCCGTTAACTTCACCTAGAATTTTTGAGTTGTACGAATCAAAATTTGGCGCTATAATTTTACCTTTTTACCCATTCGAAACGGATTAAGGTAACAACTTTTTTTTTGCTTTTTTAGCCTCTTTCGATGGGGTCGAAAGGTAATGTAGCGCTTTATTTGATTGACTTCATCGAAAGGCTATATATAGTATAATTAGTATGCAATCAACCTTTTCGAAAGCAATTTTGTATTTTAGCACATTTAGATACCTTTCGACAAAGTTGCCTATTGTATCTTAATAGAAAATTACCTAATACACCCTTTCGAAAGCATGAACTTTATCTTATAGGTTTCATGTGGCGCCCCATCTCTATACCCACACTAACAAAGAACACTACGATGTAGTGCTGTCAATTAGCACGAAGAATAAGGCTGTGGAGGAGCGACCATCCATGTAACTTCTTTGTGCGAGCACCGATATGTCAGATAGAATAGAATGCATATCATTTAAGGAGGAAATCCGACATACCGATACAAAATCAAAGATATCACACGGTGGCTATATATATAATCTTCGGAAACAAACATAGAAATAATCATAACTTAAATCAGTCACAGACATCCATATCACAAAGGCGGAAGAAGATATGAATATGTATATAACACATGAAAGTGTACATCAGAGTAGTGGTCAAAAAGATCCACGATAATACAAAAGAATAGCAACACGTGTTATACAAAAGAATAAGTACACAACATAAAGTCTATATGTAAAATGTGTACAACCAAAAACTACTAATCTATGTAGTTAGCCAAAAGTCAGAATAATCCTTAAGGGAAGTCAAGCAGAAGCACCTGTAACATCTCAGTCTGACCCGAGTATTATTTATAAGAAAATAATAAACGGATCAGTCTAGCTATAAATATCAGATGATAAGGTATAGGATAAATAATATGGCATGAACATGTAACGACCATAACGGCATACTACTATAAGTATGAAAATGATAATCAACAACAGATTAACCAATATCACAAGAATCTTCTCAAAGATAAAATAGGGTATCATACCCTAAACTTGTATTCATAACAAGTCAATAACACATGAATTCACCAATGCACAAAAATTGATATCATATCAATGAAAATCATGAAAATTGGTGAAGCACAAATTCCAGAAATCAACACACGAAATCCAGAAAAACACATAAAAAGGGGGGAGGCCTAACACATGAACGGGAGCTTGAAAACTCACCAACGCGTATAACACATGAACGAGAAGCTATCTCATGGAAGCTATCCATTAAATTTTAACACATGAACGGCCCGAAGACCATGGGGTGCTACCCCATATATGTGATGATGAAACATCACAAAAGCGGGGTCTAGTCTCCCTCACAGACAAAGAGACATCGCTCAATCGCTAGTCTAAATCACAAAAATGATCGTCATGATCATAAGGAAGTGTCAATTACACTAAGCTAGTAAATATATGAGTTTAGCTTCATGTCCCATAACCACTAGCTTAACTCAAATATTTACGAACAAATTGTAGATCTTCACTAGAAAATTGTCACAAAAGGGTTCAATCGAACAAGTCCAAGAGCTAACCGACGAAGTGAACGCAAGCATTTCATACCACTCGTTTTACTATGTCGTTTAATTCGATTTCTCATCCGAGTAAAGTAAAGGCTTGTATATACTAGTAGATTAGAAAACGGTTTGAGAAAACGAGCTTTATATTTAAAACAGTGTTGAAATCGCTTTGATGAAAGAGTTATGATATTTACTACTAGTATTGAAGCCTTCACATTTTTGAAGTGACAAGTCACAAAACGATTGTTGAAACAAATCGCATCACAAAATTTCACGTTCAAAGACGTGAGAAAATCCATGGAAATCAGCTCAAAATACATCAAAGTGGAAGTAGGTAATGCGGCCAAGAATGCCGAGCGACCTAACATGATACAGGTCAAACGACCTAGTGGTATCAAGGGCTGAGCGACCTAGTGGTGTACAGGGCCGAGCGACTTAAAGAAGTCAAGGCCATGCGACCTAACAACATTAAGGTGCGAGCGACCTAACGACTTAACGAAGCCACGCGATCTAGCATAAAACAGGTCAAACGACCTAACAAGGTTGAGGCCATACGACCTAAGACCTAACTGTCCAAACGACCTAAGGAGATGTGGTCGAGCGACTTAACAGAAGTAGGTCTAACGACCTAAAATCGGAGGCCAAGCGACCTAGTGGTTGCGCCCTAATAGGAATGGCAGAGCGACCTAAGGTCTGCGACCTAAAGGTGAGCGACCTAAGAGATATGAGGTCCAGCGACCTAATTGAAAGAGACTCGCGACCTAAAGCCACGTGACCTAAAACTGGCGACCTAAAGACTCGCGACCTAGAGGCCAGCGACCTAAATTGGCAATGGGTCTAACGACCTAACAGATGCAGGCCAAGCGACCTAAGGAGCACGCGAGCGACCTAGGGGGTAAATGAGCTAACAAGCAGGCAAGGCTGGGTGAGTTAATTTCCCAACGACCTAGCGACCTTATCCATTCGAGCGACCTAATTATGGAGCGACCTAAAGAGAGAAGGCCTAGCGACCTAAATTGGTGCGCGACTTACGACCTAGCAGGGTCGAGTGACCTAGTGCCGCCTTGTGATATAAGGTCGGAAACGACCTAAGGAGATGCGACCTATAGCCTGCGCGACTTTTCCACGCGAACGACCTATCGAGGCCAGAGCGACCTAGTGCCAGAATTTGCCAAAAACACTGAAAATTAGAGTTTCTCGCCAATCCAATCCAAACCAAATGCAAATATGCATGCTAAAGTGATGGAAAATCATCCCCAACAGTCTAATGACATTTATAGGCAAGATGTGAGATTAAAAATCTCACCTTTTCACTAAAATGGATGAAGATGAAGCTTGAAAGCAAGGAGAAGCAATCCAAAGCTTGAATCCACTATCTTCTACTCGAATTTGGAGTTGAAAATTGGATTTGCAATTGAATTTGAGTTTGGAGTTTTAATTTCCCTTTCCCACCACCATTTTTGATGAAGCTTGAATGTTAAAACAAATGATGAGTGAAGTGAGGAAGAGGGTTGGGCTGAACTAAAGAAGGTGCAGTCCAAACCAAAGTCAAAGGTGGGAAAAAGTGACGAAATTTCCACTTACTCCAAACATATCGAAGTTTACACTCAAAAAGATCGCAAACGTCATTTTGAACTCAATGGAAGTGGTCTCGAGTCCTAATTTGACCGTATGCAAAAAGTAGCTTTTCGGACCAAAATCCGATTAACGATAAAATATTTAAATAACATATTTAAGTATAAATTCGATAAATATGCGGGTTGTTACAGGCTCTCCTCCTTAAAGAAATTGCGTCCTCGCAATATATGAGATGGAAATAAAAAGTAACAACCATAAAATCATATTAACACAAAAGAAATTGGAATTAAGAAGTTTTCCTCAAAGAGCATGAGAGAGTAATTCCGGATGTGTACGCTCGATGAATTCTCTAGTTTCCCAAGAGCAATCCTTAGGATTTGAGGACCATTGAACTTTAACAAGCGGAACATCTTTATTTCGAAGACGTTTGATCTCCGAAGCAATAATTCGAACAGGATGCTGCTCATAAGTTAAATTAAGTGAAACTTCAATCTCTTCCACAACACCGGGCTCAAGAATAGAATCGGAATCCCGAAGGCACTTCTGTAATTGAGAAACGTGAAACACGTCATGCATGGCAGAAAACTGAGCCGGTAATGAAAGGCGATAAGTCATGGAACCAATACGTTCAGTGATGGGAAATGGCCCAATGCGAGGCGCTAGCTTTCCCGATCGACTGAAACGTACAACACCTTTCATAGGTGAAACACGAATAAATACAAGATCACCAACAGAAAATTCTAATTTCCTTCTTCGATTATCGGTATAGGATTTTTGCCTACTCTGGGCTTCTTTCATCCTATGTCGAATAAGTTCAATCTTTTCTGTGGAATCTCGAATAAAATCTGGTCCTAAAACCAGTTTCTCACCGGCCTCAAGCCAACAAGAAGGAGATCGGCATGGCCTTCCATAGAGTGCCTCGAAAGGTGCCATACCAATACTAGCTTGGAAGCTGTTATTATAGGAAAATTTGACAAGTGAAATATGATCTTCCCAACTTCCACCAAAGTCGAGAACACAAGCACGAAGAAGATCTTCAAGAGTTTGATTCACACGCTCAGTTTGTCCATCGGAATGGGGATGATAAGCTGTGTTAAAATTAAGCTTCGTTCCCAAAGCTTTTTGAAGACTCTTCCAGAATCCATTAGTGAATAATGGATCACGATCACTAACAATGGAAGAAGGAACTCCATGCAGTTTAACAATTTCTTTGATAAAGAGTTTGGCCAGAAGAGGAACGGTTCGGTTCGATCGAATAGGAATAAAATGGGCAGATTTAGTAAGTCTATCAACAATCACCCATAAGCTATTATGACCCGAACGAGAACGGGGAAGGCCATCAATAAAATCCATGGAAATTTGATCCCACTTCCAAACTGGAATTTCCAATGGTTGCAATAACCCACCAGACCTTTGATGTTCAGCCTTAACAAGTTGGCAAGTCATGCAACACTTAACAAAGTTAGCGATATCAGATGTCATTCCCTCCCAGTAATAAAGTCGCTTCATATCTGCGTACATTTTACTGCTACTGGGATGAATAGAATACTTGGAACGATGAGAATCTTCTAGAATATCTCTACGAAGATCACTAATATTTGGTACGATCAGTCTAACAAATTTCCAAATGTCGCCACGAAAATCAATATCGAAGTCTTTCAAACCTTCAATATCGGTTTTATCCTTAAGATTTTGGCCAAGTGAAGCCAATTCAGGATTTAGCTGTTGAGCTTCAAGAATGCAGTCTAAAAGAGAAGGACGAGCCTCAAGGCTACATAGGACAAAAGATGAACATAAATCGGAGACACGGTCTCGAATATCACAAGTGGATAAAACCTCGAGATCCCTCCATTCGGATATCATCATAGAAACAACCGCTTGTTGCTTGCGACTAAGTGCATCAGCAACTCGATTTCCCTTTCCGGGAGTATAAAGGATATCAAGATCATAAGAGGCAAGGAACTCGAGCCAACGCTGTTGACGCAAATTAAGTTCCTTTTGAGAGAATAAATATTTCAAAGACTTATGATCAGTATAAAGTATGAATTTCTCTCCCAAAAGATAGTGTTGCCAAATTCGAAGGGCGAAAACAATAGCTGCGAGTTCTAAATCATGTGTGGCATATCTAGTCTCAGCCGGCTTCAATTGCCTAGAAGCATAAGCGATAACACGTTCTTTTTGCATAAGAACGACACCCAAACCAACGCGACTAGCATCGGTATAAACGACAAAATCTTGATTCCCTTCGGGAATAACAAGAATAGGAGCATCAGAAAGGAGTTCTTTTAATTTCTGAAAAGAAGTTTCACATTTGTCCGACCAAATGTATTTAACACCTTTCTTTGTTAAGCTAGTAAGAGGCACGGCAATCTTAGAAAAGTCTTTTATGAAACGGCGGTAATAACCAGCCAATCCGAGAAAGCTACGGATTTCAGTCACACTCTCCGGTCTTTTCCAATTTTGAATCGCTTCAATCTTTGAAGGATCCACTGATATTCTGGATTCGGAAATAATATGACCGAGGAACTTCACACTAGATTGCCAAAAGTGGCATTTAGAAAATTTTGCTTTTAATTTATTGCTTCTAAGAGTTTCCAATACAATCCGAAGATGCTTTTCATGTTCCTCCTCGGTTTTAGAATACACAAGAATATCATCAATAAAGATGAGAACAAACCGATCGAGAAAATCTTTGAAAACTCGATTCATAAGGTCAACGAAATAAGCCGGAGCATTCATTAAACCAAATGGCATAACTAGTCATTCATAAGATCCATAACGAGTACGGAATGAAGTTAAAAGAATACTATCCTCTGCGATACGAAGCTGATGAAAACCGGTAGCCAAGTCCAATTGTGAAAAGACTCTAGCACCACTAAGTTGATCAAATAGATCATCAATCCGAGGCAAAGGATATTTATTCTTAATAGTAAGATCATTAAGCTTGCGGTAGTCAACGCAAAGCCTAAGTGTACCATCGGACTTATTTACGAAAATAGCTGAAGCTCCCCAAGGCGAGGAACTAGAGCGAATAAGTTGCTTTGTCTCTAACTCGGATAATTGTTTCCGCATCTCTTCATTCTCCTTATTGGACACGCGATAAGGAGGACGGGTAATAGGTTGAGCTCCAGGTATAAGATTAATTTTGAACTCAATTGCTCGCTTAGGTGGTAGTCCTAAAACGGGCTCAAAGATGTCGGGAAATTCACGAACGATGCGAATAAGAGAAATGACATCTTCCTCGTCATCATTATCATTATCACGAGGATTTAAGGAATATAAAGATGCAACCAAAGCGGAATCCGAATCTTTAAGAATAATAGAAATCTGATTAACAGATTGCGGATGACAGAGATAAATAGTCCGCTCAGGACATAGGATATGAGCTTCATAACGAGTAAGCCAATCCATACCCAAAATCATTCCAAAGCCTAAGTAACGCATGACATGCAAATCGGCTAGGAAAGAAAAATCACACAAAATAATCTCGACATCTTTACAAAGCAGACTAAGAGTTGCGGATCCACCAACCGGATTCGCAATTCTTAAAGAAGTCATTAAAGCAACAACACTTAAAGAAAAATTATCGACCAGTTCCTTTGATATAAAAGAATGGGATGCACCTGTATCAAAGAGAACTCTAATAGGTTGATCATGAAATATAATAATGCCATCAAGGACAGAATGAGACATACCTTGTCCGCGAGATGTGTTGCCAGGGGCTTGAGCAACGTTTAACTTTCCCTCCTTGTCTTGAAGCTTAGGACATTGATGCATAAAATGATCTGGACTTTTACAATAGCGACAAGAGCGGGGCTTTGAACACTTGTTCGAAAAATTTCCCTTAGCACCACAGTTAAAGCATTTCCTATCACTGGGGGAAAATGCCTTTGCAGCAGGAGTTGCTTGCTTACCCTTTTTGTTGGGATAAGTACCTTTGAATTTGTTTGGCCTCTTCTTGTTGTTGAAGTTTGATTTGGAAGCCACCACTTCAACATCACTGTCCTTATCAGCCTCTTCAAGACGAAGAGCGATATCAATAAGTTGGTCGAAAGGAACTTCTAACTTTAGAAGTAATGGCTTCTTGAGATTTTTATTTAGGCCATAGACGAACCTCTGGTTCTTCTTCAATGGGGTGTTGATGTATTCAACCCCATATTTGGACAGTGACTCGAAGGATGCGACATAATCTGTCATAGAGGATTCACCTTGAACAAGGTCTATAAAACGACGAGCCAATGTTACCTTCTCTGCTTCTGGTACGAATTTTAATTCAAAGCGTTCCTGGAATTGCTCCCAGGTGAGATCTGCTTCGTTAATTTTAGAAATAAGAAGTTCGTACCAATCCAATGCTCTCTCTTGGAGCATACTGGATGCCACCTGAACACGGTGAAGATCGAGAAGATTCATGCGAGAAAAGATTCTATCGCATGTTCTTAACCAAGCCTGGACCTCGATAATAGTTTCGGAACCTTTGAATGGTTTCCCACCCAAGATGGTATAATCATTGCACAAACGTGCAAACCCAGACTTAGGATGAGAAGGTTCCTGAT
Organism: Allium fistulosum; assembly: GCA_030737815.1. NCBI lineage: Eukaryota > Viridiplantae > Streptophyta > Magnoliopsida > Asparagales > Amaryllidaceae > Allium > Allium fistulosum. The sequence continues at coordinate 1,265,194,901 of CM060903.1, forward strand.
TAGGACCAGCTGCCTGAGCATTCTTTACTAAATCAAGAAGCTGTTGAGCAGTCATAAAAACTCCATCCTGGGGAGTAACAGTAGATGGTCCGGCTCTGGGAGACCCGGTCTAGACATTCTCTTCTCTAAGAAAGAGAGAAGAAGAAAAAGGTTATTCACCAAATGATTATCAAGAAATCTTGATAGATGGAACAAGGAATCATAAAGAAGACAAGATGACTCGGTTCGAAGACTCGAACAAAATCCTGAAACACAACTCCTAAGGTGGACTTAGGACGATGATCCTTGTTAAGTTATTCTACATTGTTCCGAAGTTTGGCTCTAATACCAAGCTGTGGCTCCCCACCTCTATACCCACGCTAACAAAGAACACTACGATGTAGTGCTGTCAATTAGCACGAAGAATAAGGCTGTGGAGGAGCGACCATCCATGTAACTTCTTTGTGCGAGCACCGATATGTCAGATAGAATAGAATGCATATCATTTAAGGAGGAAATCCGACATACCGATACAAACTCAAAGCTATCACGCGGTGGCTATATATATAATCTTCGGAAATAAACATAGAAATAATCATAACTTAAATCAGTCACAGACATCCATATCACAAAGGCGGAAGAAGATATGAATATGTATATAACACATGAAAGTGTACATCAGAGTAGTGGTCAAAAAGATCCACGATAATACAAAAGAATAGCAACATGTGCTATACAAAAAAGAATAAGTACACAACATAAAGTCTATATGTAAAATGTGTACAACCAAAAACTACTAATCTATGTAGTTAGCCAAAAGTCAGAATAATCCTTAAGGGAAGTCAAGCAGAAGCACCTGTAACATCTCAGTCTGACCCGAGTATTATTTATAAGAAAATAATAAACGGATCAGTCTAGCTATAAATATCAGATGATAAGGTATAGGATAAATAATATGGCATGAACATGTAACGACCACAACGGCATACTACTATAAGTATGAAAATGATAATCAACAACAGATTAACCAATATCACAAGAATCTTCTCAAAGATAAAATAGGGTATCATACCCTAAACTTGTATTCATAACAAGTCAATAACACATGAATTCACCAATGCACAAAAACTGATATCATATCAATGAAAATCATGAAAATTGGTGAAGCACAAATTCCAGAAATCAACACACGAAATCCAGAAAAACACATAAAAAGGGGGGAGGCCTAACACATGAACGGGAGCATGAAAACTCACCAACGCGTATAACACATGAACGAGAAGCTATCTCATGGAAGCTATCCCTTAAATTTTAACACATGAACGGCCCGAAGACCATGGGGTGCTACCCCATATAAGTGATGATGAAACATCACAAAATCGGGGTCTAGTCTCCCTCGCAGACAAAGAGACATCGCTCAATCGCTAGTCTAAATCACAAAAATGATCGTCATGATCATAAGGAAGTGTCAATTACAATAAGCTAGTAAATAAATGAGTTTAGCTTCATGTCCCATAACCACTAGCTTAACTCAAATATTTACGAACAAACTGTAGATCTTCACTAGAAAATTGTCACAAAAGGGTTCAATCGAACAAGTCCAAGAGCTAACCGACGAAGTGAACGCAAGCATTTCATACCACTCGTTTTACTAAGTCATTTAATTCGATTTCTCATCCGAGTGAAGTAAAGGCTTGTATATACTAGTAGATTAGAAAACGGTTTGAGAAAACGAGCTTTATATTTAAAACAGTGTTGAAATCGCTTTGATGAAAGAGTTATGATATTTACTACTAGTATTGAAGCCTTCACATTTTTGAAGTGACAAGTCACAAAACGATTGTTGAAACAAATTGCATCACAAAATTTCACGTTCGAAGACGTGAGAAAATCCAAGGAAATCAGCACAAAATACATCAAAGTGGAAGTAGGTAATGCGGCCAAGAATGCCGAGCGACCTAACATGATACAGGTCAATCGACCTAGTGGTATCAAGGGCTGAGCGACCTAGTGGTGTACAGGGCCGAGCGACTTAAAGAAATCAAGGCCATACGACCTAACAACATTAAGGTGCGAGCGACCTAGCGACTTAACGAAGCCACGCGATCTAGCATGAAACAGGTCAAACGACCTAACAAGGTTGAGGCCATACGACCTAAGACCTAACTGTCCAAACGACCTAAGGAGATGTGGTCGAGCGACCTAACAGAAGTAGGTCTAATGACCTAAAATCGGAGGCCAAGCGACCTAGTGGTTGCGCCCTAACAGGAATGGCATAGCGACCTAAAGGCGAGCGACCTAAGAGATATGAGGTCCAGCGACCTAATTGAAAGAGACTCGCGACCTAAAGCCATGCGACCTAAAACTGGCGACCTAAAGACTCGCGACCTAGAGGCCAGCGACCTAAATTGGCAATGGGTCTAACGACCTAACAGATGCAGGCCAAGCGACCTAAGGAGCACGCGAGCGACCTAGGGGGTAAACGAGCTAACAAGAAGGCAAGGCCGGGCGAGTTAATTTCCCAATGACCTAGCGACCTAAGCCATTCGAGCGACCTAATTGTGGAGCGACCTAAAGAGAGAAGGCCTAGCGACCTAAAGTGGTGCGCGACCTACGACCTAGCAGGGTCGAGTGACCTAGTGCCGCCTTGTGATATAAGGTCGGAAACGACCTAAGGAGATGCGACCTATAGCCTGCGCGACTTTTCAACGCGAACGACCTATCGAGGCCAGAGCGACCTAGTGCCAGAATTTACCAAAAACACTGAAAATTAGAGTTTCTCGCCAATCCAATCCAAACCAAATGCAAATATGCATGCTAAAGTGATGGGAAATCATCCCCAACAGTCCAATGACATTTATAGGCAAGATGTGAGATTAAAAATCTCACCTTTTCACTAAAATGGATGAAGATGAAGCTTGAAAGCAAGGAGAAGCAATCTAAAGCTTGAATCCACTATCTTCTACTTGAATTTGGAGTTGAAAATTGGATTTGCAATTGAATTTGAGTTTGGAGTTTTAATTTCCCTTTCCCACCACCATTTTTGATGAAGCTTGAATGTTAAAACAAATGATGAGTGAAGTGAGGAAGAGGGTTGGGCTGAACTAAAGAAGGTGCAGTCCAAACCAAAGTCAAAGGCGGGAAAAAGTGATGAAATTTCCACTTACTCCAAACATATCGAAGTTTACACTCAAAAAGATCGCAAACATCATTTTGAACTCAGTGGAAGTGGTCTCGAGTCCTAATTTGACCGTATGCAAAAAGTAGCTTTTCGGACCAAAATCCGATTAACGATAAAATATTTAAATATAAATTCGATAAATATGCGGGTTGTTACATTTCACAACCTTTAGTACATACTTATTACCAATCTGTTTAAGTTAGAAATACATATTTTTTTTCATAAATGGGATTGAAGAAATGATACTTTGTATAAGTTATGAACCAAACATTTCGGCTTATAAGAAACTTACTGTATTCAACTTAGTCGAAACCTACTATGTTGATTTAAATTTAACTGTTGGTATGCTTTCGAAACCATATACCACCTTTGACTCTATCGAAACCCTCTGCATCTAATCATGATTTGACCATCATTCTTCTCTAGTATTGTCGAAACGTTCCAAAGACTTCCTATTTTCACTAATATATTTCAAACTTAAACCTTTTGACTTGATTAGGTTATAGGGTTTCGATAGTGTTCATAATCATTAGAAAGATTGAGTTCACGAGCTTCAATTGTGTCGAAAGGGTTTTGCCATGTTCATTTGATGTTGATAGCGTATTTTCTACTAAAATTTGTTATGTTAATTTTAACTACTTTCTTTCAATAACAAAAACTACTTTCCTCCTCCGTTTCGACTCTGTCAAAAGCTCGGCAGATTTTATCCTTGGGCTTTCGACATTGTTGAAGGGTGTTAACTTCTATGTTCCCTTTCGACTTTATCGAAAGCTTAGTAAATATTATTTTTCTAACTTCAACATTCTTTTAAGAACATGAAATTTCATGTTTTTCTTGTTTGATATTCTAGTTATTGTGATAGGTTTTCAATATCCCTTAAAGAATGTTAGTTTCATAACATACTCTAATTTCTAACTGAAATGATTTCACCTGGCAGAATCATGAGTTCACACAAGAAGATCGAAGCCACCTCTAAACATTCCTTGATATCCACTCAAGATGAAGTGGATGCGATCCTTAATGACTTTGGAGTAACTATAGTAGAAGTCATCCCCCCTTCTGAAAATGACACTGTCCACAATCCTCTTGAAGGATTCTTTGCCTACACAGCAGTTTATATTTGGCACGGAGGATTCCTTCCTTTTCCAGACTTCTTATCCAAGTTCTTGGCCCATCTGGGGATTTCTCCTATTCATGTGTCACCTAATGCTTACACATACCTCCTTTCTCTAGAACTTAGGCATTGGAATCTGTAATTCCTTCGCTCAATCTTGAAGTTTTGAATTGTTTAGTTCGGTTGGTTAAGCTGAGCAAGTTAAACAACAAAATTTTAAGAGCAAATCCTCCCAAAAAGCTGATTTATGAGGGAGTGAATAAGTTCAGAGACCGGGAAACACAATTTTCCTACGGTAAATGTTTTCCTAACATTAGCGGGGCTTCCACTTCTCCACATAAGTTAATCTCAGATTTTATCTCCTCATTTATTTATTTTTCCTCTGCTAACTTATGCATTTTGTTAGGTGCTTCTACTAAAGAGCTAAATGAGGAAGACCAGAAGACAATAAAGTCGCTGCTCGCTGCTTCAAGTAAGATTGGAAAGATATTGACACTGCTGAATCCCATAAATTTACAAAAGCACTCTGTCTTGCCTACGAGTCAAAGGATACTTGGCCTACCTCCTTTGGTCCAACATACATACTGAAGCAAACAATTTCTCTCTTTGGGAGACCCGATAAACTTCTCCCCAATGTCACCTATATGCCCTGATTACTTCGGTAAGTTTAAATACTATACCTGTAGTTTATTCATGTGTTACCTCTTAAATTTCTTTCCCGACTTATAATTTGTTTGAATTTTCTATAGCCGCTCCTCAGGTTGAAAAACCCATAAGTGATCCGGCTCTTCCCTCTTCAACTTCTCATGCGTCATCTTTTTCCTCAGGCTATTGCTAGGTCAAAGATGGCCGCCAAAAGAAAATTAGTTAAAACGACTATGGTGGAACCACCTATAAAGAGGGCCAAAAATTGTCGAAGTTCCCAACTCTCCTATATTGGAAGAAGGGGAGTTTGTTAATATTGACGAATCTTTGGAAATTCCAACCATCAAAGCTCCTCATGATCAATCTAAGGAAACTCCCACAAAGGTTGATCCACTTTCTCGCATCATCATCTTCAGGTCTCCGAGTGTGATCGAGCAGATGCAGAAGGACTTGGGGACTTCGACCCCCACTCAAGTGCCGAATCTTCCTGGATCATCATCTTCTACACCTTCGAGCAACTTCGAAAAGATGGTCTATTCTATCTTAAATTCTTCATCTTATACCTTATTTCACCCGCCTTCTTCTGTTTCTGATCTGGTGGGTCATTATCGGTCTCTTATTGAACAACAACTCTTGGTATGTTTTTCTTCTCTTAACTCTATTATTACTGTTTTTCTTTAAGTTTTTGACTTATGTTGTTCTTTTCCCTTAGATGTCCAAGAGCTGGTTCTCCTTGCATGAAAATGCATAAAAATCCTCCGTCGAATCGACAAAGCTTCGAGAAGAACTTTCTCACTTAAATAATTAGGTTTCTTCCTTATATGCGGAGAAGAATGAGACTACAATTGAATTGGAGTGATTGAGGACTTCTCTCGCCTAGTCAGAGTCTATTATTTTGGAGGAGAAGAAAGCTCGCCAACTTCTTGCTGATGAAAACTTTGCACTGACAACGACTCTAAAAGAGTCCGAAAAGGAAAAAGCACGAATGGTAGCTAAATAATACTCCTTAAAAGAAAAGTTGAAAAGAATAAAGCTTCCTTAAAACTGGCTATCGGCACAATTTTCGATGCAAAGTGGCGAGTTCTTCTCTTGAAGACATTATTATGAATTCTTTCGAGGATTCTATGATGCTCGCCTATGTTGATAATGTCGAGAAATGCCAAGATCTGAGCTTCCTCTCACTCAACCCTGCTCTTGTCGACATGGTTATGGATAAAATCAAAAAGATGGAGCAGGGGACTGAAGTCATCGAAATGGAGGAAATCGATGCCTCAAAAATCCTATCTTTTAATATCCCTACCTTCAAAGTTGAATCCGACTCCAGAGACAAAGGTGACAAAGATGAGGTTGTCGAAGAAGAAGGCGGTGAAAATAATGACGATAATGATGATGATAATGATGATAACAATGATGATAACATCAATGGAAGTTAAGGTTTAGGCGGCGGTATTGGTGGTCAATCTGATGCTCTTGAGAAAGATGGAGATGATAGCATGAGAACTTCTAAAAAAGTTAATCCCGATCCATCTTCTTATGAAGCAAGTCTGCCTGAACCCCCTGCGCCTTCAAACCCACAGGAGGAGCCTACTTATATTAACCTTGAAGAATCAAAAGAGAAGGAGCAGGCTTCTCAAGCATCAATTCATGTTTCTCAGGTATGGGATTCTCTTTTTGAACGTCTTTCACTTCGAAGATAGTAATAGTTTAATCATTTATTTTAGATAAGAAGGAAATCTGTTCACCCCTATAAAACCAAGCTTGAAAGAAACAAGCAAAAATAAATAGTTTATATAGGGAGTTAGATAAACAATTGAAGGAGCACAACATTCTCTTCGATAAATATCATAGACTTAATAGAAGTGTGGTAGTGTCAGCATCCTTTAAACATCAAGAAGCTTTCCTATGACTGAGGAGGGCATGCCTTAGAGGTGACGGTCTTCTTAAAGAATATCGGGAATTGATCACACTTTTTGGGATGTTGATCGAGCAAAGAAATATTCTTGTGGATTTTCCATATAAAGCCTATTGTAGACACCTAACCGTTGACTACTCATACTTAGGTGATTTTAGTGGGGGTCTACTTAGGCGTCTGCACAAAAGATACTTGGATGAATTTGGATCTGACCCGCACCCTGGAGCATGTTAGAACTTGATGCGAGTCAGATCAATTCCCCAAGACTTGTCCCCTGATAAACTTAAATATTATAAGGACAAGTTTATTTCAAAATTATTTTCAAAGTCAGTTCTGTATGAACCAGATGAATAGTCATAATTATGTAATAATATTGATTTGTGAATGTTTGTTTTAGTTTTTCTTTTGTACTTAGCTGCATTTTATTATGTGATCATAGAGTGAATGTCCCTCAGGCAATTTTGTCTCTGGAGATTATCTAAGCTAGTATGTTAAATTAAGAAGAGATTATCTCGAAAAGGTTTCAATTTTGAAATCTTCAAAACTTGCCAGATATTATTTCCTTAGAGATTTACAAAAACTTATATATGGAAAATCCTCACCTTCACTTCGATTTTCTTGGTGAAGAAAAGAAAAATCTACTCAAAGAGATCTGGACATATCATAACAAACTAATATGTGGTCGTGATAGTCCTCCTGCCGAGGAATGTGAATATAGTAAATATCATCTGGTTATTACTCCGGAAGGACTTAATGTTCCTTTTGACTCGATAGTTATTCTTTCAGCTAATTCATTGAATAAATTTAGAAATGCAGTTTCCCAACTTTAGATGTAAAGTAGATGTCTAATTGTACTTTTTAGTTTCATTGTTACTTGAGTTGTAATCCTTTATCGCTTTTAATAAATAGATTTATATTTAAGTCTTGACATTATTTTCTTTTTCTTTTTGTTTAAATAGGAGTAGGCCCGACCCTAGGGTAAGGCTGCCAAGGCAGCCGCCTATGGCAACAGACATGGGAGGGGCGACAAATTAGGGGGAAGCAGCCGTAGGAGATTATGTGTGACTAATAAACTTTCTTTCAAATTTGTGTTGAAATCGTGTTATGTCCAAGTGGTAAGTTGTTTTAGTTAACCTTTTAGCAACCATGGTTCAATTCTTCTACAATGTATTGCAAATTGATTTTTATGTTAATGTTTTGGCTTGCCTTAGACAACTATATCAATTAGGTCGGGACTGTGTATTACTAAGTTATGCTTATATAATTAACCTGCTTGAGGCACTTTTTGTGCGTAAAATGCATAATTAGCCTTGAGCAATTTACTTCTACCTTTGAATTATAAATTTAAAGCACTCTTATTGTAGCATACACTTTTGTTCTCACTCATAGAATGTGTTGCTAAAACATGTGCCAGTGTTGTACTTCCATCTTTTTTCTACTTCATCAATATCAGGGAGAGTTTGAAGTAAGGATGAACAAATAAATGGAAGAAACTGAGTAAAATATTCACATTGATAAGGTGCACAATGCTATAAGAGCATGATAAGAGTTTAATGTTGCTGCAAACTAAAACCAACTATTTATACTAATAAGGTGCACACTGCTATAAGAGCATGATAAGAGTTTAATGTTGCTGCAAACTGGAACAAACTCTTGCTGGGGTGAAATGCAGGTGTATGTACTAAGTTTTTATTTACATTGAGATGCAATGACAATTCTTTTAACCATTTCGGTGTTTTGGAGCAACACAAAATGTTGAGAAGGACCTAGCTCTAGATCATGCTTGGCTTGCTGCCTCACAATTGTCCAATTTAACACAACACGTTTGTTATTTTATACCAGCATATGCCTTTACGTACATAAAGGTAATACTTCTACCAAAAAAATTCAGGGCAACAAAATGACAAAAATTTCATGTTTGTCTTGGGCAACCGAAACCTTTGGGCCGACCCTGAATAGGAGTTACAGTTATTCGCACTGCCCTTCTCATTAGATTCAGCATCACATGTTATCAATATCAAAGATATGTTGTTAGCGGATCTTGAAAAGAAAAGCCTTCTCGATGATACCTTGTCTATTCGTTTTCAAGATAACACGGAAGCCTCAAAATGGTATAGAAGATTTTTGCTTCAGAAAACAATTATCAGAAATCTCAATGATCATATTGCCAACTTAGAAGCAGAAGATAAGAGCAAAAGTGAAGCGATTTTCTCATTGAAGCTTCAAGTCAAGTCAAATCCATCAATCGACTTTGACCATAAAATGTCAATACTCTTCCAATAGATAAGCGATTTGGAGATGAAATTAAAAGATAGTCAGGCTAATATGAATCTTTAGAGTTCATTATGGGGAAGAACATCTCAAGCATTGATTTTCTAATTTGTCCTGCTATTTCATCCGTCGCAAAATCCACTATGTCCACTTCCCTTGCTGCGCAAAAGTTTCCCACTATGACATATCCTCCACCAGGCTTAGATGAAAAGGTAGTGGGGGAATGGTGTAGATTAGTTAAATTTGAAATGATGAAGTATTTTGATGAGCAGCAAAAAGTAAGATACTCTCAACGCATAAATGAATATGCGGCTAAGATCAAAAGCTAGAACACGATAAGTATCTTCTTTTAAAGCGCATCGCTAATTTAGAAAGGGAAAATAAAACCCTTAGGGTGCGAACAAGGCCTTTAATTGTGCTTCGAAGACAACCATCGAGACTATTGATAATGAAGGCAAAATGAGAAAGAAAGAGAAGAAACTAAAAGAGGTCCTTAGCATTGCTATCCCTCACATCATGGACCCTCTAATTGTTGAGATTTTGAATAAAGCCACTCAAGATTTATGAACAATCTATGAAATGTATATTTTTTTTCTATACACTTGTAAATAAGGTCATATATTATGTAAATTACAAAAAAATCTGTATATATCACCTGGATTGTGGTACTTTCCTATAATGTTATTTCTAATACATTTGTTTGATAGCTTGTACCATAATTTCTGTATTTTTTGGATCTTTCAATCCATTTTACCATTTTGCTTTACCCAAAAAGGACAAAATAAGCAGTATTTGTCATTGTTAGCTTGTAATCTATGTAGGAGTTTATCCATATCATTTGGGGATGTTAATAAATCATTATATCAAGATTTGACAAATAATGAAAAGTAATTGCTTTTGACGAAGTGTTTTGAATTTCATCTTTGGTAATGATAAGAGATATCCAAGAATTCAACTTTAAACTTATTGCTGAAATATCTGAAGTCTGATGGTAGAAAATCCTTTTCTCAACTACGAATTTAAATGTTTTAGAAAGTCATCCTCTGGAGATAGCTAACAAGAAGTTAATAATGACCATGTAATAGATGTTCAGAGATCACTGTCTGAACAGTTGTAATAGAAATCCATTGACCAAGATTCAGGCATTAATAAATGAAATTCAAAAGTAAGAAAGTTTTGGAACCTAGATTAGGGTCTTAACGAATAATAATTAGAAATCCATGATAATCTTCTTAATTAAAGTCTTGGGCCTAGATTCAGGCATCAATGAGTGAAGCTAAGTAAGAGCCTCAAATCCTAGACTCAGATGAAGTTAAGTAATAATCTCAAAACCCCGATTCGGGTTTTAATGGTAGATAATAAAAAATCCATAACAATTACCTTTGTAGTAGAAATCTCAAGCCTAGATTAAGGCATTTATAAGTGAAGTCGGATAATAGTTTCAAAACCCAAATTCGGGTGTTAACAGATGAAGCTTAGAGATAAGAGATCCGAAACCCAGATTTGGGTATTAATAAGCGGAGTTCTATTATAATCCTTAGATTCTGTCTTCTTTGACATATTTAAACCATTTAAGTTTTGTATGTAGTGGTAGTTTGATTAGCTGATTCTTGAGGTTGAACATCTTAGTCCACCATTTGATATGCCTCTTCTCAGGCTCGGACATCTTAGTCCTATGTTTTATGTGCCGCTTCTTGAGCTGGGACATCTTAGTCCATTGTTGATATGCCGCTTCTTGGGCTTGGACGTCTTAGTCCATTGTTGATATGCCTCTTCTTGGGCCTGGACGTCTTAGTCCGTTGTTGATATGCCTCCACTTGGGCCTGGATGTCTTAGTCCATTGTTGTTTAGTGCTCTTGGTTAGCCTATTCTCAAGCTGGAACAAAGGACTTACCCAACCTACATCCAGGAGGCGCCTTGACCTAGAAAAGCGTGGCACGGCCAAGGGCTTGTCGATGCTTTAACCTGGCCATAGTGTGGTGCAGATAAAAGCTTACACTTCTCCCTCTAGGAGGTGCCCTGCCTTGGCTATAGCATGGCACAGACAGGGGCGTGTCGATGCTTTAACCTAGCCATAGAGTGGTGTGGATAAAGGCTTACACTCCTCCCTCTAGGAGGTGCCCTGCCCTGGCCATAGCATGGTACAGACAGGGGCTTGTCGATGCTTTATCATGGCCATAGCATGGCGTAGATAAAGGCTTACACTCCTCCCACTAGGAGGTGCTCTGCCCTAGCCAACTCGACGCAGACAAAGGCTTTAACCATTTAAGGTAATGTCCAAATGAAAGGACGATTTCACTCCCAACCATGTAGATTCTCTTTAGTAAAGTAATTCTTTATTGACCTCATGCAATGTTTCTTTACAAACTCATTGATTTTTCCTTGATGGAAAAAGTTGATTATCAACCCTTCCAAGGCTCTGTAGTGGTTAGTTTTATGACCATTCATCATATGGTAATGGCAGTAGGATCCTCCTAGATTCCTTTCATATTTTGGTTTCTTCTTTTGTGATGGCTAATAGTTGAGCTCATCTTTTATTAGCAAGTATACATTCTCAATAAATGTTGTTAGATTGCATTCTTCAGGAAGTCTTGGCTTGAAACTTATTCCTTGAGAATGGCTTCTAGGTTTTTTTTGTTACTTGGCTTTATAGTTATACCCTCATCGGTTGTTTTTCATTTTAACACCCTTGGAATTTCATGTGCTGGAAGTGTTTTAGTTGTAACTTGTTGCCATTTGTGAGCAAAGACATTGTAATCTGCCATTATTCCTTTTTCGAAGATTGTGCCTTTGGTATAGTGCTGAATCGTTTTCCTCTTTTGGTCAAAAAGGTTATCACTTCCATTTGTCTTTTCTCCCACGGCAAAGATAGGGGTAGGGCTAATATGGAATGGATTTAAGCTCCGTTTTTCTAGATCATATGATTCTGCTCTTTTCTTTGTTATAATCCTTAGAGCTTCCAATCTTAGCATTTGCTCTTCATATAGTTTGGAATTATGAGTTGTTCTTGGGGAGAATCCTATCAAGTGTGGTTCCGAGGATCCTTGCTCGGATCTTTTGATTCTGCTAGCCATGATGAAGTAAGGCCTAGAGTGGGCAAGCTTGGAATAGGATTGGGTTAAAGGTAAGTGGTGTTGGACATTCAACAGAGTCGGAGGTTCGAGTCCTTCATCTAGTTCCAAAATGTTAACAAGAAAACTTGTCAACACCCTAAAGTTGATTTTATGGAAAAAGGTTAGACTAGTAAATCTCTCTTGGTTAAGTAGAGGAAGAAAGGATGTGGATACTCCCTTCAATACACCCTTTTGACTCGATTTCTATTGCGAAAACCTTTCTTTTCTAAACTTTCTACCCGGTCAAAACACTTAAATTCCCTTCTTTATGCCCTTTCAAGCCAACTAGGGTAGTTTGATTACCCCTTTGAAACCTCCCTTTCAAAACTGTTGTAGAACATAAAAGGATGGTTCTATGGATTTAAAGGTAAGGTTTGAGTAGGCGGATTTCGACCTTATCGACGGCTAGGTTAGTTAGTGACTTAAGATTAGTTCTGAAATCTAAGGTAAAACCAGCTTGGAAAAGGTTTTGACTCACTAGAGGTAAATTTTTGATGAATGGTGATTTGTAGTTAAGGACTTGGATTACTTAAGAAAGAAGGGGTTATGACTCACTTAGAAGGTGCCTTTCGATGAGATTGATACCTATAAAATATAGTTAAATCCAAATAAAAAGCTTTTGAAACAACTATATAATCAAGAATATTGAAATCTTCCCTTTACTAATCCAATAATGACTACTCCAAACAATTTTCCCCAATTTTGATTTACAAATTAGGGTTTACAACTTTGCAATCTTAAGAAAATACAAGTCTGGAATGATTGAATTCGGATCCCCAAAAAAATACCCCTTGGGTCTTATTTATAGATGCAGGTTAGCACCTTTCAAACCTGTGCTTTCGACCTGGTTGAAAGGTGGCTACAAATGCCTTCCGACTCCTTCGATTCTTGCACACCCCTCTACAATGCTTTTGATTGGGTTCGAATGCCTCACTACAAGAAAAGTTGGTTTTTATAACGGCAATAGATAACGCTTTATTTCGCCGTGTTATTATTTGCTTTAATTTGTTCATCTTCGGTAGGCACTACATATGTAACGCTCTTACAAAGCGGGAATTATTTTGGTGGCCGTGGCTTCCTCTAATTATTTCACTTTCCCTCTTCCTCGTTTATTTCCCTCTTCCCAATTATTTACTCAAATTTTATTCTCTCTTTTCTTCTTCAACTACCTGCCGCTTCAGATAATTTCCTCTTCCTTCCAAGTCTATGTCTAGGGTTCCTAACCAAGCATAGGGTAAGTCGATTTTATCTACCATCTTCTGAATTCTGATAATACTTACTACGAATTCTGATGACTATCACCATCATGTCACTCTCAAGCTGCGAATTCTGATGACTATCTACCATTTTGCTCAAACGAGCAGCTACTGACTTATCGGGAGTGGTTTTCAGTTGCGGATTCTGGTAATTGCGAGATTTAAGCATTTTATTTTTTTGGAAATTACAGTTTTCGTAGAAAATATTTATTTATTTATTTTCAGATGGAGATGGCGTGTCACTGGGAATGAAGCTTTGAATTTTTTGCAATGTCTAAGCTATCACGTTCAGAGCTCAAGCTGGTACCTTTCAGTTTCTTGTGATAACTTAAAAAATCATTAGTTCTGACAGTTGTTTCATGTTTGTGTAAACCTGATTTCTGTTTTTAACAAATCGAAGTACATAAAAGCAAAACTCATGTAGGATGTAATGAAGGACCGAATAACAAATTAAACTACCATATGTGTTGTTAAGATTCAGGGAGAACTGAACTTGAATCGTAAACTAGACTTATATTGTTAATCTGGTTCAAATTTTTGTTAAGTTTACATTATTTATCTGAGGTTTGAATTTAATTAACAAGCTTAAAGATGTATTTGAGTGGTTTGTTCTTATAGTTGTTTTAGTATTGAACAGAGGGCAGGTCCTATCAGAAGCGTGTTTTGCTTACATTTGCCTTATAACAAGTTCCTTGCATAAGAAATAAAAAATATATATAACCAACAACCTACGCCTAGTAACATATATAATATCTTGATTGTTAATATTTTTGTTCCATCATCTATTCCTCCTTGAAGTAAACCTAAAACATGACAAGTCATGCTCTTAAACTTCTTTCTTTATTATCATTTTCTTAATATTGTTTTCCTTCCATGCCAGAATTCACCTGTCACCAATTATTATTCCTTTGCACATGTATAATTCCCACCTGTTATGTTGTTTAATTTAATCAAGTATAACTGTTTTTGTGAAGAAGAGTTGTTATTACATTTGTACTTGCTAAAAAATTGGTTTAGACTTTTATGTGTCATCATTTGACAATTTGCATATACTGAAAGCATAAATTGTCTCCACCCAAGTCAAGTCAATAGATGCCTATTTAGCTGCCTGGTCATAGTATTGAAAAATGCAGATCATTATAATATTACAACTTTGCTAGGACTGGCGATAATTTATTATTCTTCTTATTTTGGTATAAAAACAACCAGTGCTTCCATTGATTGTATGTTTCCATATGTCGTCCCATGATATCAGAAGATGTATACATGTACCAAGTACCAACCATGTCATTATTGATTCTATATGTATGTATAAATTGTAATAGACTTAACATTTTTGCACTTATACATATATCTTTTGTTAAAATGAGATAACAACCAATTCTGGTAAAATATGGATTAATATTTTCCTCCTCCTCCAGGGTGTAGATTGTTTCTTCCTTACTCAAATATATCTAAAGGCAGCGCTCGACAAAACATTGGACCTAAAAGAGCAGAAATTATGAGAAGTGCACAACGGTAAGTGTATTAAGTTAGCAAACCAAAATTAAATATTCTTGTCTTTGTCATATAAGTATATGTGTATATTTCCGGGTGATTAGCAATGGCTAATTTGATTTGTTCCTAGGATGAGCCATTCCTTTTGACAACAAAATTATCCGAAAATAGTGGATAATTGGAAGATTTTCCTTGTGTATATATGTCGATGTAATGTTGCTATATACAAACAAAGTCACTATAAAAAAATTAATACACTATACCGGGATATGTGCTGTATAGCTAACTAAAAGAGTAAGTTGATGTAATAGTCCTTTTATATATACACTATACCGTATTTGTAGCAATAGCAAAAATGAGAAAGCGGTTAGATACTGAAAGCATAAGCATTTATATGTCCTGAGTTGGCATTTTTGTCAAGATCTCTGTAACTAGTCTTGTTTTGGAAAAGGGAGGATCATGCCATATATTTCAGCATCTTTCCTCATTACGAAAAATGGAAGGGGTTTTAATTGTTCCTAAGTGCATTATAGTTTTGATTTTAGTAGTACTTCTCTTGGAGAATTTTCTCCACTGTTTTATGAGTATATTAAATGGTTTACTAACTATTACTACTGAATATATTAAAATGACTGAATAGTTAAAAATTTGATATAGTATGTTAAAGCAGTATATGTCCCTCTCCTTATTATTATGCAAGTGTATTTGTCACAGTTTACATTCACCAATGATTAGATGCATATAATAAAATGAGTGCATCCATGTTCTCCAAGAAATTCTTAATTAAAAATAATAAGATGACTTTGAAAGCTATGAAAATATAAGATTCTCTAACCATCTATTTTATGTGACTTATGTTAAAACCGAGTCCAGTTGAAAGCAGCAGTTCTTTTAGTACTTGAAATCCATGCTGTTTCCAGCTTATAATTGGGGTCCATTTAATTTTCTTTGTCTAATTTTTGAAAAAATGTAACACTTTATATCAAAATTCTTGAACAGTTCTATAATCTAATCATAAAATTTGTAAAAGAACACAAGATAATAGATATTATGATTATGTTAATCCATAATTAGCTGTCTTGGCATGTCTCCAAAAGTCTGTATAAACAGCATATACTTGTACATTTTAAATTCTTCTATCCTTGAATATTTTATTCTACATATATATAATTCTTCTATAGACATTAATTAATTAATTAGTTAATCAGTATTCCTTTTCTGTGTGCATTCAACTCTCTGTTACAGACTTACAGGTTCTTTTCAGTATTGTCAACAAACAATATTCATTATTTGATATCTCTTATGCACATAACTTACCAATTTTTCAAAGAAAAAAGAAGAAGAAAAAAACAAGAAGAAGAAGAAATTCACAGTAGCTAATTTAATCTATTACCAGAGACACCCTTTCCTTTTGACAACAAAATTATCCGAAATTAATGGACAATTTGCAATTTTCCATGTATATATTTGCAAATATAATGTAGCTATATACATACAACAAAATTATCCGAAATTAATGGACTGTTGATTGTTATAGCCCAGGTCAGGGTTTGATGCCTGCTAGTTTTAAAGTCAGAACTGCACCTTCAGATGATAATAGTAGCTCGTATGAAGAGGTTCTTGATCCTGATTTTGGCGAAGCTGCTATAGGAAGAGTTGCTCCCGTCGATTCTGGTGAGTCATAACACATATCCACACACACAAACACACACACACACACACACAGAGGGAGGGAGGGAGTACAAGTGTATGTATTTGCAGATATGCACACATTTGCATTGCTGCACTTAATTGTTTACTAGGAAGGCACAATGCATGGTAGTCCACTCCACCAGTTGTTTGAGCCCAGTTTGAATATCTTTGCATACATTACATATGGGTGTGGTTTCTGTGTACTCAATTCTGTCAATTATAAGTACTTCTTAGTTTACCAGTTTAAAATGGTTGCAGTTTTCACCTTCGAGAACTTTTGATCTCACGGATATATTTATATATTTTCTTCTCTTCACTGATTAGCATATGCAAGTGGGAAAAAGAAAAAGAAAACATTGAGACCTAAATACTTCTTTACAGGATTATGGTGGATTATTTTGCTGAGAGCATATGGGAAGATCATAGGAGACTATGCATTTCAAGAAAGAGGAGATGTACAGACATGCATCAGATTGATATTAAATTTATGTTTATCTGATGGTTTTGATATGTTCCCTACTTTGTTAGTCACTGATGGCTCGTGCATGATTGATCGCAGAATGGGCATCCATGGACATCCTCTTGAGATTCAAGTAAGCTGATCGGTTACCAATTGGTCAGTTTTCTCTAATTTTTACTCTTAAAGCTTAGATCTAGCTCATCTTTGCTACATAGAATTAGAACAAAGTTTTGATATAGAGGGCTGTATCAAAGTTTTGCCCGGTTAAATAATTTGCATGTGTATTGCATGACAAAGTATTACATATATCAAAATTTTGTAAATGTACAAATTTTTCTCATATATTGTACACATGACACAAGCTAAAGCAAGTTACATCAATATTTTGATACAACAAGATTTATCAACGTTTCTTTTCCATAGAATTATCAGTAGATGATTAGCACTCATCAATCTGGATATCTTAGTAACCACAAATGTGTCTAAATTAAAAAAAAAGTTCCAACACAGAAGATAACATATAAAAAAAACTTTCATACAATCGTTAAAAAACCTCCAAGTACTTCCAATCTGATCATTAGAATAATGGACATACTTACAGAAGAAGAAAATAACTTCATCAGTCGTATGATATGGTTATCCGCTAGCTTTTGTTTAATTTTGGTAATGTATTACTAATGTAATTCTTTTAGAGCTTTTATAGAATTTTATGGTTATCAACACAGTAAGATAGTATCATGTCTAGTATTTGATTTGTTTTGTTCTGTAGGCTTTATTCTACTCAGCCTTACGCTGCGCTCGAGACGTGATTACGATCAACGATGGATCTAAAGATCTAGTGCGTGCTATTAACAACAGACTAAGTGCACTGTCTTTCCACATAAGGGAATACTACTGGGTGGACTTGAAGAAAATAAATGAGATTTATCGCTATAAAACCGAAGAATACTCTCACGACGCTACTAACAAGTTCAATATTTATCCTGATCAAATTCTTGATTGGCTGACTGATTGGCTGACTGATTGGATGCCTGAAAAAGGAGGGTATTTAATCGGTAATCTCCAGCCTGCTCACATGGATTTTAGGTTCTTTTCGTTGGGAAATATATGGGCTATTGTTTCATTGTTGACTACTCCAAAACAAGCAGAGGGAATTTTAAGTCTAATGGAAGAGAAATGGGATGATTTCGTGGGTGATATGCCTCTTAAGATTTAATGGAAGAGAAATTAAATTGACATTAGTTTCTGTTTCTCTGTGTTGACTTGGCTGCAGGCTTATGTTTTATTCAATGGTTATGCACTTGCTTTAATGTTTGTACACTGTAATGAAAAATATATCACATTTCTTTCTGAGCATGCTCTTGTGTTATATTTGTTGATTATAATCTTTATTCGTTTATGAAGATTTAGTTTGATTGCTATTATTAAAATGTAATATATAGGCATAGCTCTTGAAAAGTGTATCTACGATTTTTATAACGGCATATATGAGCTGTAAAAGAATTTATCAATACTATAACATGTTGATTTAATAGCGTGAAATGACCGCTATTGAATAAATATTTTATAACGGCAAAATGGTGTTATAAAGATTTCCAATTCCGTTGAGATTTAGCTGTATTATAGCGGTTATAATGAGCTATTGAATTGACGTACCATAGCGGCAAATTTGCGTTATAAAACTAAGCTCAACCATAGCGGCATATTTTGTGTTATAAATATTCAACAGTTTTTTATAACATGTCGATATACAACGCTTATCAAACCGCTATGGTTGTGATTAATAGCGGCTATATGCCGCTATAAAAGACACTTTTTGTTGTAGTGCTTGATATCATGTTCACAAATTAGCTAGACTAGAGAAAAAATTATGATTGCTTATTGAACAATGAACTCTTAAAAATTATATGTATAGATAAAACGTTGCAAAAGTAGTTTGAGTAGGCTCGTATTTTGTGGGAAAGATTTAGCAATTCAAGGTTGAATGGGAGAAAAAATGGAGAGCTATGCTAAGGCTTAGGCCGGTGGTAAGCATCCTACTAGCTATTTCCATGTATTTAATGCATACATGCAAGTTTGGGACATGACCATAATGGAAGAAAGCTATATATCCACTACAAGAATTACTGTTTATAGCAACGGGGGGGGGGGGGGGTAACGGCCTCCAACGGCCTTTGACCAACGGCTTCCAACGGCGAGCAACGTCAAGCTTTTCCCAGAATTTTTTAATAACAAAAAACACATGCCGTTGGAAGCCATTGGAATAATGCCGTTGGCGGCCGTTGTTCGCGTTGGAAATCTGCGACTTACCTGCAGATCAATCTTCTTCCTCCTCATTCATCTTACACACGAAAATCAACCCAAAAACCCTAATTTTCCCACCCTAAAAAATTTCCAACCCCATTTTATCCCCTTCTACACGTTCTAGCATCCCCATCTTGGTTTGCAAGCTTCACAACCTCCAAAATCAGGTATTATTTGCTAAAACCCTAATTTTGTTAAATTTTTAATTTTAGGTTAAATTGGTAATTTTTGTGTATGTATTGTGCTATTGTCTGTGTAGTGTAGTGTATTGGACCTTAATTATTGTTATTAAACTAATTATTGCATGTTTAACTATGATTTGTTAAATTATGTTTATTATTAAATTAGTGTCAAACTTAATAATTGTTACTAACCTAAGCATGAACCTCACTTGTTATTATATTGGTGATTGAATTGCGTAAAATCGTACGTAGAAAGTGATGATATTGACCTATAAATTGTTCACTTTTGACATGTTATGATACGATATATACGTGATACATTTTGTGCATGACTGGATGTGATTTGTGATGCGATTATATGTATAACACTTTTATTGTTTATTTTATATGTTGCGCACACACACTGGAATTTTTTTGTTTTAGGAAAAAATCATTATGTATGTGTTGATTCAACATATTGTTTATTGATATAAAAGTGTAAATTTTATGAAAATAAAATTTAAACTTTTGTATCGCTAATTTTAAAATTTAAACCCTTAGAGTGTTTTTGGCCCCGTCTTATAAGTATTGTATATGATTGTTGTGTGGATATTCGTGTTTTTAACAGAACGGACATCTATATTCATCGTATATAGTATTTGTTGGATTTGTCCCTGTATTGGACAAGTTACAAAAACAATAACGTAATTAAATCTCGTAAATCATTTCAGTTTAAACGGTTCGCAAAATTTCGGCAGCGCTTCCCTTTATGTTCCCTGTGTACACGCAATTGTGTACTGTTCAGGGAACTAAAGCGAAGTGCTGTCGAAATTTTGTTGAATCATTTAAATTGAAATGATTTATGCGATTTAATTACGTTATTGTATTTGTAATGGGAGGTAGGATGACCCATCAACAAAGTGTCAATGATCAATTAATATCAAATTCGCTAATAATATTGTTTAAATAGAATATAATGTTCATTTCAAAATAAGCTTTAAGTATTATTTAACAGATATAACAAAAACAAGAAGAATGTTTATAAAATTGTTTTGATAAAAAATGTCAATGCAAATTTATATCGTACTTTTTAATTATATACGTAGGTAAATGGACAATTATTTTACTGATCGGAGCTGGATGTACAAAAAAAGAAGGGTCAATACTGAAGGCTCAACAAGTGAACATTTTAATAATGGTGTTAGCATATTTATGGATTTTGCTTTGCGTAATAACGGAAACTACAAAGAAATCCGTTGTCCATGTAGTAAATGCAAACTGTTAAAGCATTTGATACCACAAATGGTTAGAGTTCATTTGCGTCAGTACGGTTTCGTGTCGAACTATTTGATTTGGGATCGTCATGGGGAACAGTTAGCATCTAATCCTGTACAAGATGAGGAGGTGGTGAGTAATGAAATTGGTACGACAAATCTTGTAGAACATATGGTTGAAGATGCTGCACGTTCAATGTTTCATGTTCCTCAATTAACTGACGACGATGGTAATGCTGAAGAAGAACCAAATATTGGGGCAAAAAAAATATATGATTTGTTAGATACCGCGAAAAAACCCCTTTGGGAAGCCTGCACAAGCGGAACCCAATTATCAGTAACTGCTGAATACATTGCGATGAAATCCAAATACAACCTCACAGAATCTGGATTTACGGCTGTTGTACAAGCTTACATAAGAAGAAAATAACTTCATCAGTCGTATGATATGGTTATCCGCTAGCTTTTGTTTAATTTTGGTAATGTATTACTACTGTAATTCTTTTAGAGCTTTTATAGAATTTTATGGTTATCAACACAGTAAGACAGTATCATGTCTAGTATTTGATTTGTTTTGTTCTGTAGGCTTTATTCTACTCAGCCTTACGCTGCGCTCGAGACGTGATTACGATCAACGATGGATCTAAAGATCTAGTGCGTGCTATTAACAACAGACTAAGTGCACTGTCTTTCCACATAAGGGAATACTACTGGGTGGACTTGAAGAAAATAAATGAGATTTATTGCTATAAAACCGAAGAATACTCTCACGATGCTACTAACAAGTTCAATATTTATCCTGATCAAATTCCTGATTGGCTGACTGATTGGATGCCTGAAAAAGGAGGGTATTTAATCGGTAATCTCCAGCCTGCTCACCTGGATTTTAGGTTCTTTTCGTTGGGAAATATATGGGCTATTGTTTCATCGTTGACTAATCCAAAACAAGCAGAGGGAATTTTAAGTTTAATGGAAGAGAAATGGGATGATTTCGTGGGTGATATGCCTCTTAAGATTTAATGGAAGAGAAATTAAATTGACATTATTTTCTGTTTCTCTGTGTTAACTTGGCTGCAGGCTTATGTTTTATTCAATGGTTATGCACTTGCTTTAATGTTTGTACACTGTAATGAAAAATATATCACATTTCTTTCTGAGCATGCTCTTGTGTTATATTTGTTGATTATAATCTTTATTCGTTTATGAAGATTTAGTTTGATTGCTATTATTAAAATGTAATATATAGGCATAGCTCTTGAAAAGTGTATCTACGATTTTTATAGTGGCATATATGAGCTGTAAAAGAATTTATCAATACTATAACATGTTGATTTAATAGCGTGAAATGACCGCTATTGAATAAATATTTTATAGCGGCAAAATGGTGTTATAAAGATTTCCAATTCCATTGAGATTTAGCTGTATTATAGCGGCTATAATGAGCTATTGAATTAACGTACCATAGCGGCGAATTTGCGTTATTAAACTAAGCTCAACCATAGCAGCATATTTTGTGTTATAAAGATTCAACAGTTTTTTATAACATGTTGATATACAGCACTTATCAAACCGCTATGATTGTGATTAATAGCGGCTATATGCCGCTATAAAAGACACTTTTTGTTGTAGTGCCTCCGTCTTTGTCGAAAGGAGTGGTTGCGCCTTTTCTTCTTTATGTTGCTTTGTTGTCACAAGGAACAAAGGCAGAAGCTTTCAACCTTGTCGATAGCAGTTCCAGGTGTTTCGAAGGTGTTGAAGTGCTGATGGTTTCGACCTTGTTAGTAGCTTCTGAACTTATGCTTGCGACTTGTTGCAAAATTTTCCATGGATATTAAAGGCTTCGACCAGTTCAAAAGGCTTGATTTTGCTTTCGAAAGGGTTGTTCTAACCAAGGCGTGTTTCTAAGTGGTTTAAATAAAGGTGAAACCTTTGGTTTCAAAAGGTTTGACGTGCATATGAAGGTCTGTCATTCCTTGTCTTCGAAAGGTGTTCCTTTAACTCAATCGAAAGATCTTCATGCATGCGGAAGCACCAGCTTCGAAAGGGGATATCTTGAAGCGAAAGTGTACTTTCGACCCTTTCTACCCCTTCGAAAGGTTGTGATATTTCTAGTCTTTGGTTGTGAATCCCTTCGACTCCTTTGAAAAGTCTTGCTGGAGCTTCTTTCTCTTGTTCTTCTTTATCTTCTGTTCAATCGTATTTCAATAAGGTCGAAAGTATATTTGGTAGTAACAAAGAAGTTTTGCCCCAAAGGGAGACTAAGTTTAGTACTAATCTGGAGAAGTTTGCAAGACTAGTCGCTTTTCCATTAAGACATATGGACCTAAGTAAAGGCAAGAATTAGATAAGCAGATCTCGAAGTTGCTGCAAAAAGGATTTATTCGATGAAGTACCTCAGAATGGAGAGCTCATGTTGTCTTTGCCACTAAGTCAGATGGCTCATTAAACCTACGTGTTGACTATAGGGAACTCAACAAGTTTACAAAGAGTAATAGGTATCCCGTACTTAGGATAAATGATTTGTTTGATCACCCAGTAGGAGCTAAAATCTTCTCCCAATTTGACTTGGCAACTGGACTTCATCAACTGAGGATTGTAGAGGACAGAAAACCAAAGATTGAATTTCGCACATCAAATGGACTTTATGAATGGAAAATGATGCTTTTTGGATTGACTAATGCCTCCACATACTTTATAGATTTGATGAGTAGAGTGTTTAATGGATAATTGAATAAATTTTTCGTAGTTTTTTTGGTGTTATCCTAGTATTCTCCCAAAGTGAAGGAGAGCTCGTAAATAGCTTAAGGGAGATATTAGGATCCTTGAGAAGGCACCAACTTAAAGCCAAATTCTCAAACTGTCACCTTTGGAAGAAGGAAGTTGGATTTTCTTGGGCATATTGTTTCCAAGCATGGATCCTGCAAAAGTGGAAGCTATTCAAATTTGGAAGATTCCAAAGGATGCCATGGAGATAAGGAGTTTTGTAAGGTTAGCAGGTTATTATAGGAAATTCACAAAGGATTTTATAAAGATAGCAGTTCCTTTAACTCATTTAACCAAGAAGAATCTAGTCTTTGCATAGGATGAAAGATGCATGGAAGCATTTGAGATGCAAAAGGAACTATTAACAATTGCATCAGTATTCGTCATCCCCAATGGAATAAAACATTTTACGATTACACAGATGCATGTGGAAAAAGATTAGGAACAGTTCTTATGCAAGAAGGAATGGTGATAGCTTATGCTAGTAGGCAATTGAAGGACCCTGAGAAGAGATACCTACTTCATAACTTATGGTTAGCAGCCGTTGTTTTCGCCTTAAAGATGTAGAGACATTATCTTTTGGAGGAAAGATTTGAGTTGTTCACTAACCAAAAATCACTCAAATGTCTATTTTTCCAAAAATATTCAAATCTTAGACAGCGGAGGTGGATAGAGTTTATAGCATCCTATGACTTTAAGATACAGTATACCCCTGGAAAAGGGAATGCTGTCATCGACACCATTAGTCGGAGGCATGCTACCTTGGATGCTATGTATGAGTGGATGCTATTGGAGTTCCTCTTGGATTTCAACTTCTAACTGCCAACAGAACCCTCTTAAAACTGTTTGGCAGCAATGGAAGTTAGGTGGGCATTGATTGACCATATTAGACTTGAAGAAAAGAAGGATGAGGAGATAGTTCACATCATGGACAAGCTAAGTAGAGGAAAACAATTTCCCCATGTCGATAGATGTACAGTTGACCAAAAAGAGTGCTTAAGGAGAGATGGATGCCTTTGCTTTCCATAAATTGAAATTATGTTAGACGAAGTTCCTGCGGAGTGTCACCATTCAAGGATTCATCTTAGTGGAGATAAGATGTATAGGGATAAGAAATAAATTTTCTATTGGCTACGGAAAAGAAAGGAGTAGTTGAATTTGTTTCTAGGTTTTTGACGTATCAAAGGATTAAAACCAAGCAAGGTAAGTCCGAAGGATTATTGTTGCCGTTAGAAATTCCGACTTAGAAATGAGAACATATATCAATGAACTTTATAGATAGGTTGCCTAGGAGTCAAAGAGGAAATAAAGCAAATTGAGTCGTAATGGATAAACTCACGAAAAGCGTTCATTTTATTCAGGAGTAACAGGACTGCAATATCTCTGGCACAAAATTATATTAAGGAGGTGGTTCGACTTCATGGAATTTTGGTTAGCATTATTAGTGGTAGAGATCTCTTATCTACTAGCGAGTTTTTGAGGAGTTTGCAGACAGCTTTAGGAACATCGTTGAATCTTAGTACCGCTAACCACATGTAGACAGAAGGACAAATTGAAAGAGTGAATAGGATCTTGGAGGACTTGATGAGAGCTTGCATTATGTACTTCAAAGAATAATGGGAGCAACACTTACCTTTAGCAGAATTCACTTATAACAATAGTTACTAATTGACGATTGGTATGATACCCTTTGAAGCGCTTTATTGGTGGTCATACAAATTGCAAAATTGTTGGTGGGAACCTTTCATTCTAGGCTTGAGCCCCGGAACCAGCTACTGGAAGTTGACCCGGATCGTCTATTCGAGCTAGTTAACATAGGGGCGACCCAATTGACTATTAGTGTATAGATAGATATTTCTAAACGAGAAATTATTTGATGTAAACCCTTGTTTATCCCATCAATAAAATTCTACACGGACTTGATTTAATTCGTGATACTTTAGAAAAGGTAGAGTTGATTAGGCAACTTATGTACGTAGTGCAAGATCGCCAAAATCCTACGTAGATAAGAGAAGAAAAGAATTGGAGTTTGAGGTTGGAGACGCAATATTTATCAAAATTTCCCCTTTTAGGACAGTCATGAGATTTAAAAAATCTAGAAAGTTAGCACCATGATTTGTTGGACCTTTTCGAGTTTTGGAATAAATAGGATGGCTGGCTTACCCTATGGAACTTCCCCATAGATTGGAGGGAGTGCACGATATTTTTCACGTTTCACACTTGAGGATATGCTTTAATGACATAGCCATCATGGTGGAGCATGATTAATTGGGGGATATTGAGATAGAGCCAATAGCATCTCGTGCCACCGCATGCATAATGGAGCATAGAACTAGGAAACTTTGCAACAAAGAAATTAGGTTGGTTCAAGTACAATGAGGAAACAATCCATGAAAAGCACATGAGAGACTGAAGAGAAGATGAGGATCTCTCATCCTGAGCTTTTCATAAATAAATTTTCTTTGCAAAATTAGGTTTGGTTACATCGTGATTACTAAATTAATGGTAGGAGATGATTGTTACACTTTTCACCATCACTTTACACTCATATAGAAGTTTTATGCATGTTTAGGTGTTTTCCATACGTATTTATATGTCACGATCTTACACTCATGCTAGGATTATGCTCACTTATAGTATGTCTGCAAACATAATCACATTGCACTTTTGGTTGATTAGATGGTTGCATAGATAACTTGGCTATATAACATAGATGTTTATTGTAGGTTACGCTGTTCACCTCTTGGAAAGATTTCAGGGACGAAATCCTTTTTAAGGGGGCGAGAATGTATTACTCCGTAAAAATGTATAATAAATAAATTAATTAAACATGATAAGGTTAAAAATGGAAATTTTGCACAAGTTAGAATTTGGTCCTGAAAGTTATGTCGTTGTACTCATGGTGGAATTTTGACCAATTTTCATATATAATATGATGAAAACGAAGCTCAAATGAAAAAGTTATGGACATTTGAAGTTTTCAAATTCAAAACAACTTAAATGAATTCATATTCAAATAAATAAATAACTTTCAAATTTGAATTTTTAATGTTAATAGTAATTAGACTTAGGGGTTAAGTAATTGTTAAAAATTAACATTAATGTTAAATTATAATTAAGAAGTAGATAAATTAACAATGTCAAAACAATGTAACGTCCCTAAGTAGGGACCAGTTGACCCTTGATCCATGACCGGTCAACTGTTAGCGGTCAACTGCCGGTAGGGGTTTGAATACCGATGGCAGCTATGGTTTTGTAGCAATGAACGTATCAGGTTATATTATTATAAACCCACTTAAATCTGATGGTTCTAGTGCATTTCAACCATTAAATATGCGAGGCTAGACCCCTCACTTTTATTCATAAATTATTATGGGAACCTAGTGTAGCTCTCTAAGTTCCTCTCTACAAAGGTTCAGAAATCACCATTAGCGTTTCAGGTAAGTAATCGTGTGTGTGTGTGTGTGTATTTGTTTATTGTTTATCTTCTCAATTTATTCTCCTCCAAACCTCTAATTTTCTGAATCTAACATATATACAAATTCCTTGCTGTATATATATAAAAAGGAAGAGATCTGAAAGAGTTCATTAAAGGTGTGTCAATTCCAAAAGAAGACAAAGCTAAGGACCAATTGTGTGTAGAAATCTTAGCTTCTCTATTTTAGTAATCGATTAATATGGTCCAGATTTGAATATGCCTTGGGGAGTTTTGGTTTAAAAAACATCATATTATAAATCCCAAAAACTTCCCCAATGTAAATTGTCAATTCTAGGTTGAAATCTCAATTGTTTATATTAAAATAATGTGAATTGTGTAGATTTTCAATTTTGGATGATTTCACCTTCTATTCAAGTTCTTATTGCTTTTTTTAGATTTGATTAGGAAATGGTGTGTAAGGTACAAATTCTTATTCGTAATTTACACCAAATATTTCTACAGATTGATTAGAATTTCACTTGTCTATTTTAATGTAAAAGAAGTTGAATAGAGCATAAAAATAACCGAAGTTGTAGGTTTATATTATTGGTTTATTTCATTACTTTAATGTAATAGGTTGAGTTTGAATTTTATTTTGTATACAAGTCCGTTGATTGGATTTTTAGATATTGGATTTATGGTATATGAATAATATGGAAATGAGACTTGTTTGATTTTGATAGAGTTGACATTTAAACGTTAGTTTAGGTTATAAACTCCGCATGCTTAAAAATTCCTATGCACACGAGTGTGTGTTTTTTTGTGTGTGTGTATATATATATGCATAAATAAAGTATAATTATAAAGTATTAGTTGCACAGTTAATTAGGTTATTAATTATTGTTAAGTCTTCCTAAGGAAAGTAATTAATGGTAGAGGTGAAATAAGAAGTTTTCGTATAAGCTTCAATTATGGATACGGTGAGAAGTGTGATAATATACGTAAAGAGTGTTATAAATTATGACTAAGTTATAGGAATGTGAGTTCAGTCAAAAGCGCATAGAAGTCTGCCAAGCTAATCCGGCTACCGGTAGTGTGACTTCGGGGCTGATGTGAGATATCGCCTTCAATAAGTAATTATAGATGTCATGAGGTTAGTCCTAAATTATGTAGGGTAAGTCTGCCCAGCTAATCTAGTTACCGGTACCTACGAATAATCGGACTAATGTGAGACATCACCATGGGGTACGGGTCATAATACAAATGACTTGGTTTCGTGATTGAAGGTATTAAGTGATTGTGTGATGACCAGCCTCTTCTCTATGTAGGAAGTTGTAAATGGTCGAGATTATGGGTTAGGCATGGTAGAGGATATCTCGAGTAAGGGCCCTCTTTAATAGGAACTATTAAGTGGCCATAGACATTCTGTGCAATGTCAGTTAGATAGTTACTAGTGAGGAGTCCGCCTTGGGATAGGTATTAAATGATAGGGACCTACCTCAAATATGGTATTTAATGGTCGGAGTCTGCCTAGTTCCCATTGGAAGGTATTAAGTGACTTGAGTACTATCTTTTACATTGATAGGACATTATGGATGAGAAATATTGGTTGTTGGGTTGATAGAAAATTGGTTATGGGCTTATATTTGAAAAGCCTTTTTATTTGGAAAAGCCCTTGAGCTTATATTTGGAAAGACTTATGATGTAGTAAGAATGCATAATAAATTTCCTATTTAGATTATACTGCCCAAGTACTAAGATAGTAAGGCTCGAGATTTTTATTCATCAGATATATGTTGTTCAGACTCCCCTCTCTTTATAATAAAGGTTAGTGAAGGAGACAATGATCCAGTTGCAGACGACGATGTTAGGAGCTTGTGGCAGTAGTCTATTTACCTATTTATGTTATTTTTTGATGTACCCGTTTAAAGATAATAATGTATTTTGAAAATTTTATATCTTGGTTATGTGACAATTATTATTGACATTATGTTATGGTTTTATGACATTTGGAATTTTAAATAAAATATTTATGTTATTATATTTTATCCTTCCGCCGTGAGATCCTAAATGGGTAGATAACAAGCTCTATATTGTTCTTTTTACCAACCAACAACCAACTTTGAAATGGGCCTATGTTTCGATGGGCCTTTTTCGATTGGAATATAGGTCCTTTTCAGGGTGGGTTGTTACAAAACTCTCGATTGAATGGTCCTAGGAGATAGAGAAAATAATTCATATAATAAGGAGATCTCTCAAACCATAGACTCTAAAGAAAATGACAGATAAGCTCCCAAGTTCTCCGATGTCATAGATAGATAACACACATCTGTCTTAGGTTAGGCTCTCGCAAATGACAGACTAACATGCAGCTAGTCTCTAATGTCATTTGATCATCATATATTGTAAGGTGATAAAATCAAATATCTCATATATAATGGACCTACCTAAGTCATACAAATGGAAGACTGATGTACCACAACACTGCTCCAAGGAACGCTAATGACCGCAGCCAATTTCTACAGTCTAATCACTCCCAGAACATGACAATCATATACATCGCCTATCATAAACACATTGCAAGACTACAACATGCATTGGCCACGACTCCTACTTGGCCTTGGTAACAGACTGTTAGTCCTTAATTGATGTCTAGGAAATGGCTCTAACGAGAGTAATAACCCTAAGCCTACAAATTCAACAAGCTGACATCATAGATTCTGGGTGCGAGCCCGCAATCAGGACTACTATGATGGATAACTAGCCTATCTAGCATGTCTAATTCATGCTCTCTCCATAGTGGTGTAAAACCTATGACGTAGATTCCCAACTAATACTCTCAACTCGATAAGTCCTAATAAGAGTTATAATTGATACTCTCGACTCGATGTGTCCTAATCAGAACCACGTCAAATAATCTTAACTCAAAAATTCCAAATGAGAGCATCTAAGCATAATAATTCCTTGTTCATCGACTACTAGCCCAAAGAGTAAATAAAAGTAATAGTTGACTAGCTAGAACGAGAAGGATGTACTACACCATAATAGCAATTTTGCAATAGCTCTATGCCATTTTGATATTACAATGGCTTTGGGTCGTTGCAAACTCATTTGCAACGGCTTTGAGCTATTGTAGTATTACAACGGCTTTGGGCCTTGCAATTCTAAATTTTCTACACCTAAAATCATACACCTGAAAGTAATACAATCGTGCACTCGAAAAAATTTCCCAGCCGCTTCCTTTTTAATGTCTTCTAAATGGCGATTCCCCCAATCCCAAACCTAGCTCCATATTCTTCCCACTCCTTTTCATCACTACCTCCCTCCTCCTCCATCTTGCTCTCTTTCTCTCCTTGTTTGCATTTGCCTATGGTCGATCTTAATCGGGCCTAGGTTCTTCCTCAAGCGTGTGGAGTTCTTGCTATCAACACCACTCTCTATCCCTCAGCATATTGCGATGTGCATCTATACACGGATGGATAAAATATGGGAAAATTAAGATCTCACATTTAGATCTATAGACAAGTTCAAAATCAAACTATCACATATAAATCTCAGGATGGTTCGAGATAGTTTCAAGCCCAAGAGGAAAGGAGCCCACCAATCCATTGCTGCATGCTCCCGCCGTTAGGGATCCATCAATCGACATTAAAGTCGATATGGGAAACATCGTTAAAGATAAGAGGGTTTCCACCTCATTGTTAGAGTCAATGGAATTATTAGAAGATCTAATTTTACTTTTTATATTTAAGCTTTTATAAATTTGGTCTATAACTATTATGATACTATTGTGTTTGTTTAGAACTATATATTAATTAATCATAACTATATTAAGCTTGTTCGATCATGAAACATAATAAGTCTAAGCCACTTGATGTAAGTATATAACATAGTTAATGCTAAATGAATCACATATATTTATTATGGTCATATAGAGTGCTGAGTAGTATATGAGTTACTTTTACTATGAATCACATATATTTAAATCATAGATATAGAAAATCACACCACAAATAAAGATTATTTATTTAATTGAATATGGTGTTTTGGTTTATTGAGGAAATCAATGATTAAAATTATGACTATTAGCCAAGCTCTTGATGAACTACTTGGTGGTGAGCTTAATCTTTGAATTTGAAACTATAAAATAAAAATTTGGAAGATGTCTTATAGTTTTCGTCTTATTGCCTTCTATTTTGATGATATTATTGCTTTTTTATATCACAATGTGGGATAGAGACTTCTCATATCACTGAGGTATTTGGAGATTTCAGGTATCATAATTTTACAGTAATTTCATATACATTAAGAATCACCTGATCAATTTTTCATCTTGCGGATAAAGCAAAATACAACTGGCTCATACTTTATGTGTCTCAACTCAGGTCCTTGCTATTTATTTTGGCAACATAATTAATTTGCTCCAAGTATCGACATATAATTCAAACTAATCAAACTAATACAGCTTCCAATATATATTCATGATGGTAATGGGAAATTTAATTAAATCAAAACCGAAGAAAAATTATATCCTTTATATTTTTGTAACTTTGTATATATCACCTTCCACTTAGCTTTTCCTTGACAAAATTTTTTAGTCGACCAGATCATTTTTTTCTAATTATTGAACGATTTAGGATGGAGCCTAATGCTATCCTTGACAACATAAGGCTTTGATACTATGATTTGTCTTTTAAGAAAGGATTGGTGATCATTTGTTTGTATATATATGCATGGAAAGATTATATGTCCTTGTGCATATGCATATGAGCACTGGTACAACATTCTTTTTTTGCACAAAACCATCAATCATGTCATTTGTTCATTATTTTTTCTTAAAATTATGGAAGTTTTTATTATGGTAAAATTATTAATTGAGTTTCTTTATAAATAAATTTGTATGTGGAAATTTCTTGATGTTATTGTAGGAGAAATTCCTACTTGAAGCACCAACAATCAATATGAAAAATAATCCTTAGATACATAAATGAGAAAACCTTAAATACAATTTATTTGTTTATTTAAATTATGCATATATATGTTGTCAAAATATCGATTGGCTTAGATATAATAGTGGTACAAAATGTGAAGGCGAAGGTAGGGACATGAATAAAACGTTTCTTAGACTGAGCAAAAGGATTAAGCATGGAATATATTTTTGTAGAGAGTTGGGCACCACAGTATCGAAATGCTATATTCTCTAAATGGCCTATCAAGAACTCTAGAGCTCAAAAAATATGCAATGATAATGATATTGGGTAAGCATTAATTATTTAAATAGCTATTGCTAACATATTTTTTTCCAAGAACACTAATGTATTATTTGGATATAGGAATTTATTGAAGGCAACAGTAGAAATTCCTAAACTTGGAGAGGTTAATTTTTATCACATGCATCTAGATCAACCGAATGAGAATAGGAGAATAAAGCAGATAAGCGCTATTCTCCAATCAAGCGAAGGCTCTCACATATTAGCTGGAGGCATTGAAAACATTAATGCTTGCATTTGCTCTTCGTTATCACCCTTAAGTGCTATAAATTCATTGTACTTAACATAATGTCATAATGCTTGCATTTGCATTTGATTATCTAAATTCTCACAATGTGATCATTAAAATTAACAGATGTGGAAGGAACATGCAAGCAAGGAACAAGGTTAGATTACATACTCTCATCTCCAATGGAACCTTATAAGTTTGTGCATGGATCATACGATGTTGTTTCTTCCAAAGGAACTTTTGATTGTCACGTTGTGAAGATTGACATGATTATAGACAAAAACACTGAATTTATTGGTATTGAAAAAAGCAGAATGGAAGAGTTCTAAAGATAGGCAATGAATCAACAGTTATATGGAAAACTTACTCATAACTTTTTTCTTTTCTCTTTTTTATAATTGTGATGTATATATGCTGACTGAAACTAGTATTCGGTTTAGGGAATAGATAAAAAGAGTGAGTACAATTTTTGTCTATAAGATATACAAAGGATCTATCATTCAAGCTATAATTATGTGCTATTAGTTAACTAATATTATAAACAATGATACACCGCCAATAATTTCTATTATTATATGCATTGTATGTTCAAAAAGGCAGTGTAAGCTTTTTCCAGAACATAGTGGTTATCATGTATGATTAGTCTCATTTATATATTAACATGACATGTTAATTTAAATCCAGATTAGTATAGTAGTTATAACATTACATGTTCATGTTGATTGCTGCCTTAATCATCGCAACTATATAACAACGGCCTTAAGGATTTACAATTTGTATATTAGCAACTGCTCCAGGCTGTTACAAAAAATTAACAACTCCCTATTTCACTAAGGCTTTGGGCCATTGCGAAATGCGTAAGCAACGACTTAAAGCCATTGCGAAATAGTTTTCCTGGTGTAGTAATGTAACGATATACTCCAGAATAGGTAAGTTCTGATGAGACTAATAACTAGTGCTCTCGACTCTAGGAGTCCCGATTAGAGTGACAACAACTGCTCTCGACTCCATGGGTCCTAATGAGAGCATCCAACATAATAAATCCCTGACTACTGGCCCTAAGAGTAGATAATGATACTCTACTAGTTAGTCCTTAGAGGATGCAAAGAAATGTTGTCGACGAGATGAGTCCTAATGAGAGTAATAATAAGTACTCTCGACTCCGTATGTCCTAATGAGAGTGAACGACATAATAATTCCTCGACTATTAGCCGTAAGAGTAAATAATAATATCACTTGGATCGTTAGTCCTAAGAGTATAAATCTATAAACCCTAACATATGTCAAGCTTGTAGCCCTTGGAGAGTAATAGAACTCTTAAATACTAAGCTTTAAAGAGTCACATCTATATGATATTATAAATTCTTAACCCATCTCCAAAATACAAGTGACATCTGCTCACCAATAGTAATCGAAAAAGTATTGTTTTAGTATCCCATACCACTTAGTATTACTTGAACGTTTACTAACAACTAGTAAAATACACTCACTAAACAACAAATATTCTATATTATGACTCAAAAGAATAACTGAAAAAATAATACCGAGCTTTTATACCATCCAGTATTACTAATATGTTTATTCAACATCCTCATTATATAGAATTACATTTCAATACAAATGAAATAAACCAATTGTGAAATGATAAATATATAAAAGAAGAAGATTTTGGTAATCAAAAATCCCTTTTTTTAAAATTACCATTAAATTCTTTTTCTTAACTATACACTTCACAAAAGAATTTCCCCTGTGGAAATATATTATTAAAACCCGACGTTTATATTTATAAAAATTCTATACATTTAATTACAATTGAAAATCTCTATTTTAAATTTTGAAACAAATTTTATATGTAAACAATTTCCAATAAATCATTTTCTTTCCAAATACTTCTATTTATTTATAAATATACTCCATTCAAATTTTGAAACACTATAAATAATTTTTCGAAGTATTTAAAAACGAAAATCAATAGAACATATATAATAAAAAATTATGGAGCGCAACTCTCAAAATTCATCAACCAATCATCAATATATATTTTATCGTTTAGCCCGAGTGGAATCACCTCGAATTCCAACTGTCCGTATAATGTACACACATATATAAATAAAATACACATCAAAATGCAATCAGACATCATCACCTTTGCATTTTAACAATCTAACATACACAAAGCCTCGTCATTCAATCCAAAATCATATCTACAATCACAACAATTAATCCCATATCTAAACAAACGCTTCAATCAAGCAATTAAAGCAATAATCACAATCAGTTCAACCAAGCATGCAATCATTTATCGGGATAAATATATATAACCTGCAAAGGAAAATAGACACAGATGTGAGTATAAAACTCACCAAAATACCTCTTAAGTTACCAAAACAGTGGCTAAATAATGATAATACTACTACCCATAGTCGTTGCCGCCATTGATTGCAACTTTGCTAGCTATCCACACCGCCTACGCCACCATCATGTTGCTCGCACCCCTGCTCCACCATATAAGCCTCACGCTCAGCCCAACACCATGTCACCTTTCTTCACCATCATCATAAATTTCCCCCGGCTTCATCCATGCTTCACGCTACACTGCATCATCATCCCCAAATCTTTGATCATGATGCCTCCAAGCAGCGAATGCACGCACCACCACCAGGTCGCAATGTAGCTTCAGCCGCTTTCTACCTCGTGGCCTCCTACTCCTTGTCGCCTACGGCTACATCATCATTGCCAAGCCCGTGCTCGCACGTGATTGCTTTTTTTTCTTTTATTGCGATTTGCTTTTGAGATGAGCCTGGAGGTGTAACAACCCACCTTTTTGGACGGTTTAAATCGACAATAAACACACATGTCAACTCAAACCATTTAAAAGGGAGGATTTTTAATAGGGTAAATAAGAGAATAAGAGAAAAGAAAGGAAAAACAAAACATAAAATCTCATAGCGGAATGACAAAATATAATAATCAAATAAACAGTTCATGAAGCTATTTTACAAATAACATTTGATCACACTTTTACAATACAAATCTGGGTTATACATACAGTAGGAATAAATAATGCATCGTACCACATGATGCGGTGGAATAATTAAAATAAATAGTAGACTCATCTCCATCTTCATCCTCCAAAATAAAATGGTCTTCAGTACACCGGAAAGCTCCGACTGACCCGAGCGTAATTAAAAGACAAAACACTTGAGTTAGAACTAAAAGATCTTATGTAAGTTAATTCAATCTTAATAAAAATACAAGTGCAATGGCTTCAGAGATGTTACGGGATTTTCCATCTCCTATCAAGTGTACAACGTGAATATAAATATTTAAGAGATTTCAAAAAAAAATCAAAATACCAATTTTAACCACTTTAATTAAAATAAATCCAAAGTTTAAACTAAAAACTTAAACCTTTCAAATAATTCAATTCCAATACATAATCCAAATTCAAGAAATTATATGGGGTATATATCATTTCAACCAGTATCCAAAATCAAAATTTCCAAATCAATGAAAATCGCTTGGGTTTATCATTTCAACATATAATGATTTTCCCTAATCTATAAAATCGTTCAGGTATGTATCATTTCAACCTATAGTGATAACAAAGATATAGACATAATTAAACATCCAATCATCCAAAATGTCAACCAATAACATCCATCACAATTCAACATCCAAATCAACCAATAAATCACAACAATTAATTGGTTATCATTATCAGGTGTTGAACTAGCAATTTATATTCAATATTAATTAAATGGCAATTTAATTCAATATAAATTCAAATTAAACTTAAATGATAATTTGAATACCAAACAACAATCAATAAATTTCTAATCACATCTTAAATCTAATTCAACCAACATAAGATGTTTTAGTATTCGTGAGTGAGTCAAAACACTCACCTTTGATATTTATAATGGAAAAATCCAAACAAAGACGCCTTTTCCTATAGTCTCCAAACTCAGCCAAACGTATTTCACGTCGTCAGGAATTCCAATATGAGTCCAACGGAGGAAACCATATGTGAATTGGAGTTTGTATGTGGATGATATCCAAGTTATACAAAATATTAATAAAATAGTATATGTACACAAATTGTGATATCCCAGGTTTTTGGGCAGTATAAATTTAATAATCAGTATTAATAATTTAATTGGATTGATAATCTTCCCTTATAATTCTAATTTAAATTGATAATTTAATCTTTTAAAAGTTAATAAATATTTAATCTGGCAATATTGATAAGATTTGATTGTTAAAATTAATAAAGTTTTAATCTATTTATAATATATGTTTTGTTATATATATTGTGAATAGAAATCTTTTTAACTAAAAGATGAATTTTTCAAATTGTAATTTATATGTAAGTATATGTTATAATTTGAAATTGTTTTGAAATTTAATTTAATGTATTAATAATATATATAGTAGGAATATATGTATGAATTGTAATTTTAAAAGCTTTGTTTTAAATTTAATATCTTTCAAAAGTTAAAGATTAATTCATTGTTTCAAATATAAGATAATTGTTTGTTTTAAATATGATAGTTTAAATAAAGTTTTATTTTGTATTCTTTAAAATGTTTAAATTTAAAAGGCTATAAAAATATACGTATAAGAATTTATTGGTATTATAATTTGTTTTATAATATTTTCTCTAAAGAAATTTATATACATATATACTAAGATAAGTATTTATTAATTAGTAAATTAAGTATAAAAGCTTTATATTAACATTTAAATTAAATAAAATTTATTTAAAATACTTAGGACATGTGTTAATATTTTAACATATGGAAATAACATGTGGAAGCCTTGTATAATCCAATTTAACAAGTTGGACATTTGTCTAATGTATAAAAAATACAAGTGGCAAGGTTATATTTTCTCTAAAAAAAATTAGTTAATAAAATGTAGTTGTTAGAGAAACCTGGTCAATTTCTTTCCCGTTTAAAATTTCTTTCAGTTCAAAACATTGTTACTGTCTCTATTCTTTTCTTCTTCTTAAACTAAAAACTGAAACAAACAAAGAAAATCCTGGAAAGAAAATCTATCAACCTGAGATCAAACTAGCAAATTAACCTACTACAAATCAACCTGCAACAATTCAACAGCAAGTTCAACTTTAAACAACATCAAATTGAAGGCATGCAAAGGAGAATCAAAAGCTTTTCACAAATCAAATGCAAAAGCCTGGAAGTGATAAACTACTCTGTTTGTTCTCTGCTTCTTTAAAATATTGGTGAGTAAATATTTCTTTTAAAAACAGTTTTTTTAAATCTGTGACTTGGCCTTAATGATTGTGATGAATCTTTATAAAATATGATTGCATGTGTTTATATGTGTAAGTGCATGTATATAGATATATGTATATGAATTGCCTGTTCTCTGTTTATAACCTATGGGTAAATTCTAGTTTAAAAACAGTTTGATATAATCTATGATTAAACGTTGCATGCATATGAATTTGGCTTTGATGATGAATAATTGTTTATCTAAAAATATTTTTATTTATAAAATAAATAAATATTGAATTGCCTGTAGAACATTAGAATGGTCACTGTGATGTAAAAACAGACCCAAATCCTATAATATCTCAACAACTTGATTTTTAAAACAAGTTGGATTGTGATTTGTAGATGAAAATTGTTAGTTATTGTTTGATGAAGTTGTTAAAAATAGTTTCTGTAAATATAAATGTACGAATAGTTTTAAAAATGGAAAACACAGTAAACATCTAGTGCATGTTAAAAATCAATGAACTCAATTTATAGTTTATATAGTATAAATGGATTCGTGTTTGAAAATCACGAATTTTAATATTCAATTCGAAATTTTTAACTTGATATTCGTTTGGGAATTCTGGATTTTGTTCGATTGGGGTTTTTGGCAATTGCCGTCGATTGGAATGATGATTGTAGCTAGAATTTTGGTTGAAGCTCGTCTGCATGTTGAGGATGATGGGAAAAATGTCGTTGAATTTTTCCAATAGCCGTGATGATCGTAATCGATCTAACTAGGGTTTTAGGCTGCTTTGGGTAGGTGGAACTGTTGGGGAATTCGCGACTTGGATGATGATGCGGAGGCGATCGCGAGGTGTGGGTTTTGTTCGGCATGGAGTGGAGCGTCGTCAGGTAGGTTGGCGATGGTCAATGATGGAGGGAGGGTCGGCGGCGATGGTAGTAATGGGGTCGAGTGGTTCTGCAGTTTTCGAGCACGAGGTCGAATTTTTGTTTCGAGTGAATTGGTTCGATCTGGGTTGAGGAACGTACTGCCGAGATCATGCGTGGTTGGTCGACGATCAACTGGAAGGTCGGAGACATTTGGGTGAGTTGTACACGTACACGCGTGTACGCGGTGCACGTTGTTTCGTTCTGGGGTACTGTGGGTAGCGTTGGAGAAGAAGGGAACTCGGGAAGGTCTCGTGAGGTTGTGCTTATTGACTCGAAGCAGAAGACGTGTGTGTGGGTGTGTGTCTGGAAGTAGTTGTGATGATCGGGGAAGAGAGTGTTTCGGGTCGTACTCGAGTCTGGGCTAGGGATGACTCGAAGCAGTTGATTGGGTGTTTGTCTAGGGGCGGGCTCGGGTTTTAGTGAGGGTTAACTCGAGTATTTACGTTGTAGTGTTTATCTGATTAAGTAAAACAAATTTTTGTAAAAGGAAATCAAGTTGGAAGGGTTCTCAAAGATTTTAAATATTCAAATTTAAATGTTTAAATTGTTTTGTTCTTAAGTAAAATTATATATTTCAAGTATATAAATTAATTTCTATATTGGTTTTAAATGAAATAAAATGATAGAAATAAGTATTTAATTTAAATAATGAGTTTATCTTTAAAGATTGGAATTAATTAAAGATAATTAACAAGTAAAATAAATTAAAAGTTAATTACTTAATGTAATTAAGGATAATTACTAATGAAGTAATTAGTGGAAATGAATGTAATTAAGAAATAAATTAATTAAAGATTAAGTGATGATTAATTGATTAATTAATTAATGTAATTAATGTTAGGTTAATTAATTAGTCTAATTAATTAAAGATAAATCACTTATTGATTAATTAAATATAATTACTTAGTCAAGTAATTAATGGATAATTACTAAGGGTAATTAATTAAAATGGTAATTAATTAATAAAGTAATAAATTAAGGATTAAATGTTAATTTAAATTGATTAATAATTACTTAATGAAGTAATTAAAGATTAATTAATTAGATTAATTAATCAAGTTTAACATAATTAATTAAGAAGTAATTAACTAAGATAAGTAATTACAAATTGTTAATTACTGTTTATGATTAATTAAGACTAATTAATGAAGTGGTTGATTAAAATTAGTATTTAATTAATTAAAAGGTTAATTAATTAATAAGAGTTGTTTAATTAATGAATTAATCAAGTTGATTAATAAAAGTAATTAATTTGAGTATAATTAATTAATTGTAATTAATTGAAGATTAATATAATTAATTATAATTAATTAATAAATGAAGGTTCATTAATTATTGTAATTAATGATAGTAATTAAAAGTTAATTACTGTATATGGTTAAGAATAATTACTTGAATGTAATTAAAGATAATTAATCAAAGGAGATTAATTAAGGAAGATCATTTAGATGTTTAATTAATTAATTTGTAATTAATTAATGATAGTGAGCAGGATTAAGATAATCCAAGCAATTAAAGGATAGTAATTAATTTAATTAAAGGTTAATTAAATTGATTAGAGTTAATCAATTCTGTTTAGATAATTGATTAATACTGGATGTTTGATATTGGGTAATTGGTTGATATTGGATGATTTGAATATCTCTGATATATATATATGCTGCTTTGTGAGATGAATGTTGATATAAATTATCAATTGTGATAATATGATTTATCTATCTGTTTATATCATCCTGAATAAGTTTAAATGTTTAAACCTTTAAACAACTTGGCCTTAAAAGATACGTTTTGGATTTCGATGAGACCGGGATCGGGTTTCCGTATACCGGTATTCCAGGTTTGGAGACCCGAATACCACATCGATCCAAATTAACGATAGGTCGTGAATCTCAAGTGAAGATGAAGATTCAGAGTGCAAGGGTTATTGTCGTTAACTCTGAGGGTGATTCCAAAACGAGTGTAACGAGATAATGCCTTCGGTTTCGTTCGAACCCGGAACGAACTTGTATGGATTGAATGCTTTCAGCACATCGTCAGGCGGACGATGAGCATTCTAAGTGATATGTTCTGATTAAAGGTAATCGTAACCTCAAGCCTCATCAACCGGGAATGGCTAAAACAGGGGAGGTGCAGCAAGGCTTCGTGGGTAGCACCCACTGAGAGCAAGATAGATCCCTGTCTAGAGGTCCCTTTTCTTTTATTCGGCTTAGTGTGTGGTTGGTCGCGCCAACCACGGGATTATCTTGTTCGGAATTATCCAGTAAGGGATGGTTCCGGCTTTGTGTTGCAGGAGAGCGGGCGTACTCCTCGGTACGGTGATCTAGGCCACGTACTGTGACGGGCGGTACCCCAGTAGCCCTGCCATTGTATGGAATCCAAACTCCAATAAGTGCCGTACGTATTAGTTGTGCCCAACTATGTTGGAATGTGAGATGTAAGCATTTCAGCTATTTCTGTATTTTACTTGAAAACCCTAGACCCTATTATAATACAATCAGATTTCCTATCAAATGTTTTGGTTAGCGTAAGGTAAAAACTTTTCCATGTTTATGTGTGGGAAGTCTTACGTGATACCTTTGTTTTCAAAAGGTTTTGAAGTTAAACAATTTTAACCCGTTTACTCACACCAGACCCATGTCTGACCCAAGTGTTTATTTCTGTTTTATAAACTCTTGGGTACTCAAATTTTTACGAGTAGCCAAGGGATTCAGGTTTAGCTTTGACGAATTGTGGAGGAGCAATGGAGCAGGAGGCTTCGGCGTTCGTAGATATAGTATTCCGCTGTGTTGATATCTGTGTTAGAGTCTTGTATTGTATTTGAGTTGTAATATCTAGACAGATGTTTTATAACTGTCTAGTATGTGTTGTATAGTTGTGTAAACTCTGATAAGTGTTGTATACTATGTAATAGTTTATGTTATTAATATAATTTATTCGTTCCGCTGTGAGATCGTTGTTGTTGTTTCTTTCTTTCTTCTCTTCTTTTCTATTTTCTACCCCTTTCTTTCTTCATAATGATGCGACTTTCTGGGCATAGGAAGTCGGGTCGTTACAATTGGTATCAGAGCATAGGTTGAGCGAATACCTAAGCTATTTGTTAAGTAAATATCAGAACACTAGGTTGAGTGAATACCTAGGTTCGGAAGGATTGTTCATTAGAGATAGGATCTGTAGCAACCTGTTGAGTCTGAGTATATATATACGAGAGCGCGTATTTGTTAGTTATATAAAAATGATTTTATATTGTGTTAATTGATCGGTTGAGTGGTATATGGATTCTGGTCAATACGAGTAGCTAACGTTATTGATAGGAATCTCTAAAC
Source organism: Allium fistulosum (assembly GCA_030737815.1). NCBI lineage: Eukaryota > Viridiplantae > Streptophyta > Magnoliopsida > Asparagales > Amaryllidaceae > Allium > Allium fistulosum. The sequence continues at coordinate 1,265,236,942 of CM060903.1, forward strand.
ACTTGAACCAGGCCAACGGACACAATATTGTTTTAAAGAGGTAAATGAAATAATTTTACCCAGAAATAATTTCTATATAAAAAGTATCATTTTAAATATATATATATATATATATTTCTACCTATTTGTTGGGTTACCTGTTCGGGTTTTCCAATATAAGTTATAAAAGTAGATAAGGTGGTAGTGTGAGTAACACGACTACCATTGGTTAAAATCTGAATGTTGAGGTTGGAAGAGTATCTGTCGAGACTGTAGACCTAATACCGTCTCGAGTAAGTTTGGGCAGTATGGTGTAAGGATTTCTCGGATCTCTGAAGGTTCAAGATTCCGAGTCCATTATTGAAGTGTGAGTTTGGTTGAGCTCGGGTGAGCAGATTTTCTAGAGTTGGATCTGTCGGAAGTGCAGAAGCAAGTGATGGTATCTTGGCAACTTCAGGAAGAAGCAGCTGTGTGATGAAACGCAGTATATATGGATGTTCCCGAAGGAGATGTTCTTTTTGGAACAAAATCAAGAAGGTATTGGAGGAACAGTTGATGTCTACCGCAGGAAAGACTCGGCTGTATAGGAATTCTCGGATATCGAGTAAGAGAGTTTTATCTATTTTGAAGTATGGGACTAAGGTCGATTAGTTGTTTCTTCGGACATGGTCTCATTGTTTCCCTTAAGAAGAGTAAGTTGTTGGTGTTGGTTTGGAGTCCCGAGATTCTTTTGGGATGTCTGCCATCTTGGAGGTCCGTTGTGAGGTTTGTTGATGGTCTTACTTTGAAAAGCCTTTGGATTAGAAGTTTTTGGTTAGCTGTGGTAGCAGTGCAACTCGAAGTGTTCGGTGTGCTGACGAGGAGGTCTTTGGCTTAGCAGTGTTCCAGAGATAGAGTTCAGAAGCAGCAGTGTGAATCATTTCTCCGATGGTTCAGAAATCTTTGTGGTTCTTCTATCAACAGTCCGGGTAGATGATGAAAGCTTTCTTGAAGGGTTAAGCTTGTTTGGAAAAGCTTAAGACTCTTTTTGATTAGTAAGAGAGAACAGTTTCTTTGGAATCTGAACTAGGTAGGATCGCAAAAGTGACTTGCGATTAGTTTGGGAATTTATCTTGGGTAATCTTTTGTGTGAGATGGAGGTTTCTCATGTGGAAGTAGGAGCTACTGAAGTAGTCAGAGATTTTCCGGATGTCTTCGAGGAAGTAGAAGTTTGTCTGCATCTAGAGTTTGAGTTCCGTATCGACTTGGTTCCAGAAGCGATACCGGTGGTTATTCTGGTAGTAGGATGGTTCCTAGAAAGAAGAGTTGGTGTAGCAGCTCAGAAATTTTTAAAAATGGGTTGGTCATATCTATTTTTCAAGTTTGGATTTCAGCAAATTTTGGAAGGATCATCTTGTTGATAGGATCTAGAGATCATTTTATTCTTGGTCCAGAATTGTTTCAAGAAGCATCAGCGAAGGTTAAGCTGATCAGGAAGAGATGAGGTAGCCCAGGAATCGTCTAGTGAGTTATGCAGATATGAGACAAGGAGTTTGGAATTCGGAGTTGGAGATTGGAAATTGTTTAAGTTTTTCTCCGATTATAAAGCTATAAGATTGGTAAGTCTGGAAGCTAGCACTGAAGTATTTTGGATTTTCCCTGTGTTCTCGAGAGGAGTAGTTCTTTGTCTACAGGATTGAATGGCCAGTTTGGATAGCTGGAATTCATTCTATTTCACGTATATCTGAGGGAATACGTGAATGATTCATCATTGATTGTTGAATTTGCAGTTCAGATGGATTTGGAAGATGAGCTATACTTGGGTGTGATCTGATATTTTGTTCAGATGAGTGAATCTTGAGAAGAGAGGAGCTCTGGATCATAGTGGTGTAGTTTGTTGAGCTTTTGTAAGAGCGAGTCTCCCGGTGATTTATATCCGGGGAAACTCTAGATAATGTTAGTAGATCTATCCTGATTTATAGTTAGTTAGGTTTGTTTGATTGGTTGCTTTGGTTGTTAGTAACTGGATGATAGGTATGCTTTGCTATTTGAAATTAAAATCTTTTGCTGGATTATTAAATTATCTTTGCTTTTAATTTCGGGGACGAAATTATTTTAAGGGGGAAGGAATGTGATATCCCAGGTTTTTGGGCAGTATAAATTTAATAATCAGTATTAATAATTTAATTGGATTGATAATCTTCCCTTATAATTCTAATTTAAATTGATAATTTAATCTTTTAAAAGTTAATAAATATTTAATCTGGCAATATTGATAAGATTTGATTGTTAAAATTAATAAAGTTTTAATCTATTTATAATATATGTTTTGTTATATATATTGTGAATAGAAATCTTTTTAACTAAAAGATGAATTTTTCAAATTGTAATTTATATGTAAGTATATGTTATAATTTGAAATTGTTTTGAAATTTAATTTAATGTATTAATAATATATATAGTAGGAATATATGTATGAATTGTAATTTTAAAAGCTTTGTTTTAAATTTAATATCTTTCAAAAGTTAAAGATTAATTCATTGTTTCAAATATAAGATAATTGTTTGTTTTAAATATGATAGTTTAAATAAAGTTTTATTTTGTATTCTTTAAAATGTTTAAATTTAAAAGGCTATAAAAATATACGTATAAGAATTTATTGGTATTATAATTTGTTTTATAATATTTTCTCTAAAGAAATTTATATACATATATACTAAGATAAGTATTTATTAATTAGTAAATTAAGTATAAAAGCTTTATATTAACATTTAAATTAAATAAAATTTATTTAAAATACTTAGGACATGTGTTAATATTTTAACATATGGAAATAACATGTGGAAGCCTTGTATAATCCAATTTAACAAGTTGGACATTTGTCTAATGTATAAAAAATACAAGTGGCAAGGTTATATTTTCTCTAAAAAAAATTAGTTAATAAAATGTAGTTGTTAGAGAAACCTGGTCAATTTCTTTCCCGTTTAAAATTTCTTTCAGTTCAAAACATTGTTACTGTCTCTATTCTTTTCTTCTTCTTAAACTAAAAACTGAAACAAACAAAGAAAATCCTGGAAAGAAAATCTATCAACCTGAGATCAAACTAGCAAATTAACCTACTACAAATCAACCTGCAACAATTCAACAGCAAGTTCAACTTTAAACAACATCAAATTGAAGGCATGCAAAGGAGAATCAAAAGCTTTTCACAAATCAAATGCAAAAGCCTGGAAGTGATAAACTACTCTGTTTGTTCTCTGCTTCTTTAAAATATTGGTGAGTAAATATTTCTTTTAAAAACAGTTTTTTTAAATCTGTGACTTGGCCTTAATGATTGTGATGAATCTTTATAAAATATGATTGCATGTGTTTATATGTGTAAGTGCATGTATATAGATATATGTATATGAATTGCCTGTTCTCTGTTTATAACCTATGGGTAAATTCTAGTTTAAAAACAGTTTGATATAATCTATGATTAAACGTTGCATGCATATGAATTTGGCTTTGATGATGAATAATTGTTTATCTAAAAATATTTTTATTTATAAAATAAATAAATATTGAATTGCCTGTAGAACATTAGAATGGTCACTGTGATGTAAAAACAGACCCAAATCCTATAATATCTCAACAACTTGATTTTTAAAACAAGTTGGATTGTGATTTGTAGATGAAAATTGTTAGTTATTGTTTGATGAAGTTGTTAAAAATAGTTTCTGTAAATATAAATGTACGAATAGTTTTAAAAATGGAAAACACAGTAAACATCTAGTGCATGTTAAAAATCAATGAACTCAATTTATAGTTTATATAGTATAAATGGATTCGTGTTTGAAAATCACGAATTTTAATATTCAATTCGAAATTTTTAACTTGATATTCGTTTGGGAATTCTGGATTTTGTTCGATTGGGGTTTTTGGCAATTGCCGTCGATTGGAATGATGATTGTAGCTAGAATTTTGGTTGAAGCTCGTCTGCATGTTGAGGATGATGGGAAAAATGTCGTTGAATTTTTCCAATAGCCGTGATGATCGTAATCGATCTAACTAGGGTTTTAGGCTGCTTTGGGTAGGTGGAACTGTTGGGGAATTCGCGACTTGGATGATGATGCGGAGGCGATCGCGAGGTGTGGGTTTTGTTCGGCATGGAGTGGAGCGTCGTCAGGTAGGTTGGCGATGGTCAATGATGGAGGGAGGGTCGGCGGCGATGGTAGTAATGGGGTCGAGTGGTTCTGCAGTTTTCGAGCACGAGGTCGAATTTTTGTTTCGAGTGAATTGGTTCGATCTGGGTTGAGGAACGTACTGCCGAGATCATGCGTGGTTGGTCGACGATCAACTGGAAGGTCGGAGACATTTGGGTGAGTTGTACACGTACACGCGTGTACGCGGTGCACGTTGTTTCGTTCTGGGGTACTGTGGGTAGCGTTGGAGAAGAAGGGAACTCGGGAAGGTCTCGTGAGGTTGTGCTTATTGACTCGAAGCAGAAGACGTGTGTGTGGGTGTGTGTCTGGAAGTAGTTGTGATGATCGGGGAAGAGAGTGTTTCGGGTCGTACTCGAGTCTGGGCTAGGGATGACTCGAAGCAGTTGATTGGGTGTTTGTCTAGGGGCGGGCTCGGGTTTTAGTGAGGGTTAACTCGAGTATTTACGTTGTAGTGTTTATCTGATTAAGTAAAACAAATTTTTGTAAAAGGAAATCAAGTTGGAAGGGTTCTCAAAGATTTTAAATATTCAAATTTAAATGTTTAAATTGTTTTGTTCTTAAGTAAAATTATATATTTCAAGTATATAAATTAATTTCTATATTGGTTTTAAATGAAATAAAATGATAGAAATAAGTATTTAATTTAAATAATGAGTTTATCTTTAAAGATTGGAATTAATTAAAGATAATTAACAAGTAAAATAAATTAAAAGTTAATTACTTAATGTAATTAAGGATAATTACTAATGAAGTAATTAGTGGAAATGAATGTAATTAAGAAATAAATTAATTAAAGATTAAGTGATGATTAATTGATTAATTAATTAATGTAATTAATGTTAGGTTAATTAATTAGTCTAATTAATTAAAGATAAATCACTTATTGATTAATTAAATATAATTACTTAGTCAAGTAATTAATGGATAATTACTAAGGGTAATTAATTAAAATGGTAATTAATTAATAAAGTAATAAATTAAGGATTAAATGTTAATTTAAATTGATTAATAATTACTTAATGAAGTAATTAAAGATTAATTAATTAGATTAATTAATCAAGTTTAACATAATTAATTAAGAAGTAATTAACTAAGATAAGTAATTACAAATTGTTAATTACTGTTTATGATTAATTAAGACTAATTAATGAAGTGGTTGATTAAAATTAGTATTTAATTAATTAAAAGGTTAATTAATTAATAAGAGTTGTTTAATTAATGAATTAATCAAGTTGATTAATAAAAGTAATTAATTTGAGTATAATTAATTAATTGTAATTAATTGAAGATTAATATAATTAATTATAATTAATTAATAAATGAAGGTTCATTAATTATTGTAATTAATGATAGTAATTAAAAGTTAATTACTGTATATGGTTAAGAATAATTACTTGAATGTAATTAAAGATAATTAATCAAAGGAGATTAATTAAGGAAGATCATTTAGATGTTTAATTAATTAATTTGTAATTAATTAATGATAGTGAGCAGGATTAAGATAATCCAAGCAATTAAAGGATAGTAATTAATTTAATTAAAGGTTAATTAAATTGATTAGAGTTAATCAATTCTGTTTAGATAATTGATTAATACTGGATGTTTGATATTGGGTAATTGGTTGATATTGGATGATTTGAATATCTCTGATATATATATATGCTGCTTTGTGAGATGAATGTTGATATAAATTATCAATTGTGATAATATGATTTATCTATCTGTTTATATCATCCTGAATAAGTTTAAATGTTTAAACCTTTAAACAACTTGGCCTTAAAAGATACGTTTTGGATTTCGATGAGACCGGGATCGGGTTTCCGTATACCGGTATTCCAGGTTTGGAGACCCGAATACCACATCGATCCAAATTAACGATAGGTCGTGAATCTCAAGTGAAGATGAAGATTCAGAGTGCAAGGGTTATTGTCGTTAACTCTGAGGGTGATTCCAAAACGAGTGTAACGAGATAATGCCTTCGGTTTCGTTCGAACCCGGAACGAACTTGTATGGATTGAATGCTTTCAGCACATCGTCAGGCGGACGATGAGCATTCTAAGTGATATGTTCTGATTAAAGGTAATCGTAACCTCAAGCCTCATCAACCGGGAATGGCTAAAACAGGGGAGGTGCAGCAAGGCTTCGTGGGTAGCACCCACTGAGAGCAAGATAGATCCCTGTCTAGAGGTCCCTTTTCTTTTATTCGGCTTAGTGTGTGGTTGGTCGCGCCAACCACGGGATTATCTTGTTCGGAATTATCCAGTAAGGGATGGTTCCGGCTTTGTGTTGCAGGGGAGCGGGCGTACTCCTCGGTACGGTGATCTAGGCCACGTACTGTGACGGGCGGTACCCCAGTAGCCCTGCCATTGTATGGAATCCAAACTCCAATAAGTGCCGTACGTATTAGTTGTGCCCAACTATGTTGGAATGTGAGATGTAAGCATTTCAGCTATTTCTGTATTTTACTTGAAAACCCTAGACCCTATTATAATACAATCAGATTTCCTATCAAATGTTTTGGTTAGCGTAAGGTAAAAACTTTTCCATGTTTATGTGTGGGAAGTCTTACGTGATACCTTTGTTTTCAAAAGGTTTTGAAGTTAAACAATTTTAACCCGTTTACTCACACCAGACCCATGTCTGACCCAAGTGTTTATTTCTGTTTTATAAACTCTTGGGTACTCAAATTTTTACGAGTAGCCAAGGGATTCAGGTTTAGCTTTGACGAATTGTGGAGGAGCAATGGAGCAGGAGGCTTCGGCGTTCGTAGATATAGTATTCCGCTGTGTTGATATCTGTGTTAGAGTCTTGTATTGTATTTGAGTTGTAATATCTAGACAGATGTTTTATAACTGTCTAGTATGTGTTGTATAGTTGTGTAAACTCTGATAAGTGTTGTATACTATGTAATAGTTTATGTTATTAATATAATTTATTCGTTCCGCTGTGAGATCGTTGTTGTTGTTTCTTTCTTTCTTCTCTTCTTTTCTATTTTCTACCCCTTTCTTTCTTCATAATGATGCGACTTTCTGGGCATAGGAAGTCGGGTCGTTACACAAATTTAATAAATAAATAAATAAATATATAGTGGAAAGTAGTCTGAAGGACAAACTTTGAAAAAAAATTAGGCTGAAGGACAACAAATTTTATTTTTAGGCTGAAGGACAAACTTTGAAAAAAAATAGACTGGAGGAAAATGCTAAATACAACTAGCATTTTGTAGAGTGTAAAACTGAATATAATGCTATTTATAACTAGCATTTTGTATAATGTAAAAACTAAATATAATGCTAGTTAGAATTAGCATTGTCCTTCAATCTAATTTTCTTTCAATGTTTGTCCTTCAGCCCGAAAATGAAACTTTGTGTCCTTCAGCCTAAATTTTTTCTAAAGTTTGTCCTTTCGTCTAATTCCCTCATATATATATATATAATAAAACATTGATTTACTCATGTTGCCAAATGCTTAGGAGAAGGATTGGAAAAACACTAAAGGCTTAGGCACTCACGTGTATTATTATTTTTTAAAACATGTAGAAGGTATAAATGTAGGAAGAAAGAGACAAAAATGAGAATAGGAAGAAATGAATAGGGAGGAGTAGCATAGTTTGTGAAAGGAGGAGGTGACAAAAGAATACAAAAAAATATAGTAAGCTTTTCAAAGAAACGATCTGGTTATGTGTTTAATAAATATTAACATGAACAGGCTAGCATGAATGATGCACGTGCATTAAATATGAATTGTTAATATTGACTAATGAGTGAATTTATAAAAATATTTACACTAAATAGAATATGAGCATTTGGAAGCTTATAAATGATTAATAGCAAGTTTGAATAGGTTAATGTGCATGAACATGTGAGTATCTAATGCATTGGAAATGAAAAGTTAATAGACGAATTAGTGCAGGCAGAAGTTATGAAAAAGAATGAATACTAATAGTTGCAACGTGTAAAAGTAAATGCTTAGATGTAAATACAAGAGGTATACAAGAATTAGGCCGAACAAAAGTAGGTGAGAGAATGTACATCTAACAAAATGAATAGACAGAGAGAATAAATGATAGTTTTATGAAATAAAGAGAGAGGTTGTGTTGTTATTTTCTTTTTAATATGAATAGTTGAAATGTGAAAGTGAATAAGGCAGAAAAAAAAAGAATGAGATAGTAGTTAGCACAAGCACTAGAATATGAAACGTGGGTGAATATGAATTCATGATGAACATCACCTTTCATACTTCAAAATGAATATATTGCCACATTAATTCAATATGGAAACGTATTTCAATTCAATTAATTTCATTAACCCCAAATCAACTCAAATTTACGTCCATTTAAATGTTTTATTAACATACAATAAATAAAATTTGAACACACCAATTAAGGTAAAGGGGACCCCCACTACATAAAATAAAAGGTGAACCATGATTCTAGATTCAAATTCAAAACCGGCGTTTTTCTCAGTGCACAATCATGAACTTAAAACATTTAATTTATTCTAAATTTTACGATGAGCATCAATATCACTTTTATACTGCAAAATACTGCTATTTAAAGACCGTAAAATGTTGTTTCAAAATTCAATTTTTTTTCTTTTTATAAAATTACACTTACTTTAAAAACAACAACATTCATTTTGTTTTCATTAAAACACCTTTTTATTTCATAAAAATAACGCACGTTACTTTCGTTAAACCCATTAATTACAATTAATGTTTTTTTAACTCTTTTAAATTGAAAGATTCCAAATCGACATAATTGTAATTAATTTCAAAATTACACTTTAAAACGGATCCTCTGTCTTTCATTAAACGCTATTAATTTCAATTAAATTATCTTTCCCTTTTATTGAAAGATTCCAAATCAAATTAACTGCAATAAATTTCAACATTAAAATTCAAAATGGAACCTAATTAAAACAGTTGAATTCTTTTTACAGTAACTTAAATACATATACAAAATTATTGTTTACATATAAGAGTTATAAATTAACTTGCTTAAATAGTTATCAATAACATACAAACAACAAAATTTAATTTACAAGGAATCGCTGTCAAGTCCCTAGAATTGAAAGATGATGTAAGAAAAGTCCCTCCGGAATAAGTTATGAAAATTAGGTCCCTATTTTTAGATTTTGGTTAATTTATACCGCTTTTGCCCCTGAAAAGAACGCTAAGTCGATTTTCTTAAAAAGGACAGTTTGGTAAAAAATAATAAAATAGGGACCTAATTTACATGTGTTTATGAGAAGGGACTTTTTGTGCATGAGCTTTGAAAATAGGGACCTTTGGTCCAAAACCCCTTTACTTTATATTCTAATTATTTTCTCATTAATAAATCAAGCTTTTTAATTTCTCATAATATTTAAATTTTAAAATCTTATTAATTTCAATAGTCTTAATTATTAAAATTTACGGGTTGTTACACTCTCCTCTACTCAAAACTTTTCATCCTCGTAAAGGAACAAGAAGGAACTAAGAAACAAGATATAATTTTATTCAAATTACTTTAAATTTTTCATTATTAAGTATTTTAAATAAAATATATCAACTTGTAAATAATTAAATCTTTCATATTCAAGTTTAATAAAAGTTTGAAAATATTTTCACTTTCACAAAAAATTTCTAAGTCCTAAATTTACGAAAAATTTCGGCATAGTCTCCTCTGTACGAATGGGTCAGGAAAAATAATAATACCAATAATTACAATATATATATATCATATTTCAAAAATAAAACATCCCAAACCACGGGAAAAACAAAAAAATATCGCTATAAAATTGTATTCCGAAAATGTACCTATTTGTCGGGCAAACAAACTTTATTTATGAAACCAAAAGCAGTAGCTATTGCTTCTATAAACTTGTATTTCATTTATATCTAAAGAGTTAAAATTATATAAAAGAATAATATTTTAGTTGTTTTAATTAGTAACAAAAGCAAATCAACATAAACATATGCAAACAAAACAGCACGACCATCATATGCAACAAAGGAAACTATCATACATCCATAGCGATCAATCTCATGGTTTGTTCAGGTTCGGACACTTTTCATTGTACAACGGTGATAAATAAACTACTAATCATATCCTACGCTCAACGGCCTTAGATAATTACGTAATAGATTATTCATACATCCTTAAACAATTTGAAGTATCATTTCCCAAACTTCCCATTAGTTCAACAATACATAATTTAAATGTTATTTAAGTTTAATTAATTGGTTTCTTTTTTTTCATTTACTTTCCATTTGTTTTCATTCATTCATACAATAATTATCTTTTATTAATTTACCTTCATTATTTACACAAAATTTCCATTCAACATTTGGAATAATCAATGAATTCATTATTTAAGTATTACCTATATTTCATTGTAGTTTATTTCACATTTATTGTTTACCTATAACATCGATTTCCATTTTAATATTAAAATTCATCAATGAATCATTTCAGTCATTTGTTACGTTTATAATCATTTTCTTAGATAATATTCACTTTGTACTATTCAATCGAATTTTTAGCATTTCAAAACATTTACTTATGTTTATAACATTAATTGTACATCTTAGTTGTTCATTTTTGAATATATGTTCATTTTGAAGAACTTTTGTTTAAGGTTTTACTTGTATAATATTCTATTACATATTCTTATTTAAAATTTCAACTTTTTTTCAATATTTCAGGTAAGTTTTATATTTGTTTTTAGAATGTAATTGAATGTTATATAAATTATCTTATTCATTTTAGTTAGCAAAATATTCAATAATTTACATCTTCTAAATTTTCATTATCTTTTAATTTACAAGTGGAAAATACCAATTATATAAATTTTATTTGAAATATTCATTTAAAAAATTCATTTCCAAATCAATCAGCTTCAATACTTTAATACTTTAAAAAAATGCATTTGTAAAATTTCTTGCTTAATTTATAAATACCATTTAATTTTTTTTAAATAACATCTTTATGAATACTTTACCAAAATACTTTTATAACTCGATGTCTTAATAAGTTTATCCTCGTTCTTATAGACCCTGGCCATGCGTTGATCAGGTGCAAGGCTAGAATTCTCCAAGTACCTAGTAGACCTATTTCAACATCTAGTGAAAATACATAAAACAGATATGAAAAGTACCCTTCAAAAACTGATGTCAAATGTTGATGTTACGATAGGGCCCGCTGCTGATCCAGTATTTATGCAATGGACACAAAACTTTCCAGAAGATCCTTCCACCTTTCGGATTCCAGAAAAATATCGTAGCCATTTCGTAAACAAGGGACCATCGACCATTGGTGCAATGGTACGCTGCTGATTCAATGATTTATGCAATGGATGCACTTCCTTCCTGGAAGATCCATAAACAACAAATCCCAGGATTGAAAGCGCCTCCATTGGGTAAACTAAACAACCATCTACCCTGAAAAAAATCGAGGAGCTCATGAGTTTAAGTCTGGACAACCATATCGGTTCGAATCCATTTCTGAATTCACCCAAGTATATTAGGGTTTTTCAGTCGAATCCATTCCTGGATTCCCTAAGTCCATCTAGGTAGAAGCATATCATACTTTACTTCTTCGCGGAGGGTACTTCTCCATACCGTTTACTTCAAAATATAACATACCATATATAGTACCCTTTCAAAATCATAACTTCAAATATCACACTTATATAAATTCCATTATATACAAGATTTCATTTTCAAATAGAGTACCTTTCAAAATCAATAGTCTTCAAAATCACCTTACACTAATACAAGTCCATCTTATATAAGAATCAAACTTTCCAAAATCAAATACATTACAAAATCAAAGGTCTTCAATCCCCAAATAAATTTCAACAATCACTTCAGTTTCATAATTATATAAAGTCTCGTTTATATAAAAATAATTTTTTTTTTCAAAATTAATTTCTTTGCCTAAAACATACGGGGTTGAACATCTTTTCTTTGTAAACGGTTTTGAATTCAAAATGATTTTGAATCTAAAATAGTTTGTAAAATAGTTTTGTATGTAAAATAATTTGTAAAATAGTTTTGTATATAAATAGTTTGTAAAATAGTTTTGTATGTAAAATATTTTGTAAAATATTTTTGTATGTAAAATAGTTTGTAAAATAGTTTTGTATGTAAAATAGTTTGTAAATAGTTTTGTATGTAAAATAGTTTGTAAAATAGTTTTGTATGTAAAATAGTTTGTAAAATAGTTTTGAATTTTAAAATAGTTTTAAATATAATATAGTTTTTCTTTCTTTCTTAAACCAATTTGTATTAAAATAACATCCACTGAACCACTTATAATTTCAATGTCAAAACATATAAATTATATTACATCTCATAAAATGTACATGTGTCATCATCATGCAATATTACATTCGATCGCTCGCTCGATCACACAATTTCGCTTTCGAACTATTATTGTTCATTCGACTTCCCTATTGCGGACTTTGATAAGGTTTCTTGACTAGAAACCATCATTCTCCTTGCATAGCCATATACTATGATAGAGAATTTTAGAATCAAACCAAAATTCCATATCAAATATTCGCCATTAAGAATCGAATGAAAAGTCCTAACACGAAATGGTGTAATTCACCTCGAACTTGTGTACTCAAATCCGCATCAAATTAATTATGTGAATAAAACAATATACGTACAACTTACTTATTTTTCCAATTAGTTTCATTATTACACAATTACTTTTTAAATTCATTATAAATCTCGGTTATTAACACAAATATCACTTCATACTTTAGTATTTGTTTCACAGAATTTCTCCATTTAATATAAAACATTAATATATTCATTCTCGTAACATTGCTTATATTTATCTTCATTTTAAATCACATTCGTTTTCTCATGTAATATTTCTCATTTAATACTACATTTATTTGCAAATCATTTCATATGAAATTTCCTTACGTTTATAACAAATTTATAAAGGCTTAACTTCTTGTATAAGACATTACTCGAGTTTAAAGTTATCACAACTTATATTATAACCATTTCTTGCAACATCCATTTATTCCATAAACAATTTACAAGTCATGACTTTATTTATAATCATTTCATTTTTAGTTCATATTTGTTTATCCAATAGTTTTTCTTTTACTTTTCAAATTGCTTATGACACATCTCATAAATTTTAATTAAGTTTATAAATATTTTTACAACCATTTAACTTTATTTATAACACATTTTTCTCCACAATTTCAACTCAAACACTCCCATATTTAAATTCACACTTATAGTCAATATTTCATCTTAAAGTACATACAAACTTTCAAAATCATTTTCTTAACATAAATTTTAACAATTAAAATCTTGTTTTACTCAATTTACCTTTTCCAATTAAGATTATAAAATTCAACCTTTATAATTTTACAATATTACTAAGTTTTTAACACTAAAATTAATTTCAAAATTTTACACTGTCTAGAATTCCATAACATTCCATTTTATGTCAATAGTTGAAACTACCAATCAACAAACAACAAGATTAACAACAAAACATTTTAATTACATAAACAAATGTCCTAATTATTCACTTTTGAATAATACTACCATTATTTACAAAATATTAGGAAACCAATTTCTAAAACATCGGAATTTCAGTTCTCAAATTTTCAGTTTAAATTCTCTTTATGAAGACTAAACTTAGAAATCATGTTCATATAATCATTCACTTTATTTTCTTCAATATACCATTATTAAATTAGTGTTTATTTCATAAATTCAAATCAACAATAATAGCCAACTCTTGTAAACTGACTAAATACAACTAATCAATGATAAATGATAATAATTAAATATTATCACTTCCTAAAACAGACACATTACATATACTATATTAGTAGAAAAAAATTATTCCTTTATATATAACATACAATACTAGGAAAATTTTTTTTCGTTTAAAAACTATATAAAACATTTTATAACACTTGACAAATACGCGCCCTCGTATATATATACACTCAGACTCATTCTAAGGTATTGATAACCCCATCTCTAATGAGTCAAACCCCATAGAGCTAAGGTTATCGGTAAACCTGGCTCCGATACCAACTGTAAAGACCCACCTTTTTAGATGGTTTAAACCGATAATAAACCACACATGTCAACTCATACCATTCAAAAGGGAGGATTGTTAACAGGGTAAATAAGAGAATAAGAGAAAACAATGACAAACAAAACATAGAATCTCACAACGGAATGACAAAATATAATAATCAAATAAACAGTTCATAAAGCTGTTTTACAAATAACATTTGATTACACTTTTACAATACAGATCATAGTTATACATACAACAGGAATAACTAATGTAGCGAAACACTTGATGCGGTGGAATAATTATAATAAATAGTAGACTCATCTTTGTCTTCATCCCCCAAAATAAAATGGACTTCAATACATTGGAAAGCTCAAACTGACCCGAGCGTAATAAAAAGACAAAACACTCGAGTCAGAACTAAAAGATCTTATGTAAGTTAAAATCAATCTTAATAAAAATACGAGTGCAATGGCTTCAGAGATGTTGCAAGATTTTCCATCTCCTATCAAGTGTACAACATGAATATAATTATTTAAGATTTCAAAAAAAATTCGAAATACTAATTTTAACCACTTTAATTAAAATAAATCTGAAGTTTAAACTAAAAACAAAACCCTTCAAATAATTCAATTCCAATACATAATCCAAATTCAAGAAATTGTATGGGTATATATCATTTCAACCAGTATCCAAAGTCAAAATTTCCAAATCAATGAATATCGCTTGGGTTTATCGTTTCATCCCATAACAATTTTCCCTAATCTATAAGATCGTTCGAGTATGTATCATTTCAATCCATAGTGATAACAGAGATATAGACATAAATGAACATTCAATCATCCAAAATGTCAACCAATAACATCCATAAAAATTCAACTTCCAAATCCACCAATAAATCACAACAATTAATTGGTTATCATTATTAGGTGTTTAACTAGTAATTTATATTCAATATTAATTAAATGGCAATTTAATTCAATATAAATTCAAAATAACTTAAATGACAATTTCAATACCAAACAACAATCAATAGATTTCTAATCACATCATAAATTTAAATCAACCAACATAAGATGTTTTAGTATTTGTAAGTTAGTCAAAACACTCACCATTGATATTTAGAACGGAAAAATCCAAACAAAGACGCCTTTTCCTATAGTCTCCAAACTCAGCCAAACCTATTTCATATCGTTAGGAATTCCAATATGAGTCCAACGGAGGAAACCACATGTGAATTGGAGTTTGTATGTGGATGATATCCAAGTTATATGAAATATTAATAAAATAGTATATGTACACAAATTTAATAAAAAAAATATAAAATAAAACATTGATTGACTCACGTTTCCAGATGCTTAGGAGAAGGATTGGAAAAACACTAAAGGCTTAGGCACTCAAGTGTATTCTTTTTTTTAAAGCATGTAGAAGGTATAAATGTAGGAAGAAAGAGACAAAAATGAGAATGGGAAGAAATGAATATGAGGAGTAGCATAGTTTGTGAAAGGAGGAGGTGACAAAAGAATACAAAAAAATTTAGTAAGCTTTTCAAAGAAACGATGTGGTTATGTGTTTAATAAATATAAACATGAACAGGCTAACATGAATGGTGCACGTGCATTAAATATGAATTATTAATATTGACTAATGAGTGAATTTATAAAAATATTTACACTAAATAGAATATGAGCATTTGGAAGCTTATAAATGAAGAATAGCAAGTTTGAATAGGTTAACGTGCATGAACATGTGAGTATCTAATGCACTGGAAATGAAAAGTTAATGGACGAATTAGTGCGGGCAGAGGTTATGAAAAGGAATGAATACTAAAAGTTGCAACGTGTAAAAGTAAATACTTAGATGCAAATACAAGAGGTATATAAGAGTTAGGCCAAACAAAAGTAGGTGAGAGAATGTACAGCTAACAACAAGAATGGAAAATGAATAGACATAGAATAAATGAAAGTTTTATGAAATAAAGTGAGATGTTTTGTGTTTTTCAGTATGAATAGTTGAAATGTGAAAGTGAACAAGGAAGTAAAAAATGAATAAGATTGTAGTTAGCAAAAGCAATAGAATATGAAACGTGCGTGAATATTAGTTAATGACGAACATCAACTTTCATACTTCAAATGAATATAATGCCTCATTAATTCAATATGGAAACGTATTTCAATTCAATTAATTGACTGCAATAAATTTCAACATTAAAATTTAAAACGAAACCTAATTAATGGAAAGATAATTAAAACAATTGAATTCTTTCTACGGTAACTTAAATACATTTGCAAAAGGGGTTTTGGACCAAAGGTCCCTATTCTCAAAGCTTATGCACAAAAAGTCCCTATTAATAAATTCATGTAAATTAGGTCCCTATTTTGTTATTTTTTACCAAATTGTCCCCTTGTAGAAAGTCGACCCAGCATTGAAATTAGGGCAAAACTGGAATAAATTAGTCAAAAACTAAAAATAGGGACCAAATTTTTATAACTTATTTGAGAGGGACTTTTCTTCCGTCATCTTCCAATTCTAGGGACTTAGCACCCGTTCCTTGTTTGCAAAACTATTGTTTACACATAAGAGTTATATATTAACTTGCTTAAATAGTTATCAATAACATACAAACAAAAACAATTTAATTTATATCCTAATTTTTTTCTCATTAATAAATAAAAAAATTTAATTTCTCACAATATTTGAATTCTAAATCTTAATAAATTTAATAGTTTTAATTATCAAAATTCATGGGTTGTTACAGGAGGGTTTAGGGCTAAGATGGGAAGACGGGTGGAAAAGTATATGCTTTGATTTTTGGAAACCAGGTTTTGAAATGGGGAAGAGAAAAATGGGTTTGAGTTTCTTTTGGGCTTGGGCTTTGTTTAATTAAGGGCTACATTTTAAATTTTCTACGTTTTCCATTTTTTACTCCTCTTTTCATTCAAATTACTCTCTCATTAATTTGTAATTAAAATTTAATTTAATTTCAATCGATTTACACTTCATTCTACAAATTACCATTCGATAATTGCCCAATTCCTTTCAATTCAGTATTTATTTGTTTTTATTTTTCAACTATTTCAATCACATAAAAATTATTTAAACTTTTAAAATATTTTATATTCTATTAATTTTTTTATTCAATTTCAATATATTATTCGAAAAGAAATTACTAAAGTAATTCAATTTATTAAAAAAATCTTTTATTAATATCCTTTAATTAAATAAATATTTACTTTCAAAAATAGTAAATATCTATCATTAAATTCAAACTATTTTATTTTTATTAAATTTATTTATTTTACGACGTAGAAAGTCGGGTTATTACAAACTTCCCCTTTATGAAAATTGCGTCCTTGTAATTTCTTATTAGAAGACAGCATATACAACTCATACTCTGAACATTCTTCATACTTACAATCTTCTATAAGCTTACACAATCCTCGATGTGTCTTTCTCTACTCCTCAAGTTATCGCATGCTACAATTATTTAGGCTCGTTCAACAACTTCGATTTTTTGCCTATAATATATTTTTATGAAAATATTACAAATATCCGAATTTCTAGAAAATTTCTACAGAGTCTCCTTTGTAGGGAGAGCATTCTAAAAAATCAAACATAAATATATCATAATAAATATAAATCCCAATTAATGAAGCATCTCAAAACACGAGGAAACAAAATTATATCACACTATATCGATATATCATAAAAACTTGACTTTTTTTAGCATTTTAAGCAAGTTTCCTTGCTCATATGCAAGAAAAGCAAGCTATCATCACCCACTTGTCCAAATAGTCCTCTTAAGTACCTATTCTTAACTCAATATAAACATTAGTTGCATATATAAAGAAGTATGATAAGTATGCAATCATCTATTATAAAAGCAACGCGACACCTTTATATAAGCCCCTTTCGACAAACTTTCAAAGGTCAAAAACCTAAAATTGAGATGAGTTTCAAAAGTAGAGTTGTACTTAGTTTTAAAGCTTTGAAAAAAAAATTTCGAATCACAAAAATGTCAAGTACATCATATGTTATAATATTTTCCCAAAAAATGGTAAAATTTGGAATTTATTTACATGTGCAGGCCCACCTAACAAAACAAAGTTTATAGCCTAGAAAACTACAAAATTTTGCTAAAATACAATATAAAAGTTGTTCCATATTTTCTTAGATGTACAGAAAGGGCAAGACTGTAAAAATCAGACAAATTGTTTGAAAGTTATGGTCAAATTGAATTATGTGTTGTTATGTGAAGTTTACAAATTCTAGACAGCGACATATAACGTTTTAATTCATGTTTTAATCATAGTTAAACTCAATGTTTTGCACTGCATTTCAAATGAAAATTATTCCCTAATAACATGGCTTTCTAATGAAATTAAATTCGTTAAAATTGGACTGTTGGTTTAAGATTTATCATCAAAACAAATCATTAATTTAGTTTGGAAATTTTCTTTACATTGTCTAAACCTTTTATCTATTCCAAGCACATTTTCAATAAAATATTTAAAATTTAATTTATCAAAACCTCAAAACTTCAAACTTGATTTTGCATTTATCAAAACACATTTCTCTTTTCTTTTACATTGACTTTCATTTCTTTTGAAATGAATTCAAAACATCTATATGTAAATCGCTTTTATTTTTCCAAACACGTTTTACAATATTTAACCTTTTCCATAAACCTTTATTAATATAATGGGTAACACAAATTTTAACTCATTATCCTCTTAAAAAATTTATTTTTAACTTTAATCAATTATATTATTTTTCTATACATTTTTTTATCAAACTACTTTTTTTATTCTTTATCAAAATATCCCATAATACTTCCTTTTCAACAATATAGCTTAATATAATTTAAAATATTATTGTATTTTCAAACATCTTTTCCAAAATTTTAATTTGTTTCAAATTAATATTTATAAAAGTTCCATACTTTCGAATACCCTAAAAAAATTATATTCTCATTTTGAAAGGATTTTTTTCTATCCAAACAATTACTTCCCAAAATAATAACTCCACTTTTTCAAAAACATTATTTTTATTTGAAAATATTCTTTTAAAAAAATATTCTCCTTCTTTAAAATCTTGAATATCACTCAAAGTAGAATTTTCAAAACATTTTTACTTACTAAAATATTTATAACGACCCCGGATTTTATATATATTTAAATTGATAATTAATTTAATTTTTGAATTAAAATTGTAAAATTAATTGTAAATTGAAGCGAGTTTCCCCAATTCAAGTAGAATATATATTAAATCATGTGAATTTAAATGTTGTATATACATGTAAATATGTGAATATATATGTAAACGGGCATATATGAGTAAATTTGAATTTTTATATATATATATATTTGATTTGAATTTAAATCTTTGACAAATGGTTTAAAAATAAATATAACTGTAGATATTTGACACAAGTATAAAAATAAATAATTTTAAAATTTAGAATTGATGGTTAATAATAATTTGAATTTATAAAATAAATATATATAGAGAAATACAAGACAACAAACAAATATAAAGGATATAAGCATGAAGACATAAGTAAACAAACCAGGCTTTGTATATGAATGTGAAGTTTAGTTATGCAAGAACAAAGTAAAAGAAGAAAATATCTATCTACATGCACAAATAAAATAAGGTTGAGACATAAAGGACTTAAGCATTTAATGCTAGCATAAACAAGGTCAACTCGAAATGTTATCAGCCTCCAAAATGAAAAAATCCCTGCTAAACATTGTACAAACAAGAAAAAAAATATACACCCTGTACAAAATATTATACCTTGTAACTTCACTTTCCATATATCAATCTTCATTTCATTTTCGTTCCATTCTAGCTGAGAAAACTGAAGTAAACATCATCTAAAACTTAAACAAAATCCAACTTAAACAACAACAAAAACCAGAGATCAAAAGAAGGAAGAAACTCAAGCCTGTTCAAATGGAAGTTCTGTTTATCTTCTCTAAACAACTGAGAATAAACCTTTGTTAAATCCAGATTTTTAACTGTTGTTCGTAATCATGTCTGAAGTGAAGTTGAAAATCATTTGCATGTGAACAAGTCTGTGTATATATGTATATAAATGTGCCTATGCAAGTTTGAGAACAGAAAAGTGTCTTTGTTCTAAGTATAACAGGTTTCAAAACCTGTTTGAAAAATCAAAATCTCACTCTCTGATCATTTTGAGACTTTGATGTCTAAATGAAATGTGTTAGGATTGGCAAGATCTCCATTCTAAAAATATTTTTTTAGTATTAAAAGTAAATGGATTTACTGGGAAATGTAAAAACACAGTAAAATCAAATTTTGTTCAAAACTTAGTTGACTAAAAATTTGGGTTTTGATTGCATGATCCTGTTCTTCTTCATAAACCATGATTTTTAATAATAAATTCATGATTTTTAAGTTGGGAAATCACGAGCACTTGTGAGTTGAACGGAAAGTCTATTTTAGGTACATTCTGGTGATCGGAGGATGTTTGGACCTTGGGATCATTGGTGGAGTTTGCGAGGAGGTCTGTGGTGTCGGCAAAAATGGTGGGTGGATTTATCCACCACCGTGGAGCCCGGACGACGACATTTTAGGGTTAATACCCATGTCTTAGTCAAGGTTGGATTTTGAGTGGCTGAAGCGTCATCAGAGAACCGAAGTTGATCGCACCGGTGGCGGTCGAAATGTAGGAAGTAGGCGAAGCTCTGATCGGATTTTCATGACCTCAGGTGGCCTGAGGCGACGGGACGAGGCAGTTTTTGGCGATCGAAATTTGTTCCACGTTGGTTTAAGTTCCTCGATTTCGAATTCGTCGTGGATTCGTCGATCTGGGTGGTCTGCGGGTGTGAGTAGATGGTCGTCGACGTGTTAAAGACAGCAAGGTTGATGGGAGTTCGTCGGAGCATTGGTACACGTGCACGCGTGAGTATGAGTATCTGGGTTTGTTTAGTTATTTGGAGAAGAAGTAGTGTTCTCGGGTTTGTGCTCGAGTTCGATGGGGTTTGACTCGAAGTAGTGTCGATGCGAGGTTTGCACGGGGACGAGCTCGGGAAATTTGAACTTGAGCTTAGGTTTTTCATACGTTAGTTACCAGGTTTTCAAAAGTTAAAGAAAAAAATTATTTCAGGTTTTAAAAATTTTGAAAATAAAGATTTGTACCAGGTTTTAAGTTATAAAGCAAATATTGTACTAAGGTTTAAAACTAAAGACATGAACATGTTATAAAGAAAATATTAATCAAGTTTAAATGTGTTTTAGTGTATATATATATAACCTTTGTTTGAAAGATTATTTTAAATAAACTTAATATTGTAATTAAGTAAATGATTAAATGGGATGGGGTGTTTTAATCCTTAATTTAACTTAAAGGTTTAAGTTAATTGATTAATGATAATTAATTACAAGATTATTAAACAAGGTTTAAATGATAATTAAAGTAATTAATTTATGATCAAAGGTTGATTAATCAAGTGATTAAAGGTTAATTACTTAATGTAAGTAATTAAAGATAATGTGAGATTAAAGGTTAATTAATTAAAGGATAATTAAGGGTTAATCACTTGATAATTAAAGGTTAATTAATTATTTGGAGGATGATTAATTAAGGATTAATTAATTTATATAATTAACTTCAGGTTAATTTATTTATGTGATTAATTAAGGATAATTAAGTAATTAAAGGTTAATTTATTATTAAAGGTTAATTATTTAATGATTAAAGATAATTAATCAAAATGGTTTATAATTAATTAATGTTAATTAACCAGGATTAGTAAATTATTCATAAGTAATTAATCTAATTTAAATTAATCAGATAATTAATTGATCTTACCTATGGATGTTTGAATTGTATTGAATGCTTTGAATTGTTTGAAATTTCTGAAGTGTGACAATTCTGTGATATGATTGTTTTTGAATTGAGCTGTGAACTGTAGTTTATTTATCTGTGATATATATCTGTGATCTGTGAATAAAAGATAAGCGTTATAGTTATACCGCTTATCAAATATATTGTTGTATTTAATATGTGATGATTGAATGATGTTGCACTACTGTGTTAAACCCCTGGACCACACCATACACACACAAATATGGATTTCACGAGGAAATCGGTTAAGTCACAGATAATTTAAATTTAATATTTTTGAAATTGAAATTTTAATTTCAATTAATTTTGGAAATGGATTTGGGTTAAATGTTAAAGCTTTTGAAAAGAAGTTTTAAAGAGAAAAGTTTTTTTGAATAACTTGGTAAAGTTTCCAATTTAAATAATTTAATTTGAATTTGAATTCAAAATTTGGAGTTGAATTCCATGTTTGGAAATTATGGTTAAGATGTTATAAATGTGTTTATATGAATTTAAACCATTTTAAAAGTATGGTTTTGAGAATTTGAATTTAACCCAAAGATTTTAACTCGTATAAATGAATCAGATTTTCCGAAATGAAACTGTTTGTTTTCAAATAATAGAAGCTTTTATATAAGGAATGAATTTCCAATTTGTGTCTAAAGAATTTCAAATTGAAATGAAAATGGTTTTCCGAGTTATGAATAAACCTTTGTGAAAGATTGTTGAACTTTGTTTTGAAATTGGAAAGGTGTACCTTTTTTATAAAAGGTCAAAATGGAATTTTTTTGAAAGCTATCAATTAAATCTTTGATTTAAAGATTGGACGAGTTAATCCAATTGAAATGGAAATCGATTTGGAAAATCTATGAATAGATCTTTGTGAAACAGGGTGAACTTTGTGAATTGAATCTTTTTGTGTAAAAGATTGTAAATGGTAATGTGTTTAAACCATTTGAAAGAAAATATTTGGGTAATAAGTTGTGACTTAACTGAAATCTCAATATCCATATGTTTTAAAATATTGCGCTCACTATTCGGTTTAGCCGGGAAAGGACTTTGTGTCATACAACCCATTCCAAATAGTGATACGACGTGAATGGATAGCATTTGAAGACCGGTGTTGAAGACCGGGTATTTGTGAGAACGATATGATAACCTATCGATTTTCTCTGCACTGAGTAGCTACGGTATAGAGATTTCCTAAGTGATGGGAAGTTCGATCGGGATTGTGAATACCTGGATTGCAAGGGCTTCTCCGGAAGTGCCTTCGGTTCTGTTCAAACCCGAAACAGACTTGTATGGCCGTATGTCTGACATTACACTTTGAGATATAAAGCTGATTTCTTTCAAATACATTTCTATTTGGTGGCGGAGAATTTATTCTCTTAGCTTAACACCCTTCTCTGAGACGTACGAGCTCAGAGGTTATGTAGTTGAAGGTTATCAGTGATATATTCCCAATTTGGTAGTGTGGCATGCTGAGTTCTGCTGTGTGTTGCTGATCATTTGTTGATCAAAGCATGGCTTTCATGTAAAGCGTAGCTTTGTGGACGATACCTCATCGGACCTCACACACCGGAAATTGTCGAAACAAGAAAGACGCGGCAAGGTTTCAGTGGTTGCTCCCCTAGGGTATGTCCATTTCTTCTGGAAAAAGGTGGTATCATGCTATGGAGCCCAGATATTTACCTATGTGGTTGCTCCAATCTCATTTACTCTGTGTGATTGTTGCTGTGTGATCGAGGCCTCGGATAAAGGTCGCAAACGACCGGGGTGGCATATCTCAGGTTTACTACCCATAAAGGGGGTAACCGGCCTTGTTTTGGCAGAGAGCAATTGTCTCTCGGGGCGTCCCTCCAGAGGCGTTCCAACGTGACATAGGAAGTTCCTTAGCCTGACCATTTGTTGGAAAATCCAAAGAAACAATACGAGCCTTGTACGGTTGTAGTTGTAGAACCTGCCATTTAAAATGGTAGCTATAGCGGCATAATATAATGGTACCTATGCTGGCTAAGATTAATATTATATTTTCGAAATGTTTTGTACACTATGCACTAATAATAATATCAAAAGAGATTTTTCTCGTATCAAGCATATTTGACTATCATAAGAAGAAATCTCCTCCAAGTCTGTGATTGCATTGTGTGTGTGGTGGGAGGTCTTATGGTAGTTTCATTTTCTAAAAATCATTGCGGATTTCAATGTTTAAAATTCTTTTGTTGTTTATTTTAAAGATAAACTGTTTTTTGTTACTCACACCAGTCCCGTGACTGACTCGAAGTTTATTGTTCCCTTCCTAAACTCTGGGTGCCCACAATTTTCCACACGGGCAGTCTGGAGTTGGGTTTTTCAGAAAATCAGGTTTAGTAGATTATCGAGAGCTAGTTCAGTTTTGGAGTTCAGTCACGGACTGCACTTGCTTACCTCTATGGTATGTGATGGGGGTTCGAGCTTGATATTGGAGTTGGTGGATTCATTCTCTTTTAAAGATCATTTGGAGTTATCACTTCTGTTTTCCGCTTTATCATTATTTATCTCTGATATTGTTGTATCATATTGATATCATTATTGTATATCATTCTGGATATTGTATTTATTGGAGTTGTATATGATATCATCTATTTCTTTCTTCCGCTGTGTTGTTATACTTACTGTGTTATAAGCTCTGGAATGCCAGATTCGGCGTTTGAATCTGCAGCATTCGGGTACAAGTGAAGTATGGGTGTCGATTTTCGAAGGCCGAGTTCAAGATCGTTATAATTGGTATCAGAGCTAAGGTTAAACTTTAGCTAAGGAGTATAACACATTAAGTAACTCATTAGAAATAGGGTGAAGTAGACCCTAGAATGAGTATCCCGAAGATATCTGTCCGTACGCCTCAGTAAATTCTCTTACTATCCACTGATAGTGAGTATGAGTGCAAGAAGAGGATAAGATATGGGACAGGGGAATACGACTATAAATGGTCAATACCCTGTAACAACCAGGAGACAATCTTTTCTCTATCAATCTCTTTTGTTCAACATCTCTTTTCAATTCTTTGATAGTTCCTGGTAGATCCTGGAAGGAGATTCGATATATTAATATGGGACATAAACTCCGGATGGACCAAAATTGTTTGTTTGGATTAATTGTTTGCTTTGGTTGCTATGATCGATAGGTATACTTTAGTTTCTAAATTTAAAAGTTTTGAAATTGTATTCATATATCTGTCTATCTTTGGGTTCCAATATATTCTACGAATGGTTGGTTATCCCTTTGAACTAACCAATGCCACCGCATATTTCGTAGATCTGGATAACCCGATTATCTTATGGAAAAATTCAAAAAAATTCATTCTCGTATCTATTATTGATATTCTGATTTGGTAAGCCAAATGCAGAATAGATGTTCAGTTGATTTGATGAAACATTCTTCATCTATCTTTGTGTCTCCTTTGCAAATTTTGAGGACGAAATTTTTTTTAAGGGGGGAAGGTTGTAACGACCCCGGATTTTATATATATTTAAATTGATAATTAATTTAATTTTTGAATTAAAATTGTAAAATTAATTGTAAATTGAAGCGAGTTTCCCCAATTAAAATAGAATATATATTAAATCATATGAATTTAAATGTTGTATATATATGTAAATATGTGAATATATATGTATATGGGCATATATGGGTAAATTTAAATTTATATATATATATATATATATATATTTGATTTGAATTTAAATCTTTGACAAATGGTTTAAAAATAAATATAACTGTAGATATTTGACACAAGTATAAAATAAATAATTTTAAAATTTAGAATTGATGGTTAATAATAATTTTAATTTATAAAATAAATATATATAGAGAAATACAAGACAACAAACAAATATAAAAGATATAAGCATGAAGACATAAGTAAACAAACCAGGCTTTGCATATGAATGTGAAGTTTAGTTATGCAAGAACAAAGTAAAAGAAGAAAATATCTATCTACATGCACAAATAAAATAAGGTTGAGACATAAAGGACTTAAGCATTTAATGCTAGCATGAACAAGGTCAACTCGAAATGTTATCAGCTTCCAAAATGAAAAAATCCTGCTAAGCATTGTACAAACAAGAAAAAAATATACACCCTGTACAAAATATTATACCTTGTAACTTCACTTTCCATATATCAATCTTCACTTCATTTTCGTTCCATTCTAGCTGAGAAAACTGAAGTAAACATCATCTAAAACTTAAACAAAATCCAACTTAAACAACAATAAAAACAAGAGATCAAAAGAAGGAAGAAACTCAAAACTGTTCAAATGGAAGCTCTGTTCATCTTCTCAAAACAACTGTGAGTAAACCTTTGTTAAATCCAGATTTTAACTATTGTTTGTAATCATGTCTGAAGTGAAGTTGAAAGCCATTTGCATGTGAACAAGTCTATGTATATATGTACATAAATGTGCCTGTGCAAGTCTGAGAACAGAAAAATGTCTTTGTTCTAAGTATAACAGGTTTCAAAACCTGTTTGAAAAATCAAAACCTCACTCTCTGATCATTTTGAGACTTTGATGTCTAAATGAAATATGTTAGGATTGGCAAGATCTCCATTCTAAAAATATTTTTTTAGTATTAAAAGTAAATGGATTTACTGGGAAATGTAAAAACACAGTAAAATCAAATTTTGTTCAAAACTTAGTTGATTAAAAATTTGGGTTTTGATTGCATGATCCTGTTCTTCTTCATAAACCATGATTTTTAATAATAAATTCGTGATTTTTAAGTTGGGAAATCACGAGCACTTGTGAGTTGAACGGAAAGTCTATTTTAGGTAAATTCTGGTGATTGGAGGATGTTTGGACCTCGGGATCATGGGTGGAGTTTGCGAGGAGGTCTGTGGTGTCGGCAAAAATGGTGGGTGGATTTATCCACCACCGTGGTGGCCGGATGATGACATTTTAGGGTTTAAACCCATGTCTTATTCAAGGTCGGATTTTGAGTGGCTGCAGCGTCGTCAGAGAACCGGAGTTGATCGCACCGGTGGCGGTCGAAACGAAGGAAGTAGGCGGAGCTCTGACCGGAGTTTCATGACCTCGGGTGGCCTGAGGCGACGGGACGAGGCAGTTTTTGGTGATAGAATTTTGTTCCAGGTTGGTTTAAGTTCCTCAATTTCGAATTCGTCGTGGATTCGTCGATCTGGGTGGTCTGAGGGTGTGAATAGATGGTCGTCGACATGTTAAAGACAACGAGGTCAATGGGAGTTCATCGGAGCATTGGTACACGTGCACGCATGAGTATGAGTATCTGGGTTTGTTTTGTTGTTTGGGGAAGAAGTAGTGTTCTCGGGTTTGTGCTCGAGTTTGATGGGGTTTGACTCGAAGTAGTGTCGATGCAAGGTTTGCACGGGGACGAGCTCGAGAAATTTGAACTTGAGCTTAGGTTTTTCATACGTTGGTTACCAGGTTTTCAAAATTTAAAGAAAAAAATTATTTCAGGTTTTAAAAATTTTGAAAATAAAGATTTGTACCAGGTTTTAAGTTATAAAGCAAATATTGTACTAAGGTTTAAAACTAAAGACATGAACATGTTATAAAGAAAATATTAATCAAGTTTAAATGTGTTTTAGTATATATATATATATATATATAACCTTTGTTTGAAAGTTTATTTTAAATAAACTTAATATTGTAATTAAGTAAATGATTAAATGGGATGGGGTGTTTTAATCCTTAATTTAACTTAAAGGTTTAAGTTAAGTGGTTAATGATAATTAATTACAAGATTATTAAACAAGGTTTAAATGATAATTAAAGTAATTAATTTATGATCAAAGGTTGATTAATCAAGTGATTAAAGGTTAATTACTTAATGTAAGTAATTAAAGATAATGTGAGATTAAAGGTTAATTAATTAAAGGATAATTAAGGGTTAATCACTTGATAATTAAAGGTTAATTAATTATTTGGAGGATGATTAATTAATGTAATTAATTAAGGATTAATTAATTTATATAATTAACTTCAGGTTAATTTATTTATGTGATTAATTAAGGATAATTAAGTAATTAAAGGTTAATTTATTATTAAAGGTTAATTATTTAATGATTAAAGATAATTAATCAAAATGGTTTGTAATTAATTAATGTTAATTAACCAGGATTAGTAAATTATTCATAAGTAATTAATCTGGTTTAAATTAATCAGATAATTAATTGATCTTACCTATGGATGTTTGAATTGTATTGAATGCTTTGAATTGTTTGATATTTCTGATGTGTGACAATTCTGTGATATGATTGTTTTTGAATTGAGCTGTGAATTGTAGTTTATTTATCTGTGATATATATCTGTGATCGGTGAATAAAAGATAAGCGTTATAGTTATACCGCTTATCAAATATATTGTTGTATTTAATCTGTGATGATTGAATGATGTTGCACTATTGTGTTAAACCCCTGGACCACACCATACACACACAAATATGGATTTCACGAGGAAATCAGTTAAGTCACAGATAATTTAAATTTAATATTTTTGAAATTGAAATTTTAATTTCAATTAATTTTGGAAATGGATTTGGGTTAAATGTTAAAGCTTTTGAAAAGAAGTTTTAAAGAGAAAAGTTATTTTGAATAACTTGGTAAAGTTTCCAATTTAAATAATTTAATTTGAATTTGAATTCAAAATTTGGAGTTGAATTCCATGTTTGGAAATTACGGTTAAGATGTTATAAATGTGTTTATATGAATTTAAACCATTTTAAAAGTATGGTTTTGAGAATTTGAATTTAACCCAAAGATTTTAACTCGTATAAATGAATCAGATTTTTCGAAATGAAACTGTTTGTTTTCAAATAATAGAAGCTTTTATATAAGGAATGAATTTCCAATTTGTGTCGAAAGAATTTCAAATTGAAATGAAAATGGTTTTCCGAGTTATGAATAAACCTTTGTGAAAGATTGTTGAACTTTGTTTTGAAATTGGAAAGGAGTGCCTTTTTTATAAAAGGTCAAAATGGAATTGTTTTGAAAGCTATCAATTAAATCTTTGATTTAAAGATTGGACGAGTTAATCCAATTGAAATGGAAATCGATTTGGAAAATCTTTGAATAGATCTTTGTGAAACTGGGTGAACTTTGTGAATTGAATCTTTTTGTGTAAAAGATTGTAAATGGTAATGTGTTTAAACCATTTGAAAGAAAAGTTTTGGGTAATAAGTTGTGACTTAACTGAAATCCCAATATCCATATGTTTTAAAATATTGTGCTCACTATTCGGTTTAGCCGGGAGAGGACTTTGTGTCATACAACCCATTCCGAATAGTGATACGACGTGAATGGATAGCATTTGAAGACCGGTGTTGAAGACAGGGTATTTGTGAGAACGATATGATAACCTATCGATTGTCTCTGCACTGAGTAGCTACGGTATAGAGATTTCCTAGGTGATGGGAAGTTCGATCGGGATTGTGAATACCCGGATTGCAAGGGCTTCTTTGGAAGTGCCTTTGGTTTTGTTCAAACCCAAAACAGACTTGTATGGCCGTATGTCTGACATTACACTTTGAGATATAAAGCTGATTTCTTTCAAATACATTTCTGTTTGGTGGCGGAGAATTTATTCTCTTAGCTTAACACCCTTCTCTGAGACATACGAGCTCAGAGGTTATGTAGTTGAAGGTTATCAGTGATATATTCCCAATTTGGTAGTGTGGCAAGCTGAGTGCTGCTATGTGTTGCTGATCATTTGTTGATCAAAGCATGGCTTTCGTGTAAAGCGTAGCTTTGTGGACAATACCTCATCGGATCTCACACCCCGGAAATGGTCAAAACAGGAAAGATGCGGCAAGGTTTCAGGGGTAGCTCCCCTAGGGTATGTCCATTCCTTCTGGAAAAAGGTGGTATCATGGTATGGAGCCCAGATATTTACCTATGTGGTTGCTCCAATCTCATTTACTCTGTGTGATTGTTGTTGTGTGATCGAGGCCTCGGATAAAGGTCGCAAACGACCGAGGGTGGCATATCTCAAGTTTACTACCCGGGAAGGGGGTAACCGGCCTTATTTTGGCAGAGAGCAGTTGTCTCTCGGGGCGTCCCTCCAGAGGCGTTCCTACGTGGCATAGGAAGTTCCTTAGCCTGACCATTTGTTGGAAATTCCAAAGAAACAATACGAGCCTTGTACGGTTTTAGTTGTAGAACTTGCCATTTAAAATGGTAGCTATAGTAGGCATAATATAATGGTACCTATGCTGGCTAAGATTAATATTATATTTTTCGAAATGTTTTGTACACCAAGCACTAATAATAATATCAAAAGAGATTTTTCTCGTATCAAGCATATTTTACTATCATAAGAAGAAATCTCCTCCAAGTCTGCGATTGCATTGTGTGTGTGGTGGGAGGTCTTATGGTAGTTTCATTTTCCAAAAAGCATTGTGGGTTTCAATGTTTAAAATTCTTTTTTTGTTTATTTTAAAGATAAACTGTTTTTGTTACTCACACCAGTCCCATGACTGACTCGGAGTTTATTGTTCCCTTCCTAAACTCTGGGTGGCCACAATTTTCCACACGAGTAGTCTAGAGTTGGGTTTTTCAGAAAATCAGGTTTAGTAGATTATCGAGAGCTAGTTCAGTTTTGGAGTTCAGTCACGGACTGCACTTGCTTACCTCTGTGGTATGTGATGGGGGTTCGAGCTTGATATTGGAGTTGGTGGATTCATTCTCTTTTAAAGATCATTTGGAGTTATCACTTCCGTTTTCCGCTGTATCATTATTTATCTCTGATATTGTTGTATCATATTGATATCATTATTGTATATCATTCTGGATATTGTATTCATTGGAGTTGTATATGATATCATCTATTTCTTTCTTCCGTTGTGTTGTTATACTTACTGTGTTATAAGCTCCGGCGAGCCAGATTCGGCGTTTGAATCTGCGGCATTCGAGTACAAGTGAAGTACGGGTGTCGATTTTCGAAGGCCGAATTCAGGATCGTTATAATATTATTTATAATACTTCAATAATCTTTGTACTTCTTTTCAAAACTTTGTGTCCAAGTGTCTCGCCCTAGTGTTTAAGAATTCCTATCGATAATGTTGGCTAGACACATCAACCAGAATTCTTAAAGCATTCAGTAAACAAACTAACACCAAAATAAACCACTAAAATATTTTAAATCAATTTGTAAAAATTAGTTTCATATTTTATTAAATCTTATGCATCAATACAGCAATGCAAACATTTTCAAAGAAGAAAATAAACGAATTCGGTGGAAAACTATTTCTCAGTTTCCTTTGCGCAACTCTGTTTACTATTGGGTCCTTCTACACAACTCGCCATAGCACAATCTAGAATTGTGAAGTATTTATAATGCATGATTTGGATTAGGTGCTTTTATAGCTTCCCTAACTTAACTATTTCATTCACATTCGAGCCACATAGAGGTCTGTTCACCATTAGTAATGCCGACACTACTCATCATGCTAAACACTTCTAACTTCACCCCTCACTCAACAACTACCATTTTACTTGAAGGTAACACAAAGGAGAGGTACAGATAAGGTGTATATATATATAATAATAATAATAATAATATGTATGTCTTTAGATGATTGCCCAATAATCATCATATAGTCCTAAAAGATAGATTAAGAAATATAAAATCCTAAATAACAATCAGAGCATCAAATCTCAACTTACAGCCCCAACGAAAATAATAACTTTCGACAATTAAGACATAAAAGATAAATCAAGAAAGGTGGAACCCAAACAGAACACAATCCATATAAAATACATAAATCGATAGCCAAAAATATTATCTTAACTTTCAGTCCTAATGAAAGTAAGGAATTCCAACTGTTAGTCCTTGGAGATAGCTGAAAACTCAAACCCAAATAAAACACAAATCGTCCAAATTGTCAAAATCAATATCCAACTGATTATCTCGACCTATAGCCATTATGGAAGAGACAACTTCCGACTGTTAGGCCCTCGGAGATATCAAGAAACCAAAACTTAATAAAATCAAAATCAATCAAATACTCAATGTACAAAATCATTTATCTCGACCCACAGTCCTTAGAGAGGCAAAACTCTCGACTAAATGGTCCTAGGAGATAGGGATAAAAAACCATACAAAAAGGAGATCTCTCAGTTATAGGCTCTTACGAGAAAATGTCAAACAAGCTCACAATAAATCTCTAGTGTTATAGATAGACAAAAAGCAGCTATCTGGTGTTAGGCTATCTCAAACGTTAGACTAGCATGCAAATAGTCTCTAATGTCATTTGATCATCATCTCTAGTGAGGTGATAATATCAAATATGTCATATATGATGGATCTACCTAATTCATCCAAATAAAAGACTGATGTATCGCAACATTGCGCCAGAAAACACTAACGACCATAGCCTGTTTCCTACGGTCTCTTAGTTACTCCCAAAATCATGGCACACATATCCATCACATGTCATAAACACACTACGAGACTATGCCATACATTAGCCACGATGTAGCGACCCTACAGTTATACCCATATTTTTAGAAAACATTATAAATAATTTTAATTCACAAATTCAATCAAAACAGCAAACATACAACCAATTATTCAAAGATAGATGTGTGAGTAATAAGCTCATCTTTTTACTTCTTAATTCAACAATAATTTTAATTAAAGTAGCTTCACCTTTACTCAGCAAACCCAATAACAAAAGTTTCACAACATACAACGAAAACCCCAATTCAACAACTATAAAATTGAAATTACTTAATTTAAAAGGTAGAATAAGGTTTTTAACTCATTAGTTGGATTATTTAACTCCTAAAATGATTTACTTTGCAAAGGGGTCGAAGGAATTGAATTCTAGGTTTCAAGAGGAACAAGTTTTTTATCTTTGTTTCCCAGTTTATTGTTAATGAACGTACTATAAAAGAGAAAAGGGATTTTCTCTTTAACTAAAATTGTTTTGGGCTTGGGTTTTAAATCAAACCCATTAAGAAAATAAAATCTTATTTGAATTAAAAGAGCTATTTGTCAATTATTTTCCAAAAGCTTTTCTTTTATTCCTTTAAAGATTTAAACTTTGTTACTCTGACAAAAATAAACTATTATGAATTTCAAAATTCCAAAATGCACTCTTTTTACACAAGTATTAAAAATTCACAAATTTACTTCTTTATTATCTAACATATCCACTATTTAGTTTTACAACTAAAAATCTACATTTCCTTATTACTTGAAAATCTAAACTAATTCTATAGTATCTCATTTCATTTGATAATTGAAATAAATTAATTTAAACCAAACTCAATTTAACTTTCCAATTAATAATTCATTTTATTATAAGAATCTTTAATAGTCAATTCAATAATACCTCAATTTTAATTGAAATCATCACCAAGAAATAATAACTTTTTTCATTTAATTGAATTAAACCAATCATTCAAAAACTAATTTTAATCATATAGTTAAATTTCAAAATCACAAATTAGAATCTATCAACCATGACTAAATTTAATTAATCTGGTCATTAAGAACATGGTTGCTACAAACTCCACCCTTAAGAAAATCACATCCCTATAATTTACTTAGTGAAAAGGATTACATAAGAAAATTATTCTAATTAACCTTTATACGTTTATTTCCAATACATGCTAAATTCAAATTTTTAGAATACTTTAAATCAAAGGATCTCTTATTTATATTAAATTTCCATTTTTATTTACAAAAAGAACCCAAATGTTTTAACTTATTCTTATCAAACACCTAAGGGTGAATATAATACCCTATCCTTAAGGAGCTTCAAATTTTTTCCAACCAATTCATTAAATTATGAATTATGTTTATCCCATAATATAAATAATATTAAGCGACCTATTATTGTGGTTCACTTCGTTACTAACAAAGTTGATCGCATATGCTATCAATAATGCCTTACCAAATCCTTCTGCTTCACACAATTATTTTATATCTAAAATATTATTTCAATTTACTTTTAAACTCAAAATATTTTCCAAAACAATTACTGTTTTAAATTCTCAAGTTAAAATGTTCCAATCGATTTTTAGGAACTTCTATCGATAACATGGCATCCCATATATCAATCAAAATCCTTAAACATTTTTCGGACAAGTCAATACAATAAATAATCACAAATTTTCCTTATGCATATTTATTTTATCCTTAATAGCATCCATGCTTCTAAAAAATTAAAGACAACCAAGCAATCATTTCCTAGCATGCAATCAATCAAAACCAAAGAACTGTTTATCCTAAATCCTAAGCATAAAATGCAAAAGCCTACATAAAGTAATTAACTTATTCCTAAAACTAATTCCAATGTAACCTAGCAAAAGGAAAGAGTATTTCCCGAAATCAAAAGAATTATGTCTTACTAACATGGTCTACCAGAAGTCCCCGTAGCCTTCCCCTTCCCTTTTTTCCTTTCCTTAAATGGGCACATAGCCATCAAATGCCCTTACTTTTTACAAAAAAAGCAAACACCCACGGAAGAAGAGACACGGGGCTTACTACACTCATTTAAATAGCGGCCTTTGGTTTCACGGTTGAAACATGCTACTTGACTCTTAGGTAGGATTGTAGAATCAAACTCATTCTACTTCATCTTCTTAACTTTAGACTCGGAATTAATTTGCTCAATTGGTTGTTTTGTTTTATGGTTTAACTCTTGCTTTTGCTTCTTAGAAGTTACCTCATCCTCAACACCCTTCTCTGTCTCCTCGAGGTGAAGTGTTGAATCAGCTAAAGCCTCAAAAGGTACGTCAGGCTGAAGTAAAAAAGCCTTTTCCAACGGCTTGCATAGTCTATAAATAAACTTTTGATTTTTATTTCTCAGGTTATTAATGAAATCCAACCCATACTTAGATAATACCTCAAATTCCGCTACATACTCTATAATGGAAGACTGATTTTGCCTAAGATCAATGAATTTTCTAGTCATCGCTTCTTTTCTACCTCTGGCATAAACTTCTACTCGAACCTCTATCTAAACTAGGCTTAGGTAAGCTGAGCCTCCTCAATCTCTACCACAAAAAGACCATACCAGTCGAGTGCCATTTCCTGCAATCAACTGGATGCCACCTAAACTCTCTGGGCATCCGTAAGATAATTGAGAGTAAAAATCCTCTTGTACGTCTTAATCCAAGCCTGTATCTCAATGAGCCTTTCCATTGCCTAAATTGGTTTACCTCTTAAGTGCCCGAACTCACTGCATAAGTGAGCAAAATCAACAATAAGCAAATGATCATCAGGAGTAATGGTCTAGGTAGCACGGACAATATAACCAATATGCTTGGGAGTCAAAAACATCCCTCTTGTACCAAGATTACAGGTCGACCCTAGCGTAACTCTAAGTCTGCCTCTAGCCGTTACCTTATTTTAAACAATCCAAAGTCTAATATTATTAATAATATTACTAGTTCAAAATCAAAATACGTCCCAAATGATTATCCTGTAATCATTTTATACTCCTATCCTTAATTAGGGGACATGACTCTAAGTCACCGAGGTCTCGGATCCACGATATTATATTTTATAATGTTCTGACTTTTCTCTAATACCAACTATGGCGATGCTACCATTATACCAATATTATTAAAGAACATTATAAATAATGTGGTCTAATAATACAGACAATACAGCTTGTTAAGGAAGACCAAATATGAATATACATTTAAACTAACACTGACACATCATATTACTATTTTAAGGAATATCTGGAATGAGATGTCAACATGTACAAAATTAGTCTAAAGTAATAAACACACTGCTTTCTCAAAATCAGAATAGTATATCATATAAAACCATAATCACAGATCACAGCGGAACAATATACATTATATCAATACCTACCATGAGTCTACAAAATACCATACTTGACTCACATAATATACATCCAAAATATGTCGCTATCTCAAATAATACATCCCATAATCCTACTTATAAATATCCAATAGAAGATAAAACAGAAATCCCAAAATGGTCCATCTTCTGCTAGCACACCTACTCAAAAGTCTGCAAGTCCTGAAACCTGAAAAATTTCGGCCTGACCCGGGTACTATAAAATATACGGGTCAAACTATCTCTAATATGAAAAAGGTGATAAAAAGATATAACACAAAAGTATATGACAGTATAATTAATACAAATGCCATAAATATAACCAAGGCACTAGAATAGTTTAACTTAGAATCCATCTCAAGACATAGAAATATTTCAATCGCAAAACATAGAATAAATCACAAAAACCCAGAAATTCCAGAATAAATAATAATAACTCAAAATCCAAGAAACCAAAGTCATATTGATCTCAATGATCGTACTCATATTGTGGAAAACAAAAGCTGGTCTCATCCACACCGATCCGATACGAATGATCATCCATACTGTGAAAAGAAATCTTAAATCCAAGAAAACAAATCCATACCGATCACAATGATCGGGAAAACAAAATCTCAACAGATCCCAAGGATCGTGGAAAAAACCACAAGGGTACTTCTTAAGGTTCTATCGGCCACATGCCAAACACAAAAAGGGAATTCATTCTAAAGTGCCCAATACTATCACTTTTAGTAATCACAAGAACTTAACCAAAACGTCCCATACCATGCGGTGAAATTCGAGTATTTACTAGAAGCCAATAAATCTCACTCATTATGAATATCATTGGAAACTCTAAACTATATTCTCTTAATGATTTATCGGCCCTATGTCGAACTCTAAAGTGAATACAATCCTAAAGTGTTAGATCTTTCCCAAATACAATCACAAGAATTTAACCAAAGCATCCCATACTACCCGGTGAAATTCAAGTATTCACTAATGGTTAGTAAATTCCACTCAATCATTCTGTTCAATGAGTTATACCATATTCGATGAAGCATTAATTGAAAGCATTTAGACTAATCAATAATGCTAAATCAATCATTAGTACTTCTCATATTATAGAATTAAGGCTCTCAAATTTCATCTCAAAGTCTATTCCAAATTCTTAAATAAAATGAAATACCGAATCCAAGATTTATCTCAAGATTTATTTATTAAGAAGAAATCATATTTTTAGATAACTGTAAAATAGTTTTTGAAAGCAGTATCTATATATACTAATCTCAATAAGTTTTATTTGAAACTTTTAAATTATCACATTCCTTTATAAAACCTTTATTTCCAAACTATACTTATTTTTTCAATCAAATTTAGAATTTTAAAATATACAGTTTCGATCCTTTAAATCTCAATATTTTGCAAAACTCAAAACATAAAAGTTGTAGATAAAAATACATGATTTCCAACAGGTGAATGATCATCAAAATTGGACGTACGGTTCAAAAGTTATGGCCGAAAACAATTCTATGGTTTAAAATTCATTATTCATATCTTCTATTCTCGAGATAGAGACACTAAAACATATTTTCTGCCATATAAACCACAAAATATTGCAAAACTCAAAATACAAAGTTGTCGATAAAAGTATAAGCTTTTTAGAACATAAAAAATTATCGAATTCCAATTAGTAAGAAAATAGATACAGTCAAATGAATTTCTGGTTTAAAACTTTGAAAATTATATTAAAAACAGAATTGTGATTGCACTTTCAATTCTAATTCAGATAAATAAATGGCAAAATCTCAAAAAATAACCAAAAGAGAAATTGTTTTTCATTGAATCTAGTTTCTAACCTATAATGATTGACCTCAAAAGGGTTTGAAACTTGTCAGTTATTACTGTTTTACTTCAGTGCATTTTCAACAACCGTAGAAACCTTAAATCATCATCTCAATTCTGAAATTCAATCAAAACAACAAACATAGCACCAATTATTTAAAGATAGGCGTCTGAGTAGTATACTCACCTTTCTACTTCTTAATTCAGCAATAATTTCAATTACAGTAGCTTCACCTTGACTCAACAAACCCTAGAACAAAAGTTGCATAACATACAAGAAAAGCCCCTATTTAACAACTATAAAATTGAAATTAGATAATTTAAAGATAGAATAAGTTTTTCAACTCATTACCTGGACTAGTTAGCTCCTAAATGATTTACATTGCAAAGGGGTTGAAGGAATTGAATTCTAGGTTTAAAGAGGAATATGGTTTTCTATCTTCCGTTTCTCAGTTTACTGCAAGTGAACGTACTATAAAAGGGAAAGATGATTTTCTCTTTAACTAAAGTTGTTTTGGCTTGGGTTTTAAATTAAACCCAATAAGAAAATAAACTCTTATTTGAATTAAAAGAGCTATTTCTCAATTATTTTCCAACAGCTTTTCTTTTATTCTTTTAAAGATTTGAACTTTATTACTATGACAAAATTAAACTATTATAAATTCCAAATGCACTCTTTTTACGTAGGAGTTAAATTTTTCCATAAACTTCTTTATTATCTAACATATCTGCTATTTAGTTTACAACTAAAAATCCACATTTCCTTATTGCTTGAAAATCTAAACTAATTCTATAATATCTCATTTCAATTGATAATAGAAATAAATTAATTTAAACCAAACTCAATTTAACTTTCCAATTAGTAATTCGTTTTGTTATCAGATCTTTAATAGTCAATTCAATAATACTCAATTTGAATTGAAATCATCACTAAGAAATAATAATTCTTTTCTTTTAATTAAATTAAACCCCATTCAAAAACTATGTTTAATCACATAGTTATATTTTGAAGTCCCAAATTATAATTTATCAACAATAACTAAATTTAATTAATCTAATCATTAACAGCAGGTAGTTACACACGATCCTACTTGCTTTTGATAACATATTGTTAGTCCTTAAGTGACATCTGGGCAAAAGACTTTAATGTGAGTAATGATCCTTAGCCTACAAACTTAACAAGGCGACATCACAGATTCGAGGCGCGGCCCCATAATCAGAACCACTATGATGGATAACAAGCCAATCTGGCGAGTCTAATTCATGTGCTCTCTATAGTGGTGTGAAACCTATGATGTATAATCCCAGTTAATACCTCTCAACTCCATAGGTCCTAATGTGAGTGATAGTTGATACTCTTAACTCGATGAGTCTTAATGAGAGCCACATCAAATACTCACGACTCTAAAAGTTCTAATGAGATCATAATAGCATAATAATTCCTCATTTCTCGACTACCAGCTTATGAGTAAATAATAATAATACTTGACTAGTTAGTCCTAGAAGGATGTAATGATATACTCCAGAGTACATAAGTCCTTATGAGAGTAATAACTAGTACTCTCGACTCTAGGAGTCCTGATGAGAGTGACATCTGCTCTCGACTCCATGGATCCTAATGAGAGCATCTCAACAGAAGAAATCCTCAACTACTAGCCCGAAGAGTAGATAATGATACTCTACTAGTCCTTAGAGGATGAAATGAAATATTATCGACGAGATGAGTCCTAATGAGAGTAATAATAAGTACTCATGATTTTTTACGTCCTAATGATTGCGTACAACATAATAATTCCCCCACTACTAGCCCTAAGGGTAAATAATAATATCACTTGACCAATTAGTTCTGAGAGAATAAATCTATAAATCCCAACTTGTCTCCAACTCGTAGCCTTTAGAGTGTAATAGAACTCTCGGCTACTAAGCTCTAAGGAATCACCTCTAAATGATACCACAAATTCCTAAACCGTCTCCAAAATATAAGTGATGTCCACTTACTAATAGTAATCGATATGTATTACTTGAGTGTCTCATACCGCTCAATATTACTTGAACGTTTACTAACATCTATTAAACTACACTCACCAAACAACAAATATTCTATAATATGAGTCAATATAATAACTAGAAAAATAATATCAAGAGTCTCATACTATCTGGTATGACTAATCGTATATTAAACATTATAATTATATAGAATTAAAACACAATACAAATCAAATAAACCAATTTTGAAGCAATAAATATATAAAATGGGGAATAAGTTTTGAAACTCTTAAAAAAAATTGACAATCAAAAATCTCTTTTTTCAAATTACCTTTAAATCATTTTTCTTAAATATACACTTCAGGAAAGAATTTCCTCTTCATAAATATTATTAAAACCTCTTATTTGTACTTATAAAAATTCCGCACATTAAATTACTCTTTAAAATCTCTATTTTCATTTTTAAACACATTTTGTTTAAACAATTTCTAATAAATCATTTTTTCCAACCACTTTTATTTATTTTTAAATATACTTCAATCTAATTTTCAAACTCCATGAAGAAGTTTCTGAAGCTATTCAAAATCTTTTGAATCACAAAAATCAATAGTACATCCAAATGAGAAACCATGCAGCAAAATTCTCCAAAATCATTAACCAAACATCAATAAAAAATTTATCGTTTGGCCCGAGTTGAATTACATTGAATTCCAGCCATTTGTATAATGTACAGACAAATATAAATAAACTACATATAAAAATGCAATCAGAGAGCATCTCCATTGCATTTTGACAATCCAATATACACAAAGTCTTACCGTTTAATCCAAAATCATATCTAGTATCACAATAATCAATCCCATATCCAAACAGACATTTCAACCAAGCAATTCAATTAATAATCACAATCAATTTAACCAAGCTATGCAATCAATTATCGAGATAAATATATATAACTTGCAAAGGAAAATAGATATAGATGTGAGTATAATATTCATCGAAATACCGCTCAAGTTACCAAAATAGTGGCTAAACGATGACAATACGGCTGCCCATAGTCGTTTTTGCTTTTGATTCTAGCTTTGCCTGCCATCCACATCGCCTGTGCCACCATTAAGTTGCTCGCATCCCAGCCCTACCACATTCAACCTTATGCCCAACCCGACTCCAGATCACCTTGCTTCACCATCGCTGCTAATTTCCTTAGCATCAGCCATGCTTCACATGAGCCCACATCGCCACCCCAATCTCAGATTGTGACGCCTCCAAGAAGGTAATGCACGAAACACCACTAGGTCGAAATACAGCTTCGACCGCCTACCACCTCCTGGCCACCCCTCATATCGCTTGCAGCTGCAACGTCGTTGC
This sequence comes from Allium fistulosum, assembly GCA_030737815.1. Taxonomy (NCBI): domain Eukaryota; kingdom Viridiplantae; phylum Streptophyta; class Magnoliopsida; order Asparagales; family Amaryllidaceae; genus Allium; species Allium fistulosum. Next base: position 1,265,278,023 of record CM060903.1, read on the forward strand.
CAAGACCATGCTCGCTCACGATTGCTTATTTTTTTCGTTTTATCGTGATTTACTTTCGAGAAAAGTATTGAGGGTTTATGGCTAAGATGAGAAGGCATGTGGAAAAGAATAGGCTTTGATTTTTAGGAACCAGGTTTGGAAACGAGGAAGGGAAAAAGGGGTTTGAGTTTATTTTAGGCTTGGGCTTTATTTAATTAAGCGCTAGTTATAAAATTTTCTGCTTTGCCCATTTGTTTAATCTTTTTTTCATTAAAATTAATCTATCATTAATCTTTAATTAAATTTAAATTGATTTACACTTTATGCTATAAATTACAATTTGATAATTGTCCAATTCCTTTTAATTCAATACTTATTTATTTTTATTTTCAACTATTTCAATCATACAAAAATTATTTAAACTTTAAAAAATATTTTATATTCAATTAAAACATTTTATTCAGTTTCAATATACTATTTGAATTTTTTATTAATTTAATTCTAGAAAGTGAGTATTATCTGGAGCAACCCCTTCGAAATCTATGGAAGCCTTTTGAATCGATCGAAGCCAATGATGTCTTGGAAGGGTTCCACATTAGATCAGAAACAAAATCATGGTCGTAACTGACATCAACGAAACCAATAAGCAAAGGCTAATGACAGAGTCTGAAGCACTCTCAAGATAACTCAAAGAAGATGAGCGCCACCGTACTTTTCGACAAAGGTGGCAACAAGATCGAGTCACTCAGCAGCCAGCTTCTGAACCAGTCGAAAGCATCAAGGTTGAAAGGCACCGAGCCGGTTCTATAAATAAGACCCAAGGGGTCACATGTAGGGATCTGATTCCTCTCATTCTCAACTTGTATATTCTTAAGAAAAGTCTTGTCACCCTAGTTTGTAAATCAATTTAGGAATTTGAAGAAATATAGACTACTTAATTCGAAAAAGGGGAGTCTTGAGTACTTTAATCCACTTTAATGCTTCTTTGAAGTTTTGTTGGTTTCACCTTGTGTATTTTAGGTTTCACCTACATCGGTTGGGCTCTCTCTTGACATAGTCGAAACCACTCATAATCAAGCAATTTTAGACACCTACGATGAGTTACTTTTCCTTTGAACAACTGCCTTCAACAAGGTCGAAACCTATCTAAGATGCACTGAAGCTTAAGATTACCTATTCAAACACAAGAAGGACAAGTCCTCAAGCTTTCGACAAGGTCTGAACTGCCATTTCTGCACAATAACCGAAACCCAGGCTAATCAACAACTTTAGGCCTCCAACTAGGTCGAAACCTATTCATGAGAACCTAACTCAAGGTATTCCAATTGGATCGATAGGAAGGCTTTCAAAGGAGAAACAACACTTACTCAACTGGATCAAAAGGTCATAACATAAAAACCGACCCTTTCGATAGAGTCGAAAGGCCTGCTTGAGAAATATTATCAAATAAAGCCAGATTAAAAGGAAATTCTAAGAGGATTCACACCTTCTTTTCTGCGCTATTTTTATAAAGGGTAATTCACTTTTCTTAGCGTAATTTTGGGGCGTTGACAAGAAATCTTATTAACATTTTTGGCGCTAGAAGAGGGGCTCGAACCTACAACTCAAATAAATCCCTATCACCACCATTCTCTAACCCTATTAATCCTTTCTCAAGTTCATCTACTTTGGTTTGATCATGGCCAGAAGAATTAAGAGATCCAAAATGGGTCCTTCGAACCATATTTGACAAGGTTCCCCCAAATAATCATCAAGGATTCAAATCAAGATGAGGAGTAAAGACTAAGGTTAGAAGCTTAAAGAATCATAAAAAAGAAAAAAGCGGAATCATATGATCCAGAGAAATGGAGCTTAAATTCCTTTCATGTTGGCCCTAACCCTATCTTTGCAGTTGGAAAGAAAACAAATGGAAGTGACAATGTCTTCAACCAAGTGAGAAGAACAATCCAACACTATTCAAAAGGCACAATCTTTGAGACAGAGATAATGGATGATTATAATGCCTTTGCACATAAGTGGCAACCAACTACATCAAGAACACTTCCAATCCAAGAACAACAAATGGTGGTAAAAAGAAAAGCGATCGAAGAAAGTGAAACAATAAGGCCGAAGAACAAATAGTCAAGAGGCCATCCTCAAGAGTCAAGCATCAAGTCTAGACTTCCAAAAGAATGCAACTTAACTACTTTCATTGAGAATGTCTACTTGCTTACAAAGGATGAGCATAACTACAGGCCATCACAGAAAAAGAAGCCAAAACATGAAAGAAACCAGGAAGGATCCTACTATCATTACCACACGATGAATGGTAATGAAACTAACCATTGCAGAACCGTGGAAGGGATGATTATAAATTTCTTTCGCCAAGGAAAGATCTTTGAATTTGTAAACAGAATTTGAGATAAAATAAATAAAGAGCTACTTTCTATAAAGAGAAAATCTAAATGGTTGGGAGTAAAATGCTCCTTATATTTGGATACTACCTAAGATGGTAGAAAAGCCTCTGTCCGCGCCGAGTTGGCAAGGGCAGAGCACTTCCTGGAGGGATGGTGGGTAAGCCTTTAGCTATGCCATGAGATGGTCCGGTTAAAGCATCAGACAAGCCCTTGGCCGCGCCTCTGGTAAGATCAAGGCAGCTCCTGGAGGGAGGATGGAGTAAGCATTTAGCCATGCCATAAGATGACCAGGTTAAAGCATTGTACAAGCCCTTATCCACTTCACACTATGGCCAGGGTAAGGCACCTCCTGGAGGGTGGATGGAGTGAGCCTTTAGTCGAGCCATAAGATGGCCAGGTTAAAGGACCGAATAATCCCATGTCCATGCCGCAAAAGGGCCAGGGCAGGGTGCCTCCTAGAGGGAGGCCGGGTAGGTCCTTGGTTCCAGCCTCTAAGATGAGCTAACCACGAGCACAAGACAACAATGGACTAAGACGTCCAGGCCCAAGAAGAGGCCCATCAAACAATGGACTTAGCGTCCAAGCCTAAGGGGAGGCTCATTCAATAATGGACTGACACGTCCAAACCCAAGGGGAGGCTCATTTGATAATGGACTGAGACGTCCAAGCCAAAGAGGGGCACATTCAGAAATGGACTAAGAAATCTAAGCCCGAGAAGAGGCTCATCAAATCATGAACTTAGGGGTTCAAGCTGGAGAAAAAGCATATCTGATTACCGATTAAGACATCCAAGCTCAAGAGGCAGCTAATCAAATTGTTCCTATATATATTCAAAACCAGAAGGTTTCATACATGTCAAAGAGGACGGAAGCAAAGGAGTGGGATAAAGCTCTGCGTATTATTGCCTTAATTTGGCTTTCGGGAATTTCACTTTTAAGTATCATCTATTACTACTCGAATCTGGGTATCAGGACACTCATCTAAATTCCATCAATTAATAACCGAATCTAGGTTTCAAGACATTTATTTCAAGACTTCATTTACTAATACCTGAATCTGGGTTTTGGGTCTTTATATATAAGTAACTTTATTATACCCGAATCCAGGGATCAAAACTGCTATTTATTTAAACCTTAATTTGGGTGTGAAATTTTTGATAATGGATTTCTATTCTTCACAAACGCCCGAATCCGAGAAAAAGATATTCTCAAGAAAATCATAAGTTTTAATTAATGCCCGAACCTGGGTTCCAAATTACTAAGTTTTCAAATTTCACCAAGGCCAGAGAATGAGTTTATGAGATTCTATTACAAATATTCAAACAACGGTTTGCGAATTCAATTCCTTATTAATTATCGCTTGAAAAAGTGCTATCTGATTTTTATACCCTTGTGTTAAAACAGGATTTCCTATCAACAAATTCCAAATATTCCAGCCAAATGGTTAAAGTTTAATTCTTGAGCCTTTCTCGTCATGATTGAAGATGGGATTTAAGTGCTTAATATAGATTAATTTTCATGCGATTAACAAGATGATTTGTTAAGCAAATAATATACATAGATTGATATGTCAATATCAAGTTAACAAATAGAAATATTGTTTGCTTCATATTTATTAGGAAAATCAACATTGCAAGGAAGAATAAAAGATCCAGCAAATTAGGAAGTAATAAATGTGCCGTCAGAAAACATTTCTGGAGTGACATTACAAGGTTACAGATCAGGTGATATTTACAAAATTTATGTAATTACATATGTCATGAGATAACTAACAAGTCTATGAAGTTAATTACATATATGTACAAAAAAAGTTATTCACATCAAACATATAAATAAATCACAAGTCTTGTGCGACTTTGTCATGAGTCTTGGCGATTGAAGGATCTACCATATGGCGAATCGCAGCACAGAGAACTTCTTTGAGTTTTATCTCCTTCTTCCTTACTTTGTTTTCGTCGTCGATGGCATCAATGTTTGTTTTTAGAGCATGATTTAAAGCTCTATTTGCTGCTCTAAGGGTTTTGTTTTCCCTTTCTAATTCTACGACGTGCTTCTGGAGGACAAAAAAATCGTGCTTGAGCTTTTGATTCTTAGCAGCGTAATCATTAATAGTATGAGAATATTTGATCTTCTGTTGCTCGTCGAAATATTTGACTATCTCAAATTTAACTTTACGGCACTAACTCCGCATAGCATTTTCATCTAAGCCGGGGGAAGGGTTGAGCATGGTATGGAATTTCTAGGCCCTAAGAACCTTCAGACTTGTAGGTTTATTGGTTGGGGGAGCAGCGTGAAGGATCGGTAAATCAATGTTAGAAGTCTTGTCCCCCATAATGAATTCTAGATAAGCACATTGTGCCTGACTATCCTTTAATTTCACGTCCAGATAACTTATTTGTTGAATAAGTTCAGACATCTTATGATCACAGTCAATTGTGGGATTAGTCTTCACATTTTGCTTAAGTCCGGTGGTCGTTTCATCTTAAATTTTGATTTCAGCTTCAAGATAGGTAATATGATCTTTTTGACAACTAGCGATGATCATCTGAAGAAATATTTGTTCAATCATCACTTTTCAACAGTGTCGAAAGCTCTACAGGAACCTGATTGCTAAGGAAAGATGGTTAAGATCAACTCAGAAACTTAAACAAAAATATACACTACAAACGTTTCACAGACCAAGTAACAAGACCCTTCGACACTATCAAAATCAATAACTTAGGTTTCATAAATAAATGTGGATGTTGTCGAAACCTAACATACTGATTGAAGTCAAAAGGTTCAAATTTAAATCCATATGCACTTAGAATGTTTCGACAAAGATGGGCAAAAACAATTCTACGGGGGTTTCAACCTAATAAATAAATGAGGTGTCAAAGGGGTCGAAGGGGTCTAATGATTCAAAAAATTAAATTTGGAAAATGAATTGAAATCGAAACAATGGGTTTTGACTAATTCTAAATATTTTTCTATCAAAGGGGTTAATGTTCTCTACCTAATAGCATAAACTTTCGACAAGGATGATCTAATCGGCAATATAACACCTTTCGACCCCATCGAAAGGGTCTAAGGAAGCAAAACCAATGTTGCTGCCTCAATCCATTTCGAAGGGGTAGAAAAATCATTTTGTGGCGCTAGTTTTTCATCCGTACATGAGAAACTTCATGGTAAAGGAATCAGATTCTACTATCACCCAAACCCGACTACAAATCCAGGTTTTCAAATATTTCTTAAAGAACAAGTAAATCCAATCTGTTAAGAAAATGAATTCAAACTGAAATCGATCTATCTCGATTTCAAACGTATGAAAATAATTATCAATTTGAAGACCCAGATTTACTAACAATGGACAAAAATAGAAAATTTTGAAATGAAAATCTGAACCCGTTAAGGGGATGGATTTCAATGCCGTCCACTATCAATTTCAAAATCATAAATGAAAAACAAATTCTTTTAATTCCTGAAACAAAGTTTGAAGAAGCTTTTTAGGAAATAAGACATCTCGAAATTGAATTTCAATTTTGAAATTGGAAAAAAGTGAAGTTTAATTGAAACAAGAAAAAATAAAATTAAATCTAAACTTACGAATTGAGTTTGTTGATTTCTTTGATTTCTAGAAACAAGCTGGAAATTTGAGAATCTATGGAATTCTGGTACTCGTGTTTAAAATTTTGATTGCAGAAAAAGTAAAGGGGAAGAAGAAGAAATGCATATTTTATAAGAAAAGTCGCCCAGATTAGCAGCCGCTAGATAAGATTTGAATGGATGGCCCAGATACACACGAGAAGGCCAAGAGGCGGGAAGTTTCTAGGTTTCGATAACGTTGACTTGGAAAGCCAAGTGCATCGCTTCACATGGGGGGGCAAATGTTCCTCAAAAAATCACCTCTCGACTTGATCGAAACCATTCCAAAAAAAAGAGGAAAAGGAAAGAAGAAGAAAGACACTAGATAGACCCTTCGAAAGAGCCTAAGGGATGCTGCCATCAAATTCTGGAGGCTTCAAGACCTTCTGAAGTTGTTGGAAGGCTTCTCCAATCAGTATCCAGAGAGTTGTTACCTTTCGAAGAAGATGCAAGAGTCGAAAGCACCCTTTTGCCTTTATTTACAGTCTTTCGACTAGATGATGACCTTTCGATTAAGGCGAAGCCGAACCTTACAAAGATAATGAAGAGTAGTTCTTTGAACATATGCCAAACCATTCGTAACCAATGGTTTCTGTAATATCCCGGAAATTTAGGGCAATATCAATTTAATAATCTGTTTAAATAATTAAATTGATTGATAATTTTTGATAATAAAATTTGAATTGGTTTAATAATCTAATTAAATAAATATTTAATTAGTGAATTTTTCTAATAAAATGATTTCTATTTATAATATATATATAAGTGTATATATTGTAAATAGATAAGCTTGGGTTTGTAATTTAAATAATAAATAAAATCTTGTTTTTGATTTCTGATATGCATTTTTGATAATTTGGAGATTTGGATTTATTTAATATTAGTTTTTCAAAGTTATTTAAACAAAATAACTATATGGTTTTGAAATGAAATTAATAGTAAGGTTAATCTATTTTCTTTTTAAATATTGCTTAATATGATTTAAGAGTATATATAAGTTTAAATACCATTTACATATGGTATGTTAATTCATTTAATAAATAGTAGTAATTTATAATCTCCTTTATAAATTTTTTTTTTTTTAAAATAGATAAATATGTTAATTTCAAACAATATTAACAGAGTATTGTTTTTTATAATAAAAAGACCTTAATAAAATAGGATTGTTATTTTCAAATTGGATGTGTTGTTTTAAATTTACTTTAAATTGGATTTTAAGAATATAATTTGAATTTGAATTTGAAATTCAAAAGAGGTAATATTTAAATAGTTTTAGATTTTAAATATATATGTATAAGCTTTTATTTATAAGTATAATTGGTTAGTTCTTTAAAAAGTTATCTTTATATATATAAATAGATAAGTAATAAGTGTTTAATAAATAAAGAAAAAGATTTATGTACACTTAAAATATATATAAATTAAATAAAAAGACATGTGTAATTCTCCAAATGCTTTGTTATAACAAGTGTTAACTAATTAACCACTATAATGACAAATGTCAAAATGAGGTAATTTTGTTTTTCTTTTATTTGTTAAATCATTTTATTCTATATAAACATATGTTCTTATCTACATTTCTTTTTCTCTTTTTCAAAGACAAGAAAACTTCAGCCTAAACTAAATATCTCAAAAACAAAATCTGATTTAAATCTCTCAAAGACAATCAGTAAAATTACTTTCCTCTCAAACAAATCCTCAAATCATAATCTCAAATAACCTGTAACTCATTTTCCAAAATCAAGCTTCAACCTGCATTTCTTTAAAACCTGTAACCTCTCTTCAATCTGAAACAAAAAGATTGCATTTTCTTCAAATCTGGAATTAAAACAAATCTGTAATCAATCCTCTAAAAATCTTCTTCAACAAACCTGTAACCCATTTTCCAAATCAAAGCCCTGTAGCCTGCATTTTTCTTTAATCTGGAAATTAGAGCATGCATGCAAGTTTCTTCAGAAACATTCAAGTTAAAAGTTTAAGAAGCAAAAGGCATCTCAGCTAAAAGTTCAAAAGCTTTTCAAATTAAAACCTGGAAAGTTTCTCTGTTCATTCTCTAAAATGGTGAGTAACTTTTTATTTAAAAACCTAAATAAAATAACCAGTTGTATGTTTATATCTATGAATTCGTATGGTTGTATGATATATATTTATGGTGCATGTTTGGGTATATGTGTGAATGTATATATGTGTGACTATGTGATTTCTGTGATATCCCCTGTCTTTAGTTTCGAAGTTAAAGTTTAAATTTTAATCCAATCATCTTGTGACCTATTGTTGTTTAAACTTAGGATTTAAAGATTGTTGTTTAATATAAACAAAAGTTGGATAATTTATTCAAGATTGAAATAACTTGGAAAATATCTGGAATCAAAAAGAACAGGGAAATCTCTTATTTAAGCCAAACTCAAATATAATATTTTACGAAACTAGGATTATAATTTGAATACGATAACCAAAACATGATTTTTAAAACAAAGATTTTGATTTCTAGTGATAGGAATCAGGTGCAGTTCTTGTTTGAATGGAGAATGGGTTTTAGGCAAGTTCAGGCGGTCGGAGGCACTAGCGTGGTCGAAATTTCTTGCGAAGGTGGACAAGCCTACGTAGGTGATGAGAAAAATATCTGGAGCGGTTCCAGTTCATCGTGGTAGTAGCGGCGGTAGATTTAAGATTTTAAACCTAGTTTTAAAGATGACCACTTTTGCGATTCGTTTGCCCCCATCGATGGATCGAGTGTTGTGATGCTTTGGGAAATGAAAGGTGGGCGTGCTGTCGTGGTGTAGCTGGAGTTGCTTCGCCTCTGGTGGTCAGAGAAAGGGGGAACAAGACGATGTTGGAAGCCTGGTTTTGAGGGAAATCTGGATCGTGGTGCTTGATTTCGACTAAGGACGAATGGGGGTTCTCGAGTGAGTTTAATTCGATGACGATGGGTTGTTCGATGTGTGGGAGGCGATGGGGTTGGTCGGAGTTCACCAGAAAAGTTGTGCACGTGCACGGCGATGGTGTATCGATGTTTGTCTGGGTTTTAGAATCGAGATACTCGAACGATTCTCGAGTAAACTGTCGATTTGCTCGAGTTAGAACTCGAGTACGCGTGAGTTTCTTTGTGGCAGTTTATAACTTAGAAATATCTTAGTTAAAATATAGAAGAAAGGGGATTGGGGACTGAGTCGAGTAGGAAGATGGATTATCTCGAAGCAGGAGTCGAGTGAAGTAGGGGTAGGACCCGAAGTAGGATCAAAGCCTGTTTCTTTTATAAGTTTTTTTAAAGCCCAGTTTTTAAAATTTAAATAAATTAGTTTTAAGACTTTTCTTAAAAGAAAAATTCAAGTGTAAATGAATTCTTTAACATTGATTTAATAAGTTATGTATTTAGTAACTTAAATGGGTTAAGCCAAGATTATGTTATGTTAATATTGAAAACTTAATTTAGGTAAATTAATTAAATGTAAACTAAGGTAAGATGTTAATTCTAGTTGATACTGGAATTAAGAAAGTAGTGGGATAAATAATTGATCTTAAAGAAATTTAGTTTAAATGGTTTAAGATTTAATTAATTGATTAAATAAGATTAGATTTTAAATTAACTGGTTATTAAGGATAAATTAATCTGTAATTCATATTGATTTATCTAAGTTAAATTTCTTAAGAAAAGAAATTAAGGGGATTATTAGTAGTAAATGAAGGTCATTTACTTAAGATTTATTTAATAAATAATAAATGTGATAATTTTATTTAATCACTAGATTGGTTAATTAAAGATAATCAATTATTAAAATGTTATGAATGAAAGTAATTAAAAGATCAATTGCTTAATGTAATTAATCGAGCCTAATTTGATTTATTTAAGTTAATTAATTTAGTTTAATTAATTTAAATTAATCATGGAACGATTTGATAAGTATAATTACTTAAATGTAATTAATAAAGTGGAATTACTTAATGAAGTAATTAATGGTAATAACTCTATGTAATTAATTGAAGGTGATTTAAATATGATAATAATTTGGATTAAATTACTTGTGAAATTAACCAAGGGATTAATTGAGATAATTAATTAAGGAGTAATTAATTTGATGAAGTAATTAAGGGAGTTAATTACTGGAATATGATTAATCAAAAGTGATTAATAAATATGGTTTAATTAAAGGTTAATTACTTAATTTAATTTAAGTAATTAATAATTAATTTGTAATTAAGGATCATTAATTAATATAATTAATGATGTAATTAAGAATTGATTAATTAAGATTAATTAATAAATAATAAGTGATTAAAGTAATTAATTAATTGTAATTAATTAATTGTAATTAATTAAAGATTAATGTAATTAAGTATGGTTAATTAATTATGAAGTAATTAAAGATTAATTACTGAAATGGTTTAAGATAATTAATTTGTGAAATTATTAAGGATTAATTACTTAAAGTAATTAAAGGATTATTAATCAGAAATGATTAATTAAGATGATACTTAGAGTATGATTAATTAATTGGTTTAATTAATAATTAAGTAAGAAGGATTTATAAAATGAAGTAATTAATTTAATTTACTTTAAATTAATTAGAGATGATATAAATCATTACTTAGGGATGGTTGAATGATATGGAATGCTTTGCATTGTTGATATCTCTGATAAGAGATGTGCTGATCTATAATATGGATGTTTGGTTGGATTGAAATGATAATATGAATTATATGTTTGGATGATAATGTAAATTATCTATTGAATTATCTATCTTTGTGTATATAGATAAAGAATTGAATTGTTTTAACCTTAAAACAACTTGACCCTTAAAATACGTTTTGGATTTCGATGAGACCGGGATCGGGTTTCCGTATACCGGAATTCCAGGTCTGGAGACCCGAATACCACATCGATCCAAATCAACGATAGGTCGTGAATCTCAAGTGAAGATGAAGATTCAGAGTGCAAGGGTTATTGTCGTTAACTCTGAGGGTGATTCCAATACGAGTGTAACGAGATAATGCCTTCGGTTTCGTTCGAACCCGGAACGAACTTGTATGGATTAAATGCTTTCAGAACATCGTCAGGTGGACGATGAGCATTCTAAGTAATGTGATCTGATTAAAGGTAATCGTGACCTCAAGCCTCATCAACCGGGAATGGCTAAAACAGGGGAGGTGCAGCAAGGCTTCGTGGGTAGCACCCACTGAGAGTAAGGTCATCCCTGTCTAGAGAAGTTCCTTCTTTTATTTCGGCTTAGTGGTGCAGTTGGCGACGGCCATCTGTGGGGTGATTTTATTCGGGATTATCCAGTAAGGGATGGTTCCGGCTTTGTGTTGCAGGGGATTGGGAGTGATCCTCAGTACGGTGATCTAGGCCCCGTACTGTGATGAGCGGTACCCCGGTAGCTCTGCCATTGTATGGAAATCCAGATTCCAATAAGTGATAACGGACTTGATTGTATACTTATGTATGTTGGAATTTAATAATGTAACAATTTCGGCTATTTCATATTTATTTGAAAACCCTAGACCCTATTATAATACAATCGAATTTCCTATCAAGTGTTTTGGTTAGCGTAAGATAAAAACTTACCCATGTTTATTTGTGGGGAGTCTTACGTGATACCTTTTCTTTCAAAAGGGTTTGAAGTTAAACAAGTTTAACCTGTTACTCACACCAGACCCATGTCTGACCCAAGTTGTTTATTTCTGTTTTATAAACTCTTGGGTACTCAAATTTTTACGAGTAGCCAAGGGATTCAGGTTTAGCTTTGACGAATTGTGGAGGAGCAATGGAGCAGGAGGCTTCGGCGTTCGTAGATATAGTATTCCGCTGTGTTGATATCTATGTTAGAGTCTTGTATTGTATTTGAGTTGTAATATCTAGACAGATGTTTATAACTGTCTAGTATGTGTTGTATAGTTGTGTAAACTCTGATAAGTGTTGTATACTATGTAATAGTTTATGTTATTAATATAATTTATTCGTTCCGCTATGAGATCATTGTTGTTGTTTCTTTCTTTCTTCTCTTCTTTTCTATTTTCTACCTCTTTCTTTCTTATTGATGATGCGACTTTCAGTGGAGAAAAAGTCGGGTCGTCACAGTTGGTATCAGAGCATAGGTTGAGCGAATGCCTAAGCTTTTGGTTAAGTGAATATCAGAACGCTAGGTTGAGTGAATACCTAGGTTCGGAAGGGTTGTTCATTAGAGATAGGATCTGTAGAAACCTGTTTGAGTCTGAGTGTATATATATATACGAGAGCGCGTATTTGTTAGTTATATAAAATGGTTTTATATTGTGTTAATTGATCGGTTGGGTGGTATATGGATTCTGGTCAATACGAGTAGCTAACGTTATTGATAGGGATCTCTAAACACTTGGACCAGGCCAACGGACACAATATTGTTTTAAAAGGGAAGGTGAAATAATTTTAACCAGATATATTTTCTATATATAAACAGTATCATTTTAAATGTATATGGTATTTGTAATGATTGGTTGAGATGATAATAATTTATCATCTAGGATTAGGAGTCTGAGTGTTGAGGTTGGAAGTGTATTTGTCGAGACTGTAAACCTAATACCGTCTCGAGTGAACTTTGTTGTGGTGAAGGATTTCACAATCTCTGAAGAAAACCTGTTAAGGTTCGGAATTTATCTTAGGAGTTGGATGAGTAGAGTTGGATCTGTCAGTTAGGCAGAAGCGAGCAATGGTATCTCTGTAACTCAGGGAGAAGTAGCTGTGTGATGAGATGCAGTGATTATGGATGTTCCCGAAGATGTTTTCTTTTGGAACAAGTTAATGAAGTATGTCTGTTTCGGTGTTGTGGCTGAGTTCAGCATGGTGATTCTGTTTGAGGTTCGAGTTTCTCGAAGAGCTTTGGATTGAGAAGTCTTTGGCATCTGTGGCAGAGTACAGCTCGGAGTATTCTGTATTGGCAGGAAGTTTTCTGGCTGAGCAGTTTTTCTGAAGGTGAAGTTCAGAAGCAGCAGAGTGGATCCATTTCTTCGATGGATTGGATAGTCAAGTGTGAGCTGTTCTGATTGGTAAAGAGAGAACAGTTTTATTTGAATTTTGGCTGGGTGAATCGCAAAAGTGACTTGCGATTGCTGAGTATTCTCTTAAGTTATCTGAGATTTTCTGGAATGTGTTGTCCAGTTTGTGCTTGTGTTCTTCATCAGCATTCTTATCTACTCCAGATCCGAATGGTGCAGCGGAAGCAGTTTGGCGAGTGCTCCTGTTTGTTGTTGTCTTTTCCAGATAGGAGAAGTTAGTTCGATCTTCTGGTGTTTGGTAGTAGAGTTGTGTTTTGGATTATGGGTAGATCGTGAGAGGATCATTCTGTTGAGTTATTCTTGGTCTGGTTTGTTTCCAGAAGCATTGGCGAAGGTTGAGTTGATCAGGAAGGATCTGTAGACAGCCCAGGATCGTCTGAAGATTTTTGTGGATAAGAGACGGAGGAATTTTGAATTCGAAGTTGGAGACTTCGTTGTTGTTGAAGTTTCTCTGATAAAAGGGAACTATAAGATTGGGTAAGTCTGGGAAGTCAGCTCCGAGTTATTTTGGATCTCTTCTGTATGCTGATTTGGATAAGTGCTTTGATCTACTGGATTGAATTGTCAGTTTGGATAACTGGAATTCATTTTGTTTCACGTATCTCTGAGAGAGTACGTATTTGATCTATCTCTGGTTTTGGAACCAACAGTTCTGGAGGTTTGGTTGTTTAGTCAGACTCGTCTGTAGTCTGATATCCTATTTAGTTCTGTAGATCTAGATGAGTAGAAGCTCTATAGCTTAGTAGTATTGATTGTTTGGATTCTGTAGAGCGAGTATCCCGGTATATATATATACTTGGGGAAAACTCGAGGAAATTTTATCCAGAATTTTGTCTGGATAATTAAAATTGTTTGATTGAGTGAATTGTTTGCTATGGTTGTTAGCATATGGATGATAATTTATGGTTGTGATTTAAATAGATTATTAAATTACCTTTGTTTTAAATTTCGGGGACGAAATTATTTTAAGGGGGAAGGAATGTAATATCCCGGAAATTTAGGGCAATATCAATTTAATAATCTGTTTAAATAATTAAATTGATTGATAATTTTTGATAATAAAATTTGAATTGGTTTAATAATCTAATTAAATAAATATTTAATTAGTGAATTTTTCTAATAAAATGATTTCTATTTATAATATATATATAAGTGTATATATTGTAAACAGATAAGCTTGGGTTTGTAATTTAAATAATAAATAAAATCTTGTTTTTTATTTCTAATATGCATTTTTGATAATTTGGAGATTTGGATTTATTTAATATTAGTTTTTCAAAGTTATTTAAACAAAATAACTATATGGTTTTGAAATGAAATTAATAGTAAGGTTAATCTATTTTCTTTTTAAATATTGCTTAATATGATTTAAGAGTATATATAAGTTTAAATACCATTTACATATGGTATGTTAATTCATTTAATAAATAGTAGTAATTTATAATCTCCTTTATAAATTTTTTTTTTTTTAAAATAGATAAATATGTTAATTTCAAACAATATTAACAGAGTATTGTTTTTTATAATAAAAAGACCTTAATAAAATAGGATTGTTATTTTCAAATTGGATGTGTTGTTTTAAATTTACTTTAAATTGGATTTTAAGAATATAATTTGAATTTGAATTTGAAATTCAAAAGAGGTAATATTTAAATAGTTTTAGATTTTAAATATATATGTATAAGCTTTTATTTATAAGTATAATTGGTTAGTTCTTTAAAAAGTTATCTTTATATATATAAATAGATAAGTAATAAGTGTTTAATAAATAAAGAAAAAGATTTATGTACACTTAAAATATATATAAATTAAATAAAAAGACATGTGTAATTCTCCAAATGCTTTGTTATAACAAGTGTTAACTAATTAACCACTATAATGACAAATGTCAAAATGAGGTAATTTTGTTTTTCTTTTATTTGTTAAATCATTTTATTCTATATAAACATATGTTCTTATCTACATTTCTTTTTCTCTTTTTCAAAGACAAGAAAACTTCAGCCTAAACTAAATATCTCAAAAACAAAATCTGATTTAAATCTCTCAAAGACAATCAGTAAAATTACTTTCCTCTCAAACAAATCCTCAAATCATAATCTCAAATAACCTGTAACTCATTTTCCAAAATCAAGCTTCAACCTGCATTTCTTTAAAACCTGTAACCTCTCTTCAATCTGAAACAAAAAGATTGCATTTTCTTCAAATCTGGAATTAAAACAAATCTGTAATCAATCCTCTAAAAATCTTCTTCAACAAACCTGTAACCCATTTTCCAAATCAAAGCCCTGTAGCCTGCATTTTTCTTTAATCTGGAAATTAGAGCATGCATGCAAGTTTCTTCAGAAACATTCAAGTTAAAAGTTTAAGAAGCAAAAGGCATCTCAGCTAAAAGTTCAAAAGCTTTTCAAATTAAAACCTGGAAAGTTTCTCTGTTCATTCTCTAAAATGGTGAGTAACTTTTTATTTAAAAACCTAAATAAAATAACCAGTTGTATGTTTATATCTATGAATTCGTATGGTTGTATGATATATATTTATGGTGCATGTTTGGGTATATGTGTGAATGTATATATGTGTGACTATGTAATTTCTGTGATATCCCCTGTCTTTAGTTTCGAAGTTAAAGTTTAAATTTTAATCCAATCATCTTGTGACCTATTGTTGTTTAAACTTAGGATTTAAAGATTGTTGTTTAATATAAACAAAAGTTGGATAATTTATTCAAGATTGAAATAACTTGGAAAATATCTGGAATCAAAAAGAACAGGGAAATCTCTTATTTAAGCCAAACTCAAATATAATATTTTACGAAACTAGGATTATAATTTGAATACGATAACCAAAACATGATTTTTAAAACAAAGATTTTGATTTCTAGTGATAGGAATCAGGTGCAGTTCTTGTTTGAATGGAGAATGGGTTTTAG
Organism: Allium fistulosum; assembly: GCA_030737815.1. Classification (NCBI taxonomy): domain Eukaryota; kingdom Viridiplantae; phylum Streptophyta; class Magnoliopsida; order Asparagales; family Amaryllidaceae; genus Allium; species Allium fistulosum. The sequence goes on from CM060903.1 coordinate 1,265,293,976, forward strand.
GCAAGTTCAGGCGGTCGGAGGCACTAGCGTGGTCGAAATTTCTTGCGAAGGTGGACGAGCCTACGTAGGTGATGAGAAAAATATCTGGAGCGGTTCCAGTTCATCGTGGTAGTAGCGGCGGTAGATTTAAGATTTTAAACCTAGTTTTAAAGATGACCACTTTTGCGATTCGTTTGCCTCCATCGATGGATCGAGTGTTGTGATGCTTTGGGAAATGAAAGGTGGGCGTGCTGTCGTGGTGTAGCTGGAGTTGCTTCGCCTCTGGTGGTCAGAGAAAGGGGGAACAAGACGATGTTGGAAGCCTGGTTTTGAGGGAAATCTGGATCGTGGTGCTTGATTTCGACTAAGGACGAATGGGGGTTCTCGAGTGAGTTTAATTCGATGACGATGGGTTGTTCGATGTGTGGGAGGCGATGGGGTTGGTCGGAGTTCACCAGAAAAGTTGTGCACGTGCACGGCGATGGTGTATCGATGTTTGTCTGGGTTTTAGAATCGAGATACTCGAACGATTCTCGAGTAAACTGTCGATTTGCTCGAGTTAGAACTCGAGTACGCGTGAGTTTCTTTGTGGCAGTTTATAACTTAGAAATATCTTAGTTAAAATATAGAAGAAAGGGGATTGGGGACTGAGTCGAGTAGGAAGATGGATTATCTCGAAGCAGGAGTCGAGTGAAGTAGGGGTAGGACCCGAAGTAGGATCAAAGCCTGTTTCTTTTATAAGTTTTTTTAAAGCCCAGTTTTTAAAATTTAAATAAATTAGTTTTAAGACTTTTCTTAAAAGAAAAATTCAAGTGTAAATGAATTCTTTAACATTGATTTAATAAGTTATGTATTTAGTAACTTAAATGGGTTAAGCCAAGATTATGTTATGTTAATATTGAAAACTTAATTTAGGTAAATTAATTAAATGTAAACTAAGGTAAGATGTTAATTCTAGTTGATACTGGAATTAAGAAAGTAGTGGGATAAATAATTGATCTTAAAGAAATTTAGTTTAAATGGTTTAAGATTTAATTAATTGATTAAATAAGATTAGATTTTAAATTAACTGGTTATTAAGGATAAATTAATCTGTAATTCATATTAATTTATCTAAGTTAAATTTCTTAAGAAAAGAAATTAAGGGGATTATTAGTAGTAAATGAAGGTCATTTACTTAAGATTTATTTAATAAATAATAAATGTGATAATTTTATTTAATCACTAGATTGGTTAATTAAAGATAATCAATTATTAAAATGTTATGAATGAAAGTAATTAAAAGATCAATTGCTTAATGTAATTAATCGAGCCTAATTTGATTTATTTAAGTTAATTAATTTAGTTTAATTAATTTAAATTAATCATGGAACGATTTGATAAGTATAATTACTTAAATGTAATTAATAAAGTGGAATTACTTAATGAAGTAATTAATGGTAATTACTCTATGTAATTAATTGAAGGTGATTTAAATATGATAATAATTTGGATTAAATTACTTGTGAAATTAATCAAGGGATTAATTGAGATAATTAATTAAGGAGTAATTAATTTGATGAAGTAATTAAGGGAGTTAATTACTGGAATATGATTAATCAAAAGTGATTAATAAATATGGTTTAATTAAAGGTTAATTACTTAATTTAATTTAAGTAATTAATAATTAATTTGTAATTAAGGATCATTAATTAATATAATTAATGATGTAATTAAGAATTGATTAATTAAGATTAATTAATAAATAATAAGTGATTAAAGTAATTAATTAATTGTAATTAATTAAAGATTAATGTAATTAAGTATGGTTAATTAATTATGAAGTAATTAAAGATTAATTACTGAAATGGTTTAAGATAATTAATTTGTGAAATTAATTAAGGATTAATTACTTAAAGTAATTAAAGGATTATTAATCAGAAATGATTAATTAAGATGATACTTAGAGTATGATTAATTAATTGGTTTAATTAATAATTAAGTAAGAAGGATTTATAAAATGAAGTAATTAATTTAATTTACTTTAAATTAATTAGAGATGATATAAATCATTACTTAGGGATGGTTGAATGATATGGAATGCTTTGCATTGTTGATATCTCTGATAAGAGATGTGCTGATCTATAATATGGATGTTTGGTTGGATTGAAATGATAATATGAATTATCTGTTTGGATGATAATGTAAATTATCTATTGAATTATCTATCTTTGTGTATATAGATAAAGAATTGAATTGTTTTAACCTTAAAACAACTTGACCCTTAAAATACGTTTTGGATTTCGATGAGACCGGGATCGGGTTTCCGTATACCGGAATTCCAGGTCTGGAGACCCGAATACCACATCGATCCAAATCAACGATAGGTCGTGAATCTCAAGTGAAGATGAAGATTCAGAGTGCAAGGGTTATTGTCGTTAACTCTGAGGGTGATTCCAATACGAGTGTAACGAGATAATGCCTTCGGTTTCGTTCGAACCCGGAACGAACTTGTATGGATTGAATGCTTTCAGAACATCGTCAGGTGGACGATGAGCATTCTAAGTAATGTGATCTGATTAAAGGTAATCGTGACCTCAAGCCTCATCAACCGGGAATGGCTAAAACAGGGGAGGTGCAGCAAGGCTTCGTGGGTAGCACCCACTGAGAGTAAGGTCATCCCTGTCTAGAGAAGTTCCTTCTTTTATTTCGGCTTAGTGGTGCAGTTGGCGACGGCCATCTGTGGGGTGATTTTATTCGGGATTATCCAGTAAGGGATGGTTCCGGCTTTGTGTTGCAGGGGATTGGGAGTGATCCTAAGTACGGTGATCTAGGCCCCGTACTGTGATGAGCGGTACCCCGGTTGCTCTGCCATTGTATGGAAATCCAGATTCCAATAAGTGATAACGGACTTGATTGTATACTTATGTATGCTGGAATTTAATAATGTAACAATTTCGGCTATTTCATATTTATTTGAAATCCCTAGACCCTATTATAATACAATCGAATTTCCTATCAAGTGTTTTGGTTAGCGTAAGATAAAAACTTACCCATGTTTATTTGTGGGGAGTCTTACGTGATACCTTTTCTTTCAAAAGGGTTTGAAGTTAAACAAGTTTAACCTGTTACTCACACCAGACCCATGTCTGACCCAAGTTGTTTATTTCTGTTTTATAAACTCTTGGGTACTCAAATTTTTACGAGTAGCCAAGGGATTCAGGTTTAGCTTTGACGAATTGTGGAGGAGCAATGGAGCAGGAGGCTTCGGCGTTCGTAGATATAGTATTCCGCTGTGTTGATATCTGTGTTAGAGTCTTGTATTGTATTTGAGTTGTAATATCTAGACAGATGTTTATAACTGTCTAGTATGTGTTGTATAGTTGTGTAAACTCTGATAAGTGTTGTATACTATGTAATAGTTTATGTTATTAATATAATTTATTCGTTCCGCTATGAGATCATTGTTGTTGTTTCTTTCTTTCTTCTCTTCTTTTCTATTTTCTACCTCTTTCTTTCTTATTGATGATGCGACTTTCAGTGGAGAAAAAGTCGGGTCGTCACAGTTTCACCTTCGTTCAAACTGCCAAAAAGTAAGTATTATCTGGAGCAACCCCTTTGAAAGCTATAGGAAGCCTTTCAAATCGGTCGAAGCTAATGTGGTCCAGGAAAGGTTCCACATTAGATCAGAAACAACATCATGGTCATAACTGACATCATCGAAACCAATAAGCAAAGGCTAACGACGGAGTCGGGAACACAATCAAGACAACTCAAAGAAGGTGAGCGCCACTGTACCTTTCAACAAAGGTGGAAAAATGATCGAGTCTCTCAGCAGCCACCTTCCGACCAAGTCGAAATCATCAGGCTCGAAAGATGCCAAGCCACATCTATAAATAAGACCCAAGGGGTCATGTTTAGGGGATCTGATTCCTCTCATTCTCAACCTGTATATTCTTAAGAAAAGTCTTGTAACCCTAATTTGTAAATCAATTTGGGAGTTTGAAGAAATAATGTCTTCTTAATTGGAAAAAGGAGAGTCTTGAGTACTTTAATCTACTTTACTGCTTCTTTGAAGCATTGTTTGTTTCACAATGTGTATTTCAGGTTTCGCCTGCGTCGATAGGGTTTTCTCTCGATACAGTCGAAACCACTCATAATCAAGCAATTTCATATACGTACCTAGAGTTACTTTTGCTTTGAACTACTGCCTTCGACGAGGTCAAAACCTATCCAAGATCCACTGAAGCTTAAGATTTACTATTCAAACACAAGAAAGACAAGCCCTCAAGCTTTTGAAAAGGTCGGAACTGCCATTTCTACTCAATAACCGAAACCCAAGCAAATCAATAGCTTTAGGCCTCCAACTAGGTCGAACTCTATTCATGAGAACCTAACTCAAGGTATTCCAATTAGATCGAAAGCAAGCCTTTCAAAGGAGAAACCGTACAGACACAACTGGATCGAAAGGTCATCTAACATAAAAACCGAACCTTTCGACGGAGTCGGAAGGCCTGCTTGAGAAATATTATCAAATAAAGCCTAATTGAAGGGAAATTCTAAGAGGATTTACACCTCCTTTTCTGTGCCACTTGTATAAAGGATAATTCACTTTTCTTAGCATAATTTTAGGGTGTTGACAAGAAATCTTGTTAACACTAACAATGAACAAAAATAGAAAATTTTGAAATGAAAATGCGAACCCGTTAAGGGGATGGATTTGAATGTCGTCCACTAACAATTTCAAAATCATAGACGAAAAAAAAATCTATTAATTCTCGAAATAGATTTCGAAGAAACTTTTCAGGAAATCAAACATCTCGAAATTGAATTTCAATTTTGAAATTGGAAAAAAGTGAAGTTCGATTGAAATAAGAAAAATAAAGTAAAATCTAAACATACGAATTGAGTTTGTTGATTGCTTTGAATTCTAGAAGCAAGCTGGAAATTTGACAATCTATGGAATTATGTTACTCGTGTTTAAAATTTTGGTTTCAGAAATAGAAAAGGGGGAAGAAGAAGAAAGGCGTATTTTATAAGAAAAGTCACCCAAATTGGCAGCCGCTAGATAAGATTTGAATGGACGGCCCAGATCCACATGGGAAGGCCAAAAGGCGGGAAGCTTCTAGGTATTCACAAAGTTGACTTAAAAAGTCAACTGCATCCCTTCACGTGGGGAGGGCAAATGTTACTCCAAAAATCACCTTTCGACTTGATCGAAACCATTCCAAGCAAAGAGCAAAAGGAAAGAAGAAAGAAAGACACCAGATAGACCTTTCGAATGAGTCGAATGGATGCTGCCATCAAATTCTGGATGCTTCAAGATCTTTCGAAGGTGTTGGAAGGCTTCTCCAATCAGTATCCACAAAGTTGTTACCTTTCGAAGAAGATGAAGGAGTCCAAAGCACCCTTTTGCCTTCATTTACAACCTTTCGATTAAGGAGAAGCCACACCTTTCGAAGACAATGAAGAATAGTTCTTTGAACATACGCCAGACCACACGAAACCAATGGTTTTGCCTTCGTTCAAACTGCTAGAAAGTAAGTATTATCTGGAGCAATTCCTTCAAAAGATATGGTAAGCCTTTCGAATCGATCGAAGCCCATATGGTCCAGGAAGGGTTCAGCATTAGATCAGAAACAAGGTCGTGGTCGTAACAAACATCATCGTAACGAATAAGCAAAGGCTAACGACAAAGTCATAAGCACTCTCAAGACAACTCAAAGAAGACGAGCGCCGCCGTACCTTTCGACAAAGGTGGCAGCATGATCGAGTCTCTTAGAAGCCACCTTCCAACCCAGTCGAAAGCACTAGGGACGAATGGCGCCAAGCCGCATCTATAAATAAGACCCAAGAGGTCACGTTTAGGGGACCCGATTCCTTTCATTCTCAACCTACGTACTCTTAAGTAAAGTCTTGTAACCCTAATTTGTATATCGATTTAGGAGTTTAGAGAAATAAAATCTTTTTAGCTAGATAAAGGGAAGTTTCAATTACTTTATACTGCTTTACCATTTCGTTTAATTTTTTGTTGGATTCACCATTATCTTCCACGCATTACCTCCATCGAAGGACTACTATCGACATAGTCGCTAAACCCCTTCAAGTTTTAATAATCTCTGTAATCAATTCGGAGCCATCTTCCCTCTTAGCCGAAGCCTTCAACAAGGTCGAAGCCTATCCTCTGAACACCTAAGTCTGAAATTATTGATTCAAACCCAAGAAGGTTATAACCACAGCTTTTTACTAGATCAAAACCCCCAACTCAGGATCCCAATCCAAAGCCTAAACTAATCTAAATCCTAAAGCTCTTGACTAGGTCGAACCCCCAAACAACTTTCCTGGACCATGTTTTATCATCAAGATCACCTCGCTTCCGACAAGGTCAGAACCTTTATATCAGATTCTTGGGATAAGTCTTAATAACACAACTCTCAAGACTTCTGACAAGGTCGAAACCCTTCAAGGAAAAAGTTTCTGAGATATTTCTATCAACTGGAATGGAAGACCTCTAAAAGGTGGATAAATTCATGCCAACAGAGTGGTCAACAAACATGGAATCTAACCCTTTCGACACAATCAAAAGGTTTGCCAGGATAATTCCTACTTACTAAAGCTTAATCGAAAGGCAATTCCAAAGGGATTCAAAACATCTTTTCTACATTACTTGTATAAAGCACAATCGACATTTCTTAGTATAATTTTGGGGTGTTGACAAGAAATCTTTTTAGCATAACCCTCAAGGAATTAACTATATATGAGGGTTCTAGGTTAAGCTTATATATCAAACATCGAGATATAAAAGAATGTGATGCATCGGTATCAAACAGAACACTAACATACATTCCGTGAATCTGTAGCGTGCCTCCAAGAACTGCCTTTCCCTTCTCCTGCAAAACTGGCCTCGAAGCAGCAGGCTCAAATGCATATACTTGGCCCTTTCCATCCTTTGCGAGCTCATTGCATTTATTCTTATAGTGTCAGATCTGATCATAGTTAAAGCACATGATGTTCTTCTTTACGATCACCTCCTTTCCTTTTCTTTTTTCAGTACGGTACTCATGAGCATAATGTCCTCTCTTGTCGCACTTGAAACATACCACTTGAAAAAAAAATATCACTATAAACAAAAATATCCGCATTGAGATCGTTGTCGTTCCTCCCCATCCCTTCGTTCCCATAACCCTACGCCACCGAAACACATCCACCTACTTTCCCCACGTCATCACCCATTCCATGCTCTCCTCCACTTTCTATCGCCGCCACCCATCCTATGACTGCCGCCGACAAACTCAAACCCCTCTCCAGCCACGAATCTAGCAAGCACAGCCCCGAGCACAAAGCCACCAACACTTGAACATGTCCACACCCTGTGCCTCCCCTCCACCTCTTCAACACTCAGACCCACCGCGCCATGCTCATCCAGATCCGCTCATCTTCCGCACCTGCCGACCGCCCCAACCTTGGAACCATCAACCTCCCCCCAGTCGCGAGAAGCAACCACTTGCACGTTTGCTTCTTCAATGGCCATCAACCCTTCCTGTAGCCATGTTCCTCCTCCTCCCCCAACATCACTGCTTCCTATTCCCTTCCCTGACAACTCATCCGCTTCCCTCCCTCCTACACAGTACTTCGCCACCTGTTTTTTTTTGTTTTTTGATTTGTGTCTTCTGTCATTCAAGCATCTCCTTAGATATATATGTATATATATATATATATATATATATATTTCGTGTATTGCATTTTGTTGTGATTCATACTTCTTCTATTTACCTGCACTTGCCAAGCTTTCCATATAGTTCAGGTTATACATTTGTTATATATTAGTTTACAAATATACATGCATATATAAGTTCATATATATGTTGCAGTTTTGAGATATATCTTGCTCGTTCATATGTTCACAGTATTTATATATGTATTTTAAATTTTTATTTATTGTTTAAATATTGCTTTAAAAATATAGTATATATGGATTTTGATTTTTTTTTGAAATGAATATAGATTTTAAAATATAAGCTTGCATAAGTTATATATAATCTGTTTATGTATATACACAAGTTTATATAAGTTATATAATTTGTTTGTATACATACATACATATATATATATAAGTCAATATCAGCTACTAGTTTATATAAGTTATATGTAACCTATTAATTGTTTATATAAAATATGAGTTTATATATGATCAGTTGAGTTCAAATATATATTATAATAAACAAAGTTTATATTGATTTTTTTTATAAATATTGATCTTGAATATAATAGGTATGAAAGTTTATATACTAGTTTATGTACTAGTTTATATGTACTTGAGTCCAGTTTTCGTATATTGATACAGGTTTATTTTATAGATGTTTAAATTTAATATTGATTTTTGAAAATATATTATAATGATTTTTTTTAATATGAGTAAATATTATATTTTTAAAATTTATATATATTTGTCTCCATCGATTATCGAATTCCAACCTAGCTTTGCTTTGTTCATAGACTTCGTATTCATCGTGCTTTGCTTTTAGTTTTGCCGTTGTCCAAATTTGATCGCAGCAGTTGGTTTCTTTGATTTGTCGCTTATTCGTGTGCTTGTCCTATTTTCTCTAGCCACGAAAGGTGAGCAATCACTCACGATTAACATTCTTATATTTAGTAAAATGTAATTCACTTGAAATGAAATATGAAATATGCTGTTAAATTTGAACTGTTATTTATTTAATTGCTATATGTGATACGCCATTATCTGGGACTTTTTCACTTATGACATATGACACCATAACCTGTTATTATATTATAATTAAATTTGTTATTTATGATATATGTCTGTTGTTGATATGTTATATTATTATCATATTTGTTCTCACTCTCCAAGTTCCATGTTAGTTTAGAAATCCCTATGGGTTGAAATGATACATACCCAAATGATATTATAGATTAAGGGAAGATCGTTACGGGTTGAAACGATAAACCCAAGCGATTTTCATTGATTTTGAACTTTTGGGATTGCAGGTTGAAATGGTATATACCCGTAGATATTTAAATTGAGGATTGAAATGATAAATATCTGTATCACCTGACCATAGGATAGAAAATTATATACGGACATCGTTGGTCTATATTTTGAAAATGATTTCCAAAGTTTTGAAAGGAAATATATGATTTTTAATCAATATTGATTCTTAAAATATAATATGTATAAACGTTTTTTTATATATGTCTAAATTTTAGATTTTTTAAAATTATATAGTTTGGAAATTTTAAATTTATAAGTTAGTTTTGAAATTATAATTTTTCAAATTTTACTTATAATTTTACTATTTTAAAATATAAAAAAATTAATAATAAGATTTAATTTAATAAAATTTAATTTAATTAGTATATAATATGTTTAAGTATTTATTTAAATTGATATTAATATTTTTTTAAAAACTTTTATAACTTTAATAATAAAGGTTGGGAAGATAAATTAATGTTGACTTGGAATTTAAAATTTTGTTAATAATTTAATTTAAATAAGCATTGATTTAAACCTATTGAATTGGAGATTTTAAAGATATGATTTATAACTTGATTTTTTGTTTAAAGGTGATTAAAGGAATATTTTCAAATTTAAATAAATTTAAATGGGATATTTAGTTTTATTTAAATTTGAAATTTGAGATTTTGTTTAAATGATTATTGGATTGATTAAGTGAATGTTTCAAAACTAAATAATAATAAAGTTGAATTCGAAGTGTAAATGAAATGTATCAAATTGAGTTATTGTAAATGTTTGAATATTTAAACTTTGAAATCTATTGAAATTGAAATGGTTTAATTTTAGTTCAAATCTATATTTGAAATCTATATAAATTAAAATGGTTTATTGAGAGGTTGAATTGAATTGAAATTGATGAACTTGGATTGAATTAAATTGAATTTTTGGAATTTGAGTTGATTTGAATTGATTTGTGAAATTGGAGGAAGCTATTTTTATTATATAAAGTATTTTTAATATATATAAACTATTTTAATTAATAATTATTTTATTATATATACTATTTTCAACATCTAAACTGTTTAGGTGGAAAGTGTTATGATTTCAAAGTGTTATGATTTCAAAAGTGCTATTATTTCAAAAGTATTATGATTTTGAAAGTGTTATAAATTTGAAAATGTTACGATTCTGGAAAAGAATATTATTTAAAGTGAATAATGATATCGATTTTGATATGGTTTTGAAATGAATATGATATTTTGATATGAAGTATGAACTATTTGAAATAAAATGACTATGGTGTGAAATAAGCATTTGGTTGTTAAAGAGACCAGGATCGGATATTGTTATACTCTCTGCCAATACTGAAAACCACTTTAACAACTGTGTATGTGGTGGAGAATCCAGAATGAAGTAGGATGGTTTAGTGATGATGCTATATGAGGTATTAGCGCAGCCCTGGCTCCCATGAGTCAGCTTGATGTAGCTAAAAAAGGAGCCATGTCGGGCAAAGTGAGGTCATTCCTCCTATCGGACACATTTCTTTGATACCATTCTATTGCTTTTGTGATTTGATTGGGTGCACCTTTGATTTGGGAGTGTGTCACGAGGTGGGCAGTAGTAGCTGCTATGTGTTACCACCAGCCCGGATCCACAAATGGTATATCTACCCTGGCATTGCCTTGTGTGCCTTGTCACATGTCCTATCGCGCCTTCTACGAGTTTGTTTTATACCGTACCTGTGTGGTGTCCTCTGTGTAAACCACCGGTTTGGTTGAGTGTACGGCATTGTATAGACTATGGGAATATATAAAATGTGTTAAGGGGGATATGGGTAATGCCTTAATGCTATTTTAATACCTTTACTTTACTATAGACATATTATAATAGCGTATATTACTACATAGTAGATAGTTCCACAGATCCTTAGAGGTTGGAAATCCCAAACATCCTTTATGTTACTTGTATTTCAGTTGACATTTCACTTGAGTTGAATTTATTAGTGTAAGAATGTTAATCCTGTCTCGAGTGTTTTGTGTTTTGCTTTATGCTCAGGTCAGACTGGGTGTCATAGTATGTGAGACTCACCTTTGGAGTTTGGAGCTTCGTTGAAGATCGGTCTTTGTCTATTAAGCTTTCCAGCTACTTCAGTTTATTCCAGTTGTATTGCTCAGACTTGTCATTTACATTTGTATTAGTAACCTCTGTGTATCAGATATCTGTTCTAGTTTACTTTAAACTCTGATGTTAATATAGTAGCTTCATAAACTACTATTTATCTATTTCCGATGCTTATTGTTGTAATACTCTTTGTCTGTGATTCTGTGATTGATTTATTTACTGTATATGCTAAGTTTTGCCAAATATAAATTAACAATTTGTTGTTTTGAGCAATTCAAGTCCGACATGTGCGGATGCGAATGGTTTGAAATACCAGGTCGTTACAAAAGCCAACTTAGCCGAAACCTTTCGAAAGCAAAGCAGGGGCTACCTTTAATTTTAAAACAAGGCATACTCCAACCCCTTTGGAACCCAACGTTTCGACTGCATACCTTCCGCCTCTATCCAATACGCTACGTACCAAGTAACTTGATACCATGCACATTGATTTCGAAAGCATGGTAGCGAAACGTCCAAGTCGGAATCCCTAGTGCCGAAAGTAGCGGAACATGCTAAAAACAATTTATTTTTGTTTTTAACTTAAAAGAGAAAACTTTTCAACTAACCTGCTATTTTTTGTCAAATTCTCATTGGTCGCTAAATTTCTTTTCCAAAAGTGCTACCAATATTTTAAGAAATAAACAATAATTTAATTTTACAAAATACCCCTCCTCCTTAAATATATAAAAACTTAAAGTCCCATAACTTAAATAATTTTATATATTCATCAAAATACTTAGGAAAATTCTTCAAAAATTCCAGGAAATCTTATTTAATATGTTCTCTAACATATATTAATTTCAGACCCAAATAAACTATTACTTAGTCGAAAATAATTTAAAACCCAAATAATCATTTTCCTTACTAGAAAATTAATATAAAATCCACATTAATTCAAAAAAATATGAAAATTGAAACCCATCTCTAGATTATAATTTCTGATCTACAATTATATTTGCAAGGCATTTGGATGTCATTTAATAGGGTTTTCATATCAAAACCTATCATAAAAGTCAATATGAACATACATAATCATCAACATGCACATATAAAATTTTAATAATTCAAAACATGGCATTATCATGCAAAAACACTTCGAATTATCCTTAAAACCAAAAACATAAGAAAAGCGAGTTGTGGTAATTATTCACCTTAACTTGAGATTAAGGATTTGAGATTTGATCTTGATTAATTTGATTTAATTCTTCTCTTGAATCTTAGCTTCTCCCTTCTTCCTCTTGTTTATGTTGGCCGACCTTAAAATGTTTTTGCTTGAGAAAATAAGAAATGAATGTTTGTTTTGATTTCCTAAGGCTTTAGGGTATAAGTTTATATTTCCCATTTTTCCCTCCTTTTTTTCATAACACTTATTTCCATCTTAGTTCTTTAGTTCATTGTACATATAGGCATAGCTGCCCCTTTATTAATCACAAATCTCAATCCACTAATCTCGTGACATTATTTTATTTAATTTAGCTAATTTAATATCCTGAATAATGTTACTAAAAATATAGGGCATTACACTACGTGAGCTCTTGTTGGTCATGACCTTGTTTGTATTACTTTAGCGCCTAATAATGTGTTTATATATTTATGAAATATAGGTGTAAATTACATGTGTTTATGGGGTGGTTTTGTTATCATTGCCTCTTTTCTTCAAAATAGTAATGATAATAATAATAAAGGGAAAATAGGCCAGAGGAAATAGTTTAGGATCTTTTCTAAACCAATGAAGCGGGTAAAAAATATTAGGCCAAAGGATAAAGTAATGTTACATTATATAGCATTATCTTTAAGTACAATAATTTTGCTACATGTATAATGTTAAGTTAGTTTGGCATTCCACAGATAATACTATATTAATAAATAATTTATTAATATTTTTTTCTTCGGACTAAACTTCTGAGACGGTGTCCTTTGTTCAAAAAATTTCGCCAACTAATTTGTGCTTTTAATTAATTAACTCTACTACTAAACGAAAATATTAACTTCCTTCTTGCCCATTATCCATAATTCTTCTCGCATTGGTAATTCATTTTTATTTGTTGGTAGATTTGATTAAGGGTGTGTATGGGGACAACATAGAACCTAGAATTTTGAAATTCTGAAGTTTTAAAACTTCATGGTTGGTGAGAGGAGCTTTTATGGATGAGAGAGTGGGTTTGAAGTAAATTTTGTGTATGTTGCCTATTTTACAAATTAGTAATCATTGGTCTAATAGTCGTATAAATATTTAATTATTAATAATCAGAATTAATAATTAATACTTATTTATTACGAATTAACTTATTTTCCACCATATAGTTAAACTACTCAAGTTAAATATAGAAGTACACTCTGCTTTAATCGAAACGCAAAAATTAATAAATTCCACTAGAAATATGGATCAATGTCATCCTATTGCAACAATTACATCTTTAATCTCATCTCGTGTTTTGACATTATTACCGCCATTTATTTTTAACGTTCACGCTAATTTTTCGCATAACTCTCTAAAACGTCTACTATAACTATTCTTCATAATAAGGATTTGTAGCATTGTATTTTTTGATAAAATAATAAAAAGCAACGATAAAATGTGCTTTTCTTCAAAATATATGTTGGTATGTCTAGTAAAATCTTAAATTCATTTTTCCAATAATGAATGTCCATTTGATAACAATAAATTATTTTGAGTAATAGTAGTTTCAGATTCCATTATGTGATTTTAAAATATTCTTGATTTGCTCAAATCATGGAACATAATATAGTTCATGATGATAACATGGTAAATAATCATTTTTAAACTTGTTTCCTTAATGTACAGGGTAAGTGAAGAAAATACTTACCACGTAAATGGTATGTAGAGGTTTCAATAACATGATTCAACAATCTACTATTATAGGTGAGCCTCCCCGCTAAACATTACAAAACCAATTATCAAATCAAAATGAATACTAGCTAAAATATTTTATGCAAAAATTTATTTCTACGTACAAGTGCTATCATTTGATATTGTCGAACCTCGGTAAGAAATAGAAACATCAAAAGCAGTTGTAAAAGCAGGAAGGGAAAAATAAATTTGTCTATTATCATAAGTTTTCGATGTTTTATTATAAGCGAATGATCCAAATGCCTGCTATGTTTGGTCAATAGGTTTTTTTTCATATGAAATTGCAAAAATAAAATAGCGAGAACAAAATGTTAGTGGATGTTTTTGCTGTGTATGATGTAAAACTAAAAGGAAATCCTTACTAGTTAAGTTCGATTAACATATGCTATATTTATTTATTAATAATGTTTTAGTATAGTCACACATATGATTAAAGAGCATGTTAAATAACATTCAACTTATTTCAAATTAAGCATCCTTCATTGTATCATTTTTACCATCACAATATGAAGTCAAAATTTCATTAAATTGATTGTAAACAAGCATAGAAATTATAATCATTAAAACAAGCAATTTTCAATCTACCTGAATTCTTCATCACTTTCCCTCATATTATTTCTTACCATGACTAATTTTTAAATTTTGTAGCCGTTATTACATACCAAAATAGAAAATAACGACTAGTTTTCAGAAACAAGAAAAGTGTTACAGGTCCCTATTTTTGATGTTGTTATAAGAAAAGTCCCTGTCGATATGAATATGTAAATTTAGTCCCTATTTTTTGAAAAATTGAAAACGCAAGGTGTTTTGCATTTTTCTGACAGAAAATGCAAGCTAACTTGCAACTTTTGACTATGAATTTTTTTTTGATAATTTTAAAGCTTTTGAAAAATTTAAAAAGCGCAAGCTAGTTTGCGCTTTTATTTTGAATTATTTTTTTGAAAATTTTCAAAAATGCAAGTTACCTTGCGCTTTCTTGATGGAAAGCGCAAGCTAGTTTGCGCTTTTTGATTTTGAAATTATTTTTGAAATTTCAAAATTTTCGAAAATTTTGAAATTTTTGAAAAGCGCAAGTTAACTTGTACTTTTTATCAGGAAAGCGCAAGCTAGTTTGCGCTTTTTGATTTTGAATTTTTTTTGAAAATTTTGAACTTTTCCAAAAAAAATTAAATTTTCGAAAAGCGCAAGTTAACTTGCACTTTCTATAAGAAAAGCGCAAGATACTTTGCGCTTTCTGATTTAAAAAAAATAGGGACTTAATTTACATACTCATTATCACAAGGACTTTTCTTACAACAACATTAAAAATAGGGACCTTCAGTGCAAAGCTCCTTTCAGAAAACACTATAAAACATTTAAAAATAAGAATTCTCTATATGTAGCCGTTACTACATACCAAAATAGAAAATAACGGCTAGTTTTCATAAAACACTATAAAACATTTAAAAATTAGAATACTCTATATAAAATCCAAAGGTGATCAACCATAATCTTTAATAAATTCAAGAAATCATTCAAGAAATAGTGATGAATTCCACTAGGTGTGCCTCATGCAAATTTCTAAGAAGAAGATGTAGTGATGACTGTGTTCTAGCTCCTTACTTCCCAGCATCAGATCCCGAAAGATTTCATCTCGTTCATAAAATATTTGGAGCTGGTAATGTTAGTAGAATGCTTCAGGTAAATCTACTACACATATTTCACATCTTACATTTTTTATCTTTCCACAACATACCATGCATATTTGCAACTATGTTTAGTGTATTTATTCTATTTAGAAATTTTATTATATTTTTATGTTGCATATTCTACCTATATCCTTACCTACCTATAGTACAAATAAAATTTCCTTTTGTTGAATATGTAGCGTATACAGGTGATGTTAGTAGAAAGTTGCAAGTAAACGTACATCAAATTATGTTTCATATACTTCAGACCCTTATAGGTAAATTATTTTATCATATCTTAACATAACCGTGCGTGGTTAGGATAATGTTTTTCATATTAATTCCACTTCAAATTTCCTATGTTTCTAAAATTAAAAGTCACTCTTTTTGCAAGTTTTATTATTTTTTATTTGCATACTATCTATATCTCTATGTATAGAACAAATATAATAAGTACTAAAGAAATGAATTAAAGACTGTGGAATTGAGTCTTTAAATGAAGAATTAAGTCTTTATATAAATTTTTGAAATCGGTTGCAAATTGAAATTGTAGTCTTTAATTCTCTAGTCGCAAAAATAATTTAAAACTAAAATTTTTATTTCAAAATTCAAAGACTGAAATTTTAGTTTTGTATATCTGTAAAGGCTGAAATATGGTTTGTAATCATTCTCAAATTGTATATACATTCACACACATATATACTTTAGTATAGAGAAACTATATTATTTAAATCAGAACATATGGTTGAAGTCATGGGGGATTTAAGATGTAGCGAAAATGAGGTGGAGTCGATCCTTTTGTGTGTGTCTATCTATACACACACAAAAGGATCAGCTCCACCTCACTTTCGCCACACACTCATACGCACACATACATGTGTGCACGTATATAACATATTAATAAATTCACGATCATTTGATGCAACAAAGGTACATTATCATAGTAAATGACATATATTTATGGCTAGTTCTATTATGATTTCATTATTTTCATTACACACCTCAGTAAATAAAATAAATTTTTTGTTACAATTGTAACCCTCTAGAGGATAAAGTGTGAATCTTCTTTTATCTTTTGTTTAAGACAAATAAAAAGAATAATCAATACTTTTATTCTTATGGCTATGAAAATGATGATCGTTACATTAACCTAGCAATTTCGTGATTTTAATATTTTTTTTAATAAATGTATTTTTTATAATAAAAAAGAATATAAAAACCAACTGTGCTATAGGATTCTCTTCAAACATAGTTTTTCAAGCCCTAGGATTCAATCAAAAGCAAGTGCATCATGAATTATTTAATACCTAGTGCACCATGCATTAGGATTCAATCAATACCTGATGCATTATGCACTTGGAATTTATCAAAATCTTTTGCAATATACGTTAAGAATTTATAAAATATATCATTATGTTGCTCAAAAGGAATAACAATACCTATATACAGTGATGAAAAGTATAAAAAAATAAGGAATTGAAGAAGAGAACGAAGAAGATAACATTAAAGTTGAATGTGGAATTAATCAACACTTAGAATGAATTAAATGGAATGTAAAGTTAAGGATGGAGTAAAATGGGATGGCAAAGGAAATGTATGTGATGTTCATTTTTTTAATGGCTAGTAGGGTGGAAAAAAAGTCAAAGGTGTTATTATATTTTGCCTTTATTTATTCCCAAAAATTCAGTACAACGAAAATAAAACAACTTTTGAACATCATAATTTATTATACAGAGACGATAACAATGAGAGTACTTGTGATCTCATCATTAACTAAACTGGAGCATTTATGATTCTATAGTAACTAATTAATCTTCTTTTGCTCCTCGATCAATTTTCCCTTTATCTCCTTAAACAAAGCAACAAAAATTACACGCCATTAACATAACGTAAATAAATCCAGTTGAAAGTGAATAGTAATAAGAATCAATATGAATTTTCGCATTGTGGCTAATAGAAATCATCATAATTTTTGATGATAAAGACAGATAGATTTAAAAGATGTGATAAATGGTGGTTTTTCTTATCATCTATGAGAAAAGAAATATGGATTTTCTAAGTGGAGGAAGATGAAAGTCTATAGGGATGCGTGTAGGAATGAGATAAAATTAGTGCATTTGTGGAGTAATTAAACTAGTTGATTGTGATAAAAGGAAAGTCAGTTGGTGACTAACAAATATTTATTTAAATTTGAGAGTAGTTAAAGTTTTAAACTTGTTTTTTTAACCAGTTTTAAAGCTTGTAGATTGCTAAATTTAATTTCAAAAAATTTAAATAAAATAAATCTTGATCGTTGGAATTTACTTGTTTAAGGGTCAATTTAGATATTGCATTTGAGATCGGTGTTTAATATGTACAGAGTGTCTAGTACTAAAAAACAATTAAAGATCAAATTTTCAGTAACTAACTTGTAGTCTTTTAAGTGAATGTTATTTTGTAGTGAATTTTCTTTTGTTGAATTAGCAACTTAATGTTAGTTTGATGCAATATATACAGCAAATTCCAATGGAAAAACGAAGGGATGCTGCAAATAGCATTGCAATAGAGGCGGCATACCGAGTCAGATCTCCAGTTTATGGCATTTCAGCAGAGATCCATTCACTTATACAGCAAATTAATGCAGCTCAGTGTGAGCTTGCAATGACAAAAGCTCAAATTACTATGCTTGCTGCCCGTGATTCGAATCGAAATGAACAAGAATTTCAGAATGATCAACCGCATAAAGAAGATGATCGTGCTCAATATATAGAAATTGTCCAAAGTAGCAACCAAAGTAATATTTATCAGCCTTCTAAATAGTTATTAAAATTAATGCATGTGATATGGTTATGGACTGTGGGTATGGTAAAATAAAATGTTGGGTTGTATGAACGATGTTTTCCAAATAATTTCATAAACCTTTTTTTGTTGGTTAGAATTTGGAAACTAGAACCACTAGTGAAGAAATTCAAGTTACTATCATAGAACTTTGCACGTTGGCTAAGATATTCTTATGAAAAAAACATAATATGAATTTAACAATTTCATCAAGAAACTGGCATATTTGTAGAACAATATTTCCCATACAGCTTCAGAGATGGCTCATTATAATTCAAAAGGGAAAACAAGGAATGAATACTTTTTCTGTTGTACAGAGATTAGAACTAATAACTACAATTCATAAAAACAGCAACGACAATAACAAAAATAAATTTGTGGAAATTAGAATTCATCCTTTATTTTCCAACTTAATACTTGAAAAACCCTTCTCAAAAACAAAAATGTTTCGTGAATCAACATTGTCAATGTTTTTAACGAAAATATGTGTTTTAAACTATACATATTTACAGCTCAAACTGCAATTATTTTCTATTTAAAATGCAAATATGTCCCGTTTAAATGCTCATATTTTTAAAATAAATATTTGCAGTTTGGACCAAATATTTAAAGTGTAGAATGCGCAATCTTGCGATATAGACTAAAAATTGACATCTTACAAAAATTGCGCATTTAAAATTTCAAATATTTGCAGTGTAAAGTTCAAATCTTTACAGTTCTAACTGCAATTTTATGCAGTTTAAAATGAATATTTTCATTGGAAACATTAATGGAATTTTCATGAAACCTTCTTTTGGTAGGGGATGAAAGTAAATTTTAAAACTTCTAAAGGATGTTTGGAATAAATGTCCCAATAAACTTTACCCATAGAACTTTGCATGTTGGCTAATACAATCCCAGAAAAGAACGCAACATGAGAGAACAATTTGATCAATAAACATAGTTCATAGAGCATTATTGTACATACAAATATAGAGATGGTTCTTTACAATTCAGAGAAAATACTAAGAAAATGCAAATAATGTCGCATGCAGTCTGCATTTTGGCTGAAAACAAGTAAAAAAAGGAAAAGATGTTGAAAATTATAGTCATAGAACATGCATGTCGGTTGTAAACACATGCCAGAATATGAACATGACATGAGTTGAATAATTTTATTAGCAAAGAGATAGTTTTTTTCAATTTTGCATAACATTATTCTCTATACAAAGAAGTTAAAAATTAATGCCATAGAACTTTGCACATTGGCTAAAAAACACATGCTAGAAAACGAATAGAAGACGAATTGAACAATTTAATCGAGAAACAGGGGGTATTTGTCGATCCTCATGCTCTTGCTGCGGGTCTGATGACCAGCTAGTTTCAATGGATAATCAGCAACCTCTTCGAACTCATCCACTAATTTCCTAGCCATTTTTTTCTCCGCTTCAGGCTTCATTTTAACTTCAATTTCATGTTCTGATTCAGATTCCGATTCCACAAACTCATCTTCTTCAATATTTCGGATCCTCTCCGCATCCAATCGGGCCTTTTCTGCGTTTAACCGAATCTTTGACTTCTTATCGGATTTCAAGGTTTCAGTGCGAAGCTTGTCGATTGATCCGTCGATTTTACCTTGTAAGCATAGGCGTTTGAAGCTGAGACCACCCATGGACCAGTGAGCCTCATTGGCCCAATAAAGAAGCGGATCGCTGACGGATGGTGGTGGATCGACCCGATCCGACGCGAATTTGACATCTGTATAGAATCTTGGTCGAGGTAGGCTGCTGCCATAAAACTTGCTTGGTCCAAGAGCAACTGCCATTTTCTGTTAGTATTCTAATGCGTAAGGAGTTATAAATTAAGGGTTGATGGAGGAAGAGAAAGGTAGGACGACTTTTCTTGGAAACTTTGTTTACTTAAATGAAATTTTATATATATATCCAGGAGTGGTCTAATGGAATCTTACTAAAAAACCACCATAATATACAACCAATATAGTAAACTAGCTAGAAAATTTTAAACCAAAATAAACATCGTTAGCTTTTAATAGTATTCGGCCAAACTATGCTGCCGTCAAATAAGATACTTTGATAAGTTAACTTTAATCGACCAGCACCATTGTCCCAGTGGTTAAGTGATTCGACTTTGGTGCGAGATATCACAAACTTGCGTAGCGTGATTCGAATATATATTGACACGTGAGTTATGATATGTTGTTCCAGTAACATATTGTATCTAAGTACCATTTCAAAAAAAAAGCTAACTTTAATCAGTAAAACTTTCAATTGCTGGAGAAACATAACAGCCAAGCTCAAATTGCAGCTAAAACTCTTCAAATTTATCGTTTTACTATCAAAACCAAGCAAATCATTTACTGCCTCCACATCCCTTTCAACAGTGTTGGCTCTATTCATGGATTGTTGGTGGTTCGTACTCCAGTTATTATCGCAGTGTGGTTGGCACTGTCGCCGCTTCGATGTGTTTGATGGGAACCATATTTGAATTCCCTAAAGGTAAATTCTTTACCCTTTGTTTCATTTTCTCTGAGGCCTACATGTTTTGGTTGGTGTTTATAGTCCGATAGAATTAACTCCAATCTAATATTTGGGGATGTAACAACCCACACCTCCTGAGACACCGACCTAAGCCCTAAAGTGGCTTATGAATTCGAGTCGGTTTAATAAGTACGAATCGTTAGGTTTTTGGAGTTACAATATACCGAGACAAGTATAAAATTTTAAACATTTTACACTTTCTAATCTTACAGCGGAAGAAAATAAAATATAAGTACTGAAAATAACCCAATCAGACAATAGTCTCAACATAAATGTGGATCATATAACAACGTCTTTAAATGACAATACATAAGAGTCCAACTGATGGAAACAATATAATATAAAGTATGTGGAGAGTGACTATAAACAAATATGGCTCTGGATTGCCAAGTCTCCTCCTTCACGCACCGTATCCTGGCCAAATCACCCACTAGTCTGTCCACCCGGAATAATGATAAAGATGGAGAAACGAAGGGGATAAGGCAAGGTTTGGTGTGTGAATTATATCAATAGCGGTATGATGTTGGCAAGTAAATAAAGTTATGTTATAACATACACCTAGAGTTGTTCTTTAGTGTGTGTGTCCTGTTGTAACACCCCATATTTTTATGACATTATTTAGGATATTTAATTGGTTAAATAAATAAAATAATGTGAAGATTAATAGGTTGAGATTTGATTAAATTAAGGGTAGTCGAGCCATACTAGTGTGCTAATTAGTATAAAACAACCTAAACAAAGGTGCTAGGAAATAGCAAGGGCAATATGGAAAATAGGTGGAATTTATACCCTAAACCCTTAGGAGATAGAAACTCATGTTCATTTCATTTTACCCAAACAAAAATTAATAAGGTCGGCCACCATTTTCACCCTTATGAAGAAGATTAAAGCTAGGATTCAAGAGAATGAGGATAATCTACTAAATCAACATCAAATCTCACAACTATAATCTCAAAGCTAAGGTGAATAATTGCTACATCCCATTTTCTTTTGGTTTTCGATTTTAAGACTAAATTCCGAAATGTTTTTGGAAGTATATGCCATGTTTTGATAATTAAAGTTACATATATTTATTGGTTGGTGAAATATGCATGTTCATACTTGTTTTATGATATGTTTGATGTGAAAACCCTTTTCGATGACATCCAAATGCCTTGAAAATTTAAATATAGATTTGAAATGATATTTCAGAGAAGGGTTTCAATTTTAATAATTTTCCGAATTGTGGTGGATTTTATATTAATTTTCTAGTGAAGGAAATTGTTTATAGGGTTATAAATTATTTTCGGCTAATATAATAATTATTTGGGGATGAAATTTTTATATGTTAGGCAACATATTAAAATAGAATTTTCCAGATTTTTCCTAAATGTTTTGATGGATATATAAAATTATTTAAGGTGTGGGAATTAAATGTTTTGTATATTTATTTAAGGAGAAAGGGCATTTTGTAAAATAAAATTATTAATTAAATCTGAAATTTGCGACATCATTTTTCTGAAAAGTAAATGTTTACCAATGAGAATTTGTTAAAAAAGGAAGGTTATTTAAAAAGTTACCTTCTTTAAGTTAAAAACAAAAAAAAATCGCACTTTTGGCATGTTTCAGCCATTTTAGCCATA
Organism: Allium fistulosum; assembly: GCA_030737815.1. Taxonomy (NCBI): domain Eukaryota; kingdom Viridiplantae; phylum Streptophyta; class Magnoliopsida; order Asparagales; family Amaryllidaceae; genus Allium; species Allium fistulosum. The sequence goes on from CM060903.1 coordinate 1,265,316,586, forward strand.
ATACCTTCCGACCCAGACCTCTCGTCTAAGTCGAAAGGATTGAATCTTTCGGCAAGGTCAAACCAATGCATATGGTATCAAGTACTTGGTGCGTAATGAATTGGATAGAGTCAAAGGGTTTGTAGTCGAAAGGTTGATGGCCAAAGAGGTTAGGATATGTTTGTTTTATAAACCAAAGTTTTCACCTGCTATGCTTTCGAAATAGGGCTTTCGACTTAGTTACTTTCGGCCAGGTCAAAATGTTTAAAAGAAATGTTTTAAACCTTTCGACACAGTCGAAAGGATACTGCTGCTATTTGTTTTGAAACCTTTTGACAAAGTTGAAAGGTTACTATCGCTTTATATAAATATTTCGTTTTGAACCTTCCGATAAAGACAAAGGGTTTACTTTGGTTGATTTCAAAAGGTCCACTTGTTTTTAAAACTAGCCGCTTCTCTATGCTTTCTAAAGGAAGCTTTTGACTTAGGTGATTTACCCTTGTTTATAATTTGAGCTATAACCCAAAGCTTTCGAAAGGGTTGTTTAAAAAATGGGGTTTTAAAGCTTTCGAAGCAGAACTTTCGACTTAACCGAAAGGTTGCTTACAATGAAGTCGAAAGTTTATAAAAGAAGGATTTCCACCAGTTTTAAAAGTTGAACTCAGAAAGTTTTCAAAAGGTTTTAGAAGGTTAATGCTTTTGAAATGTTTTATTTCTGACTGATTTCGGAAGGTTTTAAACGGAAGGGTTCCAAAGGTTTTCCAAGGCAATGTTTCAAGTGTTTTAAAATAGGATGTCCAAAGGTTTTATTGCTTTTGAAAGGTTTGAAGTTCAATGGGTTTGAAAGGTTTGAGGTTCAATGGTTTCGAAGGGTTGAGTTTCAATGGTTTCGAAAGGTTTTGATTACTAAGGGTTTTGAGGGTACCAATGGAAACAATAAATGAATATGACCTAAGTTAGGGATACTAATGGAAATAGGTTAATCATGGGGTTAACATGATATAAATGGAATCATGGGGCTAACATGATACAAATAGAATCATGGGGCTAACATGATACAATTAGATTCATGGGGCTAGCATGAATCAAATGGCAAATTCAAATAGAATCATGGGGCTAACATGATACAAATAGATTCATAGGGCTAGCATGAGCCAAATGGCAAATATAATCATGGGGCTAACATGATATAAATAAACTCATGGGACTAACATGAGACCATTAAAGTTCATGGGGCTAGCATGAATCAAGTGGCAAAATGATGGGTCCATGATCATCCTAGGAAAACTATGTGATGCGGGATGGATTGTCTACATCAACTTAAGTAGATTGAATGTGGAATAGGTAGTCCCTCTTTGATATAATTAAACTCTAATTAAGAATGGGGAAATCCTAATTGTTTTCAAGTATGCATATCACCATAATGTTGTATAAATGTATGTTTTAACCATTGTGGATGTAGGAGCACGATATATGGTTTTATGAAAGGTTTTGCAAAAGATATGTTTAAAAAAAATTAGTGAGGGGAAACCCTTTCCGCTATGCGGTGTGGTCTCACTTAACATATTTAACCTGGATGTATTGTATTATTCAAACCAGGCTTTATGTATGACTCGAAGTTTATGTTTTCCCCTTAAACTGTAAGGACCCGTTTCTTCGACTTCCGAAAGTCGACATTAATACATCCACTGTATCAAATGCCGCGCAATCGAATGCCGGAAAACCGAATTCTTAGGGTTTAAAAGAAGAGGTAGAAGGAGACAGAAGAAAAAGAGAACAGAAAAATATAGAAACAGAAACAATATCAGAATCTCACATTTCGCAACGGAACAATATATAATAGATAAATCAATAATCTTTACAACAAAAGACTATATCAGTTTATACATACATCAATCAGAGTCAATATACAACTCAATACAAACAATGGACAGTTATAGCAACCTGTCCTCATACAGAATACACAGCGGAAATAAATAACAAGTACGGAAGTACGTCTCGTCATCCAGCTTATCCCCAAAGCTCCAGAATATCCAGAATATCCTGATAAAAATAACTCTAGGCTGCCCGTGTGGAAAATTATGGGCACCCAAAGTTTAGAAGGGAACAATAAACTCCGAGTCAGTCATGGTGACTGGTGTGAGATCGTAAAACAGTTATTTTCATAAAGAAAATAAAATAGATTCGCAATGCTTTTGGAAAATGAAATTACCATAAGACCTCCCGCCACACACACAATGCAAACGCAGAATTGGAGGATATTTCTTCTTATGATAGTCAAAGATGCTTACTACGCCAATCATTGGATTATTATTATTAATGTCTAGTGTAGAAAACATTTCGAAAGTATAATATTAATCTTAGTCAGCATAGGCATTCCGCACTTATGCCTACTATAGCTACTATGTTCAATAGCAGGTTACCGCCACATTCCATAGCAGGTAATACAATTGCAATCGTAAAGGTTCGTATTGTTTCTTTGGATTTTCCAACAAATGGTCAGGCTTAGGACTTGGCATTTGGGAATATTTAAAGAAGAAGCTGCGATGTAAATCATCGAACTAAAGACGAAGATAGGAGTAACACTTACATCTTTCCAACCATCTCCTTGCAAAACCGGGAGGACATTGTACATAAAACCACTCGTGCTTGAATAGAGACAGCTTGTTCCATGCACCCGTTAGGACTTGGCATTTGGGAGAGGGTTCAAGAAAGACATAATAAGGGCTCCTTGCCCGTTTTTTGAAATTGTAGATATATCTGATGTCTTCAGAAGTCGGCGGACGGAACAGAACGTTCATAAAAAGAAGGAAAGTCCCATGGATGAAAGCATAGTTTTTGGGATGCAACTGGGTAAGAGCGATCCCCAAGTACCTCAACATTTCTCGAACAAAGGAGTTGAAGGGTGGCACACATCCAACCCAGCACATAAACTTGTTGAAAGCAGTATATACAGCTAGGGGCAAGTGGGGTCTGTCTTGCCTCGATGGAACTAAAACGCCTTCAAACGGAATTCCATGGATGGAACACAATCGACAAAGAGCGGCTTCACCGATTCTAGACGCTTGTGAGTCAACAGGGTTATTTAGAACGATAGCACCCTCAACGGCATCGGAAGCTGGACTGATGACTTCTACAAGAAGGACTGGAATGTGGGAAAATAGATTTAGTTGCAAGTCAGATGCCACTACTTGTTATGTATGGTGACTCAGAGAAGGTTTATCAGATATAGTGGCGGATCTTGACTTTGCCTTAGAAGCAATGTGTCTTGCGGCGGACTCGGAAGACATTTTGACAAAGTGTGTCGTGCAGCTTGAGATCTATGTCAGCTATACTCAGTAGATAATCTACAATAGAAATAATAACATGTTCCACTCGTGTCGTGTGTGAACTATAGTGCAGTGCGGTGCGGTATGAAACAAGTATGAACAGTTCAGAATCATAAAAGCAAGAATGAAATGGCAAGACTTAAAATTACATCCAGAGAGACCGTCATCGCTGACCGTCTCAATCAACAGGAAAGTTGATCGGTAATGAGAGCTTTAGGATCGGTTATCGACATATTAAGTTATGAAGTTTTGTTATCCAGGTTTTTTATACAGTTTTTCATTTGGTCCATGTCAAGAAGTACAGAGATGTGCTTATTTAAGATTAAGTCCAGCAGTCCAAGTTTGAGCAAGGCGATATGTGATTCAGTGTTTAAAAGACTTAAGATAAAATTAGCGTTCTTTGAAAATACCAATCCCTCAGTTTCATATGCCGATCCCTTCCCTATAGCCTATACGCAGATCCCTATGCTTTAACTCCTAAGTCGATCCTTAAACAGTTAGCTATTACCGACCCCTTATCCTAGCTTCACTACCTACCTCTATCCGCAAATGCTACCGATCCCTATAACTCATCTACTAACACCGATCCCTACACTTAAGTCATTGATGCCTATCCCTCATTCACTCGCATGGTCTGCCGAACCTCCTTGCCTGATACTAATTCCTACCGGTCCCTCGTAAAGCCCTTCCCTGCACTGACCCCAAACATTAACCACTCTCCATCCCATCACCAAATTACCAAGTACCGAACCCTCCTTCTTCCTTCCTCCTTCTTTCTATTTCTCCAGCACCTTTATTTTCTCCTTGTATCTCGCTTGACTTAGCAGGACCCACTGAATCATTCACCTAGAAACACCTCAAACACACACGAACCCCAAATTCGTGACTCAACTGACGCGATTATAATAGGAAGCATACTTATATGAACTAAATTATGAGCACGTGGTTGAAACTTGGAATTAAGGGCGAGTTACTGATGGTTTTCATCAAGAGTGATGTTTCACATTTGAGTTTAGAGTTAAGGGTGAAGATTTTTTCTTTCAACCGTTTGGCTATTTGCTTGTGCAAAGAGCAAGAGAAAAGGTTTAAGTGTTGTGAGTGAAAAGTGAGGAGAGAAAGGAAAGGGGTGCAAATTTATATATGAGGAATGGAAAGGGAGTCGAACTGGTCATTGAGGTTGACTAAGTCAAAGAAAGGAAAACGAAAAGTGAAAGGATCGGCATTGAGGCATGCCGAACCTTATTCGCGTGTCTCTAATGATGGATCGGTAAGTGGGATACCGATTTCTCCAGCAAAAAAAAGATGCATTAATGATGGATGTGGATGGGATAGAAAATGAAGTAAAAAGTGACAAACAACTAGGAAGTGGCAGATGATCGTCATCGTGAAGATTCAGTTGTAAAGATAAGTGTGCATGACACTATTAAATTTGGCAACGACCTACGAATGTCCAAATACGTCTAGAAGCAACAACTGGAATGTACATGTGAATGAACACGGGAATGATTTAAGAATTCAACCTCTTGAAATTAACTGAAATTTCGATCTAGCTTGAAGCGATTAAGTTTGAGATCGAATCGGAAGAAAGCCTATAAATCTCACATGACCAAATCTGTACATACTAACAAATTACGACATCGGACTTGTACCATTGAATATTGATAAAGGAACAGAAATCAACCAGAAAGTTAGATAGAATTCTTCCCAGAAACTCAGACCATTTTTCAATTCAAAGCACGTCATGTTACCCACAAGACGTACTTTGGGGGGCAAGTGTTACCCGGTGCCTTGACCGGGCTATATTAGGCTGATCACGCAGGCTAGACTTGACTGTTGATGAGAAGGATGATCATGAGGCAGCAGCTGCATGACCAAGATATAAAGTCCAGATAGTTGTACGGAGCCTAGATTGGGCGGAGTTGATAGATGGGCAACGCGAGATATCAAAAAAATAGGAGTTAGCTTATATAAGAGAGGGATCGGCATAGTGGATGATCGATATGAATGAGATAATATAGGGTTCGGTGTAACATGAGGAGGCCATATGGACCGGTACAATCACTGGGTTAGGAAGTCAACTTAGATGGGGATGCAGAGGGATCGGAATAAGACATAGTACCTAGTTCAACATGGCCCAACAGCGATAGACAGATCGGTGTGATATGTTGGATAGAGAGGGATCAGCATGGTGTGACTTGTGAGATAAGGATCGGCATGTTGTTGATCATGAGAGAGGGTTCGACATGGCTTGGTCATAAGGGATGGATCAGCATGGTATGACTTGTGAGAGATGGGTCAGCATGGTATGGTTTGTGTGATATGGATCGGCATGGCTTGCTCGTGGAGGTTGGATCGGTATACGTTGGAGAACCAGGAGGGATCGGCACTCCCTTGACCAGATTGGGATTCAAACTAAAGTACTACAAAAACTAGAGCTCCACATATCCAAACGCCATGATATTTGAAGCACTATCATGTTAGAGCATAAGGGAGCCACCATAGGGACCGCTAGCCAAAACTCAACATATGGAGGGATTGGTACTGATCCATATCCATTGAGAGTTGGGCATAGTCCTCCCTATGGTGGGCCCATATGGTCGAGAAGGTCCTATTGCCGAAGTTCCAGTCAGACTAAAGGCCGCCTTCATCTATAAATAGAGGTATTAGAGGCCATTTTGGGGACTCTTATGATGTTGGTTAGATTCCACCATTATTGTAATCAACTTCCTCCATTACTTTTGGAACCCTTGCTGTTCTTGCTGTACTTAATTGTAATCAAGTTAATTGGAAAGCAATAAAGAGAATATTCAAAGTAGACATAGGCCATCAACACCGAACCACAATAAATCTTGTTGTTTCTGCTTTTTGTTGCATTTTTCTTGATATTTTGTGATTTTCCTCTGTTTTCATTTAATTTCTTCATTTATTTCACTACTTAAATCTATTCTTTGGTGTTTGTGGCCAATTTGGTTACAAACACATAGTTTTATAAATATGAAAACGATTATGTTGAAGTTTAAGTATGGGTTTTTATCAAGGAAGTATATTTATGTTTTAAAGGTTTTTTATTTATATTAATATTGTTTTAAAGTTGTTTATCAATATTTTAATATTTTGAAAAGTTAATTATTCAAATTATTGATATGGTTTGAAATTAATTATAATTATTATTAGTAAGGTTTTGGAAAATTAGTTATTATTATTTACAATAATGTTGAAGATAAATTATTATTGTTTATTTAAAAATGTTTGAAACTATTAATTATTACATTTTAAGATGGTTTAAAGTCAATATTTATATTACTTATAATGTTTACTATTATATAATAGAGTTTTTAAGTAAATGACTGGGATATATTTATAAATGTTTTCGAGATTTATAAATAGGGTTTATAAACAGATATGAGTTTTATAAAAGGAATCTTAAAGGAAGATTGTAAAAGGGTAAAAAAGAGTTTTATAAATGGTCTTAGATATTTATAAAAGAATTTTAGAAATGGGTTTATAGATTTATAAAAATACTTTTATAAATGGTTTTATGGGTTATAAACGGTTTTAGAGATTTATAAAATAGTTTTATAAATGGGTTTTGAGATTTATAAGCGATTTTTAAATGATTTTGGAATTGTATAGATAGGAAATCTTTCTCATTTTTGTGGGTATAATTATAGCATTAAGATAAGTATATAAATATATTTTTCTAAGTATTGAAAATGTAGGATTGTGGATATATTTTTGTAAAGATATTTTTATACAAGTATTTACAAGTGATTTTAATTAATGAAAATATTAATTAAAGAGGTTAGTGGTAACTTATGTGTTTAACCAATGTTGGTTTTTCCCTATGGAATTAAATCCCTGATTTAATGTTTGTTATTTGATAGTTAAATAATCGACTGTCGAATTTGGACCCAAAACGTAACTTTTGAAATATCCAGGAGAAACACATGAGTCATATGGCACAATCATCTCCGATGATGTTGTACTGTGTGTATAAATCTCGTTTCATTCTTCTAAGACAAATGATAAGGAAATCCGTCCACAAACGGTTAGGAGGTGATCTCCACTCTTATCCATGATTGTTTATTTCCTAAAGAACCGACATTGAGTTTACCGAAAACTATCGAATTTTGTTTCGAGGAGATCGGGATCAGATAGGTTATCCAAAAACCACTTCGATCCAACTTAAGCGTTTCGAAATAAAGACATCTTGAAGATGATGGGATTGAAGACGGATCTCTCAAGCATTTCGTTCAGTCCTAGAACGAACTTGTATGGATGAATGCCGGCATTGCATTGCTGCATGGACGACAATGTTAGCATTTCAAGTGGGAAATGCTATATAAAAAGGTAAAACTTAGCCTCAAGCTTCATCAACTGGGAATGACTAAACATGGGAGATGCGGCAGGGCTAAGTGGGTCGCTTCCAAGTAAGGTATGATCATCCCTATCTAAAGTCGATATTATCTCTCATTTGTATGCTATAGGGCCCACTAACAGAGGGGTGACCATATTTGGTACTATCCAGTAAGGGGTAGGCCGGTTCTGTGTTGGTAGGGGTCGATAGGTTCGACCTCGGTGTTATTTTATCTAGAGATGCACTGTGATGGATGATACCCCAGTAGTCCAGTCATTGTACGGAATCCATTCTCTAATAAGCGCCGTATGGACTTAGTTGTGCCCAACTATGCTGAAATGTGAGATGCAAGCATTTCAGCTATATTCATATTTTACTTTGACCCCTAGACATTATTATAATATAAATGGATTTCTATAGAAATTGTTTTGGTTATCATAAGATAAAAACCCGTTCGTGTTTATGTCCGGTGTGGTCTTAGGAGATACTTTTGATTTTCAAAGATTTTCTATAACTTTAAAATCCAGTTGGGTGTGTTTTCTCATGCTAGTATTCCAGACTGACTCGAATGTTATTTTATTATAATGTTTGGGTCAGACCAAGCATATTTACATATTACTTTAGATGCATCGGAGCTTATGAGACAAGTTGGAGGTCTTCAAGTCGTATTCACGTATATGTTCATTTTATGCTGCTTTGTTGTTGAAATCATCAGCATTTATGAGGACAGATTGTTATAACTATCCAGGCCAATAATTGTGATTAGTCGTTGCCTCTGATTGATGCATGTATATAACAATTTATCTTTTGTAAAGATCATTGATATTATATTATATATTGTTCCGCTGTGATTGTAAGATTCTGTGTTATTTTTTTAGCTTTCTTTCTCTTATTCTTCTCTTCTTCTTTCTTCCTTATTTTCCCCTAACAGTCAGGTTTTCCGGCATTCGACTGCTCGGCATGCAATGCAATGGACGTATTAGTGTCGATTTTCGAAGGTCGAAAATCCCTAGTTGTTACAGTAATTCATAAGTGGGTTCCAAAAGTTGTTTCATCAATATCTCTATTGAGAAACATGACTTTAATATCCTTTTGATATTACTCAAAATCATAATCTGCAACAAGTTCCAAAATAATTCCAAAGAGCCTTTTATTAAAACCTAAGAAAAAGCCTCTTTAAAAAAGAAAACATCATTTCCTTTTAAGTATAGTCTTTTTTATAACGAACCTTATACCTTTCCACATTACCTGCTTGCTCCCTTTTGGTTTTGAATAGTTATTCATAACCAATGATCTTGTTACCATAAGGTAGGGGAAAGATCTCAAACTTTATTGTCATTTATTGATTTACACTATATATTCGTATTTTAAATCCACATTTCAAACGAATATCCTGTATGGATTGATGTAAGCCAAAAGAAACATCTTCACCAATCCATTATTTATCTTTATGGAGAAATACTTCATAGTCATACAAATTAGTATTTCTTCCTTTTCAAGTGGATTTCCTTAGTGACTTGCACCAAATCCTTAGTGACTTGTTCCTAATTTACTTATTGTCAATAAAGGAAACAAAGCCTATACATTATTCGAAGAAGTAACTGTAGTTGAATCAAAGATAATGGTTCTCTTTAAAGACAATTATTCATACTTTATTTCTCCCATTAACTCAACATTCTCAAAAATTATTGCATTTCCCATCTTAAATTTTTCCATAGCATGGGTTTATAAAACTTGTAGCTTTTAAGTCGCTTAGAATATCAATAAAGATTTGCTATCTTTAGTGCCTCAATCTAGAATTATTTAGTAAGATGGAACAAATAATTATATTAATAACCATATCAAAATTTAAGGCTTTATTTTAAGAAGTATTTGTCATGAATTTCAAGATATTCAATTTCAATAATGTATAAATTCATTGATAAATTAATCTTATTATTTCAAAAGGAATGATTATAACCAAGTTTGTTCATATCAAAACTGAAATTTGTCTAAGTGGCAGTATAACAAAAATATCAAATAAAGCCAAACAATATACATATCATTTTAGACAAGAAATATATGATATATAGTAAAATTCCTTTTATATGTCCATAGATTTCATAAAAGAAATAACTATAAATATATATATGTATGTTATTTTTCTTCTTCTAGATCCTTAGTGACTTCTTTATTTTTATTTATACATTTATTTACAATGTACGTTAAATTATTACTTTCTATCTTATCATGTTTCGGTCTCTCCTCTTCTTACCACAATGTGAAATGAGCTCAATAAGAGATCATTTTATTCTTAATTTTTTTAATAATAATCTTAAAATTTTTATACCAAGAATAAAGAGAGTACCAAGAAAGGTTAACAATAACTTAGTGCCTTTAAGTTTTGAAGCGATGTTTTTCCATATAGTTCGCATTTATGTTTTCCTTACTTTGACTTTAATGGATCAAGAAATATAAAGTGTGCCTATCCCCCCTTATCGTTTGTGGCAAAACGCTTTTCAGTTTGTAAAGAACTCCTTAAGATTGATTATCCCTACGGATATCACACCCTTGAAAGATTTTGAAATATTCTACCTTATGATCATATGACTCTTTGCAATTTGGATTATCCCACCTCTCAATATTCTTCATAATATTATAAGAGCATTCAACCGTAATAAGGATGAGTGTGATCCTCCTAAATGCAAGAGCTAGATCTATGCAGTCAAAAACAAACAACATGTTCTCTTACCAATCCTTAATGTTACTCCCAAACAAGATGAGAATATTATTAAATTGAAAGATACTTTATTAGAAGTAGTTGAAAATTGAACAAAAATAAAGATAGACCTTATATGCTCATATCCAAAAATCAATTAAGGTAAATTCAAATAATGTATAAGTCTCTTCTCAAGATACGTAGTACTATGTTAATATCAAGTCTTTGGATAGTAATATTAACTGTAAGTGGTACTCTTATTGTAATAATCAAACACTGATAATAAATTCAAGTCAAATAATAATCTTCATTTGGGCCGATTAGTTATTCATTTGGAAAACCTTATAATTGTCACATATTTATCATCACATATAGGTAAGCAATTTGGTAAAATATTAACCTTCCTTTGGGTCGGCTAACATCCGTACGAATAAATACAGACGAATATCAAATATTTATATGAAAAATTAAAATAAGAGAGGTTACTTTGGTGACATGTTATTTCAATTAGCTCACTTGGAATGTAAGATAGTTACAATTAATTTGTAAAGGGACACCAAAAATATATTTGACTTCATTTCTTAGTGTAGGTATAATATATTTCGAGTGTTACAAAATACTCCCGAAAATGCTTTAGGTTTATATGACACTTGAAAAACTCAAAATTGTAACTGTGGCACAACGTGTTTTAATCATAGCTGTTATAATCTTTTGTTTTAAGTATGTGGTAATATTCATGACATTCCATAAATATGTATGATACAAGTCATCAGAAATAAATCACATGACAAATGTCATAAATGAATGCCAGAATTAAACGCCATGTAAAATTATATATAAATTACATAGTAATTGTCATACTAAATAATATAAATGAATGTAGTAGCTATGGTGTATATCTAAACCATAATATAGCTATACAGAATGCTAGTGGGTCACTTTATTTTTAGTTTACCATTTGTATATTATCCTATTTCATTCATTTCTATATTTCCATAAATATTAATGTTAGATTCCAACACATGTACACAAAGGAAAAACATATACCAAAATATGATTTTCGTAACTGAAAATTGACATTAATTAAAGTATATAAATACAAAATATTTGCTATAACCGTTGACTTCAAAAATTACATATCTTATTTAACTGTTGCTCGATCCAAGACATGAAAGTGAAACATATTTCCAACTAGCATGGATAATACATACAAAATATCTATAATTATAAAACCTAAATACATTAACTAATAAATCATATACCATTTCTTGTTCCAAATATACACAAGCTGCATTTTTTAATTTAGTATAACTGATGCATTTTGAAACACCCCACACTCCTTAGTATTCCCAAAATGGGCACATCAAAGGATGTGGTGCGTTATAGGTATAGTTAAAGCATCATAGAGACTAAGATTCACAAGACAAATAAGTAAAAACAGTGGAAACATTTAAATAATAACTCATCATTAAACTTTATTTCAAAATAAGTCATTAAAACATAACAGGTTTCAAAAACTCAAATTATCTCAAATTCATGTCTCATGAATAATACACCTCAGTCTCACATAACCAGAGTGCAAAAGTAACAATATTAATAATCATAATTCCTCTCACAAGTGCCAAATCCATAAATGAAAAAGATGAAAAGTGGAAGAATACATCTGAAATGAGAGAACTCTGGGAATGGATCTCCAAGCAACTTGAATCAACTCAACTCCATTGGCCTATTGGGGGGAAGGGGGAAATAGAGGAGTGGGTCAGACAATAAGTCTGGTGAGTGAATGTAATTACTAGCATTTCTAAGCATAAAGATAATAGACTAAGCAATAGTTCTAGCTTGAAAGGAAAATACAGAAAAGATAAAATTCGGATAAAATAATGTTTCTGATTCTGTTTGACTGTTTGCTTTGATTGTTTGATTGTTTGCACTTGTCTTAAACTGTTGTGATTAGGCTGAAACCCTAATCCTATCTTAACCGCTATCTTGATTAGGCTGAAATCCTAATTCTACCCTTTGATCGGCCTATTTTATCTTTGTTGTGCCACTGTGAGCTGATCCAATCCTGTTGGTCCCGCAGCAAAAGACACATCTTTAGCGTGTAGGACATAGTAGCGAATTATTTACCCTAATCGATGCTGGACGCTCGGTCATCGCCGGTACACACTAACCGCCGCCCCCTATTTGACCTCTTATTTACCCTAATCAGCATAAGCGTGCCTAGCCTCACCTAACTGTTGTAAGACCATCAGTCCTATACCTAAAAGGGAATGCTGCCCAGCCTCACCTAACTATTGTGATACCATCGGTCCTAGTCTTGAAAAGGAATGCTGCCAGTACTGGTCCTAACAAACAATCTTCTTGTTTTGTGCCCCTTGCCCAAATCCCCAGATTTGAGCCTATATCTATTGGCCACTTATTTACCCTAATCAGCATAAGCGTGTCCTAGCCTCACCTATCTGTTGTAAGACCATTAGTCCTAGATCTGAAAGGGAATGCTACCGGTACGGGCCCTACTTCTATGTTTGCTTATTAACTTAATATAAGTTTTAAAATAAGCCTCTTTTGTTATTTCTCTTATATTTTCTTATTAACTTAATCCAAGATCTAAGTTTTAAAATAAGTCTCTTCTATTATTTCTGCTATATTTGCTTATTAACTTAATCCAAGATCTAAGTTTTAAAATAAGCTTCTTCTGTTATTTCTTTCTTTCTAATTATAACCTATGTGCAACTGTTACTCTTCAATTTTCTCTTTTTAGTTATAACCACTTGTTATAATTATGCTTGCAAGTGTCTCAAATTTTCCTATTTCAGTCTATATTCATTTTATTTCAGTTTTTCTTATTTTACATCTGATTTCTATAAATTTAGTGCTTTTCTATTTTAATCCATATTTGTGAATTCTTCTCTTTTTAATATTTTATTCGCGTAAAAAGGAATAAAAAGAAACTAACATTTACAGGCTAAATTCCAACTTAAAAATAGATGTAAATAACTGTAAATAATTGCAATTAATTGAATAAAATAACTGAATAAAAATAGATTGAAAAGAACTTCTGAAATTTACTTAAAAACTGTCTGTAAATAAACTTATGTAAAAACTGTCTCAAAATTGTAGAAAAACTAAAACTATTGAGAACCCTATTATTTTAAATTGCTTACAAATCTAAAATAATCACAAAACACTCATCTGTGGTCCTTAGCTCTATTCCTTGGCCTTTCCGGATCCACTTCTAGGGCGTAGAATATTTTTATTAAAAAGATCTTCTCCATAGAATTTTTTTCTATTTAGCCTTCAGCCTCAGGCAATGAACCCAATTGGGAGAAAATATGAATGAGAAAAATAGCTAGGTCTAGGGTCTTATTTATAGTGTGGCTTAGGGATCTTAGGCCGTTGGATTTGAAGATTGAATCTAGTGCAACCACGTTATAGGCTCACTAGGAACATCGGATGTAGCTAAGAACACACGAGATTTGACAAAAATTGCAAAATAGGTTGTTCGGCTCGTATCTGGATGAAATAACGTCCAGGAAATAAGGCGGGTCGACCTAATATGTATGCGGGTCGACCTAAGCACCTTGGGGGTCGACCTGACCAAAATAAAGGTCGACCCCTAAGGGTCTATTTATTTATTTTGTTTATTTGATTCTGGTTTCTTATTTCTCTCGTAACTTCTCCATACTAGCTCGGATTTCGACAAGTTATATATGGAAATTGATCAGAAAATTGCCACGGACCCAATGGTGCAACTCTCGTGGCTTAATTCTAATAATTTCACAAACTTATTTTATTGTTTAATCAATTCGTTAATTAATTATTATAGCTCAAATTTTGTGTTGTTACACATTTAGTGCATTAATGATAATAAGTTAATTAATGTATTACCATAACAACCACATTTAATGCATTTATGACAAAAATAAATGCGATTAACCGTTATGTGGTCTAAATGTAAACTAGAGTCATATTAAAATATATTTTAAGGTATGATATTACTCAATAATAAAATCAATATAAACACCTTAAAGGAACATAATTTATTTCTAATTAATCAAAAGTTTCGAAATAAACTAAATAACTTATATATATACACACACACAAATTACTTAACCAAATTTTAAGTAACGTAAAATAATCATAAAACCGGATTTATATTTTCTTGCATAAATGGTTCTAATTTATATATATCTACCCATACCATTAGTAAACATTAAAGAAAATGACTGTACATATCAAATCCAAAGTATTCCTCACCTTAAAATTCATAACTTATTTAAAAAATGTACAATAATAAATATGTGGATGCTTTAACCAACATAAATTGTTTTCCAAATTTAGATTATTTTTCAAAAATTTAATGATTTCAAAATTCTAGCTTATTTCATAAATAACATATAGATCATTTAGATCTATCTTTCTACACCAAAACAGTTTCAAAAATCATCCTTTCAATTTTCAATATATAAAAGAAAAATTGATAATAAACCAAATCCATAATCATCACCAAAAACTACCTTGATATATAGACCAAGCAAGTCTACAAATTTGAGTGAAAAATGACATGAATTCAATGACTTCTAAATGAAATTAAACTCAAAAGTTACTTAAAAAATTGCAATTTTTTTAATAAAATCAATGATGGATAATTCTGATACTACTTGTTATGATTTCAATATAATTTAGGATTGATTAATCATGAAACCCTAGATCTGAATAGGTGAACCATATTGATTTGATTGAAAAAATCAGAGAAAAGTAAATGAATTAGCGGAAGCTATACTTGAATCCTTGAATCCATAATTGTTGATTGAAAGAGAAAAAGAGTTGATTTGATCTTCCATATTGACACAAACCCTAGATTTGAATTATTTTCATAGAAGACATTAGGTGAATAACTGGAGCCTGTGTGATTTGGAGACCATGACCTCTTATTTATAATGTTGGCATTTTCTAATTTGGCTCTTCAACAAATTAGAATTGGCTCGGTGTCTACACATTAATAGCATGACAATTACATCTTCAAGTATTTTAGCTTTAATTCAAAATTAGTTACTTTAATTAGGCTTTAAACCAAAATAGCACAGTACACGTTATTTTACATATGTGGCCCAAATTATTGAAATATTCCGATAGCAGGGGCATAAGTTTTCTAGTGCTTAGCCTTTTATATATGTATGTGTCTATATATGTAATACAGGGTAATAAAGTAACCATTTCATTTCTATTTTTGAACGTAACTTTTGCACTATAATGTCTCTGCTCTCATTATGTTGTTTGTTGTAAAATACTAGCTGTTATTAACGCTAATTTGCCCACTTATTTATCTCTGTCCACTCTGTGTAATGCGCTAAAACTTATTTATTACTTCACTCCCGAAACACCATCCACATCTCCATCTGCTCCATTGTTCTCCTTTTTTACTACTTTCCACCAATATTCTCACTTTTGTCCCCTCATTTTTCCTCTTTTTCAACTCTCACGTTGACCTCCGTTTCCACTTCTTTGTTATCATTGAAAAACTGCTCAATGTTTTCTTCACATCATAGCTCCACCTTAAAAGCATTCAGCCTTATTGCCTCATCAATATTCCTTCTTTCAATCATGATATTTGCTTCTACTACTCCTCCAAGCTCTACATTCGCATATTTGTTCTCCTTTCCTGTCAATTCTTCCACTCCTTTCTTCCTACAATCTAGGTCATCACCACTCTTCGAACAATTTCCCTCAAACCCTTGTACCTCCTTCCTTACAATTCCATTCTCATCAATAATAACGCTACTCACCTCGAGCCTGCCTCTATTAACGCACTTTCCCCCATTCCCTTTGTCTTTCCTTTTCCATACTATTTGCATTGGGCATTGCTTGATAGGTGGCCAAAACGTTTACATTTTTCATATTTATGAGGTATATACTACAACAAAAAAGACCTTTTGCAGCGTTCTAAAAATGCTGCTGTATTCATTTGCAGCGTTTCGAAGAAGGCTGTGTAATATCATGCTGCAATAGAGTCTGGAGATAACGCAGCGTTTCCATAAATGTTGCTAAAAAAAGGGGTACTGAAGCTTTTATAAAACACTGCTGTAAATTATTTGTGCAGCGTTTCTGAAACGTTGCCAAATCATTTAGCAGTGTTTTATAGAATGTAGACTAATACCAAGCTTCAATAGGACCAGTCCTATAACAGCATTTATGAAACGCCACAAAAGGAATTATCGCAGCATATTAGATAATAGTTTCAATTGTTGCAGCATTTCCATTTTGTTGCGGCTTATTTCTCTTCAACATTTTGCAGCACTTTCTTAATGCTGCGTTATATTACTATTTTTACTACATTTAATAACTACAGCAGCAGTTTTAAAATAGTTGTAATAGCAATGAAAATGTATTCAAAACATCAATACATATAATCTAATAATATAAGCAGTTATAAAGATTAAACATAATCAAAGCTACCTTAATTTCATACACAAATTTTTTTAGTCATATACAATATTTCATGAGCAATGTTTTAAGAAAAAAATGTTAGCAACATAATCTAATAAAAAGAGCTTGCTAAAAGAGAAAATAAACCGGAAAGTCCAAGCCCGTCTTCTTCAAGAGTCCAATATGTCTATAAGGAAAAAATGCAATTTGAAAGCGGTAGAAGAGAGCAAATATGGATTTATTTAGCATCAAATATAACAAGTTCAAATTCAAGTTGATTTGACATAGATGCTTGCAATACTATTCTATTTCATCTCATTATTTTTTGATGATTCTTATCAAAATTTTAAAGGAACTAAAACTCTTGTTGTTAGCAGTCAAGAAGGTTACTTATTTTTATCTTTTCTAATATATTAAAATTAATTTTAGCTATGACTACCCAGTCCTAATTTTAACAGTCCTTATATTTGAAAAAAATAATTGTTAGACGTAAACTATTTTTTTTGAACATTATTTAGTTGTCGGTGAGGGGATCAATGCCAACACATCTTCATGGACAATCGAGAGAGATACCACTGCCTCATAGAAGATATTATTAATGCACGGGTATGATATATGTTTTTTCCGTAGCCAATAAATATATGTATATTATGAATTATGATTATAACCATAAACAAACTTGAAATTCTAGCATGGTGAATTCCATATTAACAATTGCACACAAATTCACATATTTTACATGTATGTGAGGCATACTGTCCTAACGAACAGAAGTCTGGTTGAATTAGGTACTCATGCATGGAAAAAATTTCGACCAAATCACAGTCTTGAATACAGTAAATTGTGTTAAAAATTTAAGTAAAGATTAATATACATAATGGGTGTTTCGACCAAATCGCAGTCTCATTATTTGATTTTAGTAATGCAGGAGAGCTGAAGCAATTAGTGTCAATAGTGACAGGATTAAAACTAAGATAGCGGAGACTATTGTTCAAAGGAAAAGAAAGAGAAGATGAAGACCATTTGTCAAATTCAAACAGAGCGGTGTATGATTATCGCTCTGTATTATGGATAAACATCGCTGTCCACATACTTGTGTCATATTAGGAGCAAATACCATAGAGATATTTCTCGCATTCATTTTTTTCAAATCCTCTTCCTCAACAACAACTGCCATTGAATCAATTGCCCAGCTCAGTAGCGCAAACTACGTACCAGGGAGTGACTTAACAAGTTTATAACAGTCTTCTTCTGTTTCACTATGTAGAACTTGTCCAGGTGAAAGGCTATCAAGTTCTCCTTCAGGTTATTCTCTGAACCATGCCTATTTATCAAAATGTACTTCACAATGTTGAACTTTGAAAACTGGAATATAAATGCATAATGATTTTCATACCTTTATCAGGGCTGCTAAGCAATGCACATTAATGTCCTCAGGTATGATTCCTTTGTTTAACTGATTTCTTTGATCTTTTTCTTCGCTGTTTTCTGGGGTTGTTCTAAATATACCTTCTTCCTGTTGTGCATTTTTACAGTACATTTTAGATATATTTGTATAAACCGTCCATATATAAGTTGCAAGATGAACTGAGTTGTACCTTAAGACCTCCTTGTGAGTACAATTTTCTTGCATAAGTAACAGAATAGTTGGCATGCTGTTTCTATTCGAATCATAGCTACGTTGCATCAATTCAGATGAAACACCAAACACGCTTACACTGCACCAAATTGGCATAGTCAAATATTGTTACTAGATAGTGGGTGATATTTAATGTCTCTAAATAAGTACTTTTTATACTTCATTTTTTCCATTGGAGTAAAATGGAGCATAAAACTGGATTTAGATGGCACTTCTCAAAATGGATACCTTGCACTTGGAGCAGGACATGGAATTTGAACCTGGAACTCTACGGGCAGTCCAAGGAAGTCATTTCTTCTAAAATCCGTGGTTGTAAAATTAATTGTATTCACTTAATGCTAAATATTATGTTGTTCTCCATTTAATGTGGATTTGCTTTATAACCCAACACAACAAAAAAATAAGAAACTTCTAATAAACATAAGAACCAAATAAAATTTGTAATACCTGATCAGACAGTTAGTGGAAAGGTAAACAACCAGGTAACACCATCATCCGCATCGAGCCAGACTTGGTGTTAAAGTGCCAAAATACTCAATCAAGTACCATACATGTAGAACCTGATTTTTCAAACTCCTGTTTGAAAGCTTAATAGTTTGCACTAAAAAAACTAAATCAATGAGGCGATAAACTGTTAAAAATGCTTAGGAACCAGTATAACCAAAGCCATTTATAAACAGCACCAACTAGACAGAGATTACATGTAAATTTAAATTTTAATCAGTATTTAAAATTACACACGCATAAATACTCTATTTAATATTATTTGAAATGAACTAAGACAGAGATTTATGCAAATTTATATTACAAGGAACATATAAATACTCTAGATATATTTTGATTGTACTACAATCAACAAACTTCTCAAAGATATAAAACTTGTTGATTCTTACATAAATTTAGTTAATTTTATAAAACTTAGTTAACTTGATTAAAATTTTATAATTTATTATTATTATTATTATTGTTATTATTATTATAAATTAAGTTAATTTTTATAAAACTTAGTTAACATGGTTATTAATTTAGTTTTTTTAACTCCTTACGTAACGTTAGTCGACTTTCAATCACAAACAACCCCATTGATGGCCGTTAATGTTTTGTACTAAAATACAATATTGGTAAAATATTAACTTAACTTTAAAATAATAACAAAATAAAAGTTTACAAGTCAGAACTGTTATAATTTGTAAATATACTTGACAATTAAAAAAGGATGATTGATTGGATTATCGTGCTGTTTTTCAATCAGTTTGGGTAGTCGAAATTATTCTCAGGTGACGGTTCCTAATTAATAGTGTCTATCATTTATGACTTAGGTGGATGATATAAGTTCTTTGATAAAGGTTCCAAAACCATTTTACTGTTTGTTGGCTTTATTATATAGCAAACACTAACGGATAATTGTCATTCGATATAGATAGTGTGGATTGTTGATCTTTTCAAACACCTACAAATATATCCAACTTATTCATCAGATATTTGTTGAGACATGTCAGCTATTGCATTATTCACTTATCATTTATAATTTTTATATTTGTTTTTTGTTTTTTGTTTTTTTTTCTTTTATTCGCCTAGGAGTTTGTCGGGTTCCGACAATTTAGCAAATATCGGTATTTAAGCTGTAAACCTGTGGAACAATATGCTACATAGCCCAGTCAGAGCCAAATTCCTCTGCAAGCCTCTTCGGATTATTAGCAACCAACTCACGAATTGCAAAAACCTGAAAATATTTACAAACCTAGATTTATGTGGAATCATGGATTGCAAGCTAAAAAATCAAAGTTACCATATTACAAAAACTAATAATTCACCAGACTTATAAACTTGAATTAATAAATAAAAGGAGACTATAAACTCTTTTGTCCATTGATATTAAATGATATCATTACACTTTTAATTTATTTATCTAATTCCATATGTGTGTGTAAAAATAAATAAAAAGATTATGGAGAGCTTGGAACATGCAACAAAGAGAGGCATGATAATAATTGTAGAATATTTAGGAGAAGCTATAACATATGATGCTCATCACATGACAGATCCAAGACCAGATGGACTTGGTGTTTCTGCTTGCATAGAAAAGAGTTTGGATTTTAAGCATCAATACTAGTGAAGAATGAAAAAAAAAGATTGTCAAGCATTTGAAACTGAGTTGTAGATGAAACCGAGTTCCAGCAACTCAGTTGCAAACCCAATTGAGTAGCTTGCTAAGTTGCAAGCAACAAAGTTACAACAACTCAGTTGCAAAAATTGAGTTTTAACAAAGTCGCAACTTGGTCGGTTGCATATAAGTTCCAACTAAAAGCTTAGTTTGATGAGTCGATTTATATGAAATTTGGATGTTTTTTGCATATTGTTTATGTTTAATGAGCTTTTTAGCAACAAAGTGAGGTGATAAGATTTTAGATATTATAAAGCTCAAGATAATAATTAGCTCAAGAGAAAATGTTTGGAATGGTCATTTTTTCAGTTTGTTCTAGAAAACAGAGGGTGAATTGTAAGTTCACATAAATTCAAATACATGTTTCTTCTCATTTCTTATAATCTCTGCGTGGTAAGATGTTGAAGAAGGCAATATTGTACATTTTTTTTGTTAAATCGCTCTATGAGTGTAATGGATTATCAACCTGTTTTTTTGAAGATTTCATAAAGTCAATAATCTATTATTTTTTTCCAATATGTTTTTGTTATTATTCAGACCTGAATAGAAACACACATTTTAAATGCATAATATCATGCATGTAGATGTTACCCAAATCAGTACATTTTTTCGTAACAGAAACAGTAGTGTTTATCAATTTGAATGAACACGGATACTTACATTTGTCTTATTCTACTCTTCTTTAATCCAGACTATTAAACTTGATTTTTTTCCCAATTAACACTAGTTTTCTTTTTATTTTATTTTCATTCTTCACTGGTATTGATGGATGAAAATAGTAACGAAGAATATTAATTCAAGTATTGTCAAGCAGATCCAAGACTAGATCCAAGGCCCACCATAAAGTATATCTAGTTTCGCCACTGTTAAAAGATTGTTAAGCATTCTTATAACATGAGATTAACCATAAGCATTGACAGTTATAAAAAGACAAAATTGTCCCCATATGTTAGTGCTTGAATTTTAAGCACTACCATAAACACTGCCTTATAGCAGCAGATGGACTCGGTGTTACTGCTTGAATTTTAACAAAAAAAAATTGTCCCCATATGTTTACTATAGGGCCAATACTTCACAAGATGGATCATGATCTAGAGTGACAAATTGTAAGATGAAAAAAGGCATACACAGGCCCGACCAAGAGATTGGTTGTCCAAGGTCAAAAACAAAATTCTAGTCTTCTTTGCAAAATAGATTTGAAGTAGATATTACAATGAACTAAAAGACATGATCCCTACTCATCACAACCAAATTCTACATAACTTACCAACTACAACCACTTTTTTTTACGAGTATACCCGTTTTTGTATCAATAACTATATACCATACAATTTTTTTCAAAATTTTGCATGGTGGGCTTCCCCATGAGCAGGGTATGTGCATAAGCAGTCATAACTACTCATAAGCAACTTATTCCAATTTTAATGTTTAACGGTTCTTTATATGAAACTTATAGAAATGACCTATAAATAGAAATGTGAGAAGCAACGATTTGTTGCTTATGACTTTGAATGTATCTCATAAGCAACTTATTTTCTTAATGGGATTTTGTTATTCTGTCATGTAATATATATCACACTGCACATTACAAAATATGGTTATTAGTTTTATTATACTTAGTTAATTTTTATAAACTTACTGAATTTTTATAAAGCTTACTTAATTTTTATAAGTTAGTTGATTTGTTATTATAATTAATATTATTATTATATCATTATTATACTCATTTAAATTATTATTATTATTATTATTATTATTATTATAATCATCATAAATCTTAATTAGCTTATTACTATTATTATAAATTTTAGTTAATTTTTATAAAATTATTTATTATTATTATACTTAGTTAATTTCTCATAAAATTTATTATATTATTTAGTTATATTTTTATAATACTTGGTTAATTTTATAAACTTATTGAATTTTTATAAAACTTAGTTAATTTTTATAAATTAGTTAATTTATTATTATTATTATAGACTCGTTTAATTTTTATTATTATTATTATTATTTTGAAAAAGGTACTTTATTAACAACAAATACATATACTTCAATGATATGCCTCGTTAAAACCTTTCAACCCCCCTAACCTAAATGGGTGCGTTAAAAAAGGAAAAAGAGTACATATCATTTTCGTATATTAACATTACAACAGACCATAATTTGTGCCAAGCTGTCAAACAGATGGAGGAGTAAAACTAAAACACAAACACTCAAAACCATCCGTACGAAGCAACTTGCACAAAAAAAACCCGAAATAAGCAAAATACAGGCATATAGTATTTTAAAAGCCACAACAGCAAACATAAAAATCAAAAGGACTACTAAACTTTGCCCTACCAAACAGAGGTGAGAGAATGTGAGATCCAGGAGCATCGCGAATTCTCTACATCAGACAAAGGAAATGGCATCGACGAAGATGATAACAATCCACCTTGAAAGAACTAGATTCATCAATAGTCCAGCATCGGCACTGTGTCAGGGAGGTTGAAAACAAGCAAGGATTCCGAGATCTGGGTTGTAATTCATAATGATAAGTTTTTCCTTTTCAATTAGCTTATACTCGTGAAATCTTTGATGAATAAGAGTCTTACACTCAATCAGAATTTGTTTGGTTCTCAATCTGAAAGGTTGTTCGATACCTTTAAACACACGCATATTTCTTTCACACCAAATATTCCATATGATCGTGGTAAGGAAGATACTTAAAATGCTTTTTATCGGAGATTTATAATTTTCCTGAGCTTGAAGAATCTGGTTTAGGACGAAATTGTTATCGTAGTTCATACCTATCTGTATGTTAAGTTTAGGCATAAAGGCATTCAGAACGTTCCTCGAATAAGTGCATTGAAAAAACAAATGGTTATTATCTTCGTTATGCTTATCACACAGCACACATTTTTGATCGATGTTAGGTGACCATTTACTGACTTTATTCTTTGTTTGCAATTTGTCCCTTATGGCCAACATTGAGCATGTAGACATTTTTGGGGCACAAACTTTGTCCCATACAACAGTGGACCAGTCAAATTCGGCATGTTTCATTCTGACTATGTCCCATGCAGATTTTAAAGAGAAGTTACCATGCTTAGTAGGCATCCACCACCAGAAATCATTATTCATGTTTTGATGTATGATTACTTTTCTAACCTCATCTTGTGATCTTAAGGGAATGAAGTTGAGTCTTTGCTTCCATCTGTAATTAGTGATTAGCCCAGAAACTGTTTTATTGCACCCATCCAAAGTGCTCATGGTGTTCCATCCATAAGTGTCAATAAGACTGGAACCCTGAAGCCATGGGTCAAACCATATATCAGTGTTTGCACCATTAGCAATTTTTCTGTTTATATGTCCCTTGCACCATTGTCTAGCACGCATTATAATTTTCCATGTGTGTGATGCATTGTTATCCATTCTGGTAATCCAGAAATTTCCTTTTTTACAATATTTATTATGCATCCATTTTGACCATAAAGACTTTCCACTAATAAAGTTCCATAGCAACTTAGCTTCAGTGGCTTTAGCTATATCCTCTATTTTCCTGATTCCCAGTCCCCCTTCACTTCTGGTTTTGCAGACCTCTTCCCATCTCATTTTGTGAGATTTTGATTTCCATAAAAAATTTGCACACAAGGAATTGATTTTATTTATAATAGATGCAGGGAATTGAGCAATTTGGGTCCAGAAAAGTAACATAGGGTGGATAATAGTATTGATGAGTTCAACCCTGCCACTAATGTTGAGAAATCTGTTGTGCCAATTGCTGAATTTTTTATTGATTTTGTCTATGAGCAAACCAAAGTCTCTAGCTTTCAGAGAATTATTTGACAAAGGAATACCTAAGTATTTGATTGGCAGGTTATCTGGTTTGATTTTAATTATATCCACTATGTGCTGCTTAGATTTTGCCCCTTTGCTGAAAATTAAACTGCTTTTGTCTGAATTTACTTCAAGGCCTGTAAAAATTTTCATTCTCTGAAATATATTGTGGATAGTTTCAGCATTGTTAG
Organism: Allium fistulosum; assembly: GCA_030737815.1. NCBI lineage: Eukaryota > Viridiplantae > Streptophyta > Magnoliopsida > Asparagales > Amaryllidaceae > Allium > Allium fistulosum. The sequence continues at coordinate 1,265,341,191 of CM060903.1, forward strand.
TAGTAGCTTTCGCAAGAACGAGAATGTCATCAGCATACAATAAATGAGTAATAATTGGTTCCACTTGATAAATAGGGCTGAGATTCCCTTTAAGGAATTCCATTTCCATTTGCAAAGACAGGAATTCCATGGCAATAGAAAATAAATATGGGGATAGTGGGTCCCCTTGCCTAAGACCTCTCGAACTCTTTATAAACCCATAAGGGGACCCTTCAATTAAAATGGAAAACGATGGAGTGGATATACACTCATAAATTAGGTTGGCAAAAGATAGTGGGAATCCCATAGATATCAACATATGATGAACAAATTCTCTATTGATTTTGTCATAGGCCTTATGTAAATCAATTTTCAAACAAACATTGTTAGAATTTTTCCTGTTAAAACTTCTGACCATTTCATAAGCAAGGAGAGAATTTTCAGAAATTGATCTATTTGGGATGAAAGCATTTTGATTGTATGATATTAGCTCATTCATGTATACTTTCATTCTATTGCATAGAAGATTGGCTAGAATTTTGTAAATAACATTACATAGAGATATTGGTCGAAACTCTGAAATATTGGTGGCCTCTGGATTTTTTGGTATTAAACAAATGAAAGTATGATTAATTTCTTTAATGATTTTACCAGATTGTAGAATACCATTCATAGCTTCAAATATCTCCATTTGAATGCTCTCCCAGTGAATTTTATAAAATTTAGAGTTGAAACCATCTGGACCAGGAGAACTATTTTCATTAATTTGAAAGACAGCCTCTTTTATTTCCTCCATTTGAAAAGGTCTGCACAAGTTAACTCTAGCAGCATCTGTTAGGATTTTCTTACATGTAATGTTAGGAAATTGATTTAATGCTTCTGGCAAATGAAATAATTCTGAGAAATAGCTAATAGCTTCTTCAGCTATTTTTTCTGATGTTGAGACCCACTGTCCATTTCTATCAACTGAGAAATTGTTTTTTCTATTATGCGCACTGTCAGAGATTTTGTTGTAGAAAAATTCCGTCTGTCTATCCCCTTTAGTAAGCCAATTAAATTTCATTTTTTGTTCATTATCTATAGCAACTCTCCTCATCAGCTTGTGTAAATAATCACAATTAGTAGAGTAGGATTCCAAGAGATTTTCATCGAGAGGATTGGTAACTAATTGATTGTAGATGATGTTATTTTGATCTTTCAAATTGTTGATTAAAGTAGTCGTATTGCTCAAACTGCTAGACCATTTTTTCAGTTTATACTTCACTGCTTTCAATTTGCAGATCAGTTTGAAAAGAGGGTTGCCTACACTACTGGTTCCCAGAGTTTCATGGATTGCTTGGTGGTAATCATCATAGCTATGCCAAGAATTTTTATACTTGAAAGGTATCTTCCTCTTATTCATGTTTTGCATTTGGAGATTGATTAAAATCTGGGTATGATCACTCAGCGAATGGTTACCAAAACAAATTCCAAATTTGTCAATTTTATCTAACCAAATGGTATTAACAAATACACGATCAATTTTACTATGAATAGAAAAAGAATTACCTCCTCTCCACGTAAAAATGTTTCCGGAGAAATTAGGTTCCACTAGCTTCGATAGTGTAATACAGTCAATAAAGTTATGTTCTCCAATGGAATTATAACAGCCATTGTTCATTCTGTCATTATTGTAGAGAATAGAATTGAAATCACCTGCCACTAGCCATGGTAAGTTGACATTTTTGGATTGAGCCACTAGATAATCCCATAGTGGTTTACGCTTCTCCTCTTCATTATACGCATATACAACAGTACATATAATATTGAAGTTATTTGCATTGTAGAGAATACTAGTAATGAATTGGTCACTTGAATGTAACACAACAATAGACCATACCGTAGAATCCCACATGATAAGTATTCGGCTTCTTAATTTTTCAGAAATATTGTGAGAGAATTTCCATTTTTTATCAATTTTATTTACTAAACTTTCTATGGACTGATTAGAAAGTTTGTTTTCAAGTAATCCAATAAGAGAAAACTTATTGGAATTAATAATATTTAAAACTTCCACTTGCTTGTGTAGGGCATTCATCCCTCTAATGTTCCAGACAAGGAACTGCATTAATTATTATTTCTCTGATTGCTACTTTCTTCTGGGAGAGTAGCTTTACCCAACATCTTAGCTTTCTTTGATTTTTTCTGTTTTCCTTTTATTTGATTAACCATGTTAGTCCATGCAGGGTTATCCATAACTTCAGAATTTGGCGTAGCTTTGAATTCAAAGGGGGCTTCCTCCGGTCTAATTTTCCGAGCTACTTTTGATTTAGGGAGAGGCAGTGGATCTGAATTGATAAAGTCTTCTGTCTGATTTTCTGAAGGGTCTGTAATCATCAGGGCCACATCTTCAATTGAAGAATTGCAATTTAAAACTGTGGACTTTTTCTTCTCTTTAGTGTTTGAGATATTAACAACACTTATAGATTGTGTATTTTCAGTCATGCTGTTTTCTGATGATGTAATATTGTTCAAACTAGAATTAGTTTGTTGAGCTGTTTGTAAGTTGATAATTTCATCATGGTTATGTTCTGTATTCATGTTTTCAGTTTGAATGATGTTAACATACTTTTGGTTTGTACTCTTGGGATGATTGTGAACTTGATTGGATACTGAATTCAATAATGACTGATGCATAACTGGTTCTTTGCGCGTTACTTTATCATTTTGAATGAAGTCAGTTGTGTCAATATTCATCGTTGAAGCTTCTCCTGCTATATCTTGCTTTGCCTTTTGAACCCATACTTTACTAAATTGACATTGTGTTTCCGTATGACCGAAACTCGAACAGTTAGAACACGTGCTAGGCTTCCACTCATATACAACTTCTTGCCATATAATCTCGTCTTTATCATTTAGTATAGGGATCTTATTAGGGAACTTAAATGAGTTATCAATTTCAATTAAAACCCTAGCATAAGCAATCTTAATTATACCTTCAGTGAATTTATCAAGTTTGATAGGAGAACCAATAACGGAGGCAATACGACTTATCCCCTCTTCGGTCCAAAAGTCAAGAGGCAAGTTGGGTAGACGGATCCAGATCGGAATAGTATGAAGAAGTTCTTTGTTGAGTTGCATCCCTGGATGCCATCTTTTGATCATCATAAGTTTTTTATTATAATAATACGGCCCACCTTCTAGAACATTCACACAATCTTGTTCTTTATTGAATTTGATCACATAGAACCCGTTTTCCATTGAAAAAATCGAGAAGTCTTCTTTTGGTTTCCACACTCTAGTTATGTAGTCTTTAAAATAAGGATAATATGGTTTAGGGCCAACTACATAAATCACTATGGCGTTACTCCATTGTTTTCTGGCATCCAAAATAACTTCTGTAGTCATTTTTGCACATTTCATAGAATTAATTTCCCGAGGGTTGTAAAATTTCAATGGAACAGAGATAGGAATATTATTGCCTTTAACAACCTCATTCCACGCTTTGCTTGAAGTAGATGAATAATTCCATTTAACAGATCCAGTTTTTTTATTCTGAGAAGCGTTATGAGTCTCCCCTACCATCGGGACATCTGGTCTAATCTGGTTTGTCGGAGAATTGGATATTGCAATTTCGCTTGTAGATTGATTAACCCTCTTCTCAGTTTGAAAACCGTAATTATTAGTCGCAATTTTGAGACTACGTTTCCACTTACGGGAGATCACTGGTGTAAAACCATCGTTGGCTTGACTGGAGTTGACTGCGGAGGCTAGGGGTTCGAATCCCGGTGGGTGTGATGGTTCTAGTAACTCTGGATTGGAATGTTGGGATCCCTTTTCGGCAGGTGGGTTAGAGGGCAACATGGGAGAGGACGATGGAATAGAGGTCGAAAACGGGAAAGAAATGATCACAGGAGAATCGAAGAAATGATCCCTTTTATTATTATTACTATTATAATTCTTAATTAACTTATTATTATTATAATAAATCAAAGTTAATTTTATAAATTTATTTATTATTATTATACTTAGTTAATTTTTTATAAAATTTATTATCATTATCATTTATTTATATTTTATAATACTTATTTAATTTTTACAAACTTATTGAATTTCTATAAACTTATTGAATATTTATAAAACTTAATTAATTTTTATAGATTGGTTAATTTATTATTATTATTATTATAGACTCGTTTAATTTTTATAAAACATAGTTAACTAGTTATTAATAAACTTGTTATATTGGGATGCCACTGAAGAATAATGACATCCATAAAAGAACTACAAATAATATACTCGCTTTGTTCATGATTCTAGACAGCATCACTTGCACACCTGTAATATACGTATGATTCACTTAGTTAAATTCAGCATAATTAAAGATTATACAGCACACTTGTTTAAAATACACGAAGACTTGGTATGTTAGTTCATATTGCATTTGTGTGATATTTTTTTAATGTCCAAAATGAGACTCTATTCTTGACATGCAAGTAAATATCTGATTCTCTTTTTGTCAAGGACTGGAAACCAGTCTACAATGCAAGTTTGATTAGAAAGGAATAATTGATTTCAAGCAGTTTATAAATAAGAGGCTTTTGGTTGATGTTCTTAATGTTGGATATAACAAAGCTCATACGCTCATACATGAGCTCGTTGGTATAAAGATAATTGGACGTTTTAAGGGAGCAGAACAAAACCAACTGTGATATAATTCACATATATTTATTACAAAATGAGGAACATGTAGTCATATTACTGCTATTTGGTAGATTTATTACATTCCAAATATGAAGGTAGTGGACTGAACGTTCTTTCCTATAGAAAGGGTGTGAGTTTAGAAATAGTTCGGTAAAGAGTCATGTTTACCATATCCATAAAAGGAACAGGTAAAAAAGAAGAGGAGTGTTGTATTAGGAAGGAACCGTTACAAATATGCTAAATATTAGCATATATGGTTATAATAGTGTTTAATGTTATTCTACATGCTCACTTATTCTACATGCAATATATATAATAGATTATTCATAACTTTGCCAAATTCAATATTATACCTGAATCAAGTATACTTCATGCTAACTGCCAACAATGCTCGATGCTTCAATCCATTCACATTTTCCCTTAACAGCAAGCTACATGTCCACTGCCTCCTGTACCTAGTGTCACTCCCCCATCTCATTGTTTGCCTAATCTCAGCCTTTTCAACATGCTTCATTTCAGTCCTTGACTCTGTTTCATGGGGCAACACTCACATAGTTTTTAGCCATGCTCAATTCTATACTGTTAATTTTATGGTATTTGGCAATGCTCAAGCATATTTTTTCAATTCAGACTGTGTCTGCTTCGAGCTCATCATTCCACTTTAGAATTCAGTTCTGTCGACGCTCAACGCATCTGCCTTTCATTCCTCTCTTTGGTTCCAGTTCAAGCGCATCGGTCATGTATTAACGATCGTTTTCAGACTTGGGTCAATGCTTTAGATCTGGGATTCTTTTTATTCAATTCTTTCTATGATCAATTCAGCTCCAACCTGTACTGTCCTCTCTTTCAGCCTGTTGCTTCAGATTGAAGTCCAATACATTCTAGAACATTGCAACCTGTTCATTTGAGCTAGTTAAGAACTTAGCTTATGTGTGACAGTTTGTTTCACACATTGATTTTAAATCCAATTCAACATGGTGTCTTAACTAGCGACCTGTGCATTTTTTGTAACTATCATATATAGTATTCTTGGCACCATGCCTTGTAAATGGGTAGGACACTACTATGGCTTATGTGCTCAATGGAACGAAAATATGAAATAATAAATAGAATATAACTCACCTAATACCCTATAGCATGACCCAAAGACTATGAGTTTTGTCCTATGAGCATTGGAGCAATGCTAATTTGATAATAGTTTCCATTATAGAAATCATAATAAACAAACTCAATCATGACCTCCAAAATCAGCCCAAGGAAAAAGGCTTCCTCATTTTTGGATGTTCATATATTTTGGTATTTATAGAAATACAGAAACCATTTCAAGTACTGATATGAATTCTTAATCTAACCTACAAAAAATCAAAATTATAGAATTTAACAATCATAGATCAAGTATAGCATGCACGGATTGGTCTTGCAAATAGCATTTTTTTAACCTTTTATTTCTCGAGTACAAAACGTAATCCAAGTATCTCTAGTTCAGCACAATGGTTCATTTTAGAAAGTTAGCACTGCTTAAAACCAGTGGAGAAACATCTGTATAATGGTGCATTTTAGCAAGTTTGGTATGTAAAGTACAAAGTATGTATTCATTGAAGCAAAACTATGCAAACATTGCTATTATTTGACAGCAAATTACTTGAATATGGATATTCGATTGAAAAATTAATACTTACAGCCTTTAAGAAGTAGCAACTAATATGCTTTTTAGCTCCTGGCATTAGAACTAGATCTCAAATCCTTTCCAACCTAGAGTGGACTATATGAATTCCTGGAATGAAGAAAAAATTGTCCATTGCCTGGAACATATAACCATCTGTTGAAACAGTCCTTTCCATTCATTTCAGTAGTACAATGCAAAGAGGTTTATAGACTATCATGATATTCCAGCGGTCAAAATTAATTGATTTTAGAATCGGTATTGTTGATAATTTTACGTTTCTGCTTCTCATTCCAGCAGTGCAATGCAGCATGTGTGGATCCTTCCCATTTGTACAAAAGTATTTTGCTTGTAAATGTTAAATTATATGTTTATTTTAAAATTATCTGACCTAACTAAAGTAATATTACCGTCCAGATAAAAGTACAAAGGGTTGCTTCTATTTCAGACATTCTATGTTTACAAACATGATATAATTACAAAACTGTAAGAATCAAGAACTAGGAACAAATAGTTCATAAAGACAGATTATACATTTCTCCATTCATTGACTAGTCTCATGGATTACATTAATCCCAGTATCATTTTAATTTTTCCTCCTCACCAGCATATTTATTTTAATTTAGATCATATTCTTTGTTCTTGCATGTGTTATCAGGTCATGCCTAATGGCTGAAATCGAATCACTGTTGGGATATGTTCCAAGAGACCAAAACAAGATAATGATTGTTACAATTGTTAATTCTTTGTTAATGAAGCTACTATGTATCCATATAACGCTAAAAATGTTAAATATCCAAAGTAATGCTTATATGATGTTATAAGTATTCAAAATTGTGTTTACGCTTATATATTATGAATTTAGCAATCCAATGTTTTGTTAAACACTGTGTGCGCATAGCACGTGTTCGTGCTCGTTATATACATTAAATTCCTTATAGTAGGAATTTTCCTATAGTTTCGTCTTTCAATTTATGATTTATCGGGGTTCGTGCTGCATAATTTTTTTGCATATAACTTGTAATATTGTAAATTTTCAACAATTAAATAAAAGCACAATTTTGACGATTCAACCGGTTGAATCATCAAAATCTTGATTCAAGTCGAGATCTAATCATGATAACTATGATTTCAACCATAAATGTGTGCATTCAAAAAAAGCTTGTTACTAGCCAAAATTAAGTATATAGCAACCAAGATGCATAAGAAGCCAACTTACTAAAAGTACCCACACATAAATAAGGATAAGATAGTTATGGCCATTAGCAGCTCACTAATTCAATAGGGTAGTTGGACAATACCTATCAAAATATTTATTGCAATCACTCATACAGAGGCATCAAACATAAGTCAATAACTCAAAATTTTCTTCCTATACTATAAGCTCATATGTCCTATAATACCAAATTATAGATTATAATAATTTTAGTAAGCATAAATGAAAATTTGGAAACATGATAATATAAAGAGGTAATGAGTCTATAGTAAACAAACAGGCATCTCTATCTATTTTAATCATTTGATAAAAATATCAGTAATTAATTTGAATTAAAGGAACCCATTGTGGTAGATCAACAATAGTAAATAACAATAGTAGCTAATAAATTACTTTTACAATTTGAAGTATTTTGCAACAACTCAATTTTCGTGACCTAAAAGTAGACAAAGGTTGATATTAATAAGAAAAAGGCAGGTGATTTAGCAAAGAACCAAATCAAACTTAGGAGGTATGTATCTTAGGAGTTATTTCAATTTTTCTATATAAAAAAAGAGAGTCTAATCTCACATTATTACTGGTATTCAACAGGTACTTCAACTTTCAACTCTCAATATTTGGAAAGGAGTCAATAAACTATTTTCAGTAGACTAACCTTTTGATTAAAATATTCCTATTTTCGAAAATAAAGTTTTCTGAAAATAACTTTTGATAATCATTCTCTATTTCTACAAAACATATCGGAGCAAAAAAATTATTCAACATTTACAGGACTTGTTATTTCAGCAAAATCACATGAAAAACATCTATAGCTATTCTTGCATCATGATGAAAATAACTAAAGACCAGGTAAATCAGTGATATATTAGACATAAAATGAAAATTGTATTTTTACAAAACTGTCACAGATTTGAGAATTATTCAAATTTAAACTTGTTTAAGTTGCTCACCTTTGATTGCCCAAATAGCCTTTCTCCTCTCAGGTGTCATAAGCAAGGTTTCTGATACACAAAATTAAGTACTACACTTTAACATCACATACGTTGAACTAATTAAGCAAGCCTCCTCCCTCGACAACCTTATATACTCATATAGCCTCCTCTACCTCCCAGTCTATACCTTCTCCCTCGTCTCATCAACCCAGCTCACCTTCAACGCCATCTTCTCCTTCTTCCTCATCTCCCAAAAGCTCACCTCCCCAGTCCTCAACTCCATCATCCTCGTCACCTTCTCCATTGCCTTCCTTGGAGTCAACCCCAACCACGATGACTCCAGTACGAACATACCAAAAAGCAGGCACCCGTTTGGGTTCGTACTGATACTTGCAGCATCGGTGGTGTTCTCGTTCCTATTTGCTGTGACAGAGATGATGTACCAAAAGGTGCTAGACTAAGAATTTCTTTGCGATATTCGAGACGATGGTGTAGATGGGGTCGGTGGCCTCGGTGGGCTCGGTGGTAGGGCTATTTGCGAGAGAGGAATAAGATTTTTGGAGGTAGACAGTGGATTTCTGAGAGAAATAAGAGTTCAATTTTTAATTGAATTTGGGACAAGGATGCGTGGAGAAGAGGTGTCGATGTTGAGCTATTTAGGAAAGAGGCGGCATATTTTTATTTTCCCGCTGGATGTCTTGCGCGGCGTTTTAGGGGTTGTTTTTCTTTTTCTTTTAATAATTCCATCTAGATAATTGCAGCATTTTCATTAAAACGCTGCGCGTTCATGCTGCGAAAAATAATTTTTCTTGTAGTGTATCCATTTATAGTTTACATGTTGCCAAATTAACTTATCACTGTAAACAATAACTGGAATTTCGCTTGGAAATTTAGAATCGGTCTCTATCCAGTTTTGTATGTATATTTTTATATAAGAATTTTTGTAAATATTTTAATGTATATATCTCAACATAGTCAATATTCATTCATATATACTCATTTCCAATATCTTTCCAATATTACTTATCAAGTTAATTAAAAATCAGTTTTATTATATGCAGGGCTGCACAAAGTATGGGTTGGGTTGGATAAGGTCAAATACTTCACCTAACCCATATAGGTATGGGTTAAAGATAGTTCAAGATGATCCCATTTGGGGTTGGATATGGGTTGGGTTGAAGTATGGTTTGGTTGGGTTTTGTAGGATTGGGTTGGGTTGCATAAACATAATACGAAAATAAGAATTTGAAAAGGAAAAAAATCAAAATGTTCAACCTCAAAATAGCATAATTTAGTTAGTATAATCATTAAATATAACAGATTGACTACAATGCACATTTCATTAGAGTTTAGAATTTAATTATAAAAGACATCACATAGAATTGACTCACTACATATTAGTGTAAGAATTTCATTCCAATATATATATAAAATGCACTTAAAAAAATTCTCAAAATCTCTTAGTCAATCCTATGTGTTTTGATTGTTCTAATTTTACTTGGACTGGCATCAAATATGGTTTTTTTAATACACTTATTCTAAAATACATATACATTATTGTAGATTTTATTATTCTAATTTTACATAGGATGATATCGATTGAGTTTTTTATGTAAGGAAGGATTGGGTTAAAATAGGGTTGGGCTGAATAAAATATCGCACCCGACCCGTATGTGGTATGAGTTACAAATTGTAATCCTATCTGATCCGAACTAAGTTGGGTTGGGTTGGGTTTATGTGGGTTAGGTTGGGTTAGTGAGTTGGATCGGGTCGAGTATGGGTTGTGTGCACTCCTAATTATATGCATATTTTATGAAATACATAATCATATTTTAGAAATATTTTTATAACATTTTTATATGATTTATATTTACATTTTATTTATTTCCTCCATATAAGCTAGTTTCTGTACTTAAAACTCTAGTTTAAATCTTTATTATACAAACCATATAAATTATTATTAATTCATATTAAATATGTTTTTAATTCTAAAATATACTATCTTCCTTCAGAATTCCTCCCATAATTTATCTATAGGAGTTACCATAGTATTTACACAAACTATACATGAATATATCTCATAATACATATTTCAGCCATCCTCTTCATCAAAAATCATTATGAATATAATATTATATATTTAAGTTCTGAATCTATTCCTATGATTAATATAATGCGACATTTATAATTTCATATTTCCATTTGTTCATTCATTTCCTATTAATATAAACTAAAATCTCCAAATTTTCCTTCCAACATCATTGTTAATCACTAATGTAGCTATCTCCATCCATTTATCACTTTCCTTGATTATAATAATTGATTCTCTATATTTTTAGATTTAGAGTATTTTATTTCTATAATATTTATGTAATTACTCATATTAGCCTTAAATCCAAGCCCTTGGCCATAACTATCATAAAATTAAGAGAGAATCATTGATTATATACTATATTAGGCATAAACCACTAACAATGATTAGAAATCCCCTACTCCGCTCTTTGTCCAGCATTAGTTCTGCTCTAAATCCAAGTATTTGCAATTCTAATTATATTAGACTACAGAACTAGTCTTGTTTTCCGATTTATGGTCGAATTGTTGATTTTTATTAAGTACTGAAAGAGAAATTTTGGGTTTGATTGAAATAAAGTTTCTATCCTTCTGAGAGAAGATGAATATGTAGTTGAGAAAAATGATTTTAAGGTTTTAAAACTGAGGGAATGGCTTGCTATAAATAGGAAAATAAATTATCCATTAAATTTTTGCTGACTAGGCCCAAATTCAAAATTCAAATTTTAATTTACAAAAACATCCATAACTTCATCGCTTGGATTCTGATTCAGACAAACTAATATATGGTGTACATTGGAAAAAAGAGATGGCCGTAGCGGCATTACTTTCATTTCCAAATTCAAAAATTTTAAAAATGATGATTTTGCTCATCGGCTCAAAATTATTAGATTTAGTTTATTACTTAAATTATGGAAAAATATGAGGTATCACACTCTCTTTCCCTTAAAAGGAATTTCATCCTTGAAATTTCGCACATAATATCCAAGTCAACAATTCACATCAGTCTAAGCTTATATACTCATACACGGGAGCTAATCATTGTAGATTGCAAGCACCTAATCAAACAAGCAAACGCTAGAATAGAAGACATAAAAAGGAGAGAACTTATCTAGTCAAACAAGTCCAAGCTTGTTTTATTAGACGGTTGAAAAAATAAGTGGTTTCTTAACTCATCCCCTTGATTACACAACTTGCACTTTTTCTCTATGTTCGGGTTCAATCTTGAGCTTTTTCTTTAGTTCTAATTTTGCACATAAACTTCTTTGGTGTACATGTAGTGTTCTAAATGTGCTTGCACCAATTTAGTATATTATGTTTCTTCCTTACATGATTTTAGGCTATTTTAAAAGAAAATTCCACGTCAGCTTGGGCCTTCCAAATCCAACGATCCTCGTTGTAATGCTGATTCAATGGGATTTTTAATTTGTTATGTTATATGAGGAGGAAAACTATAGATATCTTCTGTAACGACCCGAAATTTTCGATCGCGAAAATTCCAGATAGTTAGGTAAAGAAGAAAAAGAGACAGAAGAAGAAACAGAAACACGTCACCGATTCTCACAAATTGCAGCGGATCAAAATATAATATCAAATAATAACAGTTATACAAAAGAAAACTGTATCAGTCAATTTACATTTATTTACATCAGAGTTACAAACAATTACACATAAACCGGACAGTTAGAATTTAACTTGTCCCAGATATACAACAATATACCACAGCGGATACACTCCATACGTTCCTGCCTCCAGCTCGCCTCCTGAGCTCCAGAACGACCTTATCTGAAAATCTGTAATACTCGGTCTGACCCGAGCATTACATCAAAGTAACATCCGGGTCAGGCTGGAAACCAGCATGAGTAAACCCATATAATATGAAATACTAAGATATAAAACCTATTGGCAAACCAGGGTAACTCGTACCTTCCTATGAGTTCTCAAAGTCCATCACTTATTACAAACAATATCCAAAAACTATTGCTTAGTTAAAGGCCAAGTTACTTAATTTATTCCAATTCCAGCCTGTTTGATTCTAACTCAAATTTATAAAGAATCGAAGTGGTTTCGGGTATTTGCTAATACCCGACCCCGGCCTCTTCGAATCTAAAGTTATTCATTAAGCCAAATGTTTAAGTTTAAACAATACAATTTATATTCAGGATTTCATATTCACACAACAATTTATCTCAGATAGATAACCCATAATATCATAGTTTAACCAAAGTATCTCCTATCACAAATCATCACAAATCACATATCAGAGATATCAAATAAATCTAAGTCATTCAATATATCTTAATCATCTATAAGCAAGATAAATTAATTGTACCATTTCAAATTAATTTAATTGCTTTAAATCTTGCTTACAAACCATTAATTAATTTCAACCATTAATTAATCATCCTTTAATTATCTATCTAAATTAATTATCCATAATTACTTTCATTAAGTAATTATTCCATTGGTTAATTATCCTTAATTAATTAGTCTTTAATTATTAATTAATTATCCTCTAATTATTAATTAATCTTTAATTATTAATTAATTAATTCTTAACAAACTAATCCTTAATTACTTACATTAAGTAATTATCATTTAAGTAATTAATCTCTAACTACTTACATTAATTAATCCCACTAATTAATGATCATTTAATTACATTAATTAATGAATTATCCCTTAATTGATTTCATTAAGCAATTACCCTTTCCAATTATTTAAGATCTTAACTAATCTAAAAGTTTAACCATTTATCCTATTCATTACCTATTTACATTGTTAACTTTACTTAATATCATTTGTAATTAACTAAATAATTAACATAAATATAGTTATCTTACCTAATTAAATTTGCATCATTGGTGACCTAAGTTAAGGGTTAAGTTAAACCTTGAAATTACTATATTTCCATTCTAAACAAAACATTAACTTTAAACTTGATAAAATTCTTGAAACTTGGTTTACATTTTATTTTATTCAAATAAAAAGGAAAACACGGCCCAAAGGAATTAACCGGCCCAAACCCAAATCTCCCTCCTCTCCTTTCCTCATCGTTCCAGATCCAAAAATCCTATCTTCCCATCACCCAAATTGATGCCGCAAAGCACAACTCGACGCCGATCAATTGAACGATAACCCATCGCAAACTCGTCATGACCACATCCAACACAGCCTGGATCTAACGGCTCTTCCACTTCTTCCTCAATTTCCCTACCACGGTCGAACATTCATGCACACGGTGCACGTGCACCATCGCTCCGGTGTCCATCCCGACCATGTGACCTCTTGAATCAGTCCCCTTTTCTTCACTGGTCACCCTCGGTACTTCGACGAAGACTTAAATTCACTCTAACCAAAAATCGATTCTCAGATGAACCATCGAAGAACCCGAAGCTCAGAATTTGATGAACTGCTCATGCCGTACCCCTCTGATCCCATCGCCTCCTTCACCAATCGGAAGCCCTTCCACTACACTACCTTTCTGCCAAAGATCACGAGTTCCGGTTACGCCTCTTCCTCTTAATTGACTCGCGTTCGCCGGCTACTCAACACCTTCCCAAACCCTACAACGCCCTTGTATCACTGCCTCGAAGAACGTTTGTGACGCCCCACCTCTATACTCACGCTAGACAAGAACACGACTGGGTAATGATGTCGACTAGCGTGAAGAAAAAGGCTGTTGAGGAGCGACCATCTGTGCAATTGCCTTGTGCAAGCACCGATATGTCAGATAGTATAACATGCATTTCATCTCAAGATGAAATCCGACATACCGATACAAACTCAAAGCTTCCACACAGTGGCTATGAGGCCTTCAGAAACAAATATAGAAATAAACATAACACAAATCAGTCACAGACATTCATATCACAAAGGCGGAAATAGATATGAATATATAACACAAAAAGGTGTACATCAGAGTAGTGGTCATATAAGATCCACAATATCACAAAAGAATAGATACAAGTGCTAGACAAAAGAATAAGTATACATCATGGAGTCTATATCTCGAATGTATAACAACAAAAACTACAAATGTAATGTAGTTAGGCAAAAGTCAGAGGATGATCCCAGATAAGGAGTCAAGCAGAAGCACCTGTAACATCTCGGTCTGACCCGAGTATTATTTAATAAGAAAATAATAAATGGATCAGTCTAGCTATAAATATCAGATAAAGGAATGAGATATAAGCAGAGATATAATAAGAATGTATGATAACTACAATGTCATACTAGAACAAATATGATATAAAACAACAACAAAATCATACAATATCTCAAAGAACCAAAAAGAATATCATATTCTTTATTTTATTCACCAAACTACAAATATTGACAAACATATTAGTGCCAATCGCAAAAGTTGGTGAAACAAAAATTCTAGAAATCATCAATTAGAAATCCAGAAATCACAAAAAGGGGGGAGGCCTATCACAAACGGGAGCATGAAAACTCATCAACACGTGTATCACAAACGGAACGCTATTCCAAGGTTGCTAACCATAAATTTTGAGCCGAAGCTCCACAAACGGTCCAAAGACCACGGGTCGCTACCCCGCCAAATTGAACCGAAGTTCCACAAAACGGGGTTTAGTCTCCCTCGCAGACAAATAGACATCGCACATCTAAATCACAAAATGATCATCATCGATCAATAAAAAGTGTGAATTACACTAAGCCAGTAAATATAAGAGTTTAGCTTCATGTCCCATAACCACTAGCTTAACTTAAATATTTACGAACAAATTGTAGATTTCCACTCGAAAATTGTCACAAGATTTTCAATCGAACAAGTCGATAAATTAACCGACGAAGTAAACGCAAGTGTTTCATACCACTTCTTTTGCTAAGCCGTTTAATTAGATTTTTTCATACGAATGAGGTAAAGGTTTGTATATACTAATAGATTAGAAAATGGTTTTATAAACGAACTTTGTATTAAAAATATAGTTGAAATCATTTTAATAAAAGAGTTTGAATATTTACAACTAGTATAGAAACCTTTGTAATTTAAAGTGACAAGTTACAGAAATGATTATAGAAATAATCAAAATCAAAAATTCACATACGAAGACGTGAATCGAATCCAGATAAATCGATACTGAATCCATCAAAATGGATAACCACAAAAATCCCGAATAAGAAGTCGTCAGAGAAGATAATAAACGATAACGACAAATCGGAAATCACGAATCGATAATAATTGGAAGGCATAAACAAAATACTCAATTTTGCTAAGGCAAACAGGTCAGTCGACTGAACTGTTGGAACCTCCATTCTATGGTTTCGATGACAACAACTATACAATATTATATATATACATATATATTTACATATGCAGGTATTCAAGATATTCATCACGTCAAAGAGCTATGATTTGAAGATTACAAGGAGATTATTCTGTAAACAAATGTGTAAGTAGTATATAGAATTATCGTACAATCTCCAATGGAGTGACACGCACAACGCATTATAAATTCTAGAAATAACATACTCCGGACGTCTGCCGTATATACTCAGACGTCTGTAGTAAGTTTCAGGAAATTCTCTGAAACAAACTCCAGATGTCTGAACTTTCCTGCAGACGTCTGGTGACGAACATTTTTCATGTTCTGGGTCAGTCTAGCCCCTTTGGGGCAAGTTCGATACACGATGGAAGCAACAAATTGAGCAACTTCGACTGAGGATTTACGCCTTTCGACAACCCAGCCTTGTATGGCCCTCCGAAACACTCCATTAACGTGTTCAAACATCAAAGGTTGGATTTTTAGCAAATTGGATTCCAAAAACCAAAAATTCAACAATTCACCAATTCAATCCAAATCGAAAGCAAATGAACATGAATTAGTGTTAGGAATTCATACCCAACAACAACAATATCTATAGAAATAGAGGTGAGTTCAAAAACTCACTTTTAAACTCAAAACGATGAAGGAGAAGCTCGAAAGCAAAGGGAGATCAACTACACCTCAACTCCAACCCTAGAAGCTTGAATCTAAGCTCAAAGGAAGAACATTTCCAAAATTAGGTTTAGGAAATTTCTAAAATCAAAGAGAGATTGAGTTGGAGAAGAAGATGGAGATACTTACCAAAGCTTCTCTTTGAATTTGGAGCAAGAATTTGTATTTGCTAAAGAAACTAGGGTTTAGGATTTTAATTTCCCATCCCCACCACCATTTTTGCTAAAGCTTAAGTTGTAGGAAATATTATGAAGTAAGGAAGAGGAGTGGAGTGGAGTTGGGTTGATATGTTGGGTAAATGGGCTGAACCCCAAACCCAAAACCCTAAGTGAAAAGGAAGAAATTCTAGCTAGCTCCAATCATATCAATGTTTATTCTTAAAAAAGTCGCAAACACCGTTTTGGACTCAATGGAAGTGGTCTCGAGTCCCAATTCGACTGTTTGCAAAAAGTAGCTTTTCGGACTTTAATCCGATGAACGGTTCTATATTTAAATATTCAAAACTTCAAAATATGCGGGTTGTTACAGACTCCCCTCCTTAAAGAAATTGCATCCTCGCAATCTTTAAGAAATAAATAAAAAGTAACAACAACAAAAGCATATCAACACAAAAAGAAGAAATTTGAAGTAAAAAGTTCACCTTAAGGAGCACGAGAGAGCAAGTCCGGATGTGTTCGCTCGATGAATTCTCTGGATTCCCAAGAGCAATCCTTAGGATTTGAGGACCATTGAACTTTCACAAGAGGAACGTCTTTATTTCGAAGGCGTTTAACCTCCGTAGCAATGATTCGAATGGTATGTTGCTCATAAGTCAAATTAGGCGAGACTTCAATTTCTTCAATAACACCGGGCTCAAGAATAGAATCGAAATCTCGAAGGCATTTCCGTAGTTGAGAGACGTCGAATACGTCATGAATAGTGGAAAACTGAGCCGGTAATAAAAGACGATAAGCCACGGAACCAATGCGTTCGGTGATGGGAAATGGGCCAATATATCGAGGTGCTAATTTTCCCAATCGACTGAAACGCACAACACCCTTCATAGGTGAAACACGAATAAACACAAAATCTCCCACAAAAAATTCTAATTTCCTTCTTCGGTTGTCGGCATAGGATTTTTGTCGACTCTGAGCTTCTTTCATCCTATGTCGAATAAGGTCGATCTTTTCTGTGGCATCACGAATAAAATATGGACCTAAAACCAGCTTCTCACCGGCTTCAAGCCAACACGAAGGAGATCGGCATGGCCTTCCGTATAGTGCCTCGAAAGGTGCCATACCAATACTAGATTGGAAGCTATTATTATAGGAAAACTCAACAAGAGAAATATGATCTTCCCAACTTCCACTAAAATCAAGAACACATGTACGAAGAAGATCTTCAAGAGTTTGATTCACACGCTCGGTTTGTCCATTGGACCGAGGATGATAAGCGGTGCTAAAATTAAGCTTTGTTCCCAAAGCTTTTTGAAGACCTTTCCAGAATCCACTAGTGAACAATGGATCACGATCGCTAACAATAGAAGTAGGAACTCCATGCAATTTAACAATTTCCTTGACAAAGAGTTTAGCCAAAATAGGTATGGTCCGATTGGACCGAACGGGAATAAAATGGGCGGATTTCGTAAGTCTATCTACTATCACCCATATGCTATCATGACCCGAACGAGAACGGGGAAGACTGTGACGACCCGGAATTTTTGTATATTGAAATATGAATATTTAATTTATTTTAAATATCCGAAGGTAAAATTTTAACTTTAATTTCAAATATACAGTATTTATTTGGATAATTAATTATTAAATTTAATAATTGGAATTGAGTAAAATATAGAATCTGGAATTTTAAGGCCATTAAAAATAATATGAAGGCTTAGAAAATTTATACTGATAATTCTGAAGGTGTTGGAACTTTCAGAATTGAATTTTGAGCTGTTTTGCTCAGTTTTGAAAAGTTAACGTTTAAATAAATAATATAATTGCTTTAGTACTGTTGCAAATCTATGCGGACACGTAAAGGAATTTTAAAACACGTGTCCTACCTAATAAACACGCGTCTCCTTCTCCTTGACAACTTTTCAGCCGAGTCTTTTATTTTATTTTCAAGTTTCGTTCCCAAATTTATCACCATGGCCGAACAGTTTCTTTCCTTTAAAATTCGAAGACAAGGCTTCGTTCTCATTCATTCAAATTCAAAGCCGGCCCTTCCGTTTTCCCCTCTTCAGTCAAAACAAAATCAAACCCACACGAAGTCAAATCGGCATCATCACACGACTTCAAATCGTGACCTCGATCTGAGCAACCTCAAGGGGATATCAGGCGAAGCTCGTGAGCTTGGGTGAGCTATGGAGCTCGCGAGCGAATCGCAGGCTATCTGGAGTATCGCGGCAAGTGGATTTGGGGGTGGCACGCAAGTTAGGACTTGGCGATGGAGGGAACGACAATCGTAGAGGCAGCCTAGGGTTTAGAATCGGGGGATTAGATGGGAGGCGCTGTCGTTTCGAACATCGGCAGGAGGGCGTCGTGTTCGAGTTCGGCTCGAATTCAATAGGGTTAAGGGCACGCGAGGTGCTACTATGGACGAGGCATTGAGCTTTAGTTTCAGATCCAGTCGCCGCTTCTGATCAGTGACCCCAAGCTCCAGCTCCAGATGCACGCGTACGTTTCACCCGATAATCGAGGATTGAATACAGGTGAGGCTACTCGCCGTTGTGGTGGGAAAACTCGGGGCCGACATTAGCGTGAGCTCGTGGATTGTGGAGAAGGAGGGAGGCTATGAGGTATTCTATTCGTTTATCATATTAACTTGATTTAATAACAATAAAAATGTATTTGCAGATTGGAAAAATTATTAGATGAACAGTAGAATAAAAATTTAAGGGTAGTCAGTTTGTTAAATATTATATATACGGAAAGATTTATATAGAGTTATATCAAAATAAGAATATTACTAGTAGTCTAAAACCATGGAAAATGTTGACTAATTTATTGACTGTGAAATTGATGGATTCGAATAATTTAAATATTAATAAACTATATATTGATATTCAAGGTCAAAACCGGAAATCAAATCAGGATTGAAGTGGACTGCAAAACAGAATTAAAGGTGAGTTAATCTCACTCAGTTAGATTTAAATTTAAATGGTTAAATTTAAATAATTGATTGAATGGTTGCATTGATTGAATATGCTATACTATATATAGTAGTATATACCAATATATATATATATATATTGGCATATGTATATATTGGAGTTGTTGATATTCCCGCATTATATAGCGGATGAGACCCTATGCGCCGCATAATAGCGGATGATATTTTATAAACCCATATACCGCGATATTCCACCTCGAAGTGGAATTGGTATTGTGCTAACGTCTGTGGATGCAGGGAAACAGGTTGGAGGGATCCAACTGGATTCCTCAAAATATTTAATTTTTGTTTAAATATTCTGTGATATGATTGTTGTTATCCTGTGATAATTTATATTGGATAATCTGGTTGGATTGAATTTCCCAGTATAATGAGTTATCAAAAGCAATTGAATTGGATTTTTGGAAAATATAAAAGAGTAAAAATTAAGTTAAGTAATTCTAGTGAATTCGAATAAATTAAATATGGAAAAGAGGAATTTTGAATAAATAGAGAAATGTTGAATTTAAAGAAGACTTATGTGATGTTATATAAAGGGATAAAAATTTATTTTAATTCAATGTTTAAATGTAATTAAAAAGAGAAGGAATTTGGGAAAACTGAAACTTGTGTTTCGGTTTAAAGATTTTAAATCATAATGAGAAATAAAATCTGGAAGTTAATGAATTTGGAAATAAATGGATTAAGTAAGAAAATTTATTTCAAAGTAAAATAAATTGGGAAATCAATTATAAATTGATTTAAATACTTTGGAATTTGAATTTTAAAGAGAAATGAGATTTGGAGAGATAAACTGGGTTTGTAAAGTAAAATAAAATATCAGAGGATATTTGAAAATATAATTTCAAAGTGGGAATTTATAAAAGGATATGGTTTGGTTTAAAAATAAATGTTATTTTTTTTTTAAAAGATGGGAGTGAGAAGGATATTTCTCTGTATAGCCAAGTACGTTTTCAAAGCAATTTTAATATAAGTTAAAAGTTCTAATTGTATTTTTAAAAGCATATTTTAGAAAATTTATTATTTCTAAATGTTAATTTCCTAAGTAAGTATGTTTTAGGAAACCTATTCTTTTTAAATATTTAAACTTTAAAGTAAGTATTTTTCAAAGATTTATTATTGTAGTAATTATATAAAAGTGATTTGGTATTATATTTTAAAAAGAGAAATTTAGTTTATATTTGTAAAGTGGTTTCATTTTAAATATTTCTTAAGTATATATTTTGTTAAGGTATTAAAGTAGTTTTTTTTTAATTTCAATATTATTAAGTATATTTATAGTAAAGTGTTTTAAGATTTTTTTAAAATCTAAGTGTTTTGTACTTGGTGTTTCAGAGGAAATAAATATTTGGAAATGTATTCCGTAAGCGGAAACTGTTTTGAAATTGTTTTCAAATGAGTTTTGAAAATTCGGAATTATATCTTGGAAAGATATTTGGGAAAATAAATAATGTGGGAAATTATTTATTATGTGATGGTTGCTTGTGGATGTTAATTGATAGTTAAATAACCGACTATCAATATTGTCCAAATGCGCTGATCGTTTCGAAGAGACCGGGATCGGGTTTGCTACATTACAGCATGATAGGGGGTTCTCGCTTCGCGGTTTGGTGGCGAACGGGAGACTCTTACCCCTACATGTCCCATTGAGGGGTTGGTTGCGAGTCGAGAGGCTGGCCGTAAAAGCAAATTCGAGGTATCACTGTATGCCACGGTGGGTCTGGGATGGTTGCAAAGCCTACCGGTCGCCACTGCCTCTGGTTGTTACAGTGGTATCAGAGCTTAGGCTGGCGATAACCTTGGCTCTGGTGGGAATTTTGAGAGTATTAATAGATATGAGCACGTATTTGTTAGTGAATATAAAATGGTTTTATATTGTGTTGGTTGGTTTATTGAGTGGCATATGAACCTTCGTCGGCACAGTCTGGACAACTGTATCGAAGGGGTTTCTAAACACTTGAATAGAACAGTTCGACACAGTATTGTTTTAAATAGGGTGAATGAAATAATTTTGCCCAAATTATTTTGTATATAAAAGAAAAAAAATATTCGAAAATTATTATGGTTATATATTTGGATGCTTGGTTGTTAGAAAATGACAATAATGAGTTAGTCTCATTATTGAGTAGAAATTGAAAACTTATAACCTAAGTTGAAGAATAATTTATATAATAAGTGGAATTCGAGAATGTAGTTTATAAATGGAAATAAACTCCATATACAAATGAAATTTGTAAATGTAAATTGTAAATGTGACTTATAACTTGAAAATAAAACGTGATAGAATTCCAGAGTAATGTGTGGATATAAAATTGAATGGACTTTGAATTTGAAGTTTTGGGAAAGGTTTAAATTCCTTTGGATTTTAAAATAGTTTTTAAAGGTTTTAGGGAAATAATAGTGATATTATTTCATGAATATTTTTGAGATTGAATTGAAATCTGGTGGGATTTGGGATTTAAAAATGTTTGAAAAGTTTTAAAGTGATAAAAGCATTAAATTCTCTTACGGTCGCTGGAAAATAAATTCGGTGATGACTGCAGCATCATCGATGTCTATTTTCGAGTTTCCAAAGAGAAATTGCTACCAAACTGTTTTAAATTGGAAATGATTGTGAACTGGGTTGGTTTTGAAATTCAAAGGGAAAATTGTTTGGTAAAAGCAGATTATTTTGGAAATTGGGATTTGATGTGATATACCAGATGTGTATGAGTTATTTATGGATTCAAAATGGTTTTGAAATAAAACCGGGCAATTGAATTCTGGGAATTCTATTTAAAATATAAATGTGGAAATTTAAATGAATCAACAACATAAAATATAGAATGAAGTTGATTGAAATAAGAAGGGAATGAAAGTTTAATTCTGGGATTATAATTATGAGATGAAAATAACTAAATGAGTAATATAAGTTGGTAGATAAAAGAGTTAGAGAACTTGAAGGTGAATGAATTGTAAAACTCGTATAAAATTGTATCCTAGAATTAAAATTTAATTCAAGTATATGAAGGTGAATAAATTATATTTGAATTTAACTTAAGATAAGTTAAATAAAATTGAGAATTGGAATTGAATTAAATGTAAGTAAGTTGAAGTCGAATTGAATTAGTAATGTAAAATGCTTATAATTGTGTAAAGAAATTCATATTCTTAAGTGTAATAATTTGAAATTTGATTGTAAAGATGAAAATGGACTTAAATGAATAGTCCTAGATCTTAAGTAAGTAAGTTAAAACTTATGAATAGAAATGAAATTGTAAGTCATAAATGGGAATTCATTACTTTGAACCATTAAGAGTTATAATTTGAAATTGTAATTATCAAATGGAAATGACTAAGATGAGCAATCTTGATTTTTAAGTAAATCCAAACTTGAATTATAGAATAAATTGAACTTAAGATGATTAAGTGAAGTGATATTTGGAATTAAAAAAAAAAGCAAGTATTTAATTTTAACCAGTGGAGGAACTAATGAGATAATAAATTAGTAAATGAAATTGGATTAACATAGTGATGGTTTGGATTGCGAATGAAATCCAAATAAGTGAAAATAAATTGGAAATGACCTGGTTATTAATAAAATAATTCCAGATGAATTGAGTATGGAAATTAAAATTCATAATGATTGAGTGAATGAACCAATTATATTAAATAAATAAATGGATGGAATTTGATTAAATAAGAATCAAATGAAAGATGGAAATAAAACTTTAAAGGGTTGGTTAAATGGAAAATAAACTTAAGTTATTGACTTAAGTAAATGTTGAATGGAAACTGAACTCAACAGAGGAGTGGTTTAAATAAGTTGAGAAATAGTTATTGAATGAATTAACTTGGATTGTTTTCGAGCTAAATAAAATTCATTTTTTTTTTGAAGTTGGAGATGAATTGAATTTAAGGAAAAATTGGAAATGAAGTAGTAAATTGAAGTAAATTGAAATTCATATGAAAATGGGAGTTCAATTTGAATATATACACTTCGGTGGTGAAGTAGTAAATAAATATAAGAAAATTTATATTGAACTTAAGAATTGAAGAATGAAATTCTTAAGAAAATTTGTATGGGAGGTATACTTAGTAATTTTGGAATGGAAAAATAAAAAAAAAAAATATACTAAGTGAATAGTTGAATGAAGACTAAAACTGAAGTTGTGAAATGGAATAGTTGTGAATAAGGGGATAACAAATAAAAAGGAATGTGAATAAAGGAGAATTGATATAACTAATAATCAATTAGGCTAATTACGTAAGGTGTACGTATATTATTTTATTCGCATAGCTATTTGGTCCAGATGTCGAACACAGAATTTCGAGATAATTTTATCGATCCAAATCAGGATTTTTCACTCGATTTTCAACGGCGAGCCTGGATATGGATTGTTGATTGATTCTGGATATTCTCTATCATAGTTTGTGGCTATGCAAGGAGAATGACGGTTTCTGATCAAGGAACCAGATCTGAGTCCGCACTAGGAAGTCGGGTGGACGATACTAGTTCGGAAGTGGGATTGTGTGATCGATTGAGCGATCGAATGTGATATTGCGTACGGATGATATATGTGCATCGTACGGGCATAAGTAAAACAAATATTGGAAATTTGTAAAGAAGTTGATAAAATGATTTTGGAATTGTGATTAAATAATATTGCTTAGTAGGATATACAGGTGTATAAAAGCAATGGATAAATTGGGATTTTTGATTTTAGAAGATAAAATTTAATGGCCCGACAAAAAGGTATGTATTTGAAATTCTATATGAAATTTGATTGGGTTTTTGATCCAGCCACTTGGCTTTTTGTTTTCTTTTTGAGATTGGGAGGCCGTAGAGCCATTTTGTAGTAGTACCGAGCTAGCCGCGCAAAGGAGACGCTGGCGAAATTTTTCGAAAATTTAGAGAGTTAGAAAAATTTTGGAAAATTTTGATAATTCAAAATTTGAATTCAAATTTAAATTTGAATGGATAAGTAGGTGGTATGGGTTGAACTTATGAATAAGTTTGGGAAGTTAAAAGATGATTAGTGTATCATTAATAAAAGATTGTTTGGGTATTATTAAAACTGTTTGAATTTGGAGAACAGCTAACGGGAAATGAGACATTCTTCTTAACTAGTAATTTCGGGGACGAAATTCTTTTAAGGGGGGAGGAATGTGACGACCCGGAATTTTTGTATATTGAAATATGAATATTTAATTTATTTTAAATATCCGAAGGTAAAATTTTAACTTTAATTTCAAATATACAGTATTTATTTGGATAATTAATTATTAAATTTAATAATTGGAATTGAGTAAAATATAGAATCTGGAATTTTAAGGCCATTAAAAATAATATGAAGGCTTAGAAAATTTATACTGATAATTCTGAAGGTGTTGGAACTTTCAGAATTGAATTTTGAGCTGTTTTGCTCAGTTTTGAAAAGTTAACGTTTAAATAAATAATATAATTGCTTTAGTACTGTTGCAAATCTATGCGGACACGTAAAGGAATTTTAAAACACGTGTCCTACCTAATAAACACGCGTCTCCTTCTCCTTGACAACTTTTCAGCCGAGTCTTTTATTTTATTTTCAAGTTTCGTTCCCAAATTTATCACCATGGCCGAACAGTTTCTTTCCTTTAAAATTCGAAGACAAGGCTTCGTTCTCATTCATTCAAATTCAAAGCCGGCCCTTCCGTTTTCCCCTCTTCAGTCAAAACAAAATCAAACCCACACGAAGTCAAATCGGCATCATCACGCGACTTCAAATCGTGACCTCGATCTGAGCAACCTCGAGGGGATATCAGGCGAAGCTCGTGAGCTTGGGTGAGCTATGGAGCTCGCGAGCGAATCGCAGGCTATCTGGAGTATCGCGGCAAGTGGATTTGGGGGGTGGCACGCAAGTTAGGACTTGGCGATGGAGGGAACGACAATCGTAGAGGCAGCCTAGGGTTTAGAATCGGTGGATTAGATGGGAGGCGCTGTCGTTTCGAACATCGGCAGGAGGGCGTCGTGTTCGAGTTCGGCTCGAATTCAATAGGGTTAAGGGCACGCGAGGTGCTACTATGGACGAGGCATTGAGCTTTAGTTTCAGATCCAGTCGCCGCTTCTGATCAGTGACCCCAAGCTCCAGCTCCAGATGCACGCGTACGTTTCACCCGATAATCGAGGATTGAATACAGGTGAGGCTAGTCGCCGTTGTGGTGGGAAAACTCGGGGCCGACATTAGCGTGAGCTCGTGGATTGTGGAGAAGGAGGGAGGCTGTGAGGTATTCTATTCGTTTATCATATTAACTTGATTTAATAACAATAAAAATGTATTTGCAGATTGGAAAAATTATTAGATGAACAGTAGAATAAAAATTTAAGGGTAGTCAGTTTGTTAAATATTATATATACGGAAAGATTTATATAGAGTTATATCAAAATAAGAATATTACTAGTAGTCTAAAACCATGGAAAATGTTGACTAATTTATTGACTGTGAAATTGATGGATTCGAATAATTTAAATATTAATAAACTATATATTGATATTCAAGGTCAAAACCGGAAATCAAATCAGGATTGAAGTGGACTGCAAAACAGAATTAAAGGTGAGTTAATCTCACTCAGTTAGATTTAAATTTAAATGGTTAAATTTAAATAATTGATTGAATGGTTGCATTGATTGAATATGCTATACTATATATAGTAGTATATACCAATATATATATTGGCATATGTATATATTGGAGTTGTTGATATTCCCGCATTATATAGCGGATGAGACCCTATGCGCCGCATAATAGCGGATGATATTTTATAAACCCATATACCGCGATATTCCACCTCGAAGTGGAATTGGTATTGTGCTAACGTCTGTGGATGCAGGGAAACAGGTTGGAGGGATCCAACTAGATTCCTCAAAATATTTAATTTTTGTTTAAATATTCTGTGATATGATTGTTGTTATCCTGTGATAATTTATATTGGATAATCTGGTTGGATTGAATTTCCCAGTATAATGAGTTATCAAAAGCAATTGAATTGGATTTTTGGAAAATATAAAAGAGTAAAAATTAAGTTAAGTAATTCTAGTGAATTCGAATAAATTAAATATGGAAAAGAGGAATTTTGAATAAATAGAGAAATGTTGAATTTAAAGAAGACTTATGTGATGTTATATAAAGGGATAAAAATTTATTTTAATTCAATGTTTAAATGTAATTAAAAAGAGAAGGAATTTGGGAAAACTGAAACTTGTGTTTCGGTTTAAAGATTTTAAATCATAATGAGAAATAAAATCTGGAAGTTAATGAATTTGGAAATAAATGGATTAAGTAAGAAAATTTATTTCAAAGTAAAATAAATTGGGAAATCAATTATAAATTGATTTAAATACTTTGGAATTTGAATTTTAAAGAGAAATGAGATTTGGAGAGATAAACTGGGTTTGTAAAGTAAAATAAAATATCAGAGGATATTTGAAAATATAATTTCAAAGTGGGAATTTATAAAAGGATATGGTTTGGTTTAAAAATAAATGTTATTTTTTTTTTTTAAAAGATGGGAGTGAGAAGGATATTTCTCTGTATAGCCAAGTACGTTTTCAAAGCAATTTTAATATAAGTTAAAAGTTCTAATTGTATTTTTAAAAGCATATTTTAGAAAATTTATTATTTCTAAATGTTAATTTCCTAAGTAAGTATGTTTTAGGAAACCTATTCTTTTTAAATATTTAAACTTTAAAGTAAGTATTTTTCAAAGATTTATTATTGTAGTAATTATATAAAAGTGATTTGGTATTATATTTTAAAAAGAGAAATTTAGTTTATATTTGTAAAGTGGTTTCATTTTAAATATTTCTTAAGTATATATTTTGTTAAGGTATTAAAGTAGTTTTTTTTTTAATTTCAATATTATTAAGTATATTTATAGTAAAGTGTTTTAAGATTTTTTTAAAATCTAAGTGTTTTGTACTTGGTGTTTCAGAGGAAATAAATATTTGGAAATGTATTCCGTAAGCGGAAACTGTTTTGAAATTGTTTTCAAATGAGTTTTGAAAATTCGGAATTATATCTTGGAAAGATATTTGGGCAAATAAATAATGTGGGAAATTATTTATTATGTGATGGTTGCTTGTGGATGTTAATTGATAGTTAAATAACCGACTATCAATATTGTCCAAATGCGCTGATCGTTTCGAAGAGACCGGGATCGAGTTTCCGTATACCGGGATTCTAGGTCTGGAGACTCGAATACCACTTCGATCCGGTTTGTACGTTTCGTGTAACGATTTCGGAGTCGAAGATGGAGCAGTGAAGTGCAAGGGTTAGTCGCTACTAATCCTGAGGATATTTCCAAAAATGGATGTAGTAGGAGTAGTGCCTTCGGTTCCGTTCAAACCCAGGACGGACTTGTATGGACGAATGCTTGCGAAACATCGTCAGCGGACGATGGGCATTCTAAGGGATATGTTCTCTAAAAGGTATCGTTTAGCCTCGAACCTCATCAACCGGGAATGACTGAAAATCAGGGGTTATGCAGCAAGGCTTCGTGGGTAGCTTCCACTGGAGGGTAAGGTCATCCCTGTCTAGATGTCCCTTTTTATTTCGGCTTAGTGGTGCGGTTGCTGATCCCAACCGTGGGGTGATTTTATTCGGGATCATCCAGTAAGGGATGGTTCCGGCCTTGTGTTGCAGGGGAGCGGGCGTACTCCTCGGTACGGTGATCTAGGCCACGTACTGTGATAGGTGGTACCCCAGTGCCTAGTCATTCGTTGGAAATCCATTTTTCCTACGTGCCTTGTACGGTATTTGTTTGTATTACCCACTTTTGTGGCTAGTATGCTGGAATTTAATAATGTAACAATTTCAGCTATTTTAATAAGTATGTGTATATAGACACTATTATAATATCAGAGGAATTTGATAAAAAGTGTTTTAGCTATCGTAAGGTAAAAACCCGACATGTTTATTTGTGGCGTGGTCTTACGAGATGCTTTTGTTTTCAAAGGGTTTGAAACTTTAATAATCAATTGAGTGTGATTTTCTCACGCTGGTATTCCAGACTGACTCGGGTATTGTTTTATATGATGCTCGGGTCAGACCGAGTATTATAGATTACAGGAAATGATGCTATGGAGCTGGATGGCGATACGTACTTTCGTATTTGAGTTATATATTCCGCTGTGTATTCAGATTGTGAGGACAAGTTATGATTACTGTCCAGTTGTATGATATTGATGTGATGTACTCTGATGATGTATTTGGATGATGTATATGTAAACAGAAATAGATTTCTTTTTGTGTAAAGATCTGTTATTACCTATTATATTTTATTCCACTGCGTATGTGAGATTCTGTTGTTGTTTTCTATTTTTCTTCTTCTTCTACCTCTTTTTTTTTTACCCAAATGGTCCGGTTTTTCGTGTTAGAAAAACTCGGGTTGTTACAAAGACCGTCAATAAAGTCCATGGAAATTTGATCCCACTTCCATATTGGAATTTCCAATGGTTGCAATAACCCACCGGGCCTTTGATGCTCGGCCTTGACAAGTTGGCAAGTCATGCAACGCTTAACAAAGTTAGCAATATCAGATTTCATTCCCTCCCAATAATAAAGTCACTTCATATCCGCGTACATTTTACTACTACCGGGATGAATGGTAAATTTAGAACGATGAGAATCTTCTAAAATGTCTTTACGAAGATCAATGATATTTGGTACAATAAGTCTACCAAATTTTCGAATATCGCCACGAGCATCAATATCAAAGTCTTTCAAACCTTCAATATCAATTTTATCCCTACAACTTTGGCCAAGAAGAACCAATTCGGGATCATGCATTTGAGCTTCAAGAATGCGGTCTAAAAGAGAAGGATGAGCCTCAAGGCTACACAAAACAAGAGATGAACATAAATCGGATTCACGATCTCGAATCTCACAAGTGGATAAAGTCTCGAGATCATTCCATTCGGATACCATCTTGGAAACAACCGCTTGTTGCTTACGACTAAGGGCATCGGCAATAAGATTTCCTTTCCCAGGAGTATAAAGAATATCAAGATCGTAAGATGCAAGAAACTCGAGCCAACGTTGTTGACGCAAGTTAAGCTCCTTTTGAGAAAATAAATACTTTAAAGATTTGTGATCGGTGTAGAGAACAAATTTCTCTCCCAGAAGATAATGACGCCAAATTCTAAGGGCGAAAACAATAGCCGCAAGCTCTAAATCATGAGTGGCATATCTAGTCTTGGCAGGCTTTAATTGTCTAGAAGCATAAGCGATAACACATTCCTTTTGCATAAGAACGGCACCCAAACCAACACGACTAGCATCAGTATAAACAATAAAATCTTGGTTCCCATCGGGAATCACAAGAATAGGAGCATTGGAAAGAAGTTCTTTTAATTTTTGAAATGAAGCTTCACATTTGTCTGACCAAATGTACTTAACTCCCTTCTTTGTCAAACTAGTGAGAGGCATGGAAATTTTAGAGAAGTCTTTTATGAATCGACGGTAATAGCCCGCCAATCCGAGAAAGCTACGAATTTCCGTCACACTCTCCGATCTCTTCCAATTTTGAATCGCTTCAATCTTTGAAGGATCCACGGAAATTCCGGATTCAGAAATAATATCCCCCAAAAATTTCACACGAGATTGCCAAAAGTGGCATTTAGAAAATTTTGCTTTCAATTGGTTACTCCTAAGAGTTTCCAACACAATCCGAAGATGTTTTTCATGCTCCTCTTCGGTTTTAGAATAAATAAGAATATCATCGATAAAGATGAGAACAAATCGGTCGAGGAAGTCTTTGAAAACTCGATTCATAAGGTCAGCAAAATACGCTGGAGCATTCTTCAAACCAAATGGCATAACAAGCCATTCATAAGATCCATAACGAGTTCGGAAAGATGTCAGAGGAATGTTATCCTCTGCGATACGGAGCTGATGAAAACCGGTTGCTAAGTCTAACTGTGAAAAGACTTTAGCACCACTAAGTTGATCGAATAAATCATCAATCCGCGGCAAGGGATATTTATTCTTAATGGTGAGATCATTAAGCTTGCGGTAGTCAACGCAAATCCTAAGTGTACCATCAGATTTCTTTACAAAAATAGCTGAAGCTCCCCATGGAGAGGAACTAGATTGAATAAATTGCTTCGCTTCCAATTCGGATAATTGTTTGCGCATCTCCTCATTTTCTTTGTTGGATATACGATAAGGAGGACGAGTGATAGGTAGAGCTCCAGGAATGAGATTAATTCAGAACTCAATTGCTCGCTTAGGTGGTAATCCTAGAACGGGCTCAAATATGTCAAGGAATTCACGAACAATGTGAATGAGAGAAATAACATCTTCCTCATCATCATCATCGTCATCACGAGGATTTAGAGAATACAGAGATGCTTTCGAATTGGAATCTAAGTCTTTCAGAACGAGGGAAATCAGCTTAACAGATTGCGGATGCTGAAGATATATAGTCCGCTTAGGACATAGGATATGGGCTTCATAACGGTTAAGCCAATCCATTCCCAAAATCATTCCGAAACCAAGGTAACGCATAACATGCAAATCGGCACGGAAAGAGAAATCACATAAAATAATTTCGACATCTTTACATAATAAACTGAGTGTTGCGGATCCACCAATCGGATTCGCAATTCTCAAAGAAGTCATCAAGCCAATAACGTCCAAATACAAAGCATCAACAAGTTCTTTAGATATAAAAGAGTGAGATGCACCCGTATCAAAAAAAAACTCGAATAGGAAATTCACGAAATATAATAATGCCATCAAGGATAGAATGAGAAATACCTTGACCACGAGAAGTGTTAGCAGGGGCTTGTACAACATTTAGCTTGCCCTCCTTCTTGCCTTGAAGTTTGGGACACGAAGATAAGGTATGACCCGAACTCTTGCAATAGCGGCAAGAAAGAGACTTCGGGCACTTGTTTGCATAGTGGTCCTTAGAACCACAATTGTAGCATTCTCCACGACGAGATGTAGGAGTACTTTCTACCAGTGTTGCTTACTTTCCCTTCTTGTTGGGATTAGGCTTGAATTTAAAAGGTCTCTTCTTGTTGATGTTGGGTTTGACCTCAGCATCACTATCTTTATCAGCCTCTTTGAGACGAAGAGCAATATCAACAAGTTGATCAAAAGAAACTTCTGATTTCAAAAGTAATGGCTTTTTAAGGCTCTTGTTCAAGCCATAAAAAAATCTCTGTTTTTTCTTCAATGGGGTATTAATGTACTCGACCCCATATTTAGATAGAGATTTGAAAGAAGCGACATAGTCGGTCACGGAAGATTCACCTTGAACAAGGTCAATAAATCATCGAGCTAAAGATACTTTCTCAGCTTCCAGCACGAATTTCAACTCGAACCTTTCCCGGAATTGCTCCCAAGTAAGGTCCGCTTCAATAATTTCAGAGATCATAAGCTCGTACCAGTCTAATGCTCTTTCTTAGAGCATACTTGAAGCCACTTGGACTCGATGAAGATCAATAAGATTCATGCGATAAAAGATGTGGTCGCATGTTCGAAGCCAAGCCTGGACTTCTATAACGCTCTCGGAACCTTTGAATGGCTTTCCACCCAAATTGGCGTAATCACTGCACAAGCGTGCAAACCTAGATTTAGGATGGGTGGGCTCAGGAATAGATCCGACAGCTTGAGCATTTCTCACAAGGTCAAGAAGTTGTTGAGCAGACATAAATACTCCATCCTGGGGAGTAGCACTAGATTGACCGGCGCTGGGACGGCCAGGTCTAACCATTTCTTTTCTTTAAGAAATAAAGAAAAGAGAGAAAGGTTAATCTCAGAATGAATATCAAACAAACTTGATTGATAAAACAAGGCATCATAAAAAGAAATAGGATAGAACAGTACGATGGCTCGAATTAAATCCTATGGCATGATTCCTAAGAAAGACTTAGGACAATGATCCTTGCTAGATTATTCTACATTGTTCCCAAGTTTGGCTCCGATACCAAGCTGTGACGCCCCACCTCTATACTCACGCTAGACAAGAACACTACTAGGTAATGCTATCGACCAGCGCGAAGAATAAGGCTGTTGAGGAGTGACCATCTGTGCAATTGCCTTGTGCGAGCACCGATATGTCAGATAGTATAACATGCATTTCATTTCAAGACGAAATCTGACATACTGATACAAACTCAAAGCTTCCACACAGTGGCTATGAGGCCTTCGGAAACAAATATAGAAATAAACATAACACAAATCAGTCACAGACATTCATATCACAAAGGCGGAAATAGATAAGAATATATAACACAAAAAGGTGTACATCAGAGTAGTGGTCATATAAGATCCACAATATCACAAAAGAATAGATACAAGTGCTAGACAAAAGAATAAGTATACATCATGGAGTCTATATCTCAAATGTATTACAACAAAAACTACAAATGTAATGCAGTTAGGCAAAAGTCAGAGGATGATCCCAGATAAAGAGTCAAGCAGAAGCACCTATAACATCTCGGTCTGACCCGAGTATTATTTAATAAGAAAATAATAAACGGATCAGTCTAGCTATAAATATCAGATAAAGGAATGAGATATAAGCAGAGATATAATAAGAATGTATGATAACTACAATGTCATACTAGAACAAATATGATATAAAACAACAACAAAATCATACGATATCTCAAAGATCTCAAAGCACCAAAAAGAATATCATATTCTTTATTTTATTCACCAAACTACAAATATTGACAAACATATTAGTGCCAATCGCAAAAGTTGGTGAAACACAAATTCTAGAAATCATCAATTAGAAATCCAGAAATCACAAAAAGGGGGGAGGCCTATCACAAACAAGAGCATGAAAACTCACCAACACGTGTATCACAAATGGAACGCTATTCCATGGTTGTTAACCATAAATTTTGAGCCGATGCTCCACAAATGGTCCGAAGACCACGGGTCGCTACCCCGCCAAATTGAACCGAAGTTCCACAAAACGGGGTTTAGTCTCCCTCGCAGACAAATAGACATCACACATCGCTAGTCTAAATCACAAAATGATCATCATCGATCAATAAAAAATATGAATTACACTAAGCCAGTAAATATAAGAGTTTAGCTTCATGTCCCATAACCACTAGCTTAACTTAAATATTTACGAACAAATTGTAGATTTCCACTCAAAAATTGTCACAAGATTTTCAATCGAACAAGTCCATAAATTAACCGATGAAGTAAACACAAACGTTTCATACCACTTGTTTTGCTAAGCCGTTTAATTAGATTTTCTCATACGAATGAGGTAAAGGTTTGTATATACTAATAGATTAGAAAATGGTTTTATAAACGAACTTTGTATTAAAAATAGAGTTGAAATCATTTTAGTAAAAGAGTTTGAATATTTACTACTAGTATAGAAACCTTTGTAATTTAAAGTGACAAGTCACAGAGATGATTGTAGAAACAATCAACCATCAAAAATTCACATACGAAGACGTGAATCAAATCCAGATAAATCGATACCGAATCCATCAAAATGGATAACCACAAAAATCCCGAATAAGAAGTCATCAGAGAATATAATAAACGATAACGACAAATCGGAAACCACGAATCGATAATAATTGAAAGGCATAAACAAAATACTCAATTTTGCTAAGGCAAACAGGTCATTCGACTGAACTGTTGGAACCTCCATTCTATGGTTTCGATGACAACAACTATACAATATTATATATATACATATATATTTACATATGCAGGTATTCAAGATATTCATCATGTCAAAGAGCTATGATTTGAAGATTACAAGGAGATTATTCTGTAAACAAATGTGTAAGTAGTATATAGAATTATCGTACAATCTCCAATGGAGTGACACGCACAACGCATTATAAATACTGGAAATAACATACTCCAGACGTCTACCGTATATACTCAGACGTCTCAGTAAGTTTTAGGAAATTCTCTGAAACAAACTCCAGACGTCTGAGCTTTCCTGCAAACGTCTGGTGACGAACATTTTTCATGTTCTGGGTCAGCCTAGCCCCTTTGGAGCAAGTTCGATACACGACAGAAGTGACGAATTGAGCAACTTCGACTGAGGATTTACGCCTTTCAACAACCCAGCCTTGTATGGCCCTCCGAAACGCTCCACTAACGTGTTCAAACATCAAAGGTTGGATTTTTAGCAAATTGGATTCCAAAAACCAAAAATTCAACAATTCACCAATTCAATCCAAATCGAAAGCAAATGAACATGAATTATTGTTAGGAATTCATACCCAACAACAACAATATCTATAGAAATAGAGGTGAGTTCAAAAACTCACTTTTAAACCCAAAACGATGAAGGAGAAGCTCGAAAGCAAAGGGAGATCAACTACACCTCAACTCCAACCCTAGAAGCTTGAATCTAAGCTCAAAGGAAGAACATTTCCAAAGTTAGGTTTAGGAAATTTCTGAAATTAAAGAGAGATTGAGTTGGAGAAGAAGATGGAGATACTTACCAAAGCTTCTCTTTGAATTTGGAGCAAGAATTTGTATTTGCTAAAGAAACTAGGGTTTAGGATTTTAATTTCACATCCCCACCACCATTTTTGCTAAAGCTTAAGTTGTAGGAAATATTATGAAGTAAGGAAGAGGAGTGGAGTGGAGTTGGGTTGATATGTTGGGTAAATGGGCTGAACCCCAAACCCAAAACCCTAAGTGAAAAGGTCGAAATTCTAGCTAGCTCCAATCATATCAATGTTTATACTTAAAAAAGTCGCAAATGTCGTTTTGGACTCAATGGAAGTGATCTTGAGTCCCAATTCGACTGTTTGCAAAAAGTAGCTTTTCGGACTTTAATCCGATGAATGATTCTATATTTAAATAAAATATTTAAATATTTAAAACTTCAAAATATGCGGGTTGTTACAACGTTGAACCCTCCGACCATTTTTGTCGTGATCGTTAACCTCTCCACTACCTCCAGCAGTGGTCCCGACCTTCCTCATTACTCCGATCACCAGTAAATGCTCGAAACCCAAATAACGTTCATCTCTCGATAATTCTCAAATTACAACACTAAAAATCACGATTCTTTCTCTAAAAATCATGGTTTTTGAAGCTTAAACGGATTATATTCATGAATCCACCAATTATTCAAGTTGGAATTTTGATATATTCAAGTTTTTTACTGTAATGCTTACATCCTGGTTAAAACTGTCTTCAATTCCTATTTAAATTATTTTTAAAATTTAAATCTTGTTGTTTCTAACAATTTTTGTTTAAACATCAAGACATATAACAGATCAGGGAAAGAGCAGTAATTTTTTTTGAATCTTTTAAAACTTGAGAACTAGGAATAGAGCAACATAATCATTTCAGACATGCACACAATCATTCACATAAATATATACATGTATTCCTGTTTAGACAATCCTGCAAACATTATCATAATTTACTTTAAGTAATTACTGCATGCATCTAGATTTTAAATAGATTTAAAATCCTTAAATAAAATTTGTTTACTCACAGTTATAAAGAAAATGAGCACTGCTACTTTCCCTCTGCTTCAGGCTTTTTGCCTTTGATCTCCTTTTGTTTGCTAAATGACAGATCTTTGGCTTTGATTCTTCTTAAGTTTGAAAAAGGTAGTGTTGTTTCCCTGTATATCTTTAGTTTTGTTCGAATTGATGAAAAAAAATGAGGCAGATGTAGAGGCATATAAAGAAGTAGGCTGTCTTCTACAGCAAGCTTCTTTCCTCTTTCTTTTTTTATTATTTTAATTTGTAAACATGAAAATCTGATTTAGACAAGGTGATTTGAAGTTTTGGGGCTGATATGATATATGGTATACTTGAACATTAAATGCCTGGCCTTTATGAAATTTTTTTGTCTGCTTGAGTTGAATCTTTGCCTCTCTTTTTGTTTACATGTACATTCGTGTACATTATTTTTTTATGTATACAATATTTTTATATACATTTTTTCCCATGTCTGTAAAACTCTTGCCTGAACCTTTTGCATTTATCCTTGCCACTATTTCATATGCATATACATTTATCTATGCATATTTTGTCATTATGTATGTACACATATGTATTTCTTCACATAATTCCCTATCTACATATTTATTTTCTTACATATCATTTACACATACTTTAATATACATCGCTTATGTATATTTTTTTAGCAAAGGCTAGCGGGGTTAACAGGGCCCCTACCTGATTTTATTGCCAAGAAAACAATAAAATACAATACTTTCCCAAAGGAAAACAAGCACAATAGTAGAAAATAGAAAAAAACACACGGGGATAAAAAACAGCTGGGAAAAAAAACACAAAACAAGGCAGAACACAACAGATGAAAACACCGAGATAACACCAACTATCTCCAAGCATCCATGTTATTCACCGTAAAATTGGATTGCATCTTCAATGCTTTGTATATTTCATTCTTCAAAACCTTCCATAACACCTGCTCATCTCTCCTCTTCTTTTCAAAACATATCATGTTCCTTTCATACCACACCACTGCCAGATACTTCTTCAAGCAGATCGTCAAATAGTTTCAACACCTGCTCATCTCTCCAAGCTTATGTATATTTTGTTATTGCATATACGTATAGTTCACAGTTACACAAATTTTCATCTATATTACTCCATATGGCATACATTCAAATATTTGCATATTTAAGTACTTATATATATATATATTGTCTAGCATCATAAAGTTTTATACATATTTGTATATACATTATTGGATATTATATCTTAATTTTAAATGGTGGGGCATATATATATTATTTATTTTCTATAAGATTCATCATATAATTTTTTTCCGAAATTCTATAAAGCAATATCTAATATGGTTTTAAAATTAACTTGTATCCCAATATTTTAGATATCAGAAATTCATTTGTTTAATCTATTAATATTCCCATAATTTAAACCAGTTCATTACCCAATTATCTGACGTTGAAAATCCGGGTCATCGCATCTTCTCTCCATTGTCCATTGAAAATGGGGGAAGGTACACTCTTGTTAAGGCCTCCGATGATCGAGATTGTTTGCCATCCAGGTAGGTCTTTCAATAGCCGACATTTGATCCAAGGGCCGCAAAAAATTAGCTTGTGTTACATCCATTGCCTAATTTCCTTTTGATTAGGCCTTTTGATTGTGATCTTGTCTTAAGAAACGGTTTCCATGTATATGATGAATTATGATCATCAACAATAATGAATTATTTTTTGCAATATCTTTTTCTCATCCACCAAGCCCATAAGCATTCCCCTTGCAAGTATCTCCATATGAATTTTAAAGAGACTACGTTCATTATCTCCTCAATTTTCCTTATGCCCACACCCCCATCATTTTTCATACGATACATATCCTTCTAACTCATGTTGTTATGCTTATTCTTCCACACAAACTTAGAGCAAGTAGAATTTATTTTGGTGATGATTGATGTTGGTAATTGACAGAATTGAACCCAAAACATGATTATTGGATAGTCTCTATTTTGATTAGTTCAATTCTACCAGATACATTCAACATTCTATTTTTCCAATAATTAATTTTTTTTTATTCTACCTAACAGCACACCAAAATCTTTGGATTTTAGTATACTATGAGATAATGGAATTAACAAATATGTGATTGGGAGATTCCCTGATTGGACTTTGAGGATGTTTTTGATGTGATCCGTTTCTTTAGCGCCTTCGCTAAAAAACATGGTAGTTTTATATTCGTTCATTTCTAGACCCGTCAATTCCTAAATGATGTGAAAGACATTTGCAATAGTTTCTCCATTTTCAGTACTAGCTTTTGAGAAAACTAAGATATCATCTGCTTATAGTAAATGAGTGTGAGCTGGTTTAACAGAAAGAACATGAGTGATGTTTCCTTCATAAAAGTCCATATCTAATAAAATGGTAAAATATTCCATTACAATTGCAAAAAGAAAATGAGACAATGGACCTTCTTACCTTATACCCCTGTTGCTATTAAATTAACCCAATGGGCTACCATTAATAGTATTGAAAAGGTGGTAGTGGATATACATTCTTATATCATATGTGCCAATTTTTCAAAGAAGTCCATGCACATCAATGCATGATATATGAATTCTTTACTGCTTTTGTCAAATGTCTTATGTAGACCCACCTTATACATATATTATTTAGTGTTTTTCTAATAAACATTCTCACCATTTCATATGCAAGCAGTTTTACATGATGAGTCTATTTGGGATGAAAGCGTTTTGTTTGTTGAAATTAAATTATTAAGGTATTGCTTCATCCTATTGCATAACAAGTTTGCCAAAGTTTTTTAAATCACATTACATAAAGAGATTGGTCTATAATCTGAAAGAGTTTGTGGATCTATCATTTTAGGAATTAAATAAATAAAAGTGTGATTAATCTCTATAATACTTTTACCTGATTGTGGAATGCCTAACATTGCTTGAAAGACATCATTTTTGATAAGATCCTATAGAAGCTTAAAAAACTTTGAGTTGAAACCGTTTGGGCTTGGAAAGTTGTTATCATCGATTTGATACTCCGCATCTTTGACTTTATTCATTTCGAAAGGTTCTATCTAATGACTTTCTGGCATTTTACGAAAGGAATTTTTAGAAGTAATTTGTGAAAAATCATGTTTTATACTAGGAGAGTTAAATATATTTGTAAAGTAATGTATCACTTCCATGTTTAATCTTTCATTGACATTGGTCCAGTTACCCTGTGCTTTCATCATCATC
Source organism: Allium fistulosum (assembly GCA_030737815.1). Taxonomy (NCBI): domain Eukaryota; kingdom Viridiplantae; phylum Streptophyta; class Magnoliopsida; order Asparagales; family Amaryllidaceae; genus Allium; species Allium fistulosum. The sequence goes on from CM060903.1 coordinate 1,265,380,556, forward strand.
CTATATGTTGGGGTGGATTAGAAGTCAAAAAATTTAGCATAGAGAAAGTGATATGCTCTATCTCCTTGTGTAAGCTATTTGAATTTTGATTTTTGCAATTTTTCCATGGCTTGTTTGTGTAACAAGTTGTTCTACTTTTTGTCTCTACGAATTTACTACCCGAGCCTCATTTGGATAGTTGACCAATTGTGAATAAGATACGTTTAACTCCTTTCTAAGTGTCTCGGTAGGGTTTTGGTTGACTGAAAGTTCTTTGCTCCATATCTTCAAGCTTTCTTTTATTTTCTTTAGCTTTGACAAGAGTTGAAATAATGGATTACCGATATAAGTATTCTACCATTCATGTTTAACCGAAGCACAATACTCTCTATTTAGATGCCAAGAATTATTATATTTTAATGGATAGCTCTGACTAGTTTGGCCTTTTGGTGCAAAGTTAAAGATGATCGGTGTGTGGTCACTAGTGGAATGATTAACAAAGTAGACAGAAATGTAAGAGAATTTATCGTAGCATTAATTAACGAACAATCTATCTATCTTACTATGAACAGACATGTTGGCTCCTCCCCTCCATGTATAGTATTTCCATATACATGGAGGTTCATAGAAGTTTGCATTTCCCTTATTCAATAAAATCTTCATCCAGATATGAATTGAAGAATCCATTATTGATTCTATCCGAATACAAATTGAAGCATCCATTCTGATAACTTTTGTTCTAATAGTCCAACCATGAAGGCTTGTCTTTGTTTTAATGTTTGTGCAACATTAAGTTGTTTGGAAGGGGATTTAAACCCCTTACATTCAACACCATCATATTCATTAAACTAATTAAGATAGGTTGCTCCCTAAATCCAAATGAGAAGGTGCGCTTACATTTTCTATGTATATTTCATTTTGTTCATAATGATTTTAAATGTGAAACCGTCTTGTGCCATGCAAGGTTGTCGATCACATCCGCTGACTTTGTAGCCATGAATTCAAATGGTGTGTCCTCTTGACATTGCTTCCTACATTGTTTGACTCTGGAATGCGCACCAATGTTGGCCTCTGGCTGGTCATTGTAGAGATCAAATTATGTTGTTTGTCCTTATTTTTCCTCTATCGATGCTTCAGTAGTGTGATGGCTCATTAATTTCATGTATACGTTCAGATATGCTTATATTACCTTCAGGCTCCTATGTATGTTTTGCTGTAATTGTTGTAGGCTGAGAATTGTTATTTAAATCGAGACTGTGTTGCATCTTTGTGATAATCTGTTGTTGTGTTGTTTGTAGTTGAATTGAATCTGAGAACATTTGATTTGTGTCATCAGAATTTGAAAAAGTTTCATGAAATTCTAATTCAATTTCAGCATTACTATTATTTAGTTCTATTATGTTGTCTTGTTGTATAATTTAAGTTTCCTTTTGTATGCCTTTTGCACCATTTCCGAGGCATGTATTGTCCATTGTATGGTCAATTGAATTATTTTGTGGAACTTGTTCTTTTTTTTAGCATGTCGCAAGATTATTATGTGATAAGCAATGAACAAAAAATCACTATTTTGTAAAAATGACTCAGTAAGATAGTTCTTTCGATCCAAGTGATGATTGGAAAAAACCAATCTGACCTCATAGTCAATTTTCTTCCAAGTTGCTAAATCTCTTCTTTCTTTAAATCACCTTCATACCTTAGTATATGCAAGTCAAGACATTTGCTTAATGTCTTGAAATTATACAACATTAAATACTTCAACAATGATACTAACTCCACGTGCTTGTGAAGTCCTATAAACTAATGTATAGCTAAAGTTCCCTTATGTACATCACCAAATTCAAAAAACACTTTACATTGACAAGTGCAGTCATCCCCTATCGACGACTGTTTCGTACAGCTAATCTTTTGCTATTTAACCATTTTGGAAACTTTTCACCCAACTACACTCTCATGCTTCTCAACATCTAATGTAAGTGCACCCATCCCTTAGTGTAAACATATGTTGATTTCAAACAATATTTAATCACATATGTTTCAACAATTCAAAACAATACATTTAAACTTGCTATTTCCTCCAGAGTATAAATCTTCTTAGTACCATTTATCATAAAATTACTTTTTCTCTATTAGTTTTTTTTTCGAATCGATAATATACCTCAAAAATTCTTTATTTTCAATATATATAACTTTAAATGTCTCAAACATCATTATTTGATCCAAAAATAATATTTTTCATAAAATTTCCTTCAAAACAATAATATTATTATCACTTTACTAAATCGTTCATTTTTCTCAATCACGTTGTTATTATCTAATTCAAAAATAATAACTTTCTACATTAAATCCCAAATATTTTTTTACTGTTATATATATATCGAAAATAGCAACAATTTAACCTAAACATATTCATGAAAATATATCTTTATTTTTATTTTTTTTCAAAATACCTCTTATTTTTATTACTATGTAACAACCGATCTGCCGATCACGTTCCTAATTCATAATCCATAAACTTTATTTCTAACAAGTCCTTAGCACACTAGCCTATTGACTATTCTAGCTAATTCATCATAATCAATTCAAACTTTATATGTTGCGTAATTCTTTTCTAGTTCCGGTCAAATATCAACTGAAAATATCAGTAACTTTTCAATTTCAATTTTAAATCAAAATCTTTGATCTCAAATCTTATTCTTCACAAAACTAGTAAGATACAAAGGTCATAAAATTCTAAGTTATCTTACCAACTTTTAATTTTGAACATCACAAATTTTATCAAAAATAATTCCTTAAATTCTACATGAACAAATTTCCAAAAAAAATTACTTCAAACGTTTCATGTTAAACCATTCCATATAAAATCATAACCAATTTTATTTTAATTTAACCATTTCAAATCAGTTTATAAATCCAAAGATAATAATAATACAATTTCAATTTCCAAAGTTGATTTCTTTTCAATAATTCTTTAAAATTATTTAACTTCCAAATCTCAATTCTTTATAGCTTTACTAATTCAATATTAGTTAATCAAAATATAGTTATATCCAAAATAACTTTGGTTATTTTCTAAAATACTCATACTTCATTTTTACAACACTATTTCATATAATCTATAACAATTTTAGTGTAATTTTATTTTATAATTATCCAATTTCTAACACCTTTGGACAATACATCATGTACATACATAAAAACATATTTATAATCATTTTAGTTTAAAATCTCTTTTGCTAGGGTGCTAGTCGAAATGAACAACTACTTTAAATTTCCAGTAGAAGTAGCTATAGTTATTAAAAATAATGAAGTATTTATGCAACCGGTTGAGTACGAGTGGAGATCAACGGTTTGCCAAAACTATAATTGTTTTGAGCACCCGATGAAATTTTGTGCTTTTGAAAAAGTATGGTTACCCAAAGCAATGGTAGAAAAGTGCCTCAAACGATTGCATGGATACAATAACTCAACTAACTCTAAACAGGTGCATCATAAATAAAACTTAATTGGAAACAGCTTATCTTTTCAATGCCCGAAGCACGTGAAAAATAGGTGAAAACGCACAACCTAGTTTATGAGTCCATTATAGTAATTTTTGTTCATCGAAAATAAGGCATTATCTTTATGTGATATCTCCAAACAGTGATGGAGTATAGGGTTCGCCTACATACCCTAAATGTTAGTCCATTTAGAGGGGAACACCGTCCGCTATCACGTTGCCATGCCTATAAGCTTAAAGACCGAGATTAGTGGTGTATGCAAAAGATACGTAGGGGTTTTTCTATTTGTTGAGGATGAAGAAGCCAATGACAGAGTATGTTAAATGGTATTTGAAGATGGTGATATGCCAGTGGTGCAGTCTATTTAAATTAATGTTATGATTAGACATTATATGGTTAGAGACATCTCAATGATAAGTAAAAGAATGAAAACCAATAGGATGGACATGAGTAGAGATTTCACAGTGGTAACTTGGTAAACAACATACTCGCTATTGACATATATTATGGGGGAAGCTAGCGTCATAAGTTGTAGGGCCTTCCTCAATTGCATAGAGAGTAGGAAATCGGCACGTTTGAGCGAGCTTCTAGAAAAGTTGGTGGGCGTTCATTGTTTTCTGTATATCACATCTACGAACGTACGTTGACAATTTAGCGGTTATGGTAGAGCCTAGACAGCTTGTGAGGTAAATGTAGAGACAGAGTCTGGATTACTCTGCAGGTGTATTCACACCTTAAGACTAGATGTGATATGGCATAAAAACGAAGAAATGAAATTATTCCAAGTACAGCAAAAATAAGGTTTCGATAGGAATACGTGGGAACTTGAGGAGAGAATCCGATTTTTACATCACGGGTTGTCTTTTAATAATTTCCTCTTTTAGTTAATTTGTATGTTAGTTTGCTCATTAGATCATTTTTTGTTTGCATGGTTGCTTTAGCTAGCTAGTTGATATAGGCATGGATGTATGGATGCTATGATTGGTTGTATGCACATACATCCTTATAATGTGGTTTGGCTGCTATGGTAGCTTTCTTCATGTTATGCCAGCTTAGTTTAAACCGTGTTGGCTTATACGTATATACATTCCAACATAGCATAGGTAACTATAGTTAGGTGTTCTAATTTATATTAGATTATTTTATATATGCAATTTATTGTTTTTTATATGTGCTTTTACTAATTGTGCTTATGGACGTGATTGTTTATTTTGACTTTGATATGGAGTTTCATATGGATGTAGGGATGCGCATACATATAGAAATATACATACATAAATACATATATATATATATATATATATTAGGATGTTTGCACACATATTGGTTATAGTGCATGTGCATTCATATAGGAGCGGTGTTTCAAATCTCGAATATCTCAGCCGATATTTTGGTTGAAGGCTCCCCAAAACGAAACAGAAGACATCGGTTGATATCTCGTCTTAAATATATCGGTCGAAATTTACATATATCGGTCGATATTTAGGCCAAAGTTATATTTCGAGATATCGTTCGATTTAATGATTTTTTTAAATTAGGCCATCTCGACCCATCACCAAAAATTGAGCTCAGCCCTTTTCTCTTTTAATTAATTCTAGTTGTACTTCTAAACCGCATTCTCCATTGTTCCTTTAACAAATCACGTTTCAAAATCGACCATTCTCCTCTAAAAATTCAAACTTACTTCCATAGCTTGCACTCGCTTCCAATAACTATGCACTCGCTTCCAACAATTCGCGCTCGCTTCTGGAAATCTACAGCTTCGCCGTCGACCATTCTCTCTACACGTATATAAATTAAGGTTTTTTTTATTTTAGTGAAATTCAATTTTTCATGAACTTAAGGAGGTGTTCTTACTTACAGTAATAGTTTTTATAATAAGTTTAGTTTGCTTTCATTTTTCAAGTTATTACAATAAAAGTTTACAAATTTTTAGTGAAGTTGAGTTGAAGTCAATCTGCAAGTGGACTTGATTATAGTGGGTTAGGAAGTGGTTGTTAGTTTACTAAGATCAGATAAAAAATGATTACCATATTTTATTTGCTGCAAATATTCAGTAGACTATAAAACATTTTCATAAGTGATTTTACTGGTTAATAAGCGTTGAGATGAAAGAAAATGATTATTAGTGATAAGTTTACATTTACAATGATATGTAGTAATTCAGTGAATATTTAGTAAGCATAATTTTTATTTATTTCAGTATATATAAATATTTTTGTGTAATCAAATTAATTTTAAACATAACATACACTCAGAGATAGTCCCGAGATGAACTTAAAGCTTCGAGATGTAAATTCGATATTGACGCTCAAGATACACACGTCTCATCCAAGAACTCCCCCGATACGAGACCGAGTCATTAAAATCTTCGAGACGAAACACGACCGATATCCGAGATTTAAAAACTTGTATAGGAGGCCAATTAAGTTGCATTTGCATGCATCTCATATCATATCATCCTATTTTATCTGTCATATGTATTATATGCTCCGGGTTGTGTTTTTTCTTGTGATGTATGAGGATGCTAGATGGATATAGCTATGTTTGTTTTATATGTTTGTAGGTTATAAAGCAAGTTGCATTGTCCACCTCGTGGAATTTCAGGGATGAAACTCATTAAGGGAGAAGAATGCAACAGCCCGTGATTTTAAGAAATCACATGATTAAATTAAAAAGGGTAAATCATAATATTTCATAAATGGCAAAATAGTGAATTTTTATAGAAGTTGGAATTAGGCTTTGGGACCTATCCATCGTGTTTGAAATGCATTTTACACTTAGAAAGTATATATAACTTACTGAATTTGATTAAATGAGTTAGAAATTAGAAGAAGTTAAACTCAGTGACTTTTTCATAATATAATAATTATAATATTTTAGGCTAAATATGTGTTATTTCCAACCCATAAATAGAAGTGCAATTCCTATTTTCTAATCCTATTTTAGTCTAAACATCTTACCACTAATCTTCATCAAATCCTTAGCAAATTCAAAACAAAAATCTCATTTTTAATGGCTTCATTTCTTCTTCCTCTTCCCTCTTATCTACCAAACTTTTAAAATTCATAACTTCTCAATTTCTAAATGAATTTCGATGAAACCAACAACAAATTGAAGGATGCAAAGAATACTATGATATCATATCATTTTTGAGGTGGAATTTGTGAGATCTGAGTGTAGAAGACTCATACCGTGAAGAACAACGATGAAATTTTGTACACTATTTTCGTCCTTCTCTATCAAACTTTAAAATAGTGTTTCTCTGTCGTCTCTTAATGGATTTTGACGACCTACCTATAAAATCGACCGTAGAGATGAGTGTTATGATTTGGTAAAGGAATATTGGCGAATTTCTGAGGTTTCAAGGAGCAAATGACACATGACATCGGAGAAAGTGTTGAGTTCTTCATTCGAAAGTTTCGTTGAGTAGTACTCTTCCTATTTGTGTATATATTTATAAGACGTAATAATTCACCCACTTATGGTCTTAAATCAAATAATAAATGATGAAATTGAGAAAAAAAATAACTTTTTTATATACATGATTAGGATGTAGTATGTCATGACCAAATAATTGAAAAAACAATTTTTATTATAAATAGATAAAGTTTGATCTCTCCCTAATGAAACAGCATAAAATACAAAAGTACTTCAAATTATACATATTATATATCAAAATTGTCTTTGTCAATGACACAAATCCATTAGTGGTGTTCGTTCAATGATATAAATTAATATTATTTAATTAAATTATCTAATAAATAACAAAAATGCTTTGAACTTTAAATGCTTATATTGCTTGCATACAACATTAGTTTCATGTCGTTCACAACGTCGGGACCATGGTGAGACAAAGAACATTTTAGTATATTGATTGTTGTGTTTTGACACACTTCTGAAACGTGCATTGTTTTGGTAGATTCGTTATATGTTGTTCGATATGATGATAGTGGGATGAAACATTTTGTTTCTCGATAGTGAGTCACTTACGATTTGGCGATAGCGGGCTGAGATATTTTGTTCCTCAATATTAAGTCACTTACGATTTGGCGATAGTGGGCAGAGGCATTTTGTTACTCAGTAGCGAGTCATGTATGATTTGGCATTAATGGGCTAAGATATGAAGTTCCTTAGTAGCGATTCGCTTACGATTTGATGATGTGGTACACTCAGAGGAGTTGAGCCTTGGTGTTCGATGTGACGATAGCGGACTGATACATATAGTTCCTCGGTAGCAATACGATATGGCGATAGTGGAGCGAGACATTTTGTTATTCAGTAGCGAGTCGCTTACGATGTGAGGATAGTGGGTGTAGATATATAGCTCCTTAATGGCGAGTCGCTTATGATTTGGCAATAGTAGGTTGAGACAAATAGTTCCTCGACAGCAGGTCGCATGCATTTTCAAAGATAATAAGTTGGAACTTCTGGCTCAATCATGTCGTTGTCGGTCTTCGGCATGCAAGTTGAGAATTTAGGCGTGATCATGTGCATATGATTAGACATAGGATATAATTTAGTGAGACCTTAACATATGATGTCACTATAGTATTATATTGTGTTTGGCAGACTTGTTCGGTGAAGACGACACAGGTTATGGTTTGGTTTTCGAGCATAATGTTCTTTTACTAGCTTATTAGTATTATACACTATATGATGCAATTCACTCACCAGACATATGTTTGACCCCCTTTGTAATTTTTTCCTTTTTAGTTATATTCTGATAAGTCGATAGAAAGGACTGGTAGTGACTTGGAGGCATGATGGTGCAACAGAGACATGCATTCGTTTATCTATTAGCTATCTGCTGTTTATTTGATATTTTTCCAGGTATTCAGATTCTTTATTTATTTTCCATGTTTAGAGATATTTTGTAACTGAAGACTATTAGTCATAGTTTATTTTATTTATCTAGGATTATGGTATTTTTCAGTACTATATTTTATCCCTTCTGCTGTGAATTTTAAAAAGTGTATAATATTGTAGATAACTCTTTGATATGTTTTATATTTTATCTCAATATGATTCGCTGTTTGCGAGGTCAGTGATGCCCACGATATATTATACATGAATCGAGGTGTCTTAGATGGTGGGTTGTTATAAATTTTGGGTTTGATTGAGATAGGGTTTCTGTCTTTTGAGAGAGGAAGAATATGTAGTTGGGAAAATGATTTTAAAATTTTAAAATGAAGGAACGACTTAGTATAAATAGGAAAGTTTCCGTTCAATTTTTGCTGACTCGACCCAAATTTAAAATTTAAATTCCAATGTACAAAAATGTTCATAACTTAATCACGGACTCTGATTTAGACAAACTAGCATACGAAGCGCATTAGAAAAACGAAACGACCGCAATAACGTTAATTTCGTTTCCAAATTCAAGAGTTTCAAAAAACAATGATATTGATCTTCAGGTTTAAATTATTAAGTTTATTTTATTACTTATATTATAGGAAAATACGGATTATTACACGATCCCCTCTCGATCCAACCAAACCATCCTTCGTTGCACCTAATCTTGCATTACATTTGCTGGATTTCCTTCTCCGTCGACCACAACACCTCCCTCTCCATTGAAAACCCAAGTCAATCTTCTCATCTTACATTCCACCAGAATGGAGCCTTCATCATCTATCACCCTCCTCTTCTGACCCGGAGGTCTATCAAAGGAGTCAGGATTAAAAATAGATATTGGATTGGTATTAGGGTTAGGTTTTTATTTTCCACCATTGGGTTGAGGATTCAAGTATTTTTCCCAAATGTGAACATCAAAACTAATAGTTAAAGGTGGAACCAAAATTTAATTTAGATCTCCAAATCAATAGTCTATGACCAACTGCGCTAGTGCCATTAGCAAAAACGATGCAATTCTAAATTAATAGTTGAGTATTCCATCTTGGTTTCCAAACATCGAAAGGAAAGCATAAACAATAACTAGTATTCATTCGGTAGAAAACAACAAGAAGAGAAAATAAATGTTGAAGCAAGTAGCAAGGTTATGTTAACCTTGCTATAATATAGGATGGATTATTCCTAAACCATGCTACCTTGTAGTGCAATTTGCACCAAAATCATGCTAAAGGGTAGCATGGTTCTTCATCTTATTGTCGTTCTTACGAAATCCTACTTTCTTATTCCCAACCTTTTTTGGATTTTTGCATATTCAAGGATAATCCGGAATAAATCAAGATGAAAAAGTGAATTTAAGAAGTATTAATTATTTTAGAGAAAAAAGCACAATTGAATGTCGAAATAGAACCGACCTTCACATTTTAAAATATTTTAGATTGTTAAATCAAACTGCATAACTCATTAAGGGTCCTTTTGCAGCCATTTTGTTTCGTTTATATTCGTGTCGCGTCCAACACGTTTGACGCATCATGAGAGTGACCAACGCATTTACTCTACTTAGCTGAACCGGTGAAAAGGAACTGTTGGCGTCAGACGCAACAGTTCATTAGCCAACGGTTCACCATTTAGTTCTCTAGTTTATTCATTTCCCCTCTTCATCTCTTCAGCAACTTCTCCCTAAACCCCTAAATTTGAAAATTTAAACCTTTGAAACACCTAAAAGATCATCTACTTCAGGTAACTAATTTCAGAAGCATATTTCTTATGATTTTATCTATAATATCTTTTTTTGCATTTTTTTCTAGAATATTTACCGATGAACCGTCTCGCTCTTCTACCATAAACATTATGGATTGTACCCCTGAATGGAAGTTGACATTCATATATATATATATATATATATATATATATTAGATATGACAACATTGATTCTCGTTCTTGGCGTGTAGGATATTGATATGAGAAGATTGTTACTGCGTTAAATACACAAATGGAGATGAAAAAAAATGTGACAACCTAAAACCCTCCTTAAACCCTTGGAACCTTTTGCTACATGATGAAGGAAGGTATTAAAATTGTGGAGAAAGACACAGTTGACAGAGACGATGATCGATAGAATACGACAGCTAAGAGATATAAAAGATTCAAATTTTCCTTGCATTCGAAGTTTAGGGAGTTGAACTAAATGTTTGACGGTTGTATCAAAATTCCATCGTGTAAGTACATAATGCCAGAGGATCCCCTACCCACTTCAATACACATATGGACATGGATCTTTTTAAAGACAACGATCTTGAGTTTCACACTCCTCCCCAAACTGCTTCACATCCATACCAATTGACTACAGCTTCTGTGCCTCGGAGACACTAGTCGGTTGCAGTAACAAGTGCACGTTCTTCAAGTAACATGGAAATGGCATACACCATCGCAAAGTGTATGGCTGTACAGTAGAACGATGACTTATATTTCGACTAGGAAGTTGCTTACGTTCTAACAAATCAAGAGTTGGATTAGAGAGCAATAATGTTTTTGTATTTGAATTCCAATATACTAGTATTTATTAAAAATCATCTATTTTTTATAACAATTTTTCTAATATTACATGACGTAAAAATAATTTAAATTCAATTAACTGTATTATTTTAACATACACATAACAAACAGAAAACACAATAACAAAAATAATTACTAATGACATATCAATTAAATACTGCTTTCAAATAACTCTTCCACTATACAAAAAGGCATTATCTTTTCGCTAAACCTTCCCCTTTTATTCCGCTTTCAAATGCTCATTTTCCATGCCACTTTTGTTTCGCACAATAATGCAATCTAACAACTTTATCGTTGTGCATAGGCCAATCCTTCCAATTTATTATCCCGAGCAAGTTCGAGAAGAAAATAAGAAAAATGAATTGGATATTAACTTCGGACCGCTATTTGTTGTTTGAAATGTAAATTGGATCTGACCATTAATCTTTTGTAAATTAGGTCTCTACCTAAGTGGTCAATATCGATATCGGGTATATATCAGATATGTCCCAATATGAGATATTTTAAAATATCGTGGTAATATGGAATAATAGTAGTAAAATATCGGATGTGTATAACATGTTATAAACGATATTATATCATGTTATAATGTTATACTGATGTGAAGTTTTCAAATATAGGGATCAATAATGTCAAATTCCTATCAATGATTGATTGTTTATAATTTACATATTACAATATGTTTACTTGGATATTCTATCAAACACAAATCATAGTATAGGATCATAAAAACCAAGAAATTCGTATAATGTGCATCTTTATTGTTTTCTTATTTTTATACTATATTCATTTTTTCTTCAAGCATCTAATCATCTATATTTCTTTCTAAAAATTTTCATATTTAAAGTTTCTTTGTTTTCATTTTCGCTTAATTTATCAAATAAGCAATGTTGAATTAGTACCAACTAATACTTATCTCATTCCTTATCGATATGTCAATATAAAACTTCACTACCCTTCAACTTTTAATCTTTGGTGCATGATCATTACTAATAAAATAAGTTTTCATAAGCTAACTTACCAATTAGAAATTGTAAACATAAAAATAACTAAAAAGAGAAGTAGCTCTTTCATGATCTTGTTTCTTGTGGTAAAATCTTCACGAAAAATAAAACATATAAAATAATGGAATAAGTAGAGTTTTCTTTATTGAAAGACTAATGAAGAAGACTAAAAGTGTGATTAAAATTGAAAAATTAGTGCATTGAGATTTCTAATCTGGTCTACATATTGTGATTCATCTTATACAAAAAACAAATATTTAAAATGTGAAGATATTTATTTGTAAATACATTTTCTCTAACAAATACAATAATTAATGATGTTCTTAAAAAATATCGGATATTTTACACTAAATATCGAAGAGATATATCGACAAATATCGAACGATATACCGGTAACGATATTTTAAGCGATATTTTAAAAAAAATATCAAATTATGAGCAATATGAGGTATGTAGGCGATATGTCAGCGATATTATCTGATATTAACTACATAGGTCTCTACTTTAACATCACAACCGACAAATACCACCATCCACCAACTCATTTAATTGCAACCTTTAAATTGTGATAAATGTTTGTGGATGAATCGAATTTAAGAATAGTTTTCATCAATAAATTACAAATTTAATAAATTTTCCAATGTTATCCATTGTTGATATCCAAAATTAAAATTTTGAAAATCATAATTTTACTTATCAGTTTTAAGTGCATTTATGTAATGTGGTTACTTGTCTTACTACTTTGTGTGACTGTATTTATTTTGGATGGGCATAATTTTTTATATAGTTATTTTAACTGCATTAAGATAATGCGGTCATTATCTTTTAACTTAATTAAAAGTCATTTGCTTTTGAATATTTTATTTATATTTATGCAATTCAATAATAATTTTGGCTGATCATTTTATTCAATCTTAATGCACTTTATAATTTAACTGCATTAAGAAAATACAGTTATATATAAATGCTTTAAGAAAATGCAATTACATTTTAACTGCATATTTTGACTTAATTTAACTGCATTTATATGATGTTGTGATAATTTTGGCTTGCATTTAATAATTTTATTCAATTTTAATATAGTTATAATTTAAGTGCATTAAGAAATACAGTCAAATTTAAATGCTTTAAAAAGCGCAGGTATAATTTAATATTTTTTAAATTAGTTTAGCAACATTTATGTGATGTAGTAATAATTTGAACAGCGTTTTATAATTTAATATAACCTTAATGCACTTTATAAGTTAATTGCATCAAGATAATACAATTATATTTAAATGCTTTGTATGCAATTATAATTTAACATAATATTTTGAATCGGTTTAACTGTATTTATCTGATGCAGTGATAATTTTGTTTGCATTTAATAATTTTATTCAATCTTAATACAATTTATAATTTAGTTGTATTAAGAAAATGGAGTTAAATTTAAATACTTTAAAAAAATACAATTATAATTTAATATCATTTTTTGAATTAATTTAATAGCATTTATGTAATACTGTAATAATTTTGGTTACATTTGATAATTTTTTATAACCTTAAAGCGCTTTATAATTTAACTTCATTTAGAAAATACAGTTATATTTGATCTTAATGCATAATTTAACTATATTAATATAGTGTAGTTATAATTTTAACCGCATATTAATTAATTTTGAACCTATGGATATGAATAAAGCACTTAAAGTTGCATTTGAATGATGCAGTTTTAAATACGTTATCTATATAGAAAAGTTATAATTTTTCAAAAAACATTAAACGACTATACGTTTACATATAAATAACACATATCATTTAAAAAATCATAAAATTTATGATTTAACGGTTGTGCAGTTAAAACGCTCAGCGGTTCTATAGCCGTGGATAGGGGTGGGCGCGGGTCGGTTTGGTGCGGTTTGGAGTCCAAATCGTTTCCGCACCGCATCAAACGGTTAATCAAAAATACAAACCATTATACTAATCTTCTAAACGGTTCGGTTTCGATTTGATTTGAATGTAACACGGTTCGGTTTCGGTCCGATCCGGTTTGAACCCACATTTAATATGAAATAAGAGAATTACTTCCGTCAACAATCAATTTACGAAGGAAATTGTGTGAAGCTTTTACACTTAAAGATTAAAACACACAATGTTATACTGAAATGAAAGATTAGTTCTTAACTGTATTAATATTTCAATTTGAGATTTAGCTATAAGTGAGATTTTTTTGGTAGATTATCCAAACATCAACATTAATCAATGCATAATCATCAAGAAAAACGAATAGAATAAGATTATAATTAGCATTTATCCAAAAAAACGAGATGAAAAATATTATACCAAAACTATAACTTCTTCTTTTATGACAGCGAATATTATTAATATAACAACATACGCTAAAAATAGAATATACATCGTTAGAATCTAAAATAAGATTGAAGTTGCTTATATTTTTATCATAAGATTATATAATAAAACAAAAGAATCTCATGATTTATACAGATTATATTTAGCGACTAAAATAGATATCTAACTTATATTAAGCACTTATGTCTTAAAATTTGATCTTTAAACTAACTTTATTGATTTAATTTAAAAGAAAACCATCCAAATCAACCTTTGTTTATCAATATTGCTAAAAACCTTAATTTAGCGGATGTAGCAAAAAATAATGAAACTTAAAATGGATATACTATTTAATGGCGCTAAATTGAAATAACATAACGACTGAATAACGTTGTGCGCTATAGTGGAAATTTTACGAAGCATTAACGACACAATTTAATGGTGAAAACAACATGTTAATATGATACTTCTACAAAAACTTATTGCAATTTAATGTTGAAATCAAAATAAAATATGAAATATTAACAAGTACGAAACTATTAGCTGGTTGTAAACAAAGACCCAACCAAGGATCTAATTTATATAAAATTAAAATAGATGTTATTTTATATATTAAAATTATATGCATGGATTTGACATGCAAATTCCAAAAATGAAACATAGATTTTTCTAAATTAAACTTGAATTTAGTTTGTTTGATATTCAAAACAACAAGCCATTGACTAAACGATCTTACTGCAATCCTTTTATTCGAATTAACCCCGTTATTTGTAAGAAATTTTAAGTTTTATTGCTTTCCACCAACATGTTGCTCTAAGCAACCCCTTAGCAACCTTACAACAGGGCTGGGCCTTGTTACGTGTCTAAACATGTTAAATCAAGACTGAACCAGATTTGCAGCAAGGAGAAGAGAAAAGATGGCAACTGCTTGTGACATTGCTACTGCAACTTGACTAGGTGGATTGAAAGTCATATACAAGTAACAAACGTTCTGCTTTGGAGTACGAAAAAATAAACTTCAAAGTTTGCTCCTTCTCCACTCAGCAAGAACAATTCATACCAACGGTTAAATCTCAAGCTCCACCAGTTAAAGTTAAATCAATAAAAATACAAAAATAAAAGGCCAACAATATACATCAACGAATAGTTCAACATAGGATCATCATTTGCACTAAACAACCATGAATACACTGCATTAGCTCATTAGGTCGTCAAACCTAATTAGGTAAAAGAAAAGTAAAAACTGAAGCGCACAGAGTACCTAAATTACCCATAAACTTATGGCATTAAGCCATCAAGTAATTTTTTCTAGGAGAAGTCCTAGCGATGCCAACGTTAACTAGTGATTTCTTAGCAGAACTACCATCAGCTCTGGATTTCTTAACTGGAGTCTTACAAGGTGAAGAACTTTTTTCAAAACTATCAGATCTAATAGATCTCTTGACAGAATTCTTGCCAGATCTGGATCTCTTGCTCCGGGTCTGATGACCAGCTGGTTTCAGTGGATAATCAGCAACCTCTTCGAACTCATCCACTAATTTCCTAGCCATTTTTTTCTCCGCTTCAGGCTTCATTTTAACTTCAATTTCATGTTCTGATTCAGATTCCGATTCCACAAACTCATCCTCTTCAATATTTCGGTTCCTCTCCGCATCCAATCGGGCCTTTTCTGCGTTTAACCGAATCTTTGACTTCTTCTTATCGGATTTCAAGGTTTCAGTGCGAAGCTTGTCGATTGATCCCTCGATTCTACCTTGTAAGCGTAGGCGTTTGAAGCTGAGACCACCCATGGACCAGTGAGCCTCATTGGCCCAATAAAGAAGCGGATCGCTGACGGATGGTGGTGGATCGACCCGATCCGACGCGAATTTGACATCTGTATAGAATCTTGGTCGAGGTAGGCTGCTGCCATAAAACTTGCTTGGTCCAAGAGCAACTGCCATTTTCTGTTAGTATTCTAATGCGTAAGGAGTTATAAATTAAGGGTTGATGGAGGAAGAGAAAGGTTTATTTTGCAGATGGTGATTAGTTCGCTGGCATCAACACTGATATTTATTGATGAATCTGGCGGGAAAGTAGGCGGCAATATTTGGCGGGGACTGAATTTGCAGATGAAAGTAAAAATTGGCGGAGCATTGTTGTTTTCCTTTTGGAAAATGGCTATTAACCTTTTTATTTAACAGGGTAGAACGACTTTTCTTGGAAACTTTGTTTACTTAAATGAAATTATATATCCACTATCGTAGGAGTGGTCTACTAGAATCTTACTAAAAAACCACCATAATATACAACCAATATAGTAAACTACCTAGAAAATTTTAAACCAATATAAACATCGTTAGCTTTTAATAGTATTCGGCCAAACTGTGTTGCCGTCAAATAAGATACTTTGATAAGTTAACTTTAATCGACAAGCACCATTGTCCCAGTGGTTAAGTGATTCGACTTTGGTGCGAGATATCACAAACTTGCGTAGCGTGATTCGAACATATATTGACACGTGAGTTATGATATGTTGTTCCAGTGACGTATTGTATCTAAGTACCATTTCAAAAAAAAAGCTAACTTTAATCGATAAAACTTTCAATTGCTGGAGAAACATAACAGCCAAGCTCAAATTGCAGCTAAAATGAAAAAAAACCACTTTTGTTGAAAACTGTGTTTACTAAAATAAAAAAATAAAAAAACCACTATGTTAGGAGTGGTACATTAGAATCTTACTTAAAAACCACTATAATTTATGACCAATATGGTAAACTAGCTAGATAATTTTAAACCAAAATAAACATCGTCGGCTTTTAATAATCTTCGGCCAAACTGTACTGCTATCAAACGAGATGCTTTGATAAGTTAACTTCAATTAGTAAAACTTTCAATTGCGGAAGAAACATAGCAGCCAAGATCAAATCGCAACAAAAAATCTTCAAATCTGTCATTTTACTATCAAAACCATGCAAATCTGGTACTGCCTCCACTTCCCTTTCAACGACGTTGGCCCTGTTGATGGA
This sequence comes from Allium fistulosum, assembly GCA_030737815.1. Taxonomy (NCBI): domain Eukaryota; kingdom Viridiplantae; phylum Streptophyta; class Magnoliopsida; order Asparagales; family Amaryllidaceae; genus Allium; species Allium fistulosum. The sequence continues at coordinate 1,265,397,779 of CM060903.1, forward strand.
TTGTTCGTAGTTCGTACTCTAGTTATTATCGCAATGCGGTTGGTACTGTCGTTGCTTCGATGTGTTCAATAGGAACCATATTCAAATTCCCATAAGGTAAATTCTTTACCCTTTGTTTCATTTTCCTTGATGCCTACATGTTTTGGTTGTTGTTTATAGTCCGATAGAATTAACTCCAATCTAATATTTGGGGATGTAACAACCCACACCTTCTGAGACACCGACCTAAGCCCTAAAGAGGCTTCTAAACTCGAGTCGGTTGAATAAGTACGAATCGTTCGGTTTTTGGAGTTATAATATACTGAGACAGGTATAAAATTATAAACATTTTACACTTTCAAATCTCACAGCGAAAGAAAATAAAATATAAGTTTTGAAAATAACCCAATCAGACAATAGTTTCAACATAAATGTGGTCCATACAACAATGTCTTTAAATGACAATACATAAGAGTCTGGCTGATGGAAATAATATGATATAAAGTATATGGAGAGTGACTATAAACAAATATGGTTCTGGATCGCCAAATCTCCTCCTTCACGCACTGTATCCTGGCCAAATCACCTATTAGTCTCTCCTTCCGAAATAAAGATAAAGATGGAGAAATGAAGGGAATCAAGCAAGATTTGGTGCGTGAATTATATCACTAGTGGTATGGTGTTGGCAAGTAAATAAAGTTCAGTTATAACATACACCTAGAGTTTTTTTTAGTGTGTGTGTCATGTATATGTATAAGGACTAAGTTACCTTCACATTATGGGTTGACTATCCTTAATGTGCTTAAATCCAATTATGATTACAAGAGTTTTCACTCACAGGTGGAACATACCGACACTGAATAATTCCTAGAAGCATCTCTAGTGTATTGTCCCAACAATAGACTGCCTATCTTTACATTGAGTTCAAACTCTCAATGGTAACCACTTACTATATATTGAGTTAACATTAAATCATAATTGTTTGAGTTGCACCTAACCAAGTATACCTTGCAACGGCAAGGCTACACATTCAGATTACCAATCCAGAAAAAAAAATTGGACTAATAATCTCAATCGCTACACCAAAAGGTTAAATTAGAAACGCACGATTTTCTTGATTTGAACCACTTTTGGAATGTTGCTAGCCTTAATACAGTTTTAAAGTGTTTGGATAGTTAAGTGTTTCTATGTTATTTTTATTTATTTTTTAAACAATCTTTCGGAGCAGAAATAATACCGCACCATAATATAATCTGTACAGCCCATAACTTTTTATAATGGCCGTTATTAATTTAATTAATGTTATTATTGTCCTACCCTAATCGACCAAATCGCTGGATGAAATCTATTTTTGTGATGGTCCCTGTCCTTCTGGACATGTGCTCGGGTTTGAATCATGATGGAATGAGTTGTGTTGGATTTTTTGATGACTGGAATGGTCGTAAGTGGAAGGGAAACAAGAATATGAAGGTTTCAGGTGATGGTGGAGGTAGACTTTAAAGAAGAAGAAGGTGGTGAGTATTAGAAAATAAAAGGAGGAGGTGAGATCAAGAAGAACAGATGTGTATAACAGTAAGAAGAGTAATGCACATAAATAGGTAAAAGGAAATCTGATGATTTTTATTAATTCAACAAGTCTTAACTTTTTACATGCTTTGATCGCCATTTATATACACTAATTATAAATGACCAGTTCAAACTAGCCATTGTAATTGACAATTCATGAGAATATAGCCAATAGGTTACAAATTTGGTGATCAAAATTGATAAAAATGCAAAAGTAAATATGTGCACACATGCACAATGTGCACAACATCCAACTTGATTGCCCGAATGCAATCATGGGCTGTTGCTTGCACTATCTTGTATCCGCATCTTCTCCAAGTCTTCAGACCCCTCCTTCATTCTTCCAGCTAGATGAGATGATGTTGGAAGCTTTCCTGTCCAAACCGTTTGATGAAATGACAATTCAGTTTGGTGTAGACTACCTATTTGATGAAATGTTTGGGCATAACAACTCCCCTCCTCTTTAAGAAGAGACCTTATCTCAAGGTCTAGTGTGGGAAATCTCTTAATACTATCCTAATCATCTTACCATGTAGAGTCTGATTCTTGTTTATTCTTCCATTTGATCAATGCTTGGGCCACTGGCTTGTTGTCCCTTGGAATTAGCCTTCTGTCAATTATTTTTTCTGGCTCATCCACTGGTTCTTCTCTGTATGAAGGTAAGTTTTGTTGTAGGATAACATTCGAGCCCAGTTTCATTTTTAATTGAGAAATATGGAAGACATGATGGATTTGTGCAGAAGTAGGAAATTCCAATTTATAAGCAACTTCTCTAATTCTTTGAATTATTTTGAATGGTCCATAGTATTTTGGAGAAAGCTTTGTTGTTTTTGTTGTGCTAACTGAAATTTGCCTATATGGTTGTAACTTTAGGTAGACTCAATCATCAACAGCGAAATCTCTCTCTGTTCTTTTGTTATTTGCAAATTTTCTCATTCTTTATTGAGCAAGTTTCAAGCTATCTTTTAAGAATTGCATGGTGATATCTCGCGAAAATAAATGTTGTTCAACTTGTTGAACTGTTGCAGTGTTTAGCACATAAGACAGAGTTGTTGGTGGATGTTTGCCATATAGTACTTCATAAGGTGTCATTTGTGTAGACTCTTTCCAAGAGGTATTGAACCAGAATTATGCAAGAATGAACCAATTGGTCCATTTATTAGGTTGATGGCAGACAAAACATCTCAGGTATGTCTTTAAAACCTTGTTTGTGATTTCAGTTTGGCCATCTGTTCGTGGATGGTAAGAAGAGCTAAATTTTAATGTGCAACCTCAAAGATTAAATAATTCTTGCCAAAAATTGCTTAAAAATATTGAGTCCCTGTCACTGAGAATTGATTTAGGCATGCCATATAACTTAAAGGCACCATCAAAAAAATCTTAGCCACTTGCTTTGCTGTATATGGATGTTGAAGTGAGAAAAAATGCGCATATTTAGACAATCTGTCCACCACTAATAAAATTACAGTTGCATTGTTGCTTTTTGGTAAGTGGGTAGTAAAATCCATTGATATATCAGTCCAAACTTGCTCAGGGATGGGTAGTAGTTGAAGTAAACATAGTGAAGCTATATTTTTTTTACTTACATTTATCAATCTGTTTTATATAATTTTCCACTGTCTTCTTCATACGTCTCCAAAAGAAAACCTTTTTGATCTTTTTCAATGTCTTTTGACCCCAGCATGACCTTCCAGTGGCGATGAATGCAACTCAAAAGCAAGAAGTTCAGTTTATAAGTGCAAATTTCTTCCATGTAGTGCTTTGCTGATATAAGCAATAGGTTTATTATCTTAAAGCAACACTGCCCCAATCCCGGATCTACTTGCATCACATTCAACAACAAATTCTTTGTTGAAAATAGGCATAGCTAGAATTGAACGGTTGATAAGGCAATATTTTAATATATAAAATGCATCTATGGCTTCTGTTGTCCAGTAGAATGAATTTTTCTTCAACATTGATGTTAAGGGCTTTGCAATCATGCCATATCCTCTGATAAATTTTCTATGATACCCCGAAAAACCCAAAAAACCTCTTAAAGCTTTTATGTTCTAGGGTTATGGACAATCCAAAATTGCCTTTGTCTTTTCTTTGTCAACTAAAATGCCATTTTTAGAAATATCATGTCCTAGATATTGCAATTTATCCTCGGCAAATGGACATTTAGAAAGCTTGACAACTAGTTTATTGTCTTGTAGAATTTGCAATGTGATTCTTAAATGTCTTAGATGATCATCCCAACACCTGCTATAGATTAAAATAAAATTAAAAAAGACCAAATTAAATTGCCTCAAAAAAGTTTTAAAAATAGAATTCATAAGAGATTGAAATGTAGAAGGAGCATTTGATAATCCAAAGGGCATAACTAAAAATTCATAATGACCATCATGAGTTCTAAAGTTGTTTTATGGACATCATCTTCATGCATCCTTATTTGATGATAACCTGATTTTAGGTCAAGTTTAGTAAAATATTTAGAACCATAAAGCTCATCTAAAAGATCACCAATTAGTGGGATAGGAAATTTGTCTTTAATAGTAAGTTTATTTAACCCACTATAATCTAAGCAAAGTCTCCAAGATCCATCTTTTTTCTTGGCCATAACTAAAGGAGCAGAAAATGCACTACTACTATTTCTAATGATACATGAATCTAGCATTTCTCTAATTAATTTTTCAAGCTCATTTTTAATATGATATGAATGCTTGTAGGGTTTAAGACAAACTGGTTTTGGACCATGTGTGTAACGACCGCCAATCTATACAATCCAAGCTGACACTAAACCACACATGTCCAACCCAAATCGAATGGAAAGACATATAGTTATGGGAAAGAAAGAGAGAAGAAGAAGAAGAGAAAGAAATTAAAAACAACACAGAATCTCACAATCGCAGCAAAACAAGATATAATATATTATCAATGATCTTTACAAAAGAGAAACTATTATATACATATATCAATCATAGTACAACAACAAATCACAATCACCAGCCTAAACAGTTATAACAGCCCATCCTCACAAATGTTGATGATTTCAAAAACAGGCAGCAGAAAATAAACATGTACGTGTATACGACTTGAAGACCTCCAACTCGTCTCCTGAGCTCCAATGCATCCAAAGCAATCTGTAAATATGCTCAGTCTGACCCGAGCAGTATAATAAAATAACACCCAATTCAATCTGGAAAACCAGCGTGAGAAAACACACCCAACTGGATTTTTAAAGTTATAAAAATCTTTGGAATCAAAAGTATCTCGTAAGACCACACCGCACATAAACACGTACTGGTTTTTACCTTACGATAACTAAAACATTTCATATGAAATTCCATTTATATTATAATAATGTCCAAGCGTCAAAGTAAAATATGAATATAGCTGAGATGGCTGCATCTCACATTTCAGTAGTTGGGCACAACTAAGTCCGTAAAGGCATGTATTGGAAACTGGATTTCAACAATGACAAGGCATTGGGGTACCACCTACCAAAGTGCATTTCTAGATAAAATACACCGAGAGCCTCACATGGACTCCCTGCGAGTCAAGATCAACCCTACCCCTTGCTGGATAGCACCGAATATGCCATCACCCCGGTTGGGATCTATAACCTAGATGGGCCCCGAGCATACATAATCTATAAATATCATCTAGATTGGGTAATGACCATACCCTAAACCCCTTAGCCATGCATTCTTTCATTTATTTTCATTTGCAAAAATTAAAACTTAGAGGCCGACCACCATTTTAGAGAACTAAAGGAAGAAAAAGCTAAGGAAGAAGATTAATCAAATCAAAAGCTATTCAAATCTCAAATCCTTAATCTCAAGCTAAGGTGAGTAATTACTACATCCCATTTTCTTATGATTTTCGGTTTTAAGTTAGATCCGAAATGATTTTGCAAGTTTATGCCATGTTCTGAATGATTAAAGTTATATATATGCTTGTTGATGAATTATACATGTTCATATTAGTTTCTATGATATGTTTGATATGAAAACCCTATTAAATGACATCCAAATGCCTTAAAGATTTATATATATGTCAGAATTTTGATTCTAGAGATGTGTTTCAATTTTTATAATTTTATGAATTAGTGTGGATTTTATATTAATTTTCTAGTGAAGAAAATGATTTAATGGGTTATAAATTATTTATGGCTAAATTAATAATTATTTGGGTTTGAAATTTTTATATGTTGGAAAGCATATTAAAATAGATTTTTTGGAATTTTTCCAGATTTTTCATAAGTGTTTTGATGAATATATAAAATTACTTAAGGTATGAGACTTAAATGTTATATATATTTAATTAAGGAGAAGGGGCATTTTATAAAATAAAATCATTGTTTATTTCTGAAATTATTGGCATCACTTTTCTGAAAAGTATTTAGCAAGTAATAAGAATTTGACAAACAAAGGCAGATTAGTTGAAAAGTTTCTCTTTTAAGTTAACAACAAGAAAATCGTTCTTTTAGCATTATTCGACCACTTTCGGCATTAAAGGTTCCGACCTAGACCTTTCGACATCATTGCTTTCAAATCCAATGCATATGGTATCAAGCAACTTGGTACATAATGTATTGGACAAGGTCAAAGGGGCACTTGGTCGAAACCTTAGGTTCCGAAGAGGTTGGAGTATGTTTGCTTTATAAGCCAAAAGTAATGTCTGCCTTGCTTTCAAAAAGAAGCTTTCGACTTGGTTGCTTTCGACTGTGTCAAATATTTAAAATAAAGGTTTAAAGCTTTTGAAGGGGTCGAATTCCCTAGCTGCTGCCTTTCTACCTTTCGAAGTCAATGGCTTTCGACAAGGTCGAAAGGTAAACTTGTCTTTTAAAAATCAGCCGCTTCTCCCATGCTTTCGAAAGGAAGGTTTCAACTTAGATTTTTGACCCTTTTTATTCTACTTGAAGTATAACCCAAGGTTTCGAAAGAGGTGTTTTAAAGTATTAAAAAGGCTGGAGCCTATTGTTTTAAAAGATATGTTTTAAGCTTTCAAAGGGGTCGGAAGCTAAGCTTTCGAAGGGGTCAGAAGCCGAGCTTTCGAAGGGGTCGAAAGCAAAGCTTCCGAGGAGTCGAAAGGTTTTAAAAGAGGTTTTTCAACATGTTTTTAAACTGAACCCAAAGAGATTTCGAAAGGTTTATGTTTTAAAGGTTTAATGGTTTTGAAAGGTCTTAATCGGAAGGTTTTATTTTCTGAATGGTTTCGAAAGGTCTTAGTCAAAAGGTTTAATGGTTTAGAAAGGTCTTAGTCGAAAGGTTTAATGGTTTCGAAAGGTCTTATTTTCTAAATGGTTTTGAAAAGTCCTTGTCGAAAGGTCCTATTTTTTGATGGTTTCGAAAGGGTTGAAATGGAAGATTTTTCCAAAGTTTCTAAGGCAATGCTTTAAAGTGTTTTAAGGTAGGATGTCTACGGTTTTAACGCTTTCGAAAGGAAGGTTTTCAATGGTTTCGAAAGGGTTTGAAGATCGGTTTCGAAAGGAAATGTTTTGGCCTTTCGACCTAGATAATTAAAGGGTTTTACTTGGTTTGGAAAGAGATGCTTTCAATGGATTTAGAAATGGGTACTTTCAATGGAATCGAAAGGGGTACTTTCAAATGCTTAAATGTTTTCATCAAATAAAGTTTGAGTGAAGAATATATATATATATATATATATATATATATATATATAACATGGCAGACTTGAAGTTGATGAAAATATCTGTTAAAATCACTTTGCCTCAATGGCATCACAAGTCGACAAGTTGATGAGCATATCTGTTAGTATCTGTTAAAATATTTGCTAAAATCTAGAAGCTTAGTTTTGGGCCTCTAGATAGGGTATGTTGTAGCATCACAAGTCGACAAGCCTCAATGGCACCAAATCCTTCACCAAAATCAATTACATCAGTTGAACTCTTCAGTATTATGAGCACCACTCTCAATACTCGAAGAACCAAGTGGACTACAAATATGGTGTACCAAAAGAAAATGGAATCTCCTTTTGCAATCTTCCAAATTTCTCTTGGAAATCAACATAAGACTCACACATCTATCGTTGAGCCGTGAAGCAGATATAGGTTCCCAAATCAAAATCACCCACTAGATATAGACGGGCTACTAAGCACACTTGCTTGATTTGAACAGGCGGCCTATTTGATTTGAATGGGCAACAAGGATACCCTAACAAATAAGAGTAGAGTTGTTGATTTCTAAATACAAACAGTCGTACTTGAGATACAAGATATCATATTGCCCTTCTGATAATGGTTTGATCTTTGAATTGATGAGAGAATACTTCCAAATCGGTAGGTAGATTAAAGAGAATGAATATAGTAAAGTAGGAACCGAATTTGAATGAATTCAAAGAGTATAGAAAGAGGATTTTTTTTGAAATATATGATGGGAAGTTGGAGTAAGAAGAAAGTAGTTAATAAAATTTGTTTTTTCAGTCCCTTTTATATAGTGTATGGAGGGATGTGTCTATTCACGAAGAGATATGGTTAAAAATCACAACTATTAAAAATCCAAACGACACCTCTTCAATGGTCTATATTTTGACATACATAGGAGTCCTATGTTGAAATAGCTATATTGACTTTGAAAAAAAATAATTCTTTTAAACCGTTTTCAAACTTCTATGTTTTTGTAAAACTGTTTGAACATAGTTTTAAATACTTCGAACACATAATTTTTTTATAAAATATTTGTAAAAATATATTTTGAATTTTAAATAATTTATTTTGATAAAATATCAAGATCATAATTTTATGATAAAGATCAGAATCTGCTATCAGGGAAGTTATTGACTCATAACTACACACTAAAGTCTTGAGCTCTTTAAATCTTTGTCTTTAAACTCATGAGTCTTGATTATCTCTGAACCTTGAACTTTAGTCTTTATACTGATTAGTCTTCATATTTAATTGTTCTATGCTTATGTAATATCCTACAGTATATACTATATAGCTTGGCAAAACATTGATATCTATATTTATACGGTTGTTGTCATCAAAATCAATATCTGAGGTAATAACAATCTCCCCCTTTTTGATGAAGAAAACCATGTAAATATTTCTGTATATAAAGGTAATATGACTCCCCCTGAGTTAAATAACTCCCATTTTGAATATGCATGTTTTATATTTTATATTTTTCTCCAACAAAAATGGGTGAAAATCACAACTCCCCCTTAATGTGATGAATTTAGAGTCAAAATCAATATTTAAATGTGATATACTTATATATTGAGTAATGATTAAATATTGAAGACATAAAATAAATAAGAGACTTTATTAATTATTCAAAATACAAACACTACAAGAAAGTTCATTTTTGGCAGCACTAGACCGCAGCGTTTAATTCAAAATGTTGTTGTTACATCTTAAAACATAATTAAATATTAACAAAACGCTGCCTGTGGAAAATATTTTCGCGCGGGTATTTTTCCTTCTAGCCCGCCCTCACTCTAAATATGCAAATCGCTTTCCCTCTTGAAGACCCTAATTACTTTCCCACTTTTCCCCAATTCTTTTTTCCCTCTCAAACATCCTAATTACTTTCCCCAGAACTTGTCGATCAACACTATAACTCGTTTTCTCTCTAGCGAACACTACTCCTCTCCCCTCTTCTTTGATCTGAGTCACCAGTCTAGTTCCTCCTTTTCACAATTTGGGTCCTCCTTTTCGCAGCTTTTTCCTCCAGTGCTGCATCCATTCTGTCCATGTAATCAAATTAACGTTCCTAATGAAGAATCCAAGATCTAGGTAAATCACAAATTCAAGTTATTTTTTATATTTCAGTTATTGTTTATGCCAATTAACTTGATTTTATTGTTTTAATTAAATTGGTTGTTGTTTGTTTCATGTTTGCTCTTTAGTTTGAATTGCACTTTTATTGCATTGTAATGTTAAATTTTTTCTTATATGAATTTGAAATTATGAACTGCATTTTGATTTGATAATCTAAAGTGTTATAGCCAGTTATCAGCTCCCACCACTCATCTCTTACTCTCACGGTATGATTAATGGAGCCATCATAACCTGCCAAGCAAGGCAGCACCAACAGTACTGGTCAGATTCATTTTATCAATAGAAAAGGCTATGCAAAAGGAGGAGGAGTTTAGAAGGGTAAGGGCACAATCACAACCTGCCAAGTGAGGCAGCACCAATAGTACTGGTCAGTATTAACTTTCTGATATAAGCACTACATTTTACCACTTAAATTGGACACTGTACATCTCCCAAAGTAGCTTATACAGGAGATACTACATTAGATTTTATATTGGAACTTAAGAGAAATAGTTCTTATCACAGAGGCAACATTTCTGGACAGGATTGTGATATTGATCAAGCCCAGGATATAGGTCATCTTTATTTATTCAAGGTATCTTATTATCAAGATAAACAAATCATTTACAGATTATATTATGGTTAAAAATGTCGGTCTAGATTTTAGTTTTTGCCTAATTTACGATTGCGGTCTTCAGGTGCTAAAAAAATATATAACATAGAAAGAAAAAGAAAATGTAGTACAATATAATAAGATACAATGCCAATTTCTAATTTCAACCTCCTACTTTGGACCATTGACTTCCAATTAAGTCATCAATGGCTAGAATCGAACTCATTCAACTGGTTTAAAATTGGCATGTTGTGCATTTCTTGGTGGCATGCTTAAAATATATAATTGATATGTACATGCTACTTTAGTGCAGGTTGTGGGAAATAGTTTGTTATTACTTGAAGAAATTTAGGTAAGATAAAATAGATGTGTATACCTCCCAATTCTATCTTTGTGGAAATTTCAAAAAAAATCCATTGGATCAATAGAGCATGTTAACAGAAGCCTTGTGTTACAGGCTGTAAAGCTAGTGGCTATGCTTTTTTATTTGCTTGATTGGTTATTTTGACAAGAAAATTTTGTAATTGAGAAGCTATGAAAAAATTCTTAAGTATAGTAAGGTCTCCAGACATTTTTTTATACAAGATCATTAATATCTACAAGCTAGAAGATATTTACATAATGCTATTTACTCTTTAAGCCAGATATGCAACACATAAATAAGCATTCAGCTCATCGATGTTTTTCTTAGTTCCGGACTTGTAGCAAACATAATATGTACAAAGCTATCATGTAACTAAATATGCAGCAACTTTTATTTATGGAACTCAAAATTCTGACTTATCATTTTCTAATCTAAACCAACACAATGCAATTGATTTAACATATGGATGTTTCTTATACAATCTTAATCGTAAATTATAGGATAATAAGTAAATATTGAATTATATTATAGGATGGTGTGACATGGCTGATAAACTCTATAGAAAAGTCTCTTTGGCCTCATTTTAGCAGACAGTGTACATAATGTATAGATTGCTAATAGCATAGGAACGCAATGGAGCCAACGTCATGTGTCCCTTAATCCGCCATCTGTAGTATGTATTATTTTTATTGGAGGAATACAAGTGTTTTGGTAATGGTCTAAGTTATAACAAAATTAAGTTTGAGTCTACAAGTGTTTCAGGTTTGAATGTTAGGGGCGAAAACAAATATCTGTTAATTCTTCCTGGTTTTGACGAACAATACAGCAAATACATGTTAATTTTATTTTATTAGCAATGATGTAGACATATATGTATTTGTAGCGTTGGAAGTAGTCAGTTAAATCAAAAAAGTTTATTCTACAACTCCGGCGTGATCTCACACTAGAGAAGAATGAACTTAAAAACTATTCCACAACCAAAGAACATTAGTTCTGCCGTAGTGACACTTTGTCAAAATAACTATATATGTTAGGGGAACATTTGTAACTGTATAGCATTTAACAACCACCTTCAATTTTGTTCAGATGCATAAAAGTTAGGTGATATTCATTGAATAATTAACAGTATTAAAGATAACATTCAAGGTTAAGGCTAAGAAAGTGAACCTGCATTTTATTACATTTCATGACTAAGACCAGTAGTTGCATGCAAGCAAGCAAGAGGACAGTTGAAACTAATACTATATATCAGGCACTCTGCTTTTTGGACCAGATATATAGGCATAGATTGTTCTTTTCATTTTATGTATTTATATACTTCCAAGTGCCAAACAGTTTCTAATGTCTTTGTCATGATACATGTTTATAACTTATAAGCTCAAGTTTTGTGTCTGGTAATGTTTGTTTATATTAAAAATACATGTAATGTTAATTTGCTATCTGCTCATTGAATGAATTTATGCATCGGTAAACTAAGGGCTGGGACAATACATGACTAAGCCTATGTGAACTCGTTTTCATTAATTAATTGAACCGAGTTTCCCTTATTTATTATGTATAACTCATTGATTTCTTTGTCAAATCTGTTATTTTCCATCAGAATTTTTTGTCCAAAGTTTCCTTTTTACTCTTTTAAAGTAACACGAGGCATCAAATTAAGCGGTCTTGCTCATTATTATGTCATGAGCTATGTTTAACTAATCAAAGGACGACATATAACAACTTTCTTGCCTTCTTATTTACTCTCACAACCTTGTTTTTTCGTTTGCTTAAGGCTAACAAGATTTTTATGAGCATGGTTTCCATGCCCGTGTTCTTTTTGCACTAATTAACTTATAGTGTACATGAAGCAGAAGCACATTACAAGGTATGTTTATTTTCTTTCTCAAAATTATGAGTGAACGGTACTATGCTCAAGTTTATTCTATATTGGTTTTGTTTGAATTTTGACCGAACCACCCCACCAGTAGTTTTTCTACTGCGCTACAGGAAAGCATATTCAGTGCCGGCCCTTGCCCAAAGCAGCAGAAGCAGCTGCTTTGGGCCTCCAAATTTCAAGGGCACCAAAATATTCGTTCGCATGGTATAAAAAATCCCATGTCTAAAAAACTTAGCCATGCAGAGGAAAAAAGAAGGAAAATCACAAAGTAGCGAAGCATAGGCGGAAGAGCAGAAGAAGAATAGACCAAGGCAAAGGCAAGCAATCTACAGTGAGCAATCCTCTTTGATTTCTGTTTTTTTCTCTCAATTTCCTTTAATTTTCCTTTGCTCGAATATTGGATCAAAGGTTAGGGTTGCATATTTATTTTAGTTAAGTTGATAATTGATTTTGGCTACTTCTAGTAGTTATCATCCATGTTAACAACATATGTTGGTTATACATAAATTGTTGAGAACTAGTTAAATTTAATCATTTTAGTATCATCAAATGGAACATAAATTATTTTGATGTTTTGTTTTTTTATTTCGTTAGTATTTGTTTAAATGCATTGGTTTATAATTTGCTTTGGGTAACAAAACTCCTAGGACCGGCCCTGTGCATATTGAATGGATGGGGAGTACATTTTTCATTCGATTCTACTTCTGATGCTTGGCTTACCCACATACACAACAAAATGAATAGTAATTATTTTAGCAAAAAATTGAAACACAATAAAATTGTGTACATATATAGTACATGTACATGACCGAGCCTTTCATGGAAATAAAAATATGGGCCAGGACATTCCTCTTATAGCAAAAATTTATAACCTTTTCCATTTCTTTTGTGTCTGGCATAGTGTTTAGTGTACTCTTCCTTGATTTTTTCCCCTTCACATTTTCGCTCATGAGTTGTAAGCCACATGTTCTACAAAACTAACTCCCAAATTATGAATAAATTGGATGAACTCTGTTTATGTTGTTGCTTTCCTGTTCTTTCGATACTGATGTCTTTAATATCATGTAGGCTAGCTGTATCATTATAATAGCAATGCGTAAGTGATAGTAAATTAGACCTTTATTTTTTATTTGAACTGATTGACAAACCGATATCATTTTGAGAGCGGGATACCATAAATTTTTGGATGATTTTTCACTTTCACTTCTTAAAACTAGTTGCACAAATAATTCACTTTCAAAACCGATTATGCACTTAGTTTCAACATTAGAGTAGCATTTTGTACTAACGCAATCTCAAATCCTGCATGTATTCTTAAAATTTTGCAAAATATTAATTTGATATGGTGTCCATGTAAAATAAAAATAGAAATTATAGTGAAACTATGTTGGTGCAATTCGAGATTGCATCAGTACAAAATAATGATTCGATGTCATTGCGATAGAAAGTGGCAAAGATTAATTAATTATGAATATGAGCTGTAAATAATTTTTAAAAGCAGCTCAAACCGATTAAAAGAATTTTGAATTTTCGCTTCTTCAAGTTGTTATGCTTCATCGTCACCTTGGACTTATAATCATCTATATAACCTGAAATGTGCTTCAGTTTTGTAGTATGTTGTTTTAGTTAAATCATTTCTAGAAAAATTGAAATCGTTTAAAAAGAAAATCAACTCCTCAAATTAGTAATTCAAACTAATGGTTAGTATGACTTTACTCCAGTGGTCCATGTTAAATTATATTCTAAGTTGTTTAATTTTTTTGAAATGGTTTCAGTTATTTTAAAGATGACCTAAATAACAAAAACATATTTGCGAAATTTGATCTTACTTGTTATTGTGTGGATTGCGATACTGCATTGGAGGAGGAAGTGGAGTAAACTTAAGCAGCAAAAACTCAGTGGAAATTTATAGATAAATTTCTTGAAAATGGTTTCTTGTGTGTGATCAGAGGAATAATGAACATGTTGATGTGCTTTTTTGGATCATTCCCTTAGTCAATAACATGCTCATGTCATTCTCGTTATGGGCTTTTGTTTTTCTTTGTTGGTTTTGGTTTAAACTTTATTTCATCCATCTTCCTTGGCTGGTTGTAATGAAACCGTGACTAAGCTTAATTATATACTACGTTGGAGAGTTTTTTGTTGTATTGCCATAGAAGATGTTTTTTTCTCTTTCTTTTTTTCATTTATCTCTTTATATGCAATACATCATAACAAGGTTATACAATAAGAATTTTATGCAGATTTGATGGGATAATTTGGATGTAGTTTTGAAAGTTGGAAGAGATACTTATATATTTGCTATGACACTTGACAAGGCTCTACACTAACAGACACATACAAACGGTAAAGAGTTACATCTCACACAAGTGTGGTAAATGTCATCCATGCGTGTGCAGTACTATGGTTTGTTTTATTCTATTTCTTTATTGATATGAGTAAAGCAAAGAACACAAGTTGTTAAACAAGTGAAAGGATTGTGAAAAAAGAAATAAAACGCCTCCTTGTTTTCACCCTTCACTCAAATATGTATATCTCCCTATATTTTACCATCCTTTCTTTCAAAACATTATTGCATCAAAGCCATGACAAATAGACATATCAAATATTCTACACAAAATCACACAATGAGAAAATATTCTCCATCTTCTTCTTCCTCTTCCTCTTCAAAAAATGTGTTTGTTCAAATGTGTGATCTCTCACTTAATTCATCAAACTCTTCTTCTTTTGTTGACAACAACTATTCAAATACAACTGCTGCCACTAAAGTTCAAGCTGATGATAATGATGCCAGAGAAAAGCAACATGAAAATCCAGCCATGTATTGGATCAGGCTAAGCTGAAGAGCTGTAGACTAAGATGGTTCATGTATGTACTGGATCAGGCTAAGTTGATATATGTAGTTTATTGATGTGTATAGAGCCATGTATTGGCTGGGTTTTGACAAAACGTACATGTTTACCATATCCAATGTTCTATTTCGTAGAGATTATAAAATTTTATTAAAAATTCAACTAATCCAAGGTTATAATTCGTTAAAGCATGGGGTTCACCTTGGATTAGGTATTAAGATGATTCACCTTGGATTAGGTATTAAGATGGTTCACCTTGTTCACCTTGGGAATCCAACCGATCCAGAAACTTTCAGGTTTGGAAGTTTGCATTGTCTTTACTTCCATATTTATTCCAAGTAACCTCATCATTTGACCCACACACATCTCCATTTTAAATATGTTGGACTCAATTATTATGTATTTATTTTCCTTTTACATGGTCCCCAAATCTGTTGTTGTGTTTTACTTTACAATTTTCAAGCGGTTGAGATCTATGCAAGTGTAGCTACTTCCCTTGCTGATAGAAAAAAAGGCAGTCAATTGCCTGAGTTTTTAGGGAATATTAAAGGCACTATAGATGAGGATAATATAGATCAGGTAAGTATAGATTTACTTTATCACTATAGATTTACTTTATCACTCAGACGAGGTACTTTTAAATTGTTTTAACTGCTGTGGATTTTATGATATATTTCATCGTGAGAAGTATAAATGATCAATAATTTGATGTTGAATTTGTGATAGAGGTGGCTTGAGTTGGAGGCAGCGGTTCAGTCTGGTCCTGTGTCTGAGTTTGGTAAAAGACTTGGTTCCGTCCTTGATATGTATTTGTCTCAGTAAGTACAAATTGTACTGAATTTGTGCTATAATACAACATTGTATAAATATCCAAAACTATGCTTGAACTGTTATATGAATTGGTAATTTTCTATGTTATAACTCTTAATGTTCAAATGCAAATCTTTCATTTATACAGTCATAATGATGTTTATAAAAATGAACTAATTTGAATAACATTGATTTTTCTTACAGGTATGATGCTGAAGCAGCGTACTTCGATAAAACTGTTAGGGCTGCAAAAAGACAGCAGTTAGAAACACGAACATTGCAAGTAACTCTTCCAGCAACATACATTTAGTTATTCATTGCTCGTAATTAAGAAGCTTGATTTCTTGTTTGCTTTCGTACTTTTTACAGCTTGTGCATCCTGCATTCCAAGCAATGCTAGGACATATTCGTGCAAGATCATTAGACAAATTCAAAACTAATTTAGAAAATTCTTTAAAATGTGGGGAAGGTTTTGCAGAAGCCGTTAATACATGTACACAGTCTGCAATGGTTGATTTTGATGAACAATGCACAGGTAAATTTTCAAGAAATTACTGAAGTAACTCTTTAGTTTTTTTTTCAAAATAAAATTTCTTGTTTTCTGCTTTGAAGTTTGAAAATTATATGTTTATTTATTTATTTTTGTAGATATTGTAATCAAGCAAACAGACTGGGACAGTTCCAAAGTTAGGGACAAGCTTCGTCGTGATATTGAAGAATACTCCGTGTCTATTCGTACTGAGAAATTATCTGAGCTTACAGCTGCTTATGAGGTTCAATATTTTCAACCTTTCTTTATCTTTTTCCAATTTATTTAGTTAATGTTGTTTAACCTAAAGAAATTGTGTTGTTAAACAGAAACAACTAACAGAATCATTATCTGAGCCTGTGGAGTCATTATTTGATGCTACTGGAATTGATACATCATGATATTCAGTTCACATTTCATATTCAGTTCATAGTCCGTTGGCTTTAGAATATTGCTGCTCCAGTTGTCATTATTGTTAAACGCTATTTTATTGCTTCATTTTCTATTCAATTTCTTTGTGAAAGTCATTGCTTGCAGTTGTATTAGTCTTTGTTTCAGCTAATTGCATATGTCAATGCATACTGCCAATACATCAGTCTAATCCTTTTTTGCATTATATTCAGCTGGATACGACAGAACTGGTCACCATTGTTAATTGGTTGCTTCATTCATCTCCTCAGCCCACCTGCTCCATTCTCGAACAAAGGATTATTCAAGGCAAAATCTTGGAAAAATATTTGGTGTTGTTGGAAGGTTTTGATATAAACTTCAACGATTCATATCCCAATAAGTAATTTTGTTGGCCATAATTTATTATTTTCTGCATTATGTTTAACATGGTAAAGAATATAAGAACAAAGTATTATAAAGATATTATGTAAATATGGATATGTTTATTATATATAATGTGTTGAACTATTTAAATGTGTTTATATGGTTAATGTTATTGTTTCATTTGAATATGTTTTATACATCTCAGCTAATTCAAGGGTCTGTTCTAGAAAATTAATAAAAATATATGGCTTTCTACAGGGTTTTATTTATGCTGTGAAAAATCTTTTTGCAGCGTTTTAAAAACGTAGTAATTTACTTTCGCAGCGTTTTAAAAACGCTGTGAAACACATTCGCAGCGTTTTAAAATCGCTGTGAAACACATTCGCAGCGTTTGAAGAATGTTGTTTAACAACGAACTATAGTAGGGTTAGGACATATTGCAACATTTCTGAAACGCTGCAAAAAGGCAAAACGCTGCAATATGGAATATTTCTTACAGCGTTTTAAAACGCTGCAATATATTCCGACCCTATTACAGCTTGTTGAAAGAGAGCGTTCTTCATAACGCTGCGAAAGCATTTCACAGCGTTTTTAAAACGCTGCGAAAGGCCATTTTTGTTGTAGTGAAATCAACTATTATACAATCCAAACATGTAAACAAACCATCCAAAACAAACTAAGCCAACTCATATATACAAACCTAACTATATTAAGTATTTACAAACCAATCAAATTTAAAATATACAAGTTTTAAAATACACACTTACAAATTCTAAACAAATTGGAATACTAGATTTTCCTTGGAACTTTAGCCCATTCATCGGATCCAAAGACCGGATTTGTTTTGATGACGTCCCAATCTTCTTATTCCATGTTTTCTTTGGAGTTTGAGCATTCCAAGTTGTTGTTTTGATCATCTTTGATAAAGGCAAAAATTAACCAACAAAGATCATAAAAATGTTTCCCTTGTTCCATTATCATTTGCATTTGACTTAATTCCAAATGCCTTTGAATTTGGAGAATGAAATAGAGCATTTTTAGAAGATTGAAGTGTTTCTTCTAAGTTTTCACAAAAATTTTGATGTGGAGAACTCATTTTTACGAAAGAAATGTTTAGAATGGAAAGAGATGAAAAGATGAATCAATGTATGAATTTTTCTAGAAGAAAAGGGATTAACTAGATATAAGAACAAATTAAACAACAGATTTAAAAGTAGTTACCACTTTTTGAAATTTAAAATTTTCCAAACTTCCAGCATGTGTCGACATATGCATGTGGGGTATGTTGACATATATGCCTTAATTTGCACAATTTATGTTTTTTTAATAATTTTTGATTATACTTAATACTATTCTATTTTTTGAATTCCAAAGAATATAAGAATACTATTCAACGGTATAATTAAATTCCTAAATGATTTTCATTAATATAAAAGAGAAGTACGTGGACATAATAGAAAATCACATGAGAATAACATGAAGTAAAACTAGATAAACATATGACTAAGAGATACAAAGTTAGTAAAAGATATAAAAAGATGAAGAAGAAGAGTTCCAACAAGCTTCTTAATGATCTTCCTATAAAGTATTTTTCCACTTTGTTTGAGAGAGAAGTGAACTTCATACTAAAGGAATGTTTAAGCTTCTTTTGGTTTTTGAGAATATTTTTTAAGGATTTCTTTATTGGAATAGCGAGAAGGTTTGTCAAAACTTTGTAGGAAAGTGTTCATATCCTCCTCCTCTTATTCTTGTTTTTTCTCCTCTTCAATTTCCATTCCATCACCTTCTTCTTCTTCTAGAATCTCTTACTCTTCTTCCATTGCCAATCTTTCTTCCTTATCAGAAGAGATTCATATGGCTCAAATTCAAGAGGAATGTGCATAGTGAGGTTGGTTTTATCGAGAACTTTATGAGGCAAAATGTTTTTCACCTCTTAAATCAATAACAAAATAATTAAAATTCTAGTAAGATACACACCATGGTAAAGTGTGTTCTCATGCCTAGAGATTTTCTTTTGAACAAAGTTGTCTAAAACTAGGGCTAAGATTTTCTTTTGAACAAAGTTGAAAACTTTTTAAGTCGGGTTATTGTAATTTCCCGCCCTCGGTGTAATACTTTGTTGTAAAATAAGACTCATTAGTCTTGCTTTAGGCCTAAGATTCTTGCGTTTAAATAGAAAATAAATCGTGCATAACTTCTATGATACCATAATCAATTTCAAAAGCTGAGAGGTCATTTCCATACTTTTAGAATTAAGAATTTGACGTAGAATTTCATAATCCAAAATAATAGTAGTATCTTCTATCTACTCCAAATTTAACCTTCTTTTACTTGAAAAAAGTTTCCATCTAAATTTGGATAAAACATTTTAACCAAATCGGGATAACAATCAAAATCGTTTTGAGATAAATCAGTTAAATCGAAAATACCATTTCTAAAGCAAGATCTTGTAAATCATAAGAAAAAAATTCACCAAAATCTGCACACCTTCCCGAAATTACTTTTCCACAAGTAGCATACTCCATAAAAATTTCAATGGACTCTGGATCATTATGAAGTTGACTTTTGATCTTTTGGTTAAGCCAAATGGCTTTAGACGAGGAAGGTTTGTTTGTAGAGGACATTTTGATTCGTTTTGAAGGTAGGAGAGTGAAGAATGATTTTGATTTTTAAAATAAAGTGTGAGTGGATGAAGGGATAGGAAAAAGTTGTTTAATAGAGGGTGAACCAACATTTTTCAGTTGTAAGGATGCCTTTTTAGTTTTTGAAATTAATGCAAAAGAGAGGAAATACAAAAGTTTGAATCTAAAAAGATTCTCTAATTTTTTGACTGGTATGTCGACATACATATGTAGACTATGTCGCCATATAGGTTGAAAATTCCAAAATTAAACCAAGGTAATAAAATCCTATAAGTATATATATATATATACTTATTGTTAACCGGCATCTTGACCCGGTTACAAAATGACAGTTGAAGAAATTATCATTAGCACTAGACAAGATTCTGATCAAGGAGAGACTGGAGGTGGTAGCAAGTTGTCAGGCTCACAACAATGCAAGAGCATTCGGCCTGCCTGGCCTGGTGCGCAGAATCACCTACTATGGGCAGAGGCACCTTGTTCCTAAGCCCATAAGGGAAGTCAAACCCATCTCGTCTATAAATAGGAAGGTAGTAGCACAATGAAAGGGACCTTTTTGGGGAACACTGGGGAGACTCTGCTATTTTTTATACTCTCCTCTTTTTAATTCAAACTGGTATTCAAGTGATTGATTTACGGATTGTATCCGTATTCAAGTAATTGAGAGAGCAATAAAGATTAAACCCAAAGTGGATGTAGGCAATTACGCCGAACCACTATAAATCTGGTGTTCTTGTTTTTGTTGTCCTTTTTGCATTGAATTACACTATTCTTCTATTTTAATTTACTCTCTTCATTAATCTCTCTACATAACTCTTCTCAACGAGGTTAGTGACCAATTTTGGTGCTAACACTTTGGTGCTTTCACTGAGAATTGAATTCTAAGCTCGATTGGATCTCATCGTCTACTAGTGGATTTCCATATTCGCGAGATAGATCCAGTTGTTTACTAGAAAACTTCCTATTCTACTCAGATTTGAAAGAAATCTAAAGGAAGCTGATAGCCGTAGATTGGATTCACTGATGTATGCAAGATCTGGGGATTGGATGTTGAAGTTTGCACTCAAGTTGAATGAAGACCGACCCTCCTCTGAAGGCAATTCAGCCAATCTCTCATATAGCCGACCTCTCACTCAATGTGGATATTCGCTCCCCCCACTCAAAAACTTCAGGCCGATCCACTTTGGCTGAACAGCTTTGGCCAAACCACTTCTGGCCGATCCACTTTGGCCAAACAGCCTTGGCCGAACAGCTTTGGCCGAACCACTTCTGGCCGATCCACTTTGGCCAAACAGCCTTGGCCGAACAGCTTTGGCCGAACCACTCCAGGCCGGTCCACTCTACCGAACAGCCTTGGCCGAACAGCTTTGGCCGAACCACTCCCAGCCGATCCACTCTGCCGAATAGCCTTGGCCGAACAACTTTGGCCGAACCACTCCAGGCCGATCTACTGTGCCGAACTGCCTTGGCCGAACAGCTCTGGCCGAACCACTCCAGGCCGATCCACTCTACCGAACAACCTTGGCCGAACAGCTTTGGCCGAACCACTCCACGCCTATCCACTCTTCCGAACAGCCTTGGCCGAACAGCTTTGGCCGAACCACTCCAGGCCGATCCACTCTGCCGAACAGCCTTGGCCGAACAGCTTTGGCTGAGCCACATGCCAACACCGAACGCCCCAATGCCGAACGATACCTCCAAGTCAAAAGGTGTCTGCCATGCCGAACGAGGAATGCCGAGCGGCATACGACTAAGGCATTCATGCTGAATGCCCCAATGCCGAACGAGGAATGCCAAACAAGGAATACCAAGCGGCATGTACTAAGGCATTCATGCCGAACGTCCCAATCCCGAATGGTACTTCTGTGCCGAACGAAGTATCCAGACCGATCCATGCACTGTATACCAATCTCTCTCTTAAAAAACAATCTGACTGGTCCCTATACAAAAAATATATGGATCGGGTACGAACCCTAGCCGCAGCAGAGTGCCTCCGGATAGTGAATTCAAAACTCAACTTAATAAAGGAACATTCTATCCACTTCCCTGACATCCCATGATCGACTAGGGCATAGAGGATCTAGCGACAGCTTATGAACGACATCAAGGGAACAGACAAGCAACCGCTATTCAAACGGTACTCCCAAAGGTTGGAGAACATAGATGATGTGACTCTAGCAAACACCAAGATGACTCCAAGCACCATTCTTCGCTGACCCAGCACTTCAAATTTAGTGACTCCAAGAAAACCAATGTTTGGCTCTAAGCAATTTATTCCTGTTTGTACCAAAAATGGGCACAACACTCTTCGGAAGTTTTTGAAGAGATAAAAGTGAAGAATGAAAATTAAAACTGTGGATTATCTAACAAAAACTCCAAATAACAGAAAGTAAATTGCAAAGACAAGCAATATAGAGTGGTTCGGCGTTTTGCCTACGTCCACTATGAAGTTTGATGATTTTATTGCTCGATACTTGAAGGTTACAGTAGTTTATAATGTAATACAACTGAATTTAAATGCTAAGTGTCAGTCTAAAGCAGCGGCGGTGTTCTGGAGTAGATCTGGCAGAATCTGGGCACTCTTCAGTACTTAGAATTATCCGACCTCTTTTCTGAATGACCAGGGGCTCTATTTATAGGTGTAGGAGGCTGATATTTCGCCTAGAATGAGGGGAGACCAGTTCTGGTACGTCAGGGGGCCCACATGGCCGAAATCTGGAGATCCGGGCCCACTTTGGGATCGATTCGACCCTTGGTTCGAATCGATCAAGAAATCATCCAATCGAGCTGAAATTTGGTGTGAACATTCTTCATCATGTGTTTAAGCTTCTGTGAAAATTTCATGGCATTCGGACTTGTAGAACTCGAGATATGATCGATTCAATGTTGCATTTCTAGAGAACATGGATACTTCGAATCGATCTTAGTTCGAATCGATTTGGTCGACTCGATGCTTGCTGTGACGTGGCGCGTGCTTCTCGCATCGATTCGCTTTGTACTCCGGTTTGACTGGGTCGAATCCATGACCTCTGCTACTTCGATTCGATGGTTTTGAGGGAATGGATTCGAAGAGATGTAAGTTCGAATCGATCAGGGTATATCATGGGTGATCGATTCGAATTCGCTTCATCAGGGTGGATTCGAAGACAATTATGAAGGGGAGTCAAAGTCTCTACAACTGAATGGATTCGAAGGTACTGGAGTCGAATATTGGCCTCCTTCGAATCGATGATGTTGGTGCTTTGGAATGGAGTCGGAGCTCCTCTGCCTGCATGGATTCGAAGGATCCTTCCTTCGATCGATTCGAACTGGAGCTCGGTGCTGATGGATCCGAAGCGAAGCCTTGAGGATGGATTCGAACTAGTATATGGTTGATGGATTCGAACGCAGGCTCCTTTATCATCGATTCAAAGCAGAGAAGTTCGATGGAGTCGAACAAAGATGGTCACGTGGATACGAAGCCTGGTCACCAGACGGATTCGAATGCAAGCTCCTTCTATGGATTCGAACATATGACTATTTACTCCAAATTGCATCGATGATATCTTGAGTGTACGAACTCGGATTGACTTGAGATTTGGAACGTTGGTTCGCATGGCTTTACTTGTCATGCCTTATCAATTGTAGCCTGATACGGACATCCGACGAAATTCATCGATATCCATGGCGAACTTGCGTATAACGAACTTTAACGACGAACTGCCTTTAGTTTTCCAGTCAACTTTTTGGTGTCACGGCCTTGCCAAAAGGCGGGATAACATTTGCCCCCCAAAGTACGTCTTGTGTAAACACGACGTGCTTTGAAAAGCTGCAGTCTCTCACTGGATAGCTACAACATGCTTTATCGAAAGTTGCATTCTGTATCGCTGTAATTGACCGTCGTATAATTGTAACTGGCTGTTAGTTCTTCGAGTTATGACGAGATGAACATTTGATTCCTGTAAATGACAAAGATCGAACTCTAGTCAGAGTTATGTGCATATGTGTATTATCTTGACTTTGGTTAACGTCGTGTGATCGCAAGTCGTTGTTAGTTTGGCCTGTTATCGAATTCTGCATCGGTCCTCTCCTGGACCGGTTTGAGATTCGAGCTAAAATATTGCTTTTATGATTGTTTATGATCATCCTCTCGTATCGATCCTCTCCTGAATCGGTATAGAGAGTAGGCAAGCAATTTTTCATATCGAAACGATTCGTCCCTTTTCATCTGCGGTCTTTGATGGATTCGAAGCTATGTTGGTTCGAATCGATGGCTGTCGAATTGATGGCCCTAAGAACCTCGTGCTTCGAATCGATAAGACCTTCAATCTATCGGATGTTCGATGGTTTCTTCGAATCGATGATGCTTTGTATCGATACTTGCATAAATGGAGTCGACGTCGCAAAAAGGTTCGAAACCGGGTGGATTCGCACTAAGGAATGGATTCGTAGCAGTGGAACGACTCCGTGTTGTGATGGATTCAAAGCAGCGGGTCACAATGGATTCGAATTCGCTGCAACGAATCGATTAGTTTCGATTTTCTCACCTGTAGAAGCTGGTCAAGCGTACCGGGAGGCGAATCGTCCTACTTCCCCTATATATACCGGGGTCCTATTCACTTCTCACTTTTTACTTTTCACCATTGCTTCAGTTGTTTCTTCGAATCGTTTTTCCAGAGTTATAACTGACGTGCCTGTTACAAATCGATCAAGTTCGTTCACGCTTCCACTCGTAATCAAATCAGGTACTCGAGGGATCGATTCGAGATGAGAAAAATAGAACTATCTTCGCCTTAGAAAATTCTGGGGAGTGACGAGATCTGAATGAAATGGGTCGACTTGATGGAGTCGAGGAGTGATGCTTTTCGAGTCGAATCGATCAGAGTGTTGTCTTCCGCTGCTTCGCATCGATCCTAGAACGACCGGTTCGAATCGATCTTGTGGGCAAGGCTCCGAATCGACGACTTGGAGGAAACTGGCATTGAGTCGATCGATTCGAAGTGATATCATCCAGATCGATTCGAAGGAGTTGAATAAAGATCGATTCGAAGCAACGTGGGGCTCATGGATTCGAAACGTTCCTCCATTATAAGGCTACATCGAGTCGAACCATATGGATTCGAAACACCTGGAGTCGTACTCCATCGATTCGACCCTCATTGTTCTGTGCCGATGGATTTGAACGCCTTCGTCCTCTGAAACCATTGCTCCTTTGATTTGCTCCATTATCTGAACTACGACCAACTTCAAGTTTGTACTATGACGAACGTAATGAACTTTAGCATACTTGACTCCGACGAGCTTCGGCCTTGCATAATCGATTTTGACTAAAAGATTTAACTTGAATTTCCTTTGAGGCTCGTCGATGGAACTATGACTTAACCAATAATACAACTGAAAGATTTATACTTGAAGTGGGCAGTAGCCTTTGGATGGTGTGGAAGTGACGGTCAGCGATGACGGTCATCTTCGTTCTCAAATTCCCAAGTTATGTTGTACGAACATCTTGCTTTATTCTGTTAAATCTGCTTAAGTGATGCACAGCACTTGCACTGCACGACACGTTCACACACACTACACTGGGGCATGCGCGGGCTGTTTATGAACTTAACGTTGCTTTCTGATGAGTTAGCTAATTATGGAATCTTCGAGCTCCCAACAACAAGAGGTACAGAGCTCGACTCCTCCGGTGCTTGAGATTCCCGATATTCCTGCCGATGCAATCGATCCAGCTCCAGATGAATTGCCAGAGGCTATATTTATTGAGGACCCGGTTGATTCGGTTCAATCTAACATCTCTGAATCCTTATTAGGACGAATATGCTTAAAACATAACATATCTCTGGATGATGTGTTATTACCTAATGCCGATGATAGACCGCACAATCCGCCTGATGGATATACGGCTTTTTATCGCCATGCTTGCGCGGCCGGAACTCTCCCTCCTTTCAATCAATATATCAGAGGGGTGCTATCATATTTAGGAATCGCTCCTTCACAACTTCATCCCAACGGGCACGCGTTGCTAAACAGTGCCTTTGTCATATTTATGGACTGTCTCTTTCGCCCGCCAAGGCCCACCGAGATCAGACACATATTTAACTTTAAGAGTAGGGGTGATAGCCCGTCTTTTACATTTCTGGAGGCAGTTAGGAATTGCCAAGTTGTAGTTGGAGCTTGGACCCGACTGAGTTATTTTAAGAACGAGTGGTTCTACGTTCGGTGCCCTCCGGGTTTCGCTAGGCGATGGTTGTCTAGACGTAAGCGCCTTAACCTGTTTTCTTGACCAATAGCTCTTTGGTGTTAAAATTGACATTTCATTTCCTTTACAGCCATTATCTCCAGACCCGACGGAGGGCGTTTCAAAGGTATCGTCCGAAGTCTTCAAGAAGTTCCAAGCGAGTTGAGACATATTGACTCGGTGCTGAACGATTATAACTTAAGGATTCTTGGTTTGATCGACATTAATCAAAGTATGGTCGTCGAGGGATTGGCAAAACCCGCCTCCAGGAAGGAAGATAAGAAGAAAAACAAGAAGAGAAAAGCGAAGAAGTCACTCGGAATCAGAATAATCGAGGCGAGTGACGAAGAAAGAACCCATACGGATTCAGAGCCAATGACTGACCTCTCGGGAAACTTGGAGGAGTCGGCAGGAAGACGGAAAGGCAAGGCCGCCGTTTCCAAAAAACTTAAGTCTAAGGGGTGGAAATCTGTGGATGTGTCTCCTCCCATTTCCGGAGTTATGATTTCTGAGGCCGCCCCTTCTCATTCGAGAGACATTTTCAAAGGGCTTGACGATATTCCCATCCCAGATTATATATCGATTTCTCATAATCCTGGGTTGGAGGAATTTCAAGATGTCCTAAACATGAACGAGCCCTTTCCTTTAAGTGCGGTCAACACTTCCGGTCGGTTTGGGGGTTTACACATTTACACACACTTCCACAGCACTTCATGACTTTTGCATAGTAAACATTGCTTTATGGGATCCTAATCCATAATTCTTTCTTATCGCAGGTGAGATGTCAGGACGTGGCTCTACTCTGGATAGGCTTCGGAATGTGCGCCAATCTTCTCCATTTTACGATTCCCGCAGGAGAGAAACAGATAGGGATCATGGGCGAAGCTATTCAAGTCAAGAACGTTATGATAGAGACAGAGATTACTCGCATGGCCGTTCTGGCTATGATTATTCTGACAGAGACCGGGGATACCAGTACCGACCCTGATCTCGCTCTCCTCCGCCTCCCAGGGCCCTAGTAGACCTCCCAGGGCCATCTCATCAGCAGCAGCTGCCTTCTCAATCTTCTCGGCCTGATGCTCAGCGGCCAAGAATGGAACCGACAGCAGCCGCTATAATTGAACAAGCTCCGGTTGAGTTGACAAGCGAGGGAGCTGCTAAACTCGCCCAAATGAAAAATGACTACCCTGAAATTTGCATGGATGGCTATGTCTTCCCTCCTAACTTTAAAAGAATTCCTCCGGACGCTGAGACCACTGCTCATAGTTATATCCACGACTTCTACGCTCAGTATAAGGAGTGGTACAATGCAGCCGTGAAGGCTTCTAGAGTAGCTTTTGACCGGGTGAAGATCATTGCTGAACGTGATGCTGACCTTGTCAAACAGAAATGCATCATTCAGGTTCTTCAATCTGAAGTGGAGACGTCCCGGAAGTCAGAGCTTGAAACACTTCAGAAACATGAAGATGTCGTGGCCAAACTGGCGTGGATGCAGCAGGAACACTGCGCCACGGTAGAAGAGATGGGCCACCGCAACACCACCATTGCAGCTGAGCGAGACTTAGCCGTTAAAGAGCTGAATGAGCTCAAGGCCAAATTCACTGAAATGGTGAAGGAGAAGGACGATGCAAATGCCACTGCTCAAGAGGCTTGCGACCAAGCAGTATCTCTCAGGGCCGAACTTGCTGCGGCGGCGGTCAAGGCTAAGTCTGCGGAAGCAGAAATTCAAGAAAAGATCTTGGAGGAGAGGTCTAGGCTAGATGCTGAGTTTGATGATCTCTTAGTCACGTACAACGCTAATGTGCTGGAACACAGAAATTTAGCGTGGCTGGGAGATGACTCCATGATCTTGTACAATGCCTGGACCCGGCTGGTGAATGAGAAAAGAGCAGCGCATCCAGATGAAACATTTGATGACTTTGAGTTGGAGATGCGTTTGCTCACCGAGGATGAGAGGAAGACCCTTCGTGAGGCGGTGATCTCTATGGCGAAAGAAAAGCTTGGCGTTCAATCTCTAGAGACAGGCGAAGGCTCGGGGATCGTGCATCACGAGACAAGTGTTGGAGCTGTAATTCCGACATTGCCCAAAACCACTGGTGCGGTAGATCCCCAGTCTGTTCCTGCATATAATCCTGACCAACCATTATTATCTTCCGCCGAGGATTCTGCCCACGTTTCGGTCCAGACCAAGGAAGGTATTTGAACGCTTCTCGTAGTTTAGTTGTGAAGAACCTTAAGCAACACACTTGGCTAAAAATCTTCGTTTTGTCGCATTTCAGTGACTGAAGTTATTGTTTCTGCGCCTCTTGCTCTATTAGTTCCACATCAAACACAAGGGGTTGTTTTTTCTGAAGCCATCACGACTTCTACCTTGATTGGCGAGGAGGGAGATGCAAATATGTTTTCTTTCAGCGCTCAAATGATTGAGGAGCTTCTCAATGAACCCATCGATCCCTCTGTCAACCCGTCCGATGCTGTGAGTGGGGCTGCTCCGGCCGTTAGTTCATCTATGCCAGCTATTGGCACATCCGATGCGGCCCAATTATCTCGTGAGGACGACATTATTGCTGAGATTGATGCCGAGATGGCAGCTGGGAATGCTGGTATGAATCCGCCCGGGCCTGCCCCGTTAATGGTGATTTCACCGGGCGGTACTGTAGTGATTGAAACTGCTCCTGCCCCTCCTCCTGCTACTACTCCTATGCCTCCAGCTCGTCCTCCTAGAAGAATCTCCGTCGCCTCCAGTTCTGAGGAAGACGTTGACATTATATCGCTGCCGGAGGGCAAGCCTGAAAAGAGTAAGCGGTCGAGGAGAAAGTCAGGCAGCGAATCTGGTGGAGCTACCCCGAAGAAGAAGATAAGGAAGAAGAAAGATTGAACTCTTTCTTTAAATCTCTGTTGCGTAGGGTAGCATTTTGTTGATTTTTCTGTAGCCGTGTACAGATGTGGATTCGGCTCCCACTAACAGAATTTTCTTTAAACACTTTGTGATCAGATTCTTTTTGTTGATAGTGGAAATGAAAATTTATTCCCTTTCTGTCTTCAACCTGTTATGTGTTATGGTTCTGCCCCTAGTATTGGGGATAACTGTGGAGTTGACGTATGTTTATACCCCGTCTCGCGCTCTGGGAGTGCGGAGTTGAATAATGTTTATACTCCAGCTCGTGCTCTCGGAGTCTGGAGTTTGTCGATATTTATACCCAGCTCGCGCTCTCGGAGTACTCTGGGGTTTTAGGAAAACGTTTATACTCCGCCTCGCACTCTGGGAGTACGGAGTTAAGTAAAAGTTTGTACCCAGCTTGCGCTCTCGGAGTACTCTGGGATTTAGGAAAATGTTTATACTCCGTCTCGCACTTTGGGAGTACGGAGTTAAGTTAATGTTTATACTCCGCCTTGCACTTTGGGAGTACGGAGTTAAGTTAAATGTTTATACTCCGCCTCGCACTCTGGGAGTACGGAGTTAGGAAAATGTTTATACTCCGCCTCGCACTCTGGGAGTACGGAGTTAAGTTAATGTTTATACTCCGCCTCGCACTCTGGGAGTACGGAATTTAGTAAAATGTTTATACTCTGCCTCGCGCTCTGGGAGTACGGAGTTAGGAAAATGTTTATACTCCGCCTCGCACTCTGGGAGTACGGAGTTAAGTTAATGTTTATACTCCGCCTCGCACTCTGGGAGTACGGAGTTTAGTAAAATGTTTATACTCCGCCTCGCGCTCTGGGAGTACGGAGTTAGGAAAATGTTTATACTCCGCCTCGCACTCTGAGAGTACGGAGTTAAGTTAATGTTTATACTCTGCCTCGCACTCTGGGAGTACGGAGTTAAGTTAAATGTTTATACTCCGCCTCGCACTTTGGGAGTACGAAGTTAGGAAAATGTTTATACTCCGCCTCGCACTCTGGGAGTACGGAGTTAAGTGAAGGGTTGTCGTGTATCAACCCATTTCTTGGCCTGATGTGATGGCCTGCCCCCGAGCTCGGGTTTCATTTAGTGAGTGGTTGATTGCTTCACAGCCACTCCCTACTTGAATAAATTCCACTGTGTGATGGAACTTAGCTCTTCGTGCATCGTGACATTGTACATTGTATTTAATGAATCACAGCTCTGGCTCGAAGAGATGGCATTTTATTGCTGAAATAAGAAAATATGGCAAATCAGTTGCCTTATTACAAATTCTAATTTCGAAATGCAAAAGTAAATTGCTGAATAAAAAACATAATGAAATAAATAAAGCCTGTCATATGTAGTAGCGACGGAGACTCTCGCTGTTCCAGGCTCTTGGTAAAACTAGACCGTCCACGGTTGATAGTTTGAATGTGCCATCCCCAAGTCTTTGTGTAATCACGTACGGTCCTTCCCAATTTGGTTTCATGTGTGAAGGAACCGGGTAGATTCTCTTGAGGACAAGATCACCGAGTTCAAAGGTTCGGGGGCGAACTTTGGTGTTATATAACCGGGCGACCCGACTTCGGTATGCGGCCGCTCTTAAATCAGCTTCTTCCCGTTTCTCGTCCAACAGATCCAAAGATTCAGCGAGTAATATAGCATTTGTTTTTGGATCGTAATAAGTTACGTGGTGAGAAAATACTTCTGTCTCAACTGGAATAACGGCCTCCGAGCCATAGGATAAGGAAAATGGGGTGTGTCCAGTTGCGGTCTTGTGAGTTGTTCGATAAGCCCATAATGCCATAGGAAGTTCATCGACCCATTTGCCCCCAGCCTTTTCCAGTCGTTTCTTTAAGATGGATTTGATAACTTTGTTAACAGCTTCGACCTGACCGTTTGCTTGTGGATGTGCGACTGTAGAGAACTTTTTATGAATATGAAATCGTTGGCAGAAATTCTCGAACTCCGAACTTTCGAATTGGGTCCCATTATCGGTAATGATGGTATGTGGGAGTCCAAATCGACAAATGATGTTGCGGACTACAAAGTTTATTACTTTCTTCGACGTAATCGTTGCGAGAGCTTCGGCCTCGGCCCATTTCGTGAAGTAGTCAACTGCGACGATGGCATACTTCGCACCACCTCTTGCCAGAGGTAAAGCGCCGATGATATCGATACCCCACATAGAGAACGGCCAGGGACTGACCATTTGAGTTATCTCGGTAGGTGGGGCTCTTGGAATTCGAGCATGTTTCTGGCACTTGTCGCACTTTCTGGCATAATTGGCTGCATCTCGGTTCACTGTCGGCCAGTAATATCCATATCGGAGTATTTTCTTAGCAAGCGCTTGTCCACCGGTGTGATCGCCACATTCTCCTTCGTGCACGTCATGTAACACTCGTTTGACTTCGTCGTGAGCGATACACCGGAGGAGTGGAACAGAATAACCTTTTCTATACATGATCCCGTCTTGAATGATGAACCGCGAAGCTTTTCGTAGAACTTGCCTTTTCTCATTTCGGTGCTCAGGCAATATCCCATTCTCAATATAATTCCGATACAGAGTCATCCATGATTCTCTACTGGGGGAGGTTTCCAACACAACATTCGTTTTTATTTGATCGATGCTTGGGAAGGACAAAGTTTCGACCGGAACAAGTCCCATTTGCTGTGCTTCACCTGTGCTGGCCAACTTTGCCAATGAGTCGGCCTTTTGATTGCGATCTCGTGGTATATAGTAAATGCATAATAATCAAACTGATCCAGTGCTTCCTGAACTCGGGCTAGATAAGCAGCTAACCTTCGATCTCTTGCTTGATATTCTCCCCGTACCTGGCACACAACCAACTGTGAATCACAATAAATTTCCAGAGCGATAATTCTCAGATCTCTGGCAAGCTTTAACCCAGTCAACAGAGCTTCATATTCGGCTTCATTGTTGGTTGCATGAAAATCAAACTTCAAAGCATAGCATATGGATCGACCTTCGGGGGTTTCTAGTACAACACCAGCGCCCGAACACCGATCGTTCGATGCACCGTCTGTATAAAGTTTCCAGACATATTCAGGAGACTCGCTGGTTTCAGGTAAGTCGTCTGGAACAGTAAATTCAGCGATGAAGTCAGCTAGGACTTGCTCTTGAATGGCTCTCCACGGAGCATAAGTAATGCCAAATTGACTCAGTTCGATATTCCACTTGAGTAACCTTCCAGACGTCTCAGGCCGCGTGAGGACCTGTCGTAACGGCTGATCGGTATACACAGTAAGCGGATGAGCTTGGAAATAAGGACGAAGCTTTCTTGAGGCAATGACCAAGCAATAAGCCAGTTTCTCCAACCTGGGGTAATTTCTTTCAGCTTCGGTCAATCGTTTACTAACATAATAGACCGGTTTCTGCACTCGATCCTCTTCTCGGACCAGAGCAGCACTGATTGCATGCTCTGATACCGCCAGATAAAGGTATAATTGTTCGTGATCAATCGGTTTTGACAAGATCGGTGGCGTAGAGAGATGCTGAACCAGCGATCGGAATGCGCCTTCACATTCCATGGTCCATTCAAAGTTTCGTTTTCCCTTCCGGATTAGATCAAAGAAAGGAATGCACTTATCAGTGGATTTTGAGATGAACCTGCTTAGCGCTGCTACCTTCCCGTTGAGACTCTGGACTTGCTTTATGGTCTTTGGAGTTTGCAAATTCCTTATTGCCCAGATCTTTTCGGGGTTCGCCTCTATCCCACGAGCGTTGACGATGAAACCTAGAAACTTTCCGGATGCGACGCCAAAGTGGCACTTTAACGGGTTAAGCTTCATTCCATATTCACGTAGGATGCAGAACATTGAATCTAAATCCCTGACGTGATCTGTGGAAAATCGGGACTTAACTAACATGTCATCCACATAAACTTCCATAGTCTTCCCGATCTGGTCAGCGAACATTCGATTAACCAAGCGTTGGTAAGTTGCTCCGGCATTCTTTAAACCAAAAGGCATGACTCTGTAACAGTAGAGTCCTAGATCGGTCATGAAACTAGTATGTTCTTGATCGGGTAGATGCATGGGTATCTGATTATAACCGGAATAAGCATCCATAAAGGATAACAATTCATGGCCTGCAGTTGAGTCTACGAGTTGGTCGATTCGAGGAAGTGGAAAACTATCTTTTGGACAAGCTTTGTTTAAGTCGGAGTAGTCGACACAAGTTCTCCATTTCCCGTTCGGTTTTCGAACCATTACCGGATTTGACACCCACTCTGGGTATAGAGCATCTCGGATGAAACCATTTGATTGCAACTTGTCAATTTCTTCTTTAAGGGCGGCAGATCTCTCTGGATCCATACCACGCCTCTTTTGCTTGACCGGAACATGTCGCGGATCAATATTCAAAGAGTGACTTGCAATGTTCGGCGAGATTCCGCACATGTCAGAGTGCGTCCAGGCAAAGACATCGAGATTCGCTTGAAGAAATTCAACCAATTCCTGTTGTATCTATTTTCCCAGTTGAGATCCAACTTTTAGTACTTTCGAGCCGTCATCCTCACTGACTGGGACGTCCACAGTCAGTTCGGCTGGAGACGCTTGATTCTCTTTGACTTCATCTTTATCTTCGTTATCTCTAGGGTCAAGATCTTTAAGGAATTGGTAGTGGTGCCCAGGCCGGGGCCCGGGTGCTAGTTGTCAATTATCAGTAAAACGGACGCAGAGAGATTCCTCTACGCCCTTTCCTTTCTCCTTCTTCTGGGCTTCACGCAACTCAGCAACATAACAGGCTCTTCCTGCTGCCTGATCTCCTTGAACGATTCCTATACCATGGTCAGTTGGGAATTTTAAAGTCAAACACCACGGGGCAATGGCTGCCGTGAATTTAGCAAGGGCTGGTCGACCCAGGAATGCATTGTACGGTGAAGCGATGTCAAGAACAATGAATTGCAGCAGTCAGACTCTCCTGCGTTCCCCAATCCCTAGTTCTACTGGTAGTTCCACTATCCCAGTAGGTATTGTTGCACTCCCATTGAAGCCATGAACTCGAGATTGGCAGGGTTTCAAGTCTTTTGCTTCCATCTTCATTAAATCGTAAGCTCGTTTGAATAGAATGTTTACAGAACTCCCACTGTCAACCAGGATCCTCTTCATCCAAGCAGGACCAACCTGGGCAGATATGACCAGCGGATCAATTGTTGGGGCTTCGATTTTGTCAGCATCTCTGCTTCTAAATATGATGTCGTCAGACATCGTCTTTTGTTGCTTAGCCGGGGTTCCATCCTCACAATTACTGCAGCATTCGAAGCTCGCATGCCTGATAGAGCTTGCATACGACTCCATTTCCCTCCAGCTCCTGTCCGCTGGATGAGGACCACCACTTATGGTATTGATAACTAGCCTCCCGCCTGTACGAGCGGGTTCCTCTTGTCTTTCTTGGTCTTGTGCACGGTTTGGGTTTGATGGGCCCGCACCACCAGACTGCGGTGCCCGTACGAATTGATCTAACTTTCTCTCTCTGATCAACTTTTCTATGAGATCCTGCAAATGACGACAGTCATTAGTATTGTGGCCATAACTCTCATGAAACCTACAAAACTTTCCTGTCTGAATCTGCCTCTCTGATGACCGCTTCGGAGCGGGTTTCTTATACTGTTCAGTGTTGCAAGTTTGCAGGTACACATTTTCCAGCGATGTGTTCAATGGTGTATAACTTTCGAACATTGGAGCCCTACGCCGTGGGCCTGGATTCGGATCTCTCTTCTTATTTTGACTATTACTACCTCTTGGCTGAGTTTGTTTGTTCTGTATGTTTAACTGAACTTTTCCAGAATTGTCACCGGACTGTTTAACTGCTACATTGCTTTGTATTCCCTCATTTCCGGGTTTCGCATCGTCCTGCTTCCTAGACTGTTTCGCGTCCTCTTGCCGTAAGAATTGAGCGGCTTTGGAGTAGAAACGGTCCAACGACGCGGGTGGTTTTCCGGCTAACCAGTTTCCAAATTCAGAATCGGGATCAATTCCCTTTGTCAAGGCCATTAAAATTGAGTTGTCGTTGGGATTACTAATTTCCACACATGCCGCATGGAATCTCTCCAAGTAACGCCTTAGTGTTTCCCCACGAGCTTGGGTAACACTGGACAGGGTGTTAACATCTTTGGGTCTAGCGACATGCATGCGAAATTGTTCAACAAATTTCTTAGCCAATTGGTCAAATGAAGAGATAGATCTTGGAGGTAATCTTGTAAACCACATTGTTGCAATTCCTCCCAGGGAGATGGGGAAACTTCGACATTTCACTGCATCATCGGCCCTTGCGACGCTCATTGACCATTCATATTTCAATATGTGCTGATTGGGATCAGAATTTCCTTCGTACATAGGGAGAGTTGGCATTCTGAATCGCCGAGGAGGTTCAGCGTATAGTATTTCGTCCGTGAAAGGAGTATGACTCCGAGAAATCCCCCAATCGTCGTTGGTAAGACCTTGGCTTTCGCGGATCATCTGACGTATCATAGTCGAGATGTCTGGCATTGCTACATTTTGAGCATGCTGAGCTAAGGTGTGGTCGGGTTCCACAGTGCGAGTTTGGACCGGGCGCTGTCGACGGTCCAAGTTTTGCCTCCTTGGCTCAGCATCTTCCGGGCCGTATGGTTCAGAAGTACGTCCCTGCTGTTGATTGCTTGAATCTGGAAGATGTCGGGTATCAACCCTTGTTTGTACTGTGGCAGCTGTGACATGATTGTCCGTAGTATATTGTGGAGTACGACCACCTCGTGCTGATGGCCCAGCCTAGAAGCTGGTTGACGGTCCTACCCTCAACTGTCCGACAGTTAGGGCGGGTTGATATCCGGCGGCCTGAGCATGACTTCCGTCCAATCGGGGACGGGTAGATCTATGATGATAGTCTGATGAGGCAGAACTTTCAGTGGATGAGCAGGAAACTTCATCCCTTCTGGACCTCCTACGGCCCTGGCGGTTCAGTTGGTTTGTCAATTCAATATTAGCACGCAACTGTTCGGTTAATTGTTGCCGACTCTGAGTCAACTCTTGAAGCAACACCTGGAATTCTTGTCTAGTGACTGCCCCAGACGGATCTGAGTGGGCAGTGTTGTCTTGGTTGGGTGGCTGCTGTTGAGCAGGATTCTGTCCATCCCTACCTTCTTGTCCAGCAGCTGTAGAAGTGGTTCTTGTGCTAACCATTTCGAATGATGAATCCTTTTCCTAGACTTTATGCAAATCTGAATAGAATGGAAGGATGATGAATTAGAGATCTGGATCTTCCTCTTGGATTTGTGCAATCCGATATCGATGGTAGATCCAAGGAGCAGGAGAAAAAAGCAGGTTTTTTCTCAGTGAAAGCACCAAAGTGTTTGTACCAAAAATGGGCACAACACTCTTCGGAAGTTTTTGAAGAGATAAAAGTGAAGAATGAAAATTAAAACTGTGGATTATCTAACAAAAACTCCAAATAACAGAAAGTAAATTGCAAAGACAAGCGATTTAGAGTGGTTCGGCGTTTTGCCTACGTCCACTATGAAGTTTGATGATTTTATTGCTCGATACTTGAAGGTTACAGTAGTTTATAATGTAATACAACTGAATTTAAATGCTAAGTGTCAGTCTAAAGCAGCGGCGGTGTTCTGGAGTAGATCTGGCAGAATCTGGGCGCTCTTCAGTACTTAGAATTATCCAACCTCTTTTCTGAATGACCAGGGGCTCTATTTATAGGTGTAGGAGGCTGATATTTCGCCTAGAATGAGGGGAGACCAGTTCTGGTACGTCAGGGGGCCCACATGGCCGAAATCTGGAGATCCGGGCCCACTTTGGGATCGATTCGACCCTTGGTTCGAATCGATCAAGAAATCATCCAATCGAGCTGAAATTTGGTGTGAACATTCTTCATCATGTGTTTAAGCTTCTGTGAAAATTTCATGGCATTTGGACTTGTAGAACTCGAGATATGATCGATTCAATGTTGCATTTCTGGAGAACATGGATACTTCGAATCGATCTTAGTTCGAATCGATTTGGTCGACTCGATGCTTGCTGTGACGTGGCGCATGCTTCTCGCATCGATTTGCTTTGTACTCCGGTTTGACTGGGTCGAATCCATGACCTCTGCTACTTCGATTCGATGGTTTTGAGGGAATGGATTCGAAGAGATGTAAGTTCGAATCGATCAGGGTATATCATGGGTGATCGATTCGAATTCGCTTCATCAGGGTGGATTCGAAGACAGTTATGAAGGGGAGTCAAAGTCTCTACAAATGAATGGATTCGAAGGTACTGGAGTCGAATATTGGCCTCCTTCGAATCGATGATGTTGGTGCTTTGGAATGGAGTCGGAGCTCCTCTGCCTGCATGGATTCGAAGGATCCTTCCTTCGATCGATTCGAACTGGAGCTCGGTGCTGATGGATCCGAAGCGAAGCCTTGAGGATGGATTCGAACTAGTATATGGTTGATGGATTCGAACGCAGGCTCCTTTATCATCGATTCGAAGCAGAGAAGTTCGATGGAGTCGAACAAAGATGGTCACGTGGACATGAAGCCTGGTCACCAGACGGATTCGAATGCAAGCTCCTTCTATGGATTCGAACATATGACTATTTACTCCAAATTGCATCGATGATATTTTGAGTGTACGAACTCGGATTGACTTGAGATTTGGAACGTTGGTTCGCATGGCTTTACTTGTCATGCCTTATCAATTGTAGCCTGATACGGACATCCGACGAAATTCATCGATATCCATGGCGAACTTGCATATAACGAACTTTAACGACGAACTGCCTTTAGTTTTCCAGTCAACTTTTTGGTGTCACGGCCTTGCCAAAAGGCGGGATAACAATTCCAAATACTAACAAGGGTATCATACTAATCGCATTTGAGGAAAGTCGACCTCCAAATATATTTTGGCAGCTGGTTAGCTAAAGAGCCTCCTACGACTATGGATCATTTCTTTTACAAAATGAATCAGAACTAAAGTAAGGAGGAGTGGAGCATACTAAGAAAAATAATAATGAAGGCCCGTTGGCTAAGGATGTAGATCCCAGTAGCCGAAACAAGACTTCAGAATTCAGCTCATATGCTCTTTCAAAGGTTCAATTGACAACCTCTACTTGAAGACTCACGACTCGGAGTGGTATTGGAAACCAACCTTGAGAGAGTACACCAAAATCTAAATAAAATCAGGGGAATGTTGTATATTCCTAGATGCTCACTGATCCTAACACGGGCGATTACAAACACCTCCGAGGTGTGATCGAAAAGATGACCTGGAAAGGAAAGCTTCAATAGTATGTACAAGTCTTGCAGAATGGCGGGCAGCGAATATCCGATGCCTATTAATAAAGGCCTATGATTATCAATTGGACGGTTGACGGCCGACATCCCTTTGAAAGGAGCCAGGGGCGGAGTCGAATAGCGAGCACACGATGCTGCTTCACATATCAATGAGATTTACCATAATCTTCTTTGAATTATTTCCATTTCAATCTCTATTTCAATTGTTCTATGAACTACGACTAGCTTGAGCTAAACTACTTTCAAAACGATGCAGGTGTCCAGGTACTCAGATTTGGTTTCCAACCAATCTACGTAGACCATGATCGGACGTGTGGAGTTACATCTGGACGAGCATAATTCTATCGCTCATCATCAACCATATGCCTTTGACTTGGGGCTATGGACTAAATATTGAAAAGTTCATCACAATCAGAGCCCAATACAAAGTCAACATGACCAACCATCCATTCATCGACCTCCACGTTTGACTTGGAGACCTAAGCAAGGCTTGGAATGGGTATGGCCTGATCATCCACTCAAATCGAGTCATAGAACAAAGTTCGACAAAATACAAATGCCCCTCCTGAAACTCAGTGACGCCGGGATCTGTCTAGAGTGGACATGATTTGTTCATCTACACATCAAATCCTACCTCGAATACAAAAGGTTATTCGAAAGCCCGACTTGAAGTAGTTGTGGTGGACTGCCTACTCATTAACCATCGCTCTCAATATATGGACACGACTGCACCTTGGAACATATGCAACTTACTTTGTCTACTCAACAATCTATCATCCTTATTTTCTAGAAGGAGATACGGAGCAAATTGTAAGAGATTTGGCTATCTAACCCAACATGGATGTGATCCAACCATCTGTCATATACCTCCTTCCTTGACTTGATTGGAAGAGCTATAATCACCAAGCGGACGAGAATCGATCGTCCATTTTCCAAATTCTGTCCCTTATCCTGGGGGGCAGAATCCCATTCCATAAGCAAACGTGGTTCGATTGTTCATTCGACGACATTAGCCTCGATACAGTAGATGAATACAAATTAAAGAATGGAAATACGACTGCTCTCAACTTAAACCTCCAAGTCCCCAGATTGCGGACTGGAGTACTCTAAGTCCCCAGAGCATGGACTAGAGTATAAACAACTAAAACCTCCAAGTCCCCAGAGTGCGGACTGGAGTACTCTAAGTCCCCAGAGCGTAGACTAGAGTATAAACGACTTAAACCTCCAAGTCCCCAGAGTGCGGACTGGAGTACTCTAAGTTCCTAGAGTGCGGACTAGAGTATAAACGACTTAAACCTCCAAGTCCCCAGATTACGGACTGGAGTACTCTAAGTCTCCAGAGCGCGGACTAGAGTATAAACGACTGAAACCTCCAAGTCCCCAGAGTGCGGACTGGAGTACTCCAAGTCCCCAG
Source organism: Allium fistulosum (assembly GCA_030737815.1). Lineage (NCBI taxonomy): Eukaryota > Viridiplantae > Streptophyta > Magnoliopsida > Asparagales > Amaryllidaceae > Allium > Allium fistulosum. Next base: position 1,265,437,360 of record CM060903.1, read on the forward strand.
AGCGCGGACTAGAGTATAAACGACTTAAACCTCCAAGTCCCCAGAGTGCAGACTGGAGTACTCTAAGTCCCCAGAGCGTGGACTAGAGTATAAACGACTTAAACCTCTAAGTCCCCAAAGCGCGGACTGGAGTATAAATGACTTAAACCTCTAAGTCCCCAGAGCACGGACTAGAGTATAAACGACTTAAACCTCCAAGTCCTCAGATTGCGGACTGGAGTACTCTAAGTCCCCAGAGCGCGGACTAGAGTATAAACGACTTAAACCTCCAAGTCCCCAGAGTGTGGACTGGAGTATTCTAAGTCCCCAGAGCGTGGACTAGAGTATAAACGACTTAAACCTCTAAGTCCCCAGAGCGTGGACTGGAGTATAAACGACTTAAACCTCTAAGTCCCCAGAGCGCGGACTAGACTATAAACGACTTAAACCTCCAAGTCCCCAGATTGCGGACTGGAGTACTCTAAGTCCCTAGAGCGCGGACTGGAGTATAAATGACTTAAACCTCCAAGTCCCCAGAGTGCGGACTGGAGTACTCTAAGTCTCCAGAGCATGGACTAGAGTATAAACGACTTAAACCTCTAAGTCCTCAGAGCGCGGACTGGAGTAAATGACTTAAACCTCTAAGTCCCCAGAGCACGGACTAGAGTATAAACGACTAAAACCTCCAAGTCCCCAGAGTGCGGACTGGAGTACTCTAAGTCCCCAGAGCTCGGACTAGAGAATAAGTGACTGAAACCTCCAAGTCCCCAGAGTGCGGACTGGAGTACTCTAAGTCCCCAGAGCGCGGACTAGAGTATAAACGACTTAAACCTCCAAGTCCCCAGAGTGCGGACTGGAGTACTCTAAGTCCCCAGAGCGTGGACTAGAGTATAAACGACTTAAACCTCCAAGTCCCCAGAGTGCGGACTGGAGTACTCTAAGTCCCCAGAGCGTGGACTAGAGTATAAACGACTTAAACCTCTAAGTCCCCAGAGCGCGGACTGGAGTATAAATGACTTAAACCTCTAAGTCCCCAGAGCGCGGACTAGAGTATAAACGACTTAAACCTCCAAGTCCCCAGAGTGTGGACTGGAGTACTCTAAGTCCCCAGAGCGCGGACTAGAGTATAAATGACTAAAACATCCAAGTCCCCAGAGTGCGGACTGGAGTACTCTAAGTCCCCAGAGCGCGGACTAGAGTATAAACGACTTAAACCTCCAAGTCTCCAGAGCACGGACTGGAGTACTCTGAGTCCCCAGAGCGTGGACTAGAGTATAAATGACTTAAACCTCCAAGTCCCCAGAGCGCGGACTAGAGTACTCTAAGTCCCCAGAGCACAGACTAGAGTATAAATGACTTAAACCTCCAAGTCCCCAGAGTGCGGACTCGAGTACTCTAACTCCCCAGAGTGCGGACTCGAATATAAGCGAATCAGATCTCCAAGTTCCCTGAATATGAACTATGACACAAATGACTTGAATTTGTCAAATCCCTGACATACGGGCTAGAAAGTATTCTAAGTGCTCGAAGCACAGAATGGAAGTTCAACGACTCCCGAAGAGTTTCCGAGTTATATGAAGATGGACTGAGAAGTCTATGTTACTCACAACTGCTTGGATTAAAATCACAATCACAAAGAAAACTGAACAATAAGAGTCTTTTGTAAAACAGAAAAAGGAACTAAACCTTATTCAGAAATGAGTTTCTATTACAACCCTCCAAAGTTCGGGGTCGACATTCTATTTACAAGGACTAAGGAAATAGATGAAAATAATTACATGACTTAAACTAACTCTCGTTGAACGAGGATAGTAATCACTTCTTGTGCTTCTTCAACTTCTTTCCAGATGGCTCCTCTCCAGAGCATTTACCCTTAGTACTCTTCTTTGATAGAGGGGTAGCAACTGAAGGAGTACGGGGGCCTTCCATGGGCTTGGACCCGCCAGGAAGGATGACCTTCAACGGCTTGTTCAAAGGATCGTCCAAGTCCACAACTCGGGGCTCTACTATGACCTTGACCGCCTCCTCCTTCTCTTTCTCGAGTCGCTCCTCCATGCTCAATTCGGATGTGTGCTCAGAGGCGCTTGTAATTTCTACTTCATAACCCCCGTTGGTAGGAGAGGAGGTTTCAGACTTGTCTTCATCAAGCGCTCCGATCACTTGAGCGTTTGGACCAGAAGCCTCCCCTGCGTGAGTGGCTTCACTTGTTTTCTCCCCCACTTCCTTGGCGACATCGCTCCTCGGAGTGGGCTCGGGGTCAGAACGGCCTGCACAAAATCGTGGAAAACAAGCATTAGAATGCAATAGTCCTGCATAAAGAATAACGACTTTCGAAATCTTAAAGAGAATCTTAAAGAGAAGGATTATCTACCAGGTTTAGGCAAACTCTCAACCATCCGGGGGTCTCACCCTCTGGAACGGGAGACAGAATGCTGACTAAAGTACTCTAAGTCCCTGAGTGCGGACTAGAGTATAAATGACTCAAAAACCTCTACGTCCCCAGAGTGCGGACTACAGTACTCTCAGTCCCCAGAGCATGGACTAGATTATAGACGACTTTTGAAAAATCCCTAAATCCCAGAAGCGGACTAGATTACTCTAAGTTCCCACAGTGCAAACTAGAGTATAAACGAGTTGACGAAAATCTCTGCGTCTCGAACTGTGGACTAAAGCATAAACCATTCGACAAATCTCTAAGTCCCCGGAGCGTGGACCGAAGCATGAACACAAATTGGGCGCGAGTCAACCGGGGGGAGAATAACACTAAGTCACCAGAGTGCAGAGTGGTGTATAAACATCGATAAATATACAAGTGGATTCCGACCATTTTCTATTCCGCAAACTTCGGCCTGGAATCGACAGGAGGATTATTAACCCGCTGAGGATGGAGTTCGACCATCCAACTAGTGACCTGGCCAGATCAATGCTGGCGGCAGGGGTACAAAACACTAAAAATCCGAATACGACAGCTTACTATAGCTCTAGCGTGGCGTTCTTTATAACTTGAGGCAGCGACTGCAGGGAGGCCTCAATACAGAACCAATCGAAACGGCATCCAAAGCTATGAGCAACCTACTATATCATACCTCAGACCAAGGGTCAATGCCGATCCACACCAAGCACATACGAATGTGACTCGGATGTTTTTTGAAAAACTGTGACCCCTAGAGTATGGAAAGGAGGGTAAACCACAAATACTTGGTCAAAAATTCTCCAGCACCCTCGTTCGATTCGTCAGGAGGAGTATGAAACTAGATAAGCATAGCCCGACTGCATTTGTAGCCAACTTTACCCCGAGATCTGATTACAGAGCATGAACCAAAGTGGATGTGGATGACCATCCACTATCCAAATTACGCCCTAAAACTTATGTGGCATCGAAGTATTCCTCTTGGAATGAAAAACTACGATAAAATCCAAGATAGGCGAGACATAGTCTACCATCGACTGACATGATCCCACGATCCAACGGGAAAGAGAGTAAAGCTAAAGTGGGTGTGGCTGGCCTTCCTACTTATCGGTATATGCCCCAGACCTGGAGGCACAAGCGAGAAGCAAGATGAATGTGAACTGACTATTCACCAATCACCTCTATGTCTTTGGAGTTTAGGTGAAAACATAAACATAGCTAGGACGAGACTCAACCGTCCATGCAGTACATTTATCAACCCGAGACTGGGAGAAGACGCATGGTCATCCAAAAACTGGCTACGATAGCTCAGTATTAAAACTTATATATAGTGCTTACAGCTACTCAAGGCAACGACCGAAAGGATGCCTAGAGATAGAATCATAAAATCGATGCCAATGCTTGTGGGAAACTGACTGTCACTCCAACCCGAAGGGCGAGTGAAGGATCATGAATGCATTGAATAGAAAATGTGTTACTTGAATATACAAGCAAATTCAAACTCATAGCAAGATCCAGCTATGCAGTTGCACGCAACTCAAGGCTGGCCCCTACTCGACATTTCCTTCAACGCGCTTTTAAGCCTGATCTTTGGCCATTTGCAGATAATTAATTAGAGCATTCAGAGCCCTTCATTATTTGACTTAACAACTCATGACAAGACTCTAGGATTCGACCAGAGTAACCATAAACATTGACCATTCCAACCATATTTCACATTGAATGTTATGCAAAATAGTTACATCTTTACTCAAAGAATCTAGGATGGCACCTGCTAAGCTGACGGTCGACATTACAGCCAGCCATGGCGACCCTTTCCGGGTGCTGAATATCGGATCACAGCTCAGTGCAGTGATGATAAAATAATTAGTTGGATTTTTCTGAATAAATGATGATATATTCCCTTGGACCCATTCTGACATGCATATGTGATTTCATTAACTATCGCGAGCCATGCATTGGATATCAACCCGAAGCTACAAAAGCTAGCACAATTTCTATTGATTTCATCATGAAAGCTCCACTCTTACTTTTAGGCTCACCCCATCAACGTCTATGCCTACCAGCTGTTGCGACAGGGCATACAATGACCTGAGACGTCTGAAAGACTACTTAAATAGAATATCGAACTAAGCTAATTCGATATCACTTATTTCCCACGAAGGGCTATCCAAGGACGGAAATTAGCAGACCACACACCCAAATTCACTACCTCAGATGACTATTCGAAGAGTAGCAGAGAACCAACCATAAGATGGAAAATGTACGCGGATGGAGCATCCAATGATCAGTGTTATGGCATAGGAGTCATGATAATGACTCCTGAGGAACGATCAATCTGCTACGTTCTAAAACTCGATTTACCTGTAACAAACAACGATGCTTAGTATGAAGCCTTGACTGCCAGCCTCAAACTTGCTAGAGGATTTGAAGTGAAAACTTTACATATCTTTTGTGATTCCTGATTGGTAGTATACAAATTTAAGGAAGTTGATCTTGCTAGGAGGCATTGTCTTGCTCCTTATCTCAGCTAAGTCCAAGAGCTACTAACCGACTTCACGTATTACATCATTACACACGCACTCAGCGAACAAAATGAAAAGGTGTCATGGTTGACTCCTATCAAAGACTATCTACAATGAGGAATTCTTACTGAACGGAGGAATGGAAAATGACGGATCCTCCTCAAAGCTTCACGCCAAATCATCTAAGAATAATTTGTGTGTCAAAAGGAGTTTGTCCATCCCCATGCTTCGGCATATCGCCCATGATGATATCTTGAGCAAAATCTATGAAGAAGAATGCGGTAATAACATCAGGGGGGAAACCATGATAAAGAAGATACTCTACTACAGGTATTACTGGCCAACTATCAACCCAGATGCGGTTGATCATGCTAGACAATGTGACGAGTGCAAGATGCTTGCAAAGAATCCGGGAACCCCGCCGATGGAAATTATTCAAATGGCTAGTTCATAGCCATTTGCCACTTGGGGGCACTGAAATCATCTTCTTGTCGATCCTAAAGGTGGTGCGAAATACACCATCATAGCAGTTGATTACGTCACCAAATGGGCAGATGAAGAACTCTTAACCACGACCAAGATGAAGAAAATAATCAACTTCTTTATCCGTAACGTCATCTGTCCTTATGACCTTCCATGATTCATTATAACTGCAAATGGACAGGTTGAAGCTGTGAACAAAATCATAGAGTCTGTACTGAAAAGAGGTTTGGAAAACTCCTCAAGTGGCTGACTGCAACCCTGGATTTATAATATTGGGAATCGACCAAGCATCGCGATGACCAAAGAAGGATACAACACCTTAGGAGGATAAATTGGAGGATAATGACTATTCAAGAAACATGGTGGATTTCTTTCTGAAGACAAGGAATACTCGCTAATTCAAAGCGTGCTGTGTTGCTTCACACGACACACTTTGGGGGGAAAGTGTTAACCGGCATCTTGACCCGGTTACAAAATGACAGTTGAAGAAATTATCATTAGCACTAGACAAGATTCTGATCAAGGAGAGACTGGAGGTGGTAGCAAGTTGTCAGGCTCACAACAATGCAAGAGCATTCGGCCTGCCTGGCCTGGTGCGCAGAATCACCTACTATGGGCAGAGGCACCTTGTTCCTAAGCCCATGAGGGAAGTCCAACCCATCTCGTCTATAAATAGGAAGGCAGTAGCACAATGAAAGGGACCTTTTTGGGGAACACTGGGGAGACTCTGCCATTTTTTATACTCTCCTCTTTTTAATTCAAACTGGTATTCAAGTGATTGATTTACGGATTGTATCTGTATTCAAGTAATTGAGAGAGCAATAAAGATTAAACCCAAAGTGGATGTAGGCAATTACGCCGAACCACTATAAATCTGGTGTTCTTGTTTTTGTTGTCCTTTTTGCATTGAATTACACTATTCTTCTGTTTTAATTTACTCTCTTCATTAATCTCTCTACATAACTCTTCTCAACGAGGTTAGTGACCAATTTTGGTGCTAACACTTATATATACTCATTATTATAATTGATCTATATTTATTCCTAAATTCAATAATTCCAAATAAATGAAATAAAAATTAAATGTAAAAAGTACCATATTTGATGTTTTCTTTATTCTTTTTCGGTTAATCTTCTATTGCTATGAAACACATGTTAGCATCCTCGATGTCTGGTTTATTTTCACTCAGAGTTGTAATAGAATCATCTAAAGTTGCGGTTTAAGCCCTCTTTCTCTTTTTGGATGAATTAGTGACATGCGAGATCTTTGATTTCTTTTATATGGACAGTCTCTTTGCAGATGACTAGGTTCATCACAATTGTAACACTTAATCACAATTCCGTTCCTAGAATTTTTGTTTTAGATCTATGAAAGTTATTCATCTTTATGTACTTTAGGAATTTTTGAAATTATGAATCTACTAAGAGCAATCTCCTCATCATTATCATCTACATCTGAATCATGATTGTCAATTGTAGCATTGAATGCAATTGATTCCCTTTTTGGTTGCCTTGTTTTCCTTTCTACCCCATAATTTCACATCATACCTTTCCAAAACATCCTTTTCAGATAATTAATTTCTAAGATATTTAATATAAACATACAAATTTCATAACTTTGGTCTTTTATAGAAGTGTTAAAAAGTATACTAACAGTATTACTAGCCATTTATACTTTTCAAAAATCAAATTATGAATCCTTGAAAACCTAATGCTCTAATACCAAATGGGTTACAATGTAATAGATCTAAGGCTATTTTAATATTAGAGGCGGGTGAATTGTGTTTTATAACTTTTATGAATCTTTTTAACTTTGTTTCAAGATTTAAATCAAATAATAGATTATCTACATAGATCTATACTAATCAATTTTTCATAGATGCAATCATAGATAAATAAAAAAGCAATAACAGAACTTAAAGTAAAAGAGATAACGCTAGGAATTTTATACTGGTTCGGATTATCCAATCCTACATCCAGTCCCATACAATACTGTACAGATTTCATTTCCATTGCCTACTGTAATGACCCACCTTTTTGACCATCGAAAATAGACACCGAATACTACCACCGTGTTCAAATATCGAGCATCCAATCGACAAAAGGGCAGATTGTTATGGTAATAAAATGAAAAGACAAAGAACAGAGAAAATCTGAATCTCACAATAGAATCGACAACATATAATATAATAAGGACAATAAAAACCGTGACTCCAAAAAATATAAAGTATATCAGAGTAAAAAACAAACCTTATCAGTTGGATAGTTATAAAATCCTGACTTTACAAGTACTGATATGAATACTATATAATACAACGGAAAAAAAACACTACGATGGGTGAACCTACAGCTCTTCTCTAAGATTTCCATAACACCAAAGTCAACCTAGGAAAAATACTCAGTATGACCTGAGTATTATAATAAAATAACACCCAGATCAGTTTGGAAATACCAGCGTGAGATAACTCAAATAATGGAGAACATATAAAAGTTAACCACGCCGCAAACGCGGAATGGGTTTTTACCTCACAAGAATAACATCCATACAGGAAAGAGTAGGATAAACAACAGGAAGCAAATTAAAATAAGAATGGGCATAAATAGTATTAAAAACAGACTTGAAAAAATGAAAATAATCTGAGCAAAAACCCAAACTGGACAGAATGGATAAAATAAGATAATTGTCCAAACTTGATAGAATGGACAAAATAAGGTAACAGTCCAAACTTGATAGAATGGACAATAACCAATAATTAAACACCATGAAGAGTGGTTGACTCTTCCCGTTGTAATTAAAGAAAAACATATTCAAAGGTTCGAATCAAATGAGGAAAGGAAATTTTCTAACAAATGACTAGGAAAGTGCATCACCCTTGAAGTATATCTCTAGCAATATACTTTTGAGAAGCGCATATACTCCACGACACTTCTCGAAAATACATCAGTCTGACCCTACCAAACCTTACCGAGAATCTGAATATTTCACATCTAAATGCGAAAATGAATTCGATCTAGATGAGTTGTGAAAATACCCTAATGGGAGCAACCCCATATAGCTGGACGTCCTTTTGAGCTTTGGGTTCAGTCATTTACCAACAAAGCTCAAAGAGAAGCAAACCTTTTTAAGGTGACGATACACCACGATGAAAGTTGAATCCGATAATTTATAAATCAACTATCGGGGATAATTAAATCGATCGTATATGGACATTAAATATAATATATTTAACACAACTCGTTGATTCCAAACAAGTGTTATCCCTCGATTGAAAATGAAGCCAAGCAAGTTGAGGTAGGGTTATCTCTACGCATCACCTTGACGACATTTTTAACCTTCAAGATAGAAACAAGCCTAAGACTCAACGTTTAGTGTTGAATGTATGACTGAATCCTTTCCATATAAGAGATATCGATTACGGAACTACTTTTCCATAACCGAAATCAAATTTTACTTTTTTAAAAATTGAACTTGTGCTTGATTTCCATATTTCAACATTGGTAAGAACACTTTGGAAATACTCTTCAAAAATATCCTTTAAAAAGATAAACTTATAATACCAATGTATTAAAACAATGGTAAAAAACAAATGTCGTTAAAACATTGTTTACTATAAACCCAAAGAATTTATACTTAGCTTTATTTATAAATAAATTCTTTTTTAAAGGATTTTATCATTTATAAACCATTATTTAAATATTTAAATAATATTTATTATCCCAAAAGATAATAAAATAATTTAAATACCTTCACACATTTAAAACAATATTAATTATCTCGAAAGATAATTAATTGCATTTATTGTCTCTTTTAAATAAACAAACCCGTTATCTTTGATAAAATAGTTAATTATTTCAAAACACTTTTATATCATCAGTAAATTAATTTTAAAACCTTTATTGAATTAGTTTATTAACTTTAAAACACTTTTATCAAATTAGTTAATTCACTTTAATCACTTTTATTAAATTACTCTTCTTTAAATATCATTAATTAAAAGATTTATTAAATTCAAATATCTATTAATTAAAATGAATAATCAATCTCAAACATCATTAATTAAAATGATAAATAAATTTTAAATACCATTAATTAAAACAATTAATTAAGTTCAAATAATCATAAATTAATTGGATTAATTAAATTTAAACCTCTTTGTTTGTACCAAAAATGGGCACAACACTCTTCGGAAGTCTTTGAAGAGATAAACGCGTAGAATGAAAATTAGAACTGAGGATTTATCTAACAAAAACTCCAAATAACAGAAATGTAAAGTGCAAAGACAAGCGATTTAGAGTGGTTCGGCTTTGTAGCCTACGTCCACTATGAAGTTTGATGATTTTATTACTCGACACTCGAAGATTACAATTTCTTATAACACAGCACGACTGGTTTTGTGAGCTAAGTCTGAATGTAAGACAACCATGGTGATTTTGAGTAAATCTGGCAGAGTCTGGGCGCTCTTTAGCTCTTAGAATTGTCTCACCCCTTTTCTGAATGACCAGGGGCTCTATTTATAGGTGTAGGAGGCTGATATTTCGCCTAAACTGAGGGGAGACCAGTTCTGGTACGTCAGGGGGCCCACATGCCCGCTTTCTGGAAATCCGGGCCCACTTTAGGATCGATTTGAAGCTATGTTCGAATCGATCAAGAAATTGTCCAATCGAGCTGAAATTTGGTGTGAACATTCTTCAACATGTGCTCAAGCTTCTGTGAAAATTTCATGGCATTTGGACTTATAGATCTCAAGTTATGATCGATTCAAGATTGCATTTCTGGTTGATTAGCTTGGTTCGAATCGATCCCTTCGAATCGATAGGGTCGACTCGATGGTCTCGCGCGTGGCATTGTTGACGTGGCGCGCTTTCTTCGTATCGATCCTACCTTCACTCCGAGTTGACTGGGTTGAATCCACGTTTTTAGCTGCTGTGACTTGGAGGATTCGAAGTAGTGGATTCGAACGTACGTTCCCTTCGTATCGATCTGAGCGTTCCATAGTCGGTCGATACGAAGACTCTACTACTGACTGGATTCGAAGATGGGGATGCTCAATGGTTTCGAGGTAATGGACCTGAAGGCAATCATAGGATGGAATCGAAGCTTCTTCCATTTCATGGATTCGTAGGGTGTTCCCTTGATGGACTCGAAGCAGGAAAGGCTTTGATGGATTTGAAACAAGGCATATGAGGATGAGTTCGAACTATGGCTCGCTCCTGGTGGACTCGAAGCATGGTTTGCTTCGACGGAGTCGAAGCAAGGTTACTCCTCATGGCTTCGAACTAATGCAGGGACGATGGATTCGAAGGTCTTCTACTTCGTACGATTCGAAGTGAAAGCATGTTTGATGGAGTCGAAGGCTAAAGCACTTCTCATGGATTCGAAGCAATCAGGGGAATTTCGTTGGAGTCGAACTTGATGGATTCGACCTTAGGGGATTCGAACCATAGGGAGACGAACTCAAGGCTATGTCCTTCACTTGCGTCGATGATATCTTGAGCGTACGATCTCGGATTGACTTGATATTTGGAATTTTGGTTTCTACAACTTTGCTTGATGTGTCTTATCAATTGTAACCCGATCTGGTCTCGGGTAAAATTCCTCGACATCCATAGTATACCTGTGTATAACCGACTTTCAAGACGAACTGTCCTTGGTCTCTAATCAAGTCTTTGGTGTCACGGCCTTGCCAAAAGGTGGGATAACATTTGCCCCCCAAAGTACGTCTTGTGTAATCATGACGTGCTTTGAAAATCTGCAGTCTTTCATGCTGAATTTGTTCGTTCAGTTGATTGCTTGACAGTCGTCTTTCACTTGTTTCATCGCCATCTTCCCCTAGATGAATGTCCGACTGGCGTGCTCTGCTTCGATTCTGCCCCCAGTCTTGGAGAATAAGTATGGAGTTGATGTATGTTTATACTCCGTCTTGCACTCTGGGAGTACGGAGTTAAGGAAATGTTTATACTCCGTCTCGCACTCTGGGAGTACGGAGTTAAGGAATGTTTATACTCCGCCTCGCGCTCTGGGAGTTCGGAGTTAAGGAAATGTTTATACTCCGTCTCGCACTCTGGGAGTACGGAGTTAAGGAAATGTTTATACTCCGTCTCGCACTCGGGAGTACGGAGTTAAGGAAATGTTTATACTCCGTCTCGCACTCTGGGAGTACGGAGTTAAGGAAATGTTTATACTCCGTCTCGCACTCTGGGAGTACGGAGTTAAGGAATGTTTATACTCCGCCTCGTGCTCTGGGAGTTTGGAGTTAAGGAAATGTTTATACTCCGTCTCGCACTCTGGGAGTTCGGAGTTAAGGAAATGTTTATACTCCGTCTCGCGCTATGGGAGTACGGAGTTAAGGAATGTTTATACTCCGCCTCGCGCTCTGGGAGTTCGGAGTTAAGGAAATGTTTATACTCCGTCTCGCACTCTGGGAGTACGGAGTTAAGAAAATGTTTATACTCCGTCTCGCACTCTGGGAGTACGGAGTTAAGGAAATGTTTATACTCCGTCTCGCACTTTGGGAGTACGGAGTTAAGGAATGTTTATACTCCGCCTTGCGCTCTGGGAGTTCGGAGTTAAGGAAATGTTTATACTCCGTCTCGCACTCTGGGAGTACGGAGTTAAGGAATGTTTATACTCCACCTCGCGCTCTGGGAGTTCGGAGTTAAGGAAATGTTTATACTCCGTCTCGCGCTCTGGGAGTTCAGAGTTAGTTGAGGGATTGCCGTGTATCAATCCATTTGTAGCTTTGACGGGATGGCTTGCCCCCGAGCTCGGGTTTCACTTAGCGAGTGGCCGGTCGTATCACAGCCACTCCTTTCTTGAATAAATCCCATTGCGTGATGGAATTTAGCTCTTCGTGCATCGTGATGTTGTACATTGTATTTAATGAATCACAGCTCTGGCTCGAAGAGATGGCTTTTATTGCTGAAATAAGAAAATATGGCAAAGTCAGTTGCCTCATTACAAATTCTAATTTCGAAATGCGAAAGCAAACTGCTAAATGGAAAAAATATAATGAAATAAATAGAGCATGTTATGTGTAATAGCGATGGAGACTCTCGCTATTCCAGGCTCTTGGCAAATCAAGACCGTCAATGGTCGATAGTTTGAATGTGCCATCTCCGAGTCTTCGGGTAATCGTGTATGGTCCTTCCCAACTTGGTTTCATGTGTGAAGGAACTGGATAGATTCTTTTGAGAACGAGATCACCGAGTTCAAAAGTTCGAGGCCGAACTTTGGCATTGTACAGTCGGGCGACTCGACCCCGATGTGCGGCTGCTCTCAAATCGGCCTCTTCCCGCTTTTCATCCAGTAGATCCAAAGATTTAGCAAGTAATATAGCGTTTGTTTTTGGATCATAATAAGTCACGCTATGGGAAAAAACTTCTGTCTCGACCGGAATAACGGCTTCTGAGCCATAAGATAAAGAAAACGGGGTGTGTCCGGTTGCGGTCTTGTGGGTCGTTCGATAAGCCCATAATGCCATAGGGAGTTCATCAACCCATTTGCTCCCGGCCTTTTCCAATCGCTTTTTCAGAATGGATTTTATAACTTTATTGACAGCTTCAACCTGCCCGTTTGCTTGAGGATGCGCAACTGCCGAGAACTTTTTATGAATATGAAACCGTTGACAGAAACTTTTGAACTCTGCACTTTCGAATTGGGCTCCATTATCGGTGATAATGGTATATGGGAGTCCAAATCGACAGATGATATTGCGAACTACGAAATTTATTACTTTCTTTGTCGTAATCGTCGCGAGGGCTTCGGCTTCAGCCCATTTTGTAAAGTAGTCGACGGCGACGATGGCGTACTTCGCACCACCTCTCGCCAGAGGTAAAGCGCCGATGATATCGATGCCCCACATCGCGAATGGCCAGGGGCTGACCATTTGAGTTATCTCGGTAGGTGGGGCTCTTGGAATCCGGGCGTGTTTCTTGCACCTATCGCACTTTCTAGCATAGTTTGTTGCATCACGGTTTACTGTCGGCCAGTAGTATCCATACCGGAGTATTTTCTTGGCGAGAGATTGCCCGCCGGTGTGATCGCCACACTCTCCTTCGTGTACGTCATGTAACACTCGTTTAATTTCATCATGCGCGATACACCGGAGGAGAGGAACAGAATAACCCCTTCTATACATGACTCCGTTTTGAGTGACGAATCGTGAAGCTTTTCGTAGAATTTGTCTCTTCTTATTTCTGTGCTCAGGCAATGCCCCATTCTCGATGTAGTTTCGATATGGAGTCATCCACGATTCTCTCTCGGGAGCGGTTTCAAATACAAAACTCGTCTCCATTTGATCGATGCTCGGGAAGGATAAAATTTTGATGGGGACAGGTCCCACTTGCTGTGCTTCACCTGTGCTGGCTATCTTTGCCAATGAATCAGCTTTTTGATTGCGTTCTCGAGGTATATAATAAATGGCGTAATAATCAAACTGATCCAGTACTTTCTGAACTTGAGCCAAGTAAGCAGCCAGTCTTCGATCTCTTGCTTGATATTCTCCCCGTACTTGACATACCACTAACTGTGAATCACAATAAATTTCCACAGCGATAACCCTCAAATCTCTGGCAAGCTTTAGGCCGGTTAAGAGGGCTTCATATTCAGCATCGTTATTAGTTGCATGAATGTCGAACTTCAAAGCGTAACATATAGATCGGCCTTCGGGCGTCTCAAGTACGACACCAGCACCCGAACATCGGTCGTTCGATGCACCGTCAGTATGTAACTTCCAGATGTATTCGGGGGATTTACTGGTTTCGGGCAAGTCCTCTGAAATGGTAAATTCAGCTATGAAATCTGCCAGGACTTGTCCTTGAATGGCTCTCCGCGGAGTATAAGTGATATCGAATTGGCTTAATTCAATGTTCTATTTGAGTAACCTACCAGACGTCTCAGGCCGCGTGAGGACCTGTCGTAACGGCTGGTCGGTATATACAGTAAGAGGGTGAGCCTGGAAATAAGGTCGAAGCTTTCTTGAGGCAATGACCAAGCAGTAAGCAAGCTTCTCTAATCTTGGGTAATTTCTTTCAGCTCCTATTAGCCGTTTACTAACATAGTAGACCGGTTTCTGCACTTTGTCTTCCTCCCGAACTAAGGCAGCACTGATCGCATGCTCTGATACTGCCAGGTAGAGGTACAATTGCTCGTGGTCAACTGGTTTTGACAAAATCGGTGGTGTGGAAAGATGTTGAACCAGTGATCGGAATGCGCCTTCACATTCCACGGTCCATTCAAAGTTTCGCTTCCCTTTCCGGATTAGATCAAAGAAAGGAATGCATTTATCAGTCGACTTCGAAATGAACCTGCTTAGTGCTGCTACCTTCCCGTTGAGACTCTGGACTTGTTTTATGGTTCTTGGAGTTTGTAAGTCCCTTATTGCCCAGATCTTTTCGGGATTTGCTTCTATCCCTCGAGCATTAACGATAAACCCGAGGAATTTTCCAGAGGCGACACCGAAATGACACTTTAATGGGTTGAGCTTCATTCCATACTTTCGAAGAATACTGAACATTGAATTTAGATCTTTGATGTGATCTGTGGAGAATCGAGACTTCACTAGCATGTCATCCACGTAAACCTCCATGGTCTTCCCGATCTGATCGGCGAACATCCGGTTGACCAAGCGTTGGTATGTTTCTCCAGCGTTCTTTAGACCAAACAACATGACTTTGTAACAGTAGAGTCCCAGATCAGTTACGAAGCTGGTATGTTCTTGGTCTGTCAAATGCATGGGTATTTGGTTGTAGCCAGAGTAAGCATCCATAAAAGATAGTAATTCATGTCCGGTTGTCGAATCTACGAGCTGGTCAATCCGAGGAAGTGGAAAACTGTCTTTGGGACAAGCCTTGATTAAGTCAGAGTAATCGATGCAAGTTCTCCACTTTCCATTTGGTTTTCGAACCAGTACGGGATTTGACACCCATTCGGGATACAAAGCATCTCGGATGAATCCATTCGATTGCAACTTATCAATCTCTTCTTTAAGGGCAGCAGATCTCTCTGGATCCATACCACGCCTTTTCTGCTTGACTGGAACGTGTCGTGGATCAATATTCAAGGAGTGACTTGCAATGTCTGGTGAGATTCTGCACATATCAGAGTGTGTCCAGGCGAAAATGTCAAGATTCGCTCGGAGAAATTCAACCAATTCCTGTTGTGTCTGTTTTCCCAGTTAAGATCCAACCTTTAGTACTTTTGAATTGTCATCTTCACTGACTGGGACGTCCATGGTCAGTTCAGCTGGGGATGCTTGATTCTCTTTAGATTCGTTTTTATCTTCGTTGTCTCTGGGGTCAAGGTCTTTAAGGAATCGGTCGTGGTAACCGGGCCGAGGCCCAGGCACTAATTGTCAATTATCGGCAAAACGGATGCAGAGAGATTCCTCTACGCCCTTTCCTTTCTCTTTCCTCTGCGCCCCGCGCAGTTTAGCAACATAACAGGCTCTTCCTGCTGCCTGGTCTCCTTGAACGACTCCGATTCCATGATCAGTAGGGAATTTCAGAGTTAGACACCATGGGGCAATGGCTGCCCTGAACTCAGCAAGGGCCGGACGGCCCAAAAACGCATTCTAAGGTGAATCAATATCTAAAACGACAAACTGCAGCATTCGGACTCTCCGGCGTTCTCCCACTCCCAATTCTACCGGTAGCTCTGTTACTCCAATGGGTATCATGGCACTCCTGTTGAAACCGTGGATTCGGGATTGGCAGGGTTTTAAATCCTTTGCTTCCATCTTCATTAAATCGTAAGCCCGTTTAAGCAAGATATTCACAGAGCTCCCACTGTCGACCAGGATCCTCTTCATCCAAGCAGGACCTACCTGGGCAGATATGACTAGTGGGTCGATTGTAGGGGCTTCGACTTTATCAGCGTCTCGGCTTCTGAATACGATATCATCAGACATTATCTTTCGTTGTTTAGCCGGAGTTCCATCCTCACAATTACTGCAACATTCGAAGTCTGCATGCCTGATCGAACTAGCATACGACTCCATTTCCCCCCAGCTTCTGTCTGTTGGGTGGGGACCACCACTTATCGTGTTGATAACTAGCCTTCCGCCCGCATGAGCGGGTTCCTTCTGTCTTTCTTGATTTTGTGCACGATTCTGATTTAAAGGGCCCGCTCCACCAGACTATGGCGCTCATACATACTGGTCTAACTTTCTCTCCCTGATCAGTTTTTCAATGAGGTCCTGCAGATGTCGACACTCATTGGTGTTGTGGCCATAACTCTCGTGAAATCTACAAAATTTTCCTGTTTGAATCTGTCTCTCCGACGATTGCTTCGGAGCGAGTTTATCATATCGCACAGTGTTGCAAGTTTGTAGATACACATTCTCCAGCGATGTATTCAGTGGCGTATAATTATCAAACATTGGGGTCCTACGCTGTGGGCCTCGATTCTGATCTCTTCTCCTGTCCTGAACATGGTTGCCCCTTGGCCGAGTTTGCTTGTTCTCTATGTTCAACTGAACTTTTCCGGAACTTTCACCGGATTGCTTAACCGCCACATTACTTTCTATTCCACCAGTCTTGGGCATTGCATCGTCCTGTTTCCTAGACTGTTTTGCGTCCTCTTGCCGTAGGAATTGAGCGGCTTTGGAGTAAAAGCGGTCCAACGACGCGGGTGGTTTCCTAGCTAACCAGTTTCCAAACTCAGAATCAGGATCAATCCCTTTTGTTAATGCCATCAAGATTGAGTTATCGTTGGGATTACTAATCTTGACACATGATGCGTGGAACCTTTCCAAATAACGCCTGAGCGTTTCTCCACGTGCTTGGGTAACACTAGACAGGGTGTTAACGTCTTTCGGTTTGGCGACATGCATGCGAAATTGTTCGACAAATTTCTTAGCCAGCTGATCGAACGATGAGATGGACCTTGGTGGCAACCTCGTGAACCACATTATTGCAATTCCCCCCAGAGAGATGGGGAAACTCCGACACTTTACTGCATCGTCAGCTCACGCAGCACTCATCGACCATTCATATTTCAAAATATGCTGATTCGGGTCACTGTTCCCTTCGTACATTGTGAGAGTTGGCATCCTGAATCGTCGAGGGGGTTCAGCGCGTAATATTTTGTCTGTAAAGGAGGTATGACCACGGGAGATTCCCCAATCATCAGTAGTGAGCCCTTGACTCTCGCGTATCATCTGGCGTATTATGGTCGAGATATCTGACACTGGCACATTCTGGGCATGCTGAGCTAAGGTATGGTTGGGCTCCACAGCACGAGTTTGGACCAGACGCTGTCGATGGTCCATATTTCGCCTCCTTGGCTCGGCATTCTCTGGGACATACGGCTCAGGAGTATGTCCGCGCTATTGATTGTTCGGTTCTGACAGATTCCGAGTATCTGCCCTTACTTCTGCCGCGGCGGTTGTAGTGCGGTTGTCCGTGGTATTTTGTGGAGCAGTGCCTCCTCGTGTCGACGGTCCTGTTTGGAAGCTAATCGACGGCCCCGTCCTTAATTGTCCAACAGTCAAAGCGGGTTGATATCCATCAGTCTGTGCGTGACTCCCTTCTAACCAAGGACGGGTAGACCTGTGGTGATAATCAGACGAAGCGGAACTTCCAGTAGATGCACGGGAAACATCATCCCTCCTGGACTTTCTGTGGCTTTGGCGGTTTAGTTGGTTGGTTAGTTCAATGTTAACATGAAACTGTTCAGCCAACTGTTGTCGGCTTTGGGTCAGTTCCTGGAGTAATGCCTGGAACTCTTGTCTGGTTACTGGCCCAAACGGATCTGGGTGAGTAGTGTTGCCTTGGTTGGATGGAGGCAACTGCGCTGGATTCTGTCCTCGACCTTCTTGGTCAGCAGCTGTAGAAGTGGTTCTTGTACTAACCATTTTGAGTAGTGAATTCCTTTCCTAGATTTTATGCAAATCTGAATAGAGTGGAAGGATTCTGGAGTAGAGATATGGATCTTCCTCTTGGATTTATGCAATCCGGTATCGATGGTAGATCCAAGGAGCAAGAGAAAACTGGTTTTCTCGGTGAAAGCACCAAAGTGTTTGTACCAAAAATGGGCACAACACTCTTCGGAAGTCTTTGAAGAGATAAATGCGTAGAATGAAAATTAGAACCGAGGATTTATCTAACAAAAACTCCAAATAACAGAAATGTAAAGTGCAAAGACAAGCGATTTAGAGTGGTTCGGCTTTGTAGCCTACGTCCACTATGAAGTTTGATGATTTTATTGCTCGACACTCGAAGATTACAATTTCTTATAACACAGTACGACTGGTTTTGTGAGCTAAGTCTGAATGTAAGACAACCATGGTGATTTTGAGTAAATCTGGCAGAGTCTGGGCGCTCTTTAGCTCTTAGAATTATCTCACCCCTTTTATGAATGACCAGGGGCTCTATTTATAGGTGTAGGAGGCTGATATTTCGCCTAAACTGAGGGGAGACCAGTTCTGGTACGTCAGGGGGCCCACATGCCCGCTTTCTGGAAATCCGGGCCCACTTTAGGATCGATTCGAAGCTATGTTCGAATCGATCAAGAAATTGTCCAATCGAGCTGAAATTTGGTGTGAACATTCTTCAACATGTGCTCAAGCTTCTGTGAAAATTTCATGGCATTTGGACTTATAGATCTCAAGTTATGATCGATTCAAGATTGCATTTCTGGTTGATTAGCTTGGTTCGAATCGATCCCTTCAAATCGATAGGGTCGACTCGATGGTCTCGCGCATGGCATTGTTGACATGGCGCGCTTTCTTCGTATTGATCCTACCTTCACTCCGAGTTGACTGGGTTGAATCCACGTTTTTAGCTGCTGTGACTTGGAGGATTCGAAGTAGTGGATTCGAACGTACGTTCCCTTCGTATCGATCTGAGCGTTCCATAGTCGGTCGATACAAAGACTCTACTTCTGACTGGATTCGAAGATGGGGATGCTCAATGGTTTCGAGGTAATGGACCTGAAGGCAATCATAGGATGGAATCGAAGCTTCTTCCATTTCATGGATTCGAAGGGTGTTCCCTTGATGGACTCGAAGCAGGAAAGGCTTTGATGGATTTGAAACAAGGCATATGAGGATGAGTTCGAACTATGGCTCGCTCCTGGTGGACTCGAAGCATGGTTTGCTTCGACGGAGTCGACGCAAGGTTACTCCTCATGGCTTCGAACTAATGCAGGGACGATGGATTCGAAGGTCTTCTACTTCGTACGATTCGAAGTGAAAGCATGTTTGATGGAGTCGAAGGCTAAAGCACTTCTCATGGATTCGAAGCAATCAGGGGAATTTCGTTGGAGTCGAACTTGATGGATTCGACCTTAGGGGATTCGAACCATAGGGAGACGAACTCAAGGCTATGTCCTTCACTTGCGTCGATGATATCTTGAGCGTACGATCTCGGATTGACTTGATATTTGGAATTTTGGTTTCTACAACTTTGCTTGACGTTTCTTATCAATTGTAACCCGATCTGGTCTCGGGTAAAATTCCTTGACATCCATAGTATACCTGTGTATAACCGGCTTTCAAGATGAACTGTCCTTGGTCTCTAATCAAGTCTTTGGTGTCACGGCCTTGCCAAAAGGCGGGATAACACTCTTTAGTTAAAATGATAAATTAAAACATCATTTGTTAAAAATATTAATTAACTATACAGCATCATCCATTTAACTAAATTTCAAAGTCATTATTTAAAACAATTTAATTAAATTTAAAACAATCATTAATTAAAATGATTAATTTAATTTCAAAATCATTAATTAAAATGACTTAATTAAATTTAAATCTCATTAATCAAGTAGATTAATAAATTTCAAACATTATTAATTAAGATGATTAATTACATTCAAATTTCAGAAAGTAGGATGATTAATTAAAATCAAATATTATTAGTTAAAATGGTTAATTACTATTAAATATCATTAATTAAAATGATTATAAATTTCAAATATCATTAATTAGAATAGTTGGTTAAAATCAAATAATCATTAGTTAAAATGATTAACTAAATCCAATCCCTTTAAATCAAAAGATAAACCAATTTTAAACACCATTAATTAAATTGGTTAATTAATTTCAACATCATTAGTTATAATGATTAATTACTTTAAATTATCATTAATAAAAAACGAGTAATGATTTTTAAAATTCTGTTTAGTGAAAATACAAGCTCAAGTTCAAAAACATATGATAGGGTTTTGGGGATGAGTCAATGAACAACGGTATAACGAAAATTTCTATAATGTCATTTAAATAATTTAAATGGAATATCAAGATATATTTCAATTAAACATCAATATAACAACATAACGATGTAAATAAATAATTATTGACAAGAAACCCCTCAAGGTCTCTCTATAAATTTTTCCTTACAAACCAATTGTTATGGATAATATATGTATATAATTAGTGCGAAACCGTGCTTCACACACGAGTGTGGTGAAAATACTGTAGTTACATAGCAAATTGAAAAACAGGAAAAACATTGACATAAGGAATAGAAAGTAAATAAGGGAAGAGAACAACATGTATAGTAAGTAAAGGAATGGTAAACCATAATTTTACGATATGAAAATAAGCATAGTGAAACACACATGGAAATGGTAACCAAATGTACATAAGTAAGTCTTCTTTTTGCTATAAATTTATACACTAGATTAATTAAAAAGTTTGGATTTAACATTATTAATTTTTGAACAAAGGTTCAGGACTGGTGCAGTAGCATTATAGCTAAGTCAGTACATGTTCAACTATCAACATTAGTTTGAGAAAAAAATAAAAGAAACAGGCATTGGTACACCCAGTGAAAGGAAATCACCTTTTGATATCAATGTACATAAGGCTTAGCTGTAAAAAGAGTATATTGTAATCAGTAGCAGCATAGAATTTCTTTAACAGAAGATAGCTTAAAGTAGTGGCCATCTTAGTTGTATACTACTGATCAAAATTTCAAAACTGATGTAAATAAAGTTGGCCTGCAACGAACTTAAAAGTATGACCTCATAAGCTTGTATTTGGGTGTGGCACAAATACATGGAATTTTAATATTTTAGTATACCCAATGCAGACATAAAAACACACTGCAATTTGTTTCAGTAAAATAATAGGATCCAAAGCTCTTAACACCATTAAGCAATAGAATAGTAGACCAAAAGCTGTTAACAGAGTTGAAATGTATACGTGAACAAAAAAAAGGAATATTATTATTATGATATTTGATTTCGTTGATGCTTATATATTGTCACAAATAAGATATAATCTATGACGGATAGAAACATGTAACGGATTAAATACAATAAAATACTATTTGGAAGCAGGAGCTACAATAACGCTTGAATTATTTAAGCATGTTGAACTTCAAATTACGATGATACTCACATTACAATCAAGTTGATATAGCAAGTAACAGTTAAAAAGTGCACTTTAGTGGACAATAGTAACATTTGTTATCCTTGCACTTTCCATCCTTGTATTTGTTTTGACCACAGTACTTCTTGGATTCACCTTTGACAGTGCATAGCTTTGGATGTAAGCCCTCAGCATCAGATCTGACCATTTTTGCTTATATGAACAAATATTGGATATTATTCAAAATATATTCCAAAATAATACAAAAAACATCACAGGTATATCAAGTTTTTCCAAAAGTAAGGATCCCAAAATTTAGTCTAGAATGGATTAGTCAACCAACAAAACTTTTATCACAACTATAATTCTACTGCTTATCAAATTGTTACGATAAACTTGCAATGGTAGAATTATAGTTTGAAGAAAAAAATAGTTAAACAATGTGCAAATTAAATAATAAATCAGTAGCTCTGAAAGAGTTGCTTCATCATGTACATACTAAGATAAAAATTTGTTGTGCATGATTTAAAATAAGCTAAGTGCTTGTTAACATATATTATATTGATGAACATGCAAATATAAAAAAACAACACGAAGATAGAAAAAAAGTTAGTTGATGGTGAGAAATTAGTAGGAACAGTTAGTGGAATTAGAAAAGGGATGAAGAAGATGAGTCTGCACAGAGAAAGACTCTATTCATGCAGTCTATAAGACCACAACCTTGAAATCCTTAAATTTTGCAATAAACAAAGCTAAATTGGCAAAATAATATAAAGAAGTGATCCAAACATGAAATTTCATTTAAAGCTAAAATCAAAGCCATATTAATCTAGAATAAAATCCATTGTTAAATCAAAAAGAAAATCTACCCTATATTTGGTAAAAAAATCAAAGCAAATTGATCAAGCAACATAGAATACCAACAGGAAGTCAAAGCAAATTGATGAATATGATGTGGAAACCAAAACGAATGTAACTCCTTAATTCAAGCATGGAATACAATTTTTTATATTTTAATTTGGTAAAAGCAAAATTAGTAAGATAACGATATTACAACATCTCAAATATTTTCATTCGAAATGAGCTAGAATTAAATATTTAAAAGAAGTTATTTTTTTTAATTTCAGGACGAAGGGAAATTACTTGATGGAGTGTTGCAAAAAATATAATATGTACAACATTTACTCTCACAACTCAAAAAAATTAGTTACCATACTTTAGTTTATTGTATAAATCTTTTAGGCTCAATACATAAGAGTACACACATCATATATTTTGTACCAGTTAGACCTAAGGTGCAAACTTAGTGGAAAATTATCAATAACATCTTTACAAAGCCCAACACACAAGTCATAAAACATAGCTTATTCATGATATATTACCATTGCTGAATAATTATTCATCTCCAATATATGATGTGGCTGTCACATGCTCCACATGAGTAATATGCAACAGTTTGCATGAAGTAAGGAAACCACTAATGGTAATCAATATTCTAAAAATCACACCTTCTTATTGTTTACACATACATTCTACAAAATGGAAACTATTGAAAGTGCACAGGTTTAACCACCGGATACCATTTTCAGATATAATGACTCATAACTCATTTTGTGTGGATAACTATGGACTTTAGTTAACTTGGCAGTATACAACACACAGAATTAATTCATAGCCACTCAAACTATTATTTTTCATCCATTTAAAACCATGTAATGTGTATGCTAGTACTTAGTAGGAACACAAAGAGAACTAATAGGATATTCCAAAAATAACTAGAGTGTGTTATGGACGTGAGGGGAAAGCTGATAATAAGAATACAAAGAACAATAAGCTCTATTCTTTTGTAGCAACATCAATGTTATATGTCATGTTATATAATTGTGTTAAAAGATACCCAAACAATATGCAAAAGAACCAACACCAAACTAATTTATTGCTGAGCTTAGAATAATCTAACTAAATTAAACATTACAAAGGTTTGCTGTTGATATCTAATGCTCAAAAAGAAGATTTCTTTTACAAAGTAAGGAAAATCTATCTAAATGACAAAAATTCTTACATAAAATGTTAAATGGTTAAATCCATAAACTAATCCAAAGGTTTTGTAGTTCTAATCTTATTGGGGAAACAAGGATTGAAAAATATAGCTTTAGTAATGAAGATTGAATAATTAATAATGAGTCGAACTATAAAATGTTTAACTTGGTTTGAAATCAATTTATTAAATAAATAGGTACTCTCCTATGAGAACGCATCCAATATCTTGAAGCAACAAAAAAACATTTCCTCCACTAAGGATTTATATCCTTCAAGCCATTACTATACCGTGTTTGATGAAAATAGACAGAGGTTAAATACTAATTTGAATATATCCAACATGCATCTGAGTTTACTTCGGAAAAAGAAGAATTCCTTTGCGTGTCAAGAAAAAGCAACAAACAAATTTATATATGTGTGCACCGAAGTGTATAAATTTACTTATCGATCAAGGAAAAGTTGTAGGTGTATTAATATATGATATAATATGCACATTGAAATATCATAATGTGCATAAAGGTAAGAACATATGCGAAATATTATTAGATATTTAAATAGATGATCCTAGAAATGAGAAGTTGTTCAATAAAATCTCTTAATTCTTACCTTGGAAATAAAAGACCACCTTTGCTTCTTCATTTTATCTTCATCGTTTAGAATTGGTTAGTCGATGAAAACTCTTCAAGAGTCAAATCCACTACCCTACAAAATAATAAACATATTATATTATTTTTAGAGAATTATAGTACTTGAATGCATGTGCCATAGATAGTTCTAAATGTAAATACCGTAAAAAATATTAGACCGTAAAATGCAACAATGATGGTTTACATTTATATTTTTGAATACAAAAGGCTCAACTTGCCAAGGCTATGTTTATTTTATTTTTTCATCTAATAAAAGCTACATTCCATAAGAAATTTAATGGCTTATATATAACCGATTTTACCATATATGAACTATAAAAAAGTGTCATTCACTAAACATGTACACAAACATGCTTATTTGTAACTAAAACGTTGTACTTGACTTTCAAACAGCTTCCCTTTCATTACCTACTCTCCCAATCTTTGTAACCACCACCTCATTACCATCTTCCAATGTCGCATTATAAACCATACCATTGATGTTTCTTACAATCTATGAAGAGAATAAATAACCCATAGTAAAATTAATGGCACATCAAATGTAATAGTTTTCCTCATGCCCATCAAAATGTCAATACTGTTGAAGTTTAAACCACCAAATTCACTATATGTAAAAGCAAATGAAAACCATACTTGTAATTTTCATCTATTGTTAGTAAGAACTTAGAAATAAACTTAGTTCATTTTTCATAGTAATTGAGGCATATAACCCAATAAAATGAATCAATAGAACCTTCTTTAATCAGAATACATAATATACAAATTCTTATAATATTTTATTAAAAGATTTACTTACATATTTAAATTCTTACTCGCATTTGATAAATTAGTTAGTACAAAACAAATGGCTATGTAGATCCTCTGGTCTTCTCTAAGCAAAAATTTAGATATATTTTAGTGGAAAAATAAGGATTTATATAAAATTTTGCCGAACAATTGTGGTCAAAAGCAAGATCATTTTGATTTCATACAAAATATGTATATTATCTTTTCAAATTTTAAAATATACATAATGATGACAAAATATATTCATAATTCTTCACTGAAATCAATTCGCTAGGCAATAATCCAATTTTAGAGTAAAGATAATAGAAAACAAAATTGTAAATTAAATAATTAACTAAAAGTATTACTACCTAAGTCATGGAAATGAAGAGTGAAAGGATTCAATACACACAATATATGTAGAACTCGTCTCACCATGAATCTATAAACTTTGAAGAGAAGTTTATTGTACCAAAGGTCGTTAAGCACATATCCTTTGGATATTTGATGTATGTTTTTTCAATAATATCAACAATAAAAATAGTGAAGCATAGTTTAGAGATGCCTTAATAAGGATTCTTAATTTACATATATTAGTTTTTCACTTAGTTATATTCTTAAAAACTACAGTTTACTATTCACAGAGATAGGAGATAAGTCCTGCAAAACTTCAACAAAATAAACTAAAAAGCTTCTGCTCTATATATAGTAATAGAATAAGTAAAACGTATATGAATATATATTTAGTCATTTCATGATTTTTAATTTATTTTCAAGTTAATTGTGTATTTCTTACCAAAGCATAAAATGATGATTGTTTTGATTCCACCAATTGAGTATTATCCTGTTTGCAACAGATCCAAGTTCATGTAAAATGAAGTTCTCACTAAAATTAAACAGTTTGTCAATGACAATTATACCTACCCAAATAATCACTACAGTGTTCTAGGTTTATTACTTGAGATGAAAATTATATGTAAGAGCTTAAAGATACAATAATTTGACTGAATCAATATATGTATGTATTATAACGCAATATCATTCACATTATATTACAAAGCATCATCTTGATGGTAAAAAATGGTAATAAAAAATTGGCACTTAAACATGTTTAATATGTAGTCAAGCAAGGTATATAAAAACAGTAAAAATGATACATAACAAGATACAAATGAAATGAAATTTTAGTCTCATATACTTAAGATAACATACTGAAGCACGAATTAATTAATTAGATTACCAATGAAACTATAGTAAAAGTACAAATTACGATGAAAACCTCACGATGAGGTTCAAAATCAGATTTGAAAATATAAAACTTACAATTGTAGGGCATTAATTCAATATTTGGAGATTGAAGAGGACTGTGCAGTGGACATTGATGCAAAAGATGATGATCGGTCTGTCATGCAAAAAGAAAAGAAATAAGTGTAATTGTGTAATCTTATATAGTTAATCCAATAATTCAACAATTTATGGATTCTTTTATTGTAATATAGGATTTAAAATCCCATCTTACGGTTATTCAGTTTCATGTTTTCCTTGTACCTCAACCTTCGATGATCTGGAAAAAATAGAGTAAATTTTAATCAGATAATTCGATTGAGAACTAGAAAATTTAAAAGCAATAGTAAAATACCTAGATCACATATTCGTTGATAATGTTCTTGATTGAGTGTGGATCCAGGAGATCCGTAAAATTATTGTATATGAAATTCGCAAAATCATAAGTATAAAACAATTTGAGAAAAATAATATAGAAAATTTTGTCAAATAATTCGATTAAGAGCTAGGTAATCGAAAATAGAAATAGTAAAATACCCCGTTCACGAATTCGTCATTGGATGCTTTCGATTAAGTGGATCCAACAGACATAAAATTATTACATGTGAAATCAAATGCCGAATAGTAGTCTGACCTAAGAAAATTAACCAAGGCATCAAAGAGTAGAGGAAGGAGCGGACACTGATGTAGAGGGAAGGAATTGAGGATGTTAACTGAAGCCTAGGGTTTAGAAATTCAAATTTATTTAATGTGATTGAAAGTTTAGCAGTGGAGTGGAGATGAGAGGAAGAGACATCAGTAGTAGGAAAAGAAAATATTTTCCGTTTTGTTTTTTTCGAACTTACGAAGATGAGAAGAAGAGGCACGATAAAAGTAGAAAAGAAGAAAGCAAAAAATGCGACTATTGAGTTCACCAAAAACTTAAGGGGGCCTGTGCCCTCTTGAAATCCAACTCAGTAATAATAGTATAGTATAGGTCATAAGGCTTCATAATGATCAAATTAATATATCATCCATTTTCCAAGAGGAAATTGACCAAACAATCTAATCAAACCATTTAACTAACATCCAATCAATCGATAATAGTTTATAGCATCACAAATATGATATAGTAAAATTGAATTTGAGTTAAACTCATATTGATTTTAGTTTTCGCAGAAGCGTTCCATTTTGAACTAAAATCGACCAAGCGTTCGATTTTAGCATAAATTTTCACTTGCTTTAAATCCTACCAAACTAACTCCATCGTGAAGATAATGTTCATACGAGTGCAACGCAATGAATGACGTTCGAATCTGACCTCGTACGCAAAATTTATGCGATTTATAAGATTTTAATTTAATTAAATAATTAAATAACACTAATTACTTTAATTAAACAAACTAATTACCATCTTATCCCTAATCCTTCTTCTCCCTCACCAAAATACATCCCCTATACATGAAGTAATGGTGCACGCGTGCACCAGATACCATTCAAACGACCATCAAAGACTCGTGAAATATTGCCAATAGATCCCACTCCTCGCAAGCTACGCCTCCACACCCAAATTCAAAGCTAGGCCAAGCTATGCAAATCGCGATCTAGTGCCCAAACAGCGACTATCCTCTAGTCGCATTCCACCATGGTTGACTGGACCTCTCTTCGTCGAGGTCAACGGGTGCGCCTCGCCACGCGAAACAATCTCATACTCCCCATTCCCACTAACTCCTTCTCCACCACCAACCAAATCGAGCCCTAGCTGGCCAAGGAAAAATATCGAGCTCCACCAAAACACCTCTAAACCAAAAACAAGATAAGGGACTCGAAGCCCTGCCTAAACTTACTCATAGAATCAAGAATTGTATTTTTTTATGGAGTGAGGAATTTTAATTTTAAAATTTTAGTTTCAACGAGGAAATTTTATTTTTGTTTTTCAGGCACCTTTATAAAGAGAAGAAAAGGTATGGAGAACATGGGGTGGTATGTACATCAGAACGTGGGGTGCGGGGTTTGAATTGGTATGCTATATATTATTTTATTTAATAAAATATTTGATATTACATACCCAAAGATCTCGAACTTCAAACAAAGCACGCCGACTGACGTTTTATACTAAATACCTCTATTCTGTACTCAATGGATCTAGTTTTAGGGCCTAATTCCAAATATAAGGAAGTTAGCATTTTAAATCAAATTATTTTTAAAATTAATCGCTATGCGTTTTGAGATCGCACGACCAAATGGTATGTCCAATCGTTATGAAACTTGACGGCATACAACCACTTATTGTTTCGAATCTAATGGCACTAGTTTCGTCAAAATTTGAGACAGTGCCCCGGTTTGTTAATTTTACAGATTTAAATATCATTTTATATTTTCAACCCAATTATATATATTTATTTGATCTGTTTATATTTGTAAATAAATTTATAAATTGAATTCATCAATATTATTTATTAATTAAAAAGAGTTAAATAATATTAATAAACCCATTTAATTAACATTTAATTCACAATTCAAATATTTTAACTTTCCTTACATTTGAATTATAAGTTATTAAATTCCAAAATCCAATAATTTAAGTGTTTAAAATTAATTAAACATTTAAAATCAAATGACTAAACTTTTGGGTTGTTACACATACTTTAACTAGGTAGCAAGCAAACCAGAATACAATATCGATTTCAAGGCCACAAGATATACCCTCCTGTCTCATGAGTTCGGGTTAACTCTCTTGATTTACCTGGCAACAAGATCACCTGCTAGACTTAGACGGGTCACTAAGCACACCCACTTGATTTAAACAAGCAACAAGCATACCCATTTAATTTGAATGGGCAACAAGCACACCCTAACAAATAAGAGTAGAATTGTTGATTTCCAAATACAAAGAGTTGTACTTGGAACACAAGATATCCTATAGATCTTCTGATAGCTGTTTAATCTTCAAATTAATGAGAGAATACTTCCAAATTATTATAGACTGCAGAGAATGAATATAGTAAAGTAGGAATTGCAAAGAGTTTAGAAAGTGGATTTTGTAAAATATATGATGAGAATTTAGAGTAAGAAGAAAGTAGAGAAAGTAGTTAACAAAGTTAGTTTTCCATTCCCCTTTATATAGTGTATGAAAGGAGGTGTCTATTCGTGACGAGATGCGGTTAAAAATAATAAATATTAAAAATCCAAAAGACACCTCTTCAATGGTCTATATGTCACATACATAGGAGGCCTATGTCAACATATCTATGTTAAAGTCGAAAACAACTTTTAAATTTTTTTTCTAACTTTTATATTTTTGTAAAAAAGTTTAAACATAGTTTTTAAATACTTTGAACACATAAAACTTTTATAAAATATTTGCAAAAATATATTTTGAATTTTAAATAATTTATTTTGATAAAATATTAAAGATCGGAATTTTTAATAAAGATCAGAATCTGCTATCAAAGACATTAACAATTTATACTAATGAATCATAACTATACAATAAAGTCAATAAAGTCTTGAGCTCTTTAAATCTTTGTCTTTAAACTCATGAGTCTTGATTATCTATGAATCTTGAACTTTAGTTTTTATAATAATCAGTCTTCAGGTTTAATAATTATGTACCTGTGTAATATTATGCAATATATACTATATAGCTTGGCAAAATATTAGAATCTATATTTATGTGGTTGTCTTAAAAATCAATATTTAAGTTATTAACATGCTTTGCATACACCTGGTGGATTGCTTGAGTGGTTATTTATTCCATTCGGTTGACTAATGCTTTGTCTTTGTAACATCCCGCCGTTTTGGACCATTCAAATCGACAATAAAACCACACATGTCAGACTTGAATAATTCAAAACAACAGATTGTAAATAAAATTTGGGGCAAATAAAATCAATCACAGAATCACAAACACAGAATATCAGAATAACTCGCAACAGAATAAAATAAACATAGGAGTTCATGAAGCTCCTAGATACCTAGTCTCAAACTAATAAATAATACCCAAGTCTAAAAACAAATACAATGGAAAGTTTAGATACATAAATTCTCTACTACAAAAGCAAAAGCCGAGTGGAAATAACTGGAATGGAAATATCAGGTAGACAACTAAATCTCCGGCAAATCTCTAGTTCCAAAAAGGATGAAACCAAAGCTGTGAAACTCAGGCTGACCCGAGCATATAGCAAAACGCAAAACACTCGAGTCAGGACATACATACTTATAAAATGTAAATCAACTCAAGTGATATGCAAAGGAAATGCATCAGTAACTTAAAGGATGCTTGGGATCGCCCATCCTTTAAGGATCCGTTAAACTATCTACTATGTAGTAATATACGCTATTATAATAATGTCTAAAGTAAACTATTAAAATAGCGTTAAGGCGTTACATTTTCCCCCTTAACACATTTTTATATATTTCCATAGTCTATACAGCACCGTAATCCCGCCCGTACTGGACGCCGTCAGAGGGCACTCCATAGGTATGGTACAAAACAAACTCGTAGAGGGCTCGCTAGGGTAGGTGACACGGCACAACTAGGAAATGCCAGGGTAGATATACCAATTACACTTCCGGACTAACGCATAACCACAACTACTGCCCAACTCGATCCACACTCCCGAATCAAAGGTGCGCACCAAATCAATCACAATGTAATAGAATGGCTAACGATGAAGTGTGTCCGATCGGAGGAGCTACCTCACTTGGCCCGTCAATTTCTCCTGTTTCAGCCACCTTATGCTAACTCATGGGAGTTAGGTCCACGTAAATATACCTTTAGGATCGTCGCCACCATCCTACTTCATTCTGGAATCTCCACCGCGTACACAGTTGTCAAAGTGGTTTTCGGTATCGACAGAGAGTATGCCCATATCCGATCCCGGTCTCTTTAACAACCAATCGTTATTATAACCCGTGGTTATTTAAATATCTAAGAGTTTATATTTCATATCTAACATTTTCCTTTCAAACTATACAAATTCCATATCACTATTCTTTTTAAAATAATGTTCATTTCCAAAGTCATAACACTTACAAAAATTTATACGTTAAATATAACACTTTGGAATCATCATATTTTAGAACCCATAACACTTTACAAATGTTACAATCATAATCATAGCACTTCGAAAACATTACAATTTAGAAATGACAGCATTTCTAAATCATAACCATAAGTCATCATAACATTTTAGAAAAGTAATACTTAAGAAATGGTAGCATCTTGGAATGTAACCTTAAGATATCATAGCATTTTAACAATGTAATACTTTTCCTATAACAATTCTATATAATCAAATTAATATATACTTACAACCTTTCCGAAAAATATTTTTCTTTTTTATTATGCTCAATTATTCGTTTGGATATTAAATAAACTATAATTTTTGTTAAACACAATTTGTCACAATATATACATTTTTAAAGCTAAAATTTCTTATTTTAAGTAAAATACATTATTAACTTACATTTTTATTTCCTTTCAGTAAACATCATTTATTATTTCAATCATTTCAAATATACTGTTTCAACATTTATACTTACATTACTAGATCAAAATAAAATACTATTATTAAGTCAAATTGGATTATCATATTTCTGTTAACTTTTACATTATAAATTAAACTCCCAAAAATTTACATTTCCAACCATTTATTTTCTTATAAAATTTTAACACATGTAAGTAATTTATAGAGATCATTACATTCAATTTTAGTTGAGATTTATATATAAAAGTCCAAAATACTTGATAATTTTTAGAAAATCGTTTTTATATCAACCATAGAGTCTGTATAAAATTCTCTACCCTAGTGTCAAGTAAATACAGAAATATATCATTTCAATCCGCAATTTATTAATTTTTCGGGTTTTATATCATTTCAAACCCGCAATCCCAAGTCAAATAAAATTGCTCAGGCCTATCATTTCAGCCCATAACAATTTTCCTTAATCTAAAGGTCATTCAGGTATGTATCATTTCAACCCATAGTGAAGGAACTTGCAGTGTGAGAACATAATATGAAATAAACAGAAAATTAAATAACATATCATGGTATATGATCATAACAGGTATGATATGATACGAAATAACATAATATAAACATAGATGAAATTCTCAACTTGCATATACAAATCCATACAATTCCATTGTCATCAATTCACCAAAATATAAGTATGTTGTCAAGAGTGATTACTCACCTTCTTTGGTTAGAGAAGTGATTCAAAATGCAACATAACGACTACAACAAGCACGATAAATTATGGACAAGCTTGAGTGAGAGGAGAATCCAAATCCGACGCTTTGAAAAATAAAATAAATTCCATACGTAAACAAATAATTCACATAGAAAATAAAAGTAGAAATTGTATATTTGCAAATACATGAGAGGGCTCGTCTAAGGGGTGCATAGGCTCGGTCTAGGGGTTCTTTGGGTTCGTCTATAGGGTTTAGGTTCGACCATAGGGGTTTGGACTAGGTTAGGGTTCGGCCATAGGGGTTTGGACTAGGTTAGGGTTGGGTTTTGATGGAGAAGGCTCGGCCTAGGGTTAGGGTTTTGGTAGTGGAGGCTCGGCCTAGGGTTTTGGTGGAGGAGGAGATGGCCATGGCTAAGGCAAAGCAAAGGGAAGGGTTTGAGGAAGATCGGCTATGGGGTTTGTGGTGGGAAGAAGAGGAGTGGAGGCCGAAATTTGTGAAGAGGAAAGGGGAAAAGGAAGGAGAAGAGGTGGTTTTGGCTAGGGTTTTTGGTTGGAGGAAGAGGAGATGGGTGTAGAGACAAGCATGGCTGAAATTTGTTGAGGAGAGGAGGAGGAAAATTGTAGAGGAAAACAAAATCTTAGAGAAGAAGAAGGCGAGGAAGAAGAAGAAAACTTACATCAATTTGCGGAGGCACAAATGAATAAAATGAGGAGTCTAGAAAACCCTAGGAAATTATATAGTCATCTCAACAGGTGGCTTCTTATCTAACTAAAGAAATTCCTAGCCCAATAGTACAAGCCCAAACAAATCAAAATATAAATAAGATAAAAGTTATAGGGAATATAACTGCGTGCAATACGCCAAAAGTTGTAAATTCTTAGAAGTAGAAATCAAAATTTTACAAAACGAAAAACAAAGAAAATGTTAGAATTAAATCCATCTTCATAAAAAAGGTAAAAGTTCAAAATTCAAAATTTTCACAGAAAGTCAAACTTTGACCAAAATTTGCATTTTAAGAAAAATCTTTATTTTATTAAATTTGGAAGAACATTTCACATCAAATCCCAAAATATTACATTAAAATTCCAAATTTATCAAATTTAAAAGTAAATATATTCAAAGTTTCAAATAAATTTTTCATGTAAAATATTTCAAAATTTGCGGGTTGTTACAGGCTTACATTGTGGACTTGATGAACAAAGTATTCTAGGAGCAGTTGAACAAGTTAGTTATGACCTTTGTGGATGACATTGTTATTTATTCCAGAATTGATGAGGAAAATGAAAGTAATTTGAGAGAAATGATGGATGTCTTGAGGAGGAATCCATTGAAGGCTAAGTTATCTAAATGTCACTTCCGGAGGAAGAAGATTTGTTTCCTTGGGCATGTAGTATCAGTAGATGGATTAATAATAGAGCCAGGGAAAGTAACTATGGTTAGAGATTGGAAGACACCAAAGAAATCTTTAGAGGTCTATAGGTTTTTGGGTTTAGCTAGATTCTACAAAAATTTTATTAATGATTTTCCAAAGATATTGACACCTCTGACTTGTTTGACTAAGAAGAAGCCGACCTATATTTGGAGTTTGAAATGTGAGGCAACATTTGTTAATTATTGATGGGTGCTGTAGTTTTGGTCATTTTTGTTGGTATCATACCTATCACCATGTATATTAATGCATGTAATACTAATCTTGGTGCTGTCCTTATTCAAGAAGGAAAGGTAGTGGCATATGCAAGTTGACAGTTGAAGAATCATGAGAGGAATTATCCTATGCACGATATGGAGTTGACTGCTATTGTATTGCATTGAAGTTAGGGATGCATTATTTACTGAGTGAGAGATTTGAGTTATTTATGGACTATAAATCTTTTAAGTACCCGTTCTCTTAGAAGGATTTGAGTTCGAGACAATAATGGTGGATGGGATTCTTATCGTCATACGATTTTAGGATTTCGTATACTCTAGAAAAGGGAAACATAGTCACAGATGCTTTGAGTAAGAGGCACACCAAGGTGAATGCTATGTTACTATATTGAAGGAATTTTTAGTTTATATCAAAGTTTAATTTCCAACCCCGATCGGAGGATGCATCTAGATTGTTAGCAGCGACGGATGCTAGGTTTACACTAATGGATCGTATTAGGTTAAGTCAAGGTAAAGTCGCATCGTTAGTTAACATTATGGAGAAGTTAGGGTGTAGTGAATCATCAAGACATTTAGATCATCACTCCAAAGACTAGAAGGGTTACTTGAGGAGAGATAGGAGGCTATGTGTACCGCATGTCAAAGAGTTGATAGAGGAAGTTTTGGGTGAGTGTCACCATTATAGGATGGCTATTCATCCAAGAGGAGTTAAGATGTATCGAAATGTGAAGAAGATAATTTATTGGCCAAGAATGAAGAGGCAGGTGGAGGAACATGTGGCGAAGCGCATGACATGCCAAAGACTGAAGGTGGAACAGAAGAAGCCGCCATTAGATGTGCCACAGTAGAAGTGGGAGTGCATATATATGGATTTTTCGGATGAATACCTCAGAATAGGAGAATGAAAGCATATTAGTTATAGTAGATCGTACCATGAAAAGCACGCACTTTATTCCTGTGAAGAGTATGAGAACGGCGATGACATTAACGACATGGTATATTAAAGAAGTGGTTCGACTGCACGGAGTTCCAACTATTGTAGTGAGTGACCGAGATCCACTTTTCACTAGGAATTCTAGAGGGGTCTACAGGAGGCGTTAGGGACTAAGTTGAATCTAAATACAACATATCATCACAGACCAATTGACAGACCAAGAGAGTAAACTAGGTGTCGAAGGACTTGTTAAGGGCTTGCATACTGAATTTTGGGGGATCCTGGAGGATCACCTACCTCTGGTGGAATTCGCTTATAATAATAGCTACTAGACTAGTATAGGCATGACACCATTTGAAGCATACATAAGGTCATGTAAGTCACCTTCATTTTGGTGGTAGTCTACATATAAGACCTTTTTTGGGTCCAGAGGCAGTTAGAGATACTGTGAAGAAGGTAGAACCCATAAGAAAGAGGATGAAAGCTGTTGTAACACCCCACCTCTATACCCGTACTACCAAAGAGTATTACTACGTAATACTGTTTGATAATATGGAGAATGAAGTGATATTAGGCTGCCACATGTGAATATTCCATTGGGCTAACACTGGTGCATATTTCAAAATATCATAAACAAATCACTTGTACATACTCAATATCGGTACAAAGCAATAAACACATGCACCTCCAGGATAGAACAATACACAATATAAAATTAATCTCAAAGAACGTAGAGTCGTCCTTGCAGCGATAACATATAATAATAAATATATGGAGTCCATGTGAGATATAAAATTGGTCAAACTCCCACTATCTCAAAAAAATACAAAGTATAAATCCAATACATACATCTTAACATCATCAATATACTTGAGCCTACAAAATATAGATAGTGCCACACTAATCAACTATTGGTCTAGCCTTCGTCTACGGCTAACGTCTAGAAACTAGTCAACTCTCCCCTGAACCTAGAATGTTTTAGACTGACTCGAGTATTATACAATAACACATGGGTCAGACCATGTCTAGAATGCGAGTGTTAATATATATGTATATATATGTATGTGTGTGTGTATATAATATCAGTAATTGCATCACATCACATAACTATGAACAAGTAATATCACCCATATATAAGTCAGGTCAAACCACATACTAGGTGTATAATGTCAAATAGGTGAAATAATCCAAGCATCCAAATATCATCAAGTATAACAGTAACAAACTATATAGGACATGCTCTCAGCAATGTCAAAGATTATATCTCAGATAATCGTAAAGTAGACATACTCGAGGTCTGTCTCACTCAATAAATATATGTATATATATATATATAACACATAACAATAACCCAAATCAAACATACACGAAATATAAATATGGCATACCCTCGGTAGCCAAGGTCATCTCTCAGATAACCATGTAAAAATAGGTATAGGGTCCAACTCTGTGCTCTCAGCATCTCTAGCTATCCTCGATATCTGTATAATCGATGTGTAAAGGGTTACACAACTGCATAGACTCTCAGTCTCATTAATAATTCAAGAGATTAATAACAACATAATAATCATCTAGACTTCAACCTCGTAGCAATCGACTTGGCTCTCAACTAATGAAATAATCATACGGTATCTTAGACCTCAACTATTCAACTCAACTCTCAGTTTCATGGATAGTCATCGGGACTCTCATTCTTATGTGCTCTCATCATCCTTAATATCTATTTCGACATTAGTTTTGACAAACTATCCGATTGGCTCTTAGCCATAAACACAATGATCTCATATATGGGAATAAATAGGTGTTCATTGCATCTCATGCTATCTTATCAATAATAACCAGATGGAAGACTGGCAGCTCTCCAAGGAGCCTTCCTCACACGCTCTCGGTGCTAATCCTACTATCTTAGTTACCTTGACGGCCACTGTGACCTAATATACATCAAATGCAAGATTACACCGTGTGTTGGTCATGACCCTGCAAGTGCCCCTAATGGTAACAGACTGCTGGCCTATGTGACATAGAGGAAGCAGCTCCCAGCTATGACTCTCAACCATATACATCAAAAGGTGTGCCATGGATTCCAAAAGCGACCCTGCAATTAGGCCGTTAGGATGGATACTAGCCAATCTGGTTTATTTCCCGTTGTATAATAGGAGTACACACAATAAACATACACTCTTATGGCTCTAAGCCTATGCACTCTCAGTGCGTATCACCATAAATGTATTGCCTCGTATACTTGACCCAATTATAGTGATATCTACTTGCAAAAGTAATCGAACAAATATCAGCTCAGGCATCCCATACCACTTGATGTTACTTCCCCGTTTACTTAATGCTCGTAAAGTTCACTTATCATCACATAATTATTCTATTTAACAAGTCCAAAGAATAAAAAAGAAATATTACTGAAAGTCTCATACTAGATGGTACTGTTACTCCATTTATTCTAATTTCTCATTGCACAGAAATAGAAATCAATCAAAACATATAATGCTATTATTTATTGATTTAGAAGGAGTTTTAAAAATACATTTTCCCAATATCTCCAAAAAAAAATTCAAATATCAATATTCAATTGAAAGGGATTAAATAATAAAATTGTCTTTCTTTCCTCAAAATCTATATACACTTTCAAAATAAATATTCGTAAACCTCTCATTAATTACAAGGAAAATTATAAATTAAAAATACAATTCAATTCTAAATCTCTTAAAATTACACTTTCTCCTTTATTTAGAAATATTTAAAATACTTCATAAAATTATTACCAATAATTTTCACATCATAAAATAAATCATAGTCATCTTATTATAATTTCAAAATATCATTTTCTTAATTTCCCTTAGAAATTAGTAAACTGCATTCACTTTATTATTACTTATTAATTCTCAACTTCCTATTTATTAGATCTAAATCAAATTAACATACCACTTTAAAATATAAATTTTAAATACAAAAATCCATCAAATATTTTTCTATAATTACCGACAAATGAATAAAAATATAATTATTCATAAATTCACTTATTTGATAAAACCCTAAAATTCATCATTTTCCAACTAATTTCAATACCCACAATTCTCTAAATTATTCCACTTCCATATTTTCTAAAATTATTCCACTTTCAAATTTTCCATTAAATATAATATCTTAAATATTAAACAGGGAAAATCATTCCAAAATTCGCCATTTACTTTCAAAATAATCTATTTATTTCAAATGTTTACCTTTTAATTCATTTACGCCATTTCCAATCGATCTCAAGTGTCGTGTTCAACTAATGCCATCATCAAATTCAATCAACATACATGCAACATAACTCAACTAGGGTACGCAACACTATCTCAATAAACATCAACAATCGACAATCAATTTCATCCAATAACATTCCTATAGCAAATTTATTCATCAACTTAAAATCAAATTCAAGCAAATCGGCATATACTAGAGCATTGTTGTAAGTAAGAAATTTTGCTCACTAAAATACTGCTTGAGCAACCAAAACAACAACTAAATGACGACAATGTCGCTATCATATGTTCTGCCAAGTCAACCGTCATCGTTGCTCATAGTCGTTGCTTTCGTATCCAAACTCTAAGCAGTCACTACCCAATCTCCAATCATCGTGCCTCCATTACTAACATCAGTCATTGCTGCTCCCATCCACTACCGCATCGCTCTAACTTCCACCATGTCATAGCACAATCCATCACCAATAACCTCTCCTGACAACAACACCCAAGTCATTGGCCTCATCTATATCATCGAACCGTATAGCTACAACAATGATCATTGCCTCGCGAATCCCCTCCCGTCCACTATGGCGCTCAATGATGCTGACCCCGGGTTGTTATGCTTTGCGACGCTGTACTTGATTGCCAAAACGCACGAGCTCATTCGCCTTTTTTATTTGAAGTTGTGATTTTGATTAGGGCTGGGGAAAAATATGGAATAGGGGGAATTCGCATTTGGGCCAGTATGAAGAAGTAGGTAGGGTATTCAAGAAAAAAGGGGGGAAAATAATGAGATTTGGGCTTTGATTTAGTTTAGGCCCTAAAATTCTAATCCATTTTAGTTTTATTCAATTTCATTTCATTCCATTTCTTTTCACATTTCATATCAACTTATTCGTAAATAAATTCCAATTTGATTTTAATTAATTTACGCTTCATTATACTGAATATATTTCGATAACCGTCTAATTCAATTCAATGCCTGCTTATTAATTTTCCACTATTTTAATCATAAATAATTATTTAATTCAATTCAAATATTTTACCTTAATTAAATTTATTTAATTTATGGCATAGAAAGCAGGGTTGTTACAGTTGACAAGATCGGCATAAGTTATACACTAATAGGAGGAGGAAAGATTAGAAATTTGCAGTTGGAGATTTAGTCTTTGTGAAAGTTTCTCCGTTAAAGAGGGTGGCAAGGTTTGGAAGTTCAGCAAAGTTAACACCTAGATTTTTCAGTTCCTTTCTAGTACTAGAGAGGATACAGATTTTGCATATGGAGTGGAGCTTCCATAGAATATGGTGAGAGTCCATAATGTATTTCAGGAATCACATTTGCAAAAAAATATATACACAATCTGACAACTGTTGTTGTACCTAGTCAATTGGAAGAGGTAGAGGTGCCAACCTACATTGTAGAGCATGGGTTAAGATAACTTAGGAACAAAGTGGTGAAATTGCTTAGAGTGCAATAGGGACACGACCCAGTTGAGAGTACATGGGTGCCTAAAGAGAAGATGAATGCTACTTATCCTTAACTCTTTTCTGGTACATTTCCAAATTTGGTTTGATTTTCTTAGTTTAAATTATTCTAGGATTAGGATTTGGATGCTTGGATGATTTGATCATTAGATTGTGTATTGTTAAATTTGTATTTATACATACACACACACACACATATAAACATACACATAGATAAACACACAAACACACACATGCTTATATTAGGATATTATGCATCAATGCCTGATATGTCATCTTATTGCATTCATATAAGATGCATTAGCTACATTTATGCATTGTAAGTATAGAAACCTCAAGTTCATGGCATCATTCATGTTTATATGTTTTTTCATTGGATTATATGAATGTTTATTTGGTTGATATGTATTAGATGAACGAGTGAGCGTTATATTACATTTTCTGTTCTTTAGGAATTTCGAGGGCAAAATTCTTTTAAGACTGTAGAATGTAGTACCCTAAAAGTTTGGTAAATATTATAATTAGATATAAATAATATAATTATGTGAAAATAATTAAATTTAATGTGTTAATAAAAAAATTAAATAAAGAGGAGGTAAAATGGTCATGTTTCCAACTTTGGAATTCGATGACAAAACTGATGTCATTGCAACTGTCTCCTTTTCTAATTCATGCAGTATTTTCGTTTGTCTCTTTAGAGTCCGTGTGAAGGAATTATGTTCGAAACTATGTCAATTTGATTGGGGATCAAAGTTTAAAACTTGAAATTTTAAATAACGGTTATTTTCCTCCTTCCATATGAACATAAATCACGTACTCCTTTTCAATTTTTCTAGAAATTGACATATATTCTTCTTCCTTTTTCCTCTTTACATACAAAGAATCAAATCACCATATCTCCATTAAATCTTAACAAAATATCAAGAAATAAATAGCCCTCATGAAGCTATTGAAGAGAGCTACGTATTTGTAATGATTTGGAGATGAAATTTTGGAGCGAGGAGGCACGTTAGTCTGGACATCAAAGATCTAGCCAGTGAGGAAAATTTCAGTGAGTGATTCATAGTTTCCTCTTTTTTTAGAATGCACTTTTGATCCTATAAACGTGATATGCAGACTAAATTAGCGTATATCTTTACTATTAATAATGAGAATTCGATGAATTGAATTTCAACCGTGTCTTTTTGAAATTCCAAAAATGCCCCAATCCACCAACGGAATATTACCGTCGATTTACAACCTCCACCACCATCCCTTTCCCAAGCACCCTTAAACATAATTTCACTATAAATTTGCAACCGACACCGCCAACATAACTTTTTAAAATAAAAATGTTGTGAACATCAAAGCTATTAGATGCACGTACATGCGATTTATACTAGTAAATATTTATATTCATTTAAATTTGGAATAGAAAGGGATGTGGGGGGAAATTTGGTATAAATAGCAAATAGAAATTAGGCTTTCATACATATTTTGTAATTTAATGGTTATATAACTAAAATGATGAAATAAAGTGAAAAACCAAACATAGAAATGTAGGGTTAGGTTTTATGGAATTTCTCAGCGATCGAAGGTAGAATTGAGTCGATTGGAGGTGAAACGACATGATGGAACAACCAAAATCACGGCTTGGAAATTCTTGATTTTTCATGTACACCGCTCCACCGATCATCACAATCGGCCTACTGATGGCATATTTCAGGGGAAATTTGAAACTGGACCTATATGAGCCTATATAAAATAAATCTATCAATTCGAGTCTTATTCCTCTTGTTTTCCAAAGGCATTTGGAGGCTACTGATGGCGCAAGTGATGACGTTATGAATTCAAGAGCATGTATGTGATGGTTGATTTTTTTGTGATGTATTCGTAAGTGTTCATGATATGAAAACATGATACGATGGTGATGTGATTGTGAACGATGGACCAGTGTGGAGAGCACATGGTAAGCGACCCTATAGTGCAAGAGGCAAGTCCATGGCATGAGTCTAGTTTGTGTACATGGACAACATACGACCCTATATGGCCTAGTGCTAGTCCAGGGAAGTGAGTCATATACGTGATTGATGTGATGATGGACAATAGGCTATCCTGTAGCACACAAGGCGAGTCTTATGAAGTGAGTCCAAATAGATGTGATGTGATATGACTAGATGTATATGAAAGTTAAGCACGATGTGGTTAGTAGGATTTGAAGTGACCGAGTGTTAGACTCATATCA
This sequence comes from Allium fistulosum, assembly GCA_030737815.1. Taxonomy (NCBI): domain Eukaryota; kingdom Viridiplantae; phylum Streptophyta; class Magnoliopsida; order Asparagales; family Amaryllidaceae; genus Allium; species Allium fistulosum. The sequence goes on from CM060903.1 coordinate 1,265,479,515, forward strand.
TGCTATAGTATTAATTTTGCAGTATATGTAGAGTAAAGAATGGCTTACTCACCAAACTTATATCCGACCAAATCTTAATTTTCCTTTTACTTATATATCCAGATTGACGGAGTTTGGAGATAAGATGGTACCAGTGGTAGGTATTCATTTGTACCTATTGTATATGATGTAAATAAATATTGTAACCCGAATTTGATTATGTGTATGGTTTGGATTTGATTCGTACTGTACAGACATAAGTAATTGATAGTTAGACATGGTATGGTGTAGTGATATGACTATGATCATTGTGTATATTATTTTGTTTCCTTCCATTGTGAGACTCTGAAAGTTATTAGTTAGATCTGTGTTTGCCTATTTTATCTTACCCCAAAACACGTACTTTTTGGTTCTTAATGTGTTGACATCAGCTCTTACATTGACCCGAGGGTCGAAAAGGTGGGATGTTACATTCTTCTTCGCGGATTAAACTATAGGCATGAGGTTCAATTTAATAAGTGCTTTTGATACAATTTCTATTTCATTTATACCTAACTTCATGTAATTTATCTCATGATTGTAGTAATATTTTGATCAATTGTTTTTGTACATTTTAATCAATTGTGCATACTTATTTCAATAAAACTTCTTTGTATATTTCAAAAATAATAGAATAAATTCTAAGTAAATTCCAAAAGGTGGATTCAGTCACTCTTTATTTATCAAAATCAAATCAAACATATCATATAAAAACTAGATCTATATAATTAGAGTAGTTTCAATCTAATTTATCATTCCCTTCCAAATTACAATAATTATTTTTATTAATTCATGACCTGGTTTTTCTAACTGTTTTAACTATTTCAATTCATAATTATTTTAAATAAAAAGCATGATTCAGATTAAAAATCAAATTTTCAATTCTATGTATATAATTGAAGATTAACTACTTGTCTACAACATAAGCATTTTGTAAAGAAATCCATTCGCCTTGAAAGATTATTCAAAGATATCCTTTTCCTAACCCGATTTGAATTGGTATCACCCTCCATTTATTCCTTGATTTATCCGTACATATCCTTCTCTTTCCCTTTTGATTTGACTTTCTTCCTCTCTTTTTCTCTCTCTTTTAATTTTGCTTATTTCTTTTATTTTTGATTTAGAAATTTAGATAATAAAATAGAAAGTGATATTTGGATTAAAAAAATGTAGAGGAAGAAGAAGAAAAAAAGTACAGAATTAGAGAGTCAGTGGATAGGGTTTAAAAGGAGTAAGGGTTAGGCCTATATTTATAATAAAAAATTGGGGTTACCAGGTTAAATCTCGAAATTAATATTTATGAAAATGCCACTAGGTCTAGTTTCCACTAATTTTGACTTATTTCATCAAAGTCAACAAGTTATATATGTCTTTTAACTGTAATGGTATGCCAGATGCAATGAAATAGGTCCTAAGGCTTACTTACAATGTTTGTGAAAATTTACTATTTTGTCATTTTATGTAAAATTAAGTTTTTTCCTTATTAGTGTTTTAAGTTATTATAAAAATTTCTGAGGTGTTACAGAGGATTTCAATGTTCTGAAATATTCTTTTGTTTCTTTCCACCCTTACGTACCAAATCAAAGTTGTTATTGCTATGTCGATTAACTTTCTAATAGGTTTATTGCCAGTTGTTGCAAATATCCATGTAAAGATTTCATTGATGGTAATTGGAAGTTATAGTTTATTTATGATGTTTTTCCATATTATGCTAGAATATGAACACCGAGAAAATAAACGACTACATGTTTCATCCCCTTGCTTGCACAATTTTCATCTTGTGTCTACTGCTACATTCCATTTGTAGATTTTATCTTTGTATTTAACTTCTCTGACTTTGCTAATAAGGCACACAAAGGCATTTGGGTAAACAAACATTATTCCAAATGTTAATGCACTATTCTGTTTCACTGTATTTCTCCATGACATGATTTGGTGCCAAAAAGAAAAAAAATATGCATTATTTTGGATGTTCCATACTCAATTATCTTCAGTATGACTCGATTCAAAGGAATCCTAATTTTTTTAAGGTTAAACGAGGAAGCAAACCAGGGTTATCTTATCTCTATTGTCCATTGAAAATGAGAGAAGAAACTTTCCTGTTAAGGGCTCCAATGTTCAAAATAGTATGTCAATCCAACAGATCTTTTATTGACTATGTATTAACCTGGGATTAAACCATAGGCTTGTATTGTCTCCATTGATAATTTTCCTTTTTATTATACCCTTTGCTTATGATCTTGTGTTGAGTAGTAGCTTCCATGTAAACGATGCTTTATTGTCTTCAATAATTGTCTAGAAATTTTTATTATTGCAATACTTATTTCTCATCCATTGAGCCCATGGGCAATCACCTTGAATATATCTCCATGTGAGTTTCAGAGAAACCGCATTCATGACATCTTCTATTTTTCTTATTCCCACACCCCTTGAAACTTTAGTTGACACAAGTCATTCCAGCTCATATTATGATATTTGTTCTTCCATAAAAATATGGAACAAAGTGGATTTATTATATTTATTATTGATATTAGTAACTGACAAAATTGAGTCCAAAACATGATCGTTGGGTATATCACAGTTTTAATTAATTCAATTTAGCCAACTATATCCAGAATCTCTATTTTCCAATAGTTGAACTTCTCATTTGTTTTATCTAACAACACTCCAAAATCTCTTAATTGTAATTTGCCGTAAGATAGTGTAATTCACAAATATGTAATTAGGAGATTCCGAGTTTGAACATTCAGTATACTAATGATTTGGTCTCTAGATTTTGCCCATTTAATAAAATACAAGGTAGTTTCTGTTCATTCATCTCTAAACCCATAAACTCTTTAATGATTTTCATGACTTTAGCAATGCTTTTGCATTTTTGGTGTTGGCTTTCGAAAACACTAAATGTCATTTGCATATAAAAGGTGAGCGAGAGATGGTTCAATAGAAAGATTAGGAGCAATGTTGTCTTCATAAAATTCCATGTCCAACAAGATTGTGAAGTATTTAATTGCAATTGCAAATAGGAAAGTAGATAATGAATCTCCTTATCTTATACCCATATTATTACTAAAATAACTAAGAGGCTACCATCCAATAGAATTAAGAAAGTGGTAGTGGAGATACATTCATATATCATATTTGAAATTTTATCAGAAAAGCCCATACATAGCAACATATGATAAGGTATATGAATGTCCTGCTAATTTTGTCATATGCATTGTGCAAGTCCACTTTCATGCAAAAATTATTGGCAGTATTTCTATTGAACCCTCTCACTATTTTGTACATTAGGAGAGAATATTCTGAAATGAGTATACTTTGGATAAATGCATTTTGATTTATATAAATTAAGTTGTTCAAATATTACTTCATTCTATTGCACAGCAGATTAGCCAAAATTTTGTTAACTACATTTCATAAAGAAACTGGCCTATAATTCGATAGAGTCTATAGGGCTACATTTTTAGGGATTAAGCAACTAAAGGTATGAATAATGTGTTTAATTATCTTACCTGACCGTTGAATGCCAAATATTGCTCAAAAACTTTGTTTTTGATTAATCCTAAAGTTTGTAAAATTTTGAGTTGAAATCGTCTAGTCCTGGAGAGTTGTTCTCGTCAATTTGAAATACAATCTCATTAACTTCATCCAATTCAAAAGGCATGTTCAATGATTTTTGGCATTGTCTATTTTTTAAAAAGTGAAATGTGAGAAATTATAATGTAAAAATGGGGTATTAAATAAATTTGTAAAGTACTATAATGCTTCCCTATTTAGTCTTTCATTTGCATTGACCTAATTTCCCTAAGCATCCATCATCATCTTATTGATTGTCCTTGAAAATTTTGTGAAAGTAATGAGATGCTCTGTCACCTTGGGTTAACCACTTTATTTTGATTTTTGTATGGTCTTTATGGTCTGTTTGTGTAGAGTCTCAGAAATTTGGTCCACTTTCACCTGTACAAATTTAATATCTAAACATTATTTTGGGTGTTTGATAAGGTTAGAGTAAACACCATCTAATTCTTTCCTAAGCAGTTCAACAGTGTTTTGCGTGGTATTTTACTCCTTGCTCCATTTTGTAAGGCACTTTTGTTTTCTTTAGTTTTAATAGTTGAAATGAAGGATTTCCAACACATGTAGTACCCATTCTGTTTTGACTAGATTATGATATTCTGGCTTGTGTTGCCAAGAATTGTTATATTTGAAAGGACAACACTTTTTATCTTGTCCTGTGTTGCAAAGTTAAAAATTAAGTGTGTTGCTATTGATACCCCCGTTTCCCCTTCTGGCCACCTTTACAAATTTAATAAAAATGATTATTTTGTATGCACTTCTGGCCACCATATTATATCCTTTCATTCAGTCTTTTACAACCATAACTCTTCTTTTAAAAATAGCACGTACTACTCTAAAAATCCAAACTCTAAACCCTAAAAAAATACTCTATTAATAATGCCAAATGTTCATTTTTTTAGCAACAAGTAACAGAAGAATGATTAAATATTGGAAATTGATTAGTCTTTGCATGCTCAATTTTTTTAGCATTGCCAAATGTTCATTTTTTATAGCAACAAGTAACAGGAGCACGATCATTCACGGTCGAAGATTTTGAAAACAATGGCGGTTGAATAGGGCCGAACAGTGAACTGAAGATGAAATTAACAGGAGATCGGTTATGAACAGTCGTCTAATACAAAGAAGCAGCAGTTGCTTACGGCCGTGCGGTGGTGGGTAAGGCGGACCAGTGCTCTTCGAAAATTTGGAGATGAAATTAAAAGAAGATCGGTTATGAACATCCGACCAGTATTATGATGGAGCGGTGGCTTACGGCCGTGTGGTTGTTGGTTTGGCCGATCAATACTTCTCAAAGCGTTGAATTATTTTGGGTGCCTAGTTATAGAAAGGAAAAGAAAAAATGGTGTTAAGTAGAGAAGTTGTAACTTTTTTGGGGTGGCTTTCAGTGTTGGTGGCCATAAGAGGAAATGGAGGTACCAATAGCAGCACACAAAATTAACGGGGGTGTGATCACTAGTTTAATTATTGGCTAAATAGATAAAAATCAAAGCACTCCCTATTAATAAATTTCCTATCTATTTTGTTATGCACTAATATGTTTGCTCCTCCCCTCCATGTATAATAATTCTCTATGCATGGTGGCTAAAAAAGGTTTGCAGTTCCAACATACTTAATAAAATCAACATCAAGGGTCAAACTTCAACTTCCATTATTGTTTCTATCATGTCAATATAAGATAACATTAAAATCACCAACTAACACCCAAGGAAATTTAAAGATGTTATCTTAATAATTAATGTATTCCCACAATATGGTTCTTCTTTTTGGTTGATTATGTGCATACACAACAGTGCAAAAGAATGTCATGACTACCTTTTTATTAAAAAAACACGTAATGCGCTGCTTATTTTTATGAGTTACAGATATATTCCATGGATTTTTATCCCACAAAACCAAGATTCTACTTTTATCTTGATTATTGTTGTTGTATATGTAGTCCCAATCCTTGTTAATAAAACTTGCTACCACTTTTATTTTAGTCCTTGTTAAATTTTTCTCTAAAAGTCCTACCATGGAAGCTCGCCTTTGTTTTAAAGTTTGAGCTATGTTTAATTATTTATAAGGAGAATTTAGACCCCTTACAATACAAATAATCGAATTCATTGAGAAATGTTAATAAGATTGTCCCCTAATTCTATGTGAGAAGAGGCACTCACATTTGTCTTTGAATATTTCATTTTCTTACTTTTCGATTTCAAATGTGCAACCATGATTTGCCATGCAGGGTTGTCAGTCACATCAGTAGATTGTGTTGCCGTAAATTCTAAGGGATATTTGTATTGCCGTTGCTTTCTAATTTGTTTGGATCGTGTATGGAAACCAACACTACCTTCTGATTGGGCAGTGAAGATATCATGCTGCGAACTTTGTCTCTATGTCGCAAGCCTAGGCTAAGCCATAATTTGATCATTTTCCTTGGGGTTATTTATTCTCTTTCCTTTTGTTGCTATTGCCCGATTCAATTTTAGTGTGCTCAGTATTTGATTCAAACTACAAATTATAAACTTAATTGGGACTGCGCTTCAGATTTGTATCATTTTATTTATTTATTTGCTGCAACTGCTCTGCATCTAATTTAGGTTGGCTATGACCAACTAAACTCTATGGAGTTTCAGAACATTCCAATTCTATATTACTGTTATTACTATGTGTCCTATACCCTCATGTCATTCTGTGAGTCCTACCTACACAAAATGCCGCCTGTCTTGCGCGGGCTCTCCCAAGTTATTCTCATTGCTACGTACGTATATCTTATCGTTGTGTAGTATTTGTTATATTTTGATTGTTTGTGTCCAAAGCCGGTTCTTGGGCAAGGCCCAATAGGCTACTGAATAGGGCAACCCGCAACCCCCTTCATGGGACAACAGATCGGAAGAAAAAAAACCCAATTTTCAAAACCTCAAATCGCGATTACCTCTTTCTCCGATTCTCGCGCGCGACTCATTCTCCTCTACGATGATGGCAGTCTCCAACATCGCGACGGTTGCTAACTCTCCTCCGGCAGTTCTTAGTCTATTCCTGTCCCCAATACCAAATTTGTTCCACAGTTTATTTCAATATTACTCCGCATACCCATCGGGAATAGTTTCCTGTATCAATGCTCTCGCCATACGCGTGATTGGATGGACGCAAGTTATTGTTAAACTTTAAATCCGCTGGAGAACTACAAACATCTATCTTTGATATCCACACTGTCAGTGGCCTCTTACATTTGAGGTAAAGATTATATTACACATTCTCAAAGGTTCGGTGTTCTTCTATTTTCATGTTTGGATGGAAATTCATTTTGAATCTACAGTACTTAAGAACGTTGACCATTAGATGTATACTAGACGATTGTTCTTGATTGAACAAATGAGTAATTGGCAAATTGTTTGCAATGAAATTGTATTACTTACGTTTAAGTTGATTTGCTAAACATTTTGTCATACTTATATGACTATGTCACATTATTGATATCCAGAAACTGTCCCTTTTTTGGGTCTACCAAAATGATTGATTTATTTTGCAAACTAATATATTTTGCTTTGTTGCTTTTGTTGTCATTCACTTGTATGTAAATTAGTTATGAACTATAGAGTTTGTAATCTTAACTTGGTGTCAAATGAATGTGTTAGATTGTACATAATTAATGCCTTCAGCGGTCTTCATGTTAAGTAAATACTACTTACGTTTGCATATCAAGTTACAAGATGTTTGATAACATTTTTGTATCATTATTACATTTTTTCTTATGTGTGTGTGTGAATCCAAAATAAACCCACGATCATGGAATCTACAACCGTTGATATAATCATTTAGGCACACAATTTTCAAGTAGATGTAAAGCATCCACCAATGTACTATTACCAGAAAGCATATGTGATTATTGAATCTACTTTTAATTGAATTAACGAATGTATATTTATTGTAATCTATTACTGAATATGCTCAGTCATAAAATTTAGTTTTACAGTTTCACTACACAATAGTTGATGTAGATGTTAGTTTCCTAAATTAGATATAATTTGGATCAAGTATATAGTTTCAACTTTTATTTTTTTGTAGCATATCAGATCTGTGAGTAGGAAATGCTAATTAAATACAATTTTGAGTATATATAGTTGCTCATATAATACATCAATGATTGTCAACAGTCTAACAAAATCAAAGTATGTTTAATATGTAGAAAAGGCAAACCGCGGGCGGAATTAGATTAATACATCAAGTATTGTGTTTGCAATTTTGAATTTTTGAATTTTTGATTAACACTTGTCATGTTAGATTTAGGTTCATGATAAATGATAATTGATAAATATCAAAAGCATTGCATTGCTTTGCTTAACTTATTAAATAGTGATGCAATTATACGCTGATTTGTTGATTATTTATATTAATACTTATTAGATTGATGATGATATTTTATTAGGAAAAAAAATATTTGAATTCATTTTTGTTAAATTCAATAGTTGATATTTTTATTATGTACATCAAATGAAATATATTCTTATAAGAGGTAATTAGTTTAAAGGAAAAACTTTAAACTAATTTTTAAACCAAAGACGCAACATTTAGAATTTAGGCAGAAGGACAATAGCGTGTTTTTTCAATTTTCCGACTTCGACAGTTTCCTTCGCCATTGTCCAAGCATGCCCTAGCCGCTTGAAGAATTTGCTTCCAAAAATTCAAGAAGAAGTTATTTTCATTGAATAGGATTGATGTGGTAAACATATTAAAGTATATATATGAAGTTAATGAGAAAATATTTTGGAAGAATGATTGAAATATGTATTTTGGTTAAACTTTGTTATTATGTGAAGTTAATGAAAAATATTTACAATGTTATAATATCATTTTTTAGTTTTTTTCTATGTAAAGGACAAAAAAATTGTGCTCGCCTAGGGCAACCCATAGGCTAAAAACTGCCATGTTTGTGTCCATATTATCAATTGCAGTTCTTTGACCCGTTGTTGTTTTGGGAAATCACACTTTTTCGAAAGAACAAAATTTTAATGGGTGGCCAAAATAATTGTAGTTTTGACACATACCAGGCCACTATTTATACTTAACTGATTGCTAAACAATTCATTGTTTTTGGTTAAAATAGCTACTTCATTATGAAATTTAAAATTGTTGTTAATTTCAATCAGAATTTTAACAAACCAAATTTTAGTCATATCTTTAGAAAGGTGGTATATCTTTATCGGACTACCTATGATAGAGGTGATTCTGCTAATACCTTCTCCTTACCAAAAGTCTAGTTTTAATCTTGGAAAACAAACCCAATCAAGAATATTTTATAACATTTACTTAGATAAGTTAAGTTCTAGGATCCATCTCTTCATCATCATAAGTTTCCTATCATAGGAAATAAGGACCACCTTCTAAGATTCCCTCGCAATCTTCTTCGTTTTCAAATTTAATCAAATAAAAACCATTATCCTTGGTATGTACGGAAAAAATGTCCTATAGGTTTCCACTCCCTTTCGATATAAGCCATAAAACACTAAAAGTACATGCGCAAGTCCACCACATATAACAAAAGAGTCTTGCCAGTACCTTTTAGCTGAGTCAACTACCGAGTTAGTAATTCGAGTGCATCTTTTTATGCTGAAATAAATGGAGCTGTAGAATTTTAGAGGAGTGGATACTATAATATTTTCTTCATCAATCACTGCCTTTCATGTTCTAATGGAAGGCTTTGCATAATTCACGGCCTTTGTATTTGCACTAGTGGGTGTAGGCGGCAAGGTCGTTGAGTGGGAAGGCGACTGCTTCATGTAGATTGAAGGAAAACCTGATTGTTTAGAGTAGGAAGTGGTGGATCTGTGAGGGGCACGAATAAATTTCCTAGGAGGAACCCTAGGTCTATTATCTGATTCCGAGGCAAGTTGAGATGCTATGGCAATATTGATTATGTCGTGATATTACTAGGTGAAGCCATCCTATTCATGACATTTGCGATCCAAAGCATAGTCAATTTTGGGGGCGTGGGTGGGGGAGAGTGTGATGGTTGTGAGCAGGCCCGACCTAAAGGCAAGGCAAGCGAGACTTTCGCCTAGGGCAACACCGCTGGAGATGGAGGAGGGGCAACAAAATGTCCATAATGTTTTAAAGTATATTGATCTAGTAGTGTAGCGAGGCAACAATTGCAAGAAATAGGTTGTAGCAAAGTGGTCTAAGTCCTGTACTATGTCCTTCACAACACGGGTTCAAGTCCTAAAACCCGCTGTTTTTTCCCTTATTTTTTTCTTCGCTCTATTTTCACCTGCAGTTTTGTCTAGGGCATCAAGTATGGTTGGGTCGGCACTGGTTGTGAGGCAAGAGATGTAAGGGTTAGCTACCATTTTCTGGATAAAAATATTTATCATGAGGTCAAAATAATTGTTTTATTGCTAAAGTTATTTGCATCATGTTGAAGAGTAAAAATAAAAACGGATCAAAGCCTTATAAATAAGGCCAACCCAATAAATAAATAAATAAACATGTTCCTTAATTGGGAGCCAACTTTATTATTTAAGGTGCATTTTTGTGTCACATGAAAGGGGCATCGGAAAGGAGAATGAAAGGGAAGCCAAAGGGGAAAGTTCAGGGAAAAGAAATTCGGTTTTTGTGTGCTGAAAGGAAACTGAAGGGGGTATTAATTGTTTCGTAATTATTAATTATGTTATTAGTTTATTAATTGTTTGAAAGGGGACAGATGTACTATTATATCCATTGAAAGGGATCATAGTATTAATTGCAATTATTAACATTAGCGTCTGATACGTCCGACGCGTCGGATGTGCTGGGAGCCAATAGAACAATTTGATCAGTTCATTCTAATACGGTAATCTGGTAGGCCCTAACCATGACGTATCGAACGCGTCTAACACGAATTGAACTTCAGTTGGGAAAATAAATGCTACAAATGGAACATTAGTAACTAGGGTTTTCAAACTCAATAATGGCATCTCTTACGAAAATATCTTCAATTTTGGTGATTGAAATGGCATAAAACTTCATAAAACTTGTTAGATCCATACTCCAATTTGAAAGATTGCTTCATACAAAGATTGAATGGCTCAGTTAAGAAACTATTCTTCTCCAAAAGCAAGGTCCCAACATGGAGGAGAATCCATACACTAAGATCTGACCTTTCTTGTAACTTCCTTCCTAAGATTAAAATCTTGTAAATAAATATGGAAATATTCTTCCTCAACTTTCTTGTATGGGAGAAAATCTCCTAAAATTTAGATATATAGATAGAAAATAAAATGAAAAGAGTAACGGTTACCATAAAAGTCGAGCACTTCTTATTTGTAACGACTAGTCATTTATGACATCTGTAATCCACGCGCAATATGGACTCAGTAATGACCTGAATTTTCAACCCTCCGATGGTTACACTAATACATCCATGGTATTCACATGTCGAGCTTCCACGTGTTGGAAAGACGAATAGTTAGAGAAAAATAAAAAGAAAAACAAATAAAACAAGGAAGAAGAGAACACAATATCGGAATCTCACATGCGGAACGATAATATATAATATTTCAAAAAGTCTTTACCAAAAAGAAAACCTTTATATACATCCAAGACTAGATCCTCTCATTATCGCCTCTGCCCCACTATCTTTCGCGTCGTCTGCTTTTTCCGAACCTCCTTCCTCTCCGCCAAGCTTCCTCATGGCCAAAAATAGGAAGGACAAGCCTCATCTTTCTGCCTCCTATGATCGTATCTCCTCTCCATCCAAGACTAGATCTGGTCGCAACTTTTCCATATCTGTTCCCTTAAATTCTGGTGGTTTTGAGATAAGCGAAGGCGTCTTTGGTCCTTGCATTTGCAACTCTGGTACATCTCCGATGCTTCACCAGTCTCTGCTTGGTTCGGCTTTCCCATCCCCGACTGTTCCTGTTGTTAAACCGTCAGCTTCTTGTCATGTACCTAAATCTAATCCTTTTGCCTCACTTCTGGATGAATTATCAACGCTGATCACCAATTTCTTGGCCAGTAGCTCACCGGCAAAAGGTATGAATCCACTTAACACAATGTTAGCATCTGAAATTCTGAGATGGTGTGAAGTACCCCCAAATGCGATATCGGATCTGTCTAGTGATGATAAAATAGTAGAGGTTAGTGCAAAAATTCACACCGGTGTCAGCGAAGTAGCTGATCCTCTTGTCGCCTACGCTGTTAATAACAAACTTGATGCTATATTTGTGAATGCAAATATTAATGTGGCTATGCCTTCCACCATTCTAGTTGGTTTGAATATTGAACTAGGCGCGGAAGTAATTCCTGATGATAAAGTTTCTTTTGGGAAAGATGTCGATCTAATTACTGGAACAACTTCGATAAGGGCTGTCTCTACTATAGCAAATAATAGTATGTTGAAGGAGTATGGTCCTGTTAGGCAGCTGGGTGACCATCTGTCCGGTAATGCTGTGCCCGCCCAGTCTCGTTGGTCTTCTCTGTTCAAATCCCTACCCAAGAATGCTGGCATCTATACTCCTAGGTCTTTCATACCAGTTGTGAAAGATGGCGTTTTCATCCCGTCGGTTGAGGTTGTTCAGAAGGGTGTTAAAATATGGTCTGATTATTTGGTAGGTTTCTTTCTGGACTGCGCCGCTCCATACATGGTTGTTCGTGACACCTGTAAACGTATTTGGAAACTAAGAGGTAGTCTTCAGGTATAGAATTTCAATTCTATGTTTTATTTAAAATTTGGTAATGTGCAAGATAAATTGAGAGCTCTAGAGCCAAGCCCATTAGTAATTGATGGCAAACCTTTTATTGTCACTCCGTGGAGTCTTGGGGTTGATAAAGCGAGAGAGCAAATCTTATATATTCCTATTTGGGCAACATTCACGCACATCTCTTTTATGCTGCAACCTTTGATAGATATTAACTGGTTGGCTAGTCTTATTGGTGATATAAAATGTTTTGATTAGAATATTGAAGCCCATAGGAGCCTTACGTATGCCAGAGCATTAATTGAGATTACCCCTTCACGAGCTTTGCCTTTAAAGCTTAAAGTAAGACTAGATATAGGTAATAAAGTGGAAGTAGATGTACATTACAAATGGAAACCTGAAATTTGCGTAGCGTGTCATTCCTTTGGTCATATGTTGGATACGTGCTCGGTTGTTCACTTGTCATCCCCTCCTGCCAAGGTTCCTCTTCCAAACCGATATTGAAATGGGTACCTAAATCTTGTTATCCCTCTCCCTTGGTTTCTCCTCCAAACTTAATTCCTCCTGTAATTCCTGAAGTGAAAGCCACTCCTACCGACACTGAGTTGGAAGCCGATTCTTCGTCTGATGAAGGGGGTATTTACCGGGATGAAGTTGAGCATGCATGGGTTCACGTTGAAACATAAATGAGGTATAATCCTGAATTAAGACAATATTATTTGTATGTTGGAGAAGATGGCGAGAGTAGGGAACTATATTACTAGGTTGTGGGGGAAGGGCTTTCTTTGTCTACTTCTGGTTATGAAGGTTACCATAATCTGTTATTTTATATCCGGATGCATCTTGGGACATAAATTATCTGTATTCTTCGCTATCGAGGACTTTTGATCCTTCGCTTACACTGGTATTTTTTGATGTTATTGGCTCTGCCAGCGATGGCGATGTCAGTTTAGGACGGGAGGATATTATGTCCAGTCATTAGCAGTATAGTCTAGTCTTATTTATAGTTGAAGAGGCGTTTTAGCTTCTCACATGTATTGTAGCTTAAGTGGTATAGCCACTATAAAACCATACTTAGTTATTTTATGCATGTGCAGAATACCTATTCCTTATTTATATACAGTGGCACAACCCACTATAAAGCCGGCTGGCTTTGCCAATTTATATACATACATCAATCAGAGAAAACTAACCTATCATCAGCCTGAACAGTTATAACAACATGTCCTCACAAATGCTGATAGATACAATCAAGTAATGCAGCGGAAAATAAGTACGGTAGGAAATCATCTAGCTCCTGTCCAAGAGCTCCGATGAATAGCAACTAAATCTGGAAACATACTCGAGCTGACCTGAGCATTATAAGAAAATAACACCTGGATCAGTCTAGTAACCCAGCGTGAGAAACTCAAATCACATAGAATTTATTATAGCTTAAAACCTTTCAAAATAAGGGTATATCGTAAGGCCATGTCGTCAATAAACACGGATGGGTTTCCCCTTACGATAACTAAACCATTTTATTATGAAATCCAATGATAATATAATAATGTCTAAGGTGTGAAATATAAATAATCACATAGCTGCAATGAAAGTGAGTGTACATCACAATAGTAATCGGTATACAATCGTAACCCCTAAGGCACGTTCGCTAATTGTATAGGATTCCCTGTAGATCTCTTCGAGGAAGCCGAATCCGAACTACAACACAATGATCGGAGATATCCTTCCGAGCATCGTATCTCTAGATAAAATATACTATTGAAAAACATAGCTGGTCCATGCCCGAACACGTGGCACCAGGTCACATCACTCCCACATACAAATCCGTAAGTAACACTAAATTGGAGTGCCTGCACCCTTTAAGTTAACTAAACCTCCTAGGCCATGTCTCCTATCTCTGGTTTCCGTCATTACCAATGGTGAAGTCACGTTCAACATTCAACAAACGAGCCATAACTCGAGCAGATCTTCCAACACGAGCTCTAACTCGAACAGATCTTGGAACTACACATGGATTCTTCTATCTCAATAGATCTCAGAACTACACATGGATGCCTCAACAGATTTCAAAATCACACATAGATACCTATACCTCAACAGGTCTCTGAATCACATATGGATTCCCACATCCTGCATAAATCACGAACAACTACATGTGTTCAAACATCTCAAACATATCTCGAATCTCCACATAGACTCCAGCATCATGAAGCATTAACGAACCAATCACGAAGACACCACAAAGAAATCACAAAGCCATCACGAAGCAATCATGAAGCAATCTCGAAGCAATCACGAACCTCTTCCAAAGCATAGAACATGTATATGGTTTTGGGGTGGTTACGGTTTTGAATCATCTCATATAAGTACACTCTCCCACTTACCAGGTGCTCCAAAACTAGTCGATCGATTTTCCGGGAAACTCAAGCCCGGTTCTGTAGGAAATAAAGAGACAATACATAAGATCGGATATCACCTCCTAATCATCTAAGCAGACGGATTTCTTATCATTTTGTCCTAGAAGAGCAACGAGTATGTACGTACAGTATAGTATCACCGAAGATAGCTGTACCATATAATCCTCGTGTTTCTTCTAGATATTTCCAGAGTATATTTTGGCCAAGATTTGATAGTCGGTTATTTAACTATCAAATAAACAAAAATCCAACACAATGAGAACAATCACATATGGGAAACCAAGTCCCTGTATATCGTCCATAAGCAAGTGACACACAATGCACGATCGAAACAAACTAGCACGATCAAGTCATATAAACGAAACCTAATCCCTTTTTTAATCCATCTCCATTTATTAATTAAAATCCTCTTTTATTAAAAAAATTCATTTTTACTCAATAAACTCTTTATAAATGAAATTTCATTTGTTAATTAAACTCCACTATTCATTTCCAACACATTTCAACACTTCCCAAAAGTATCCATATACTTATTCCAATCGTATAAGTATATTCACAAAATAAATTCAAAGGGCTTAAGACAATTGTTACTCAAACATCATCACTACAACCCCAAAACCATTTCACTTATGATTATCTTTAAAACATTCTTTTTAAAGATCCATTTACATTTACGAATATAATCATAACGGGTTAAAGGAGAATGTTACTAACACATTGCCACAACAAACCCAAAAACAAATCATACTTGTTATCCTCTTTAAAATCCCATTATTAAAGATACAAGTATTTTCCCAAACTCACTTACAATATTTAACACTTTAAAATATTATCCAAGGGTTTAAAGATGAATGTTACTAAAACATTGTTTATGACAAACCCCAAAACACTTCACTATTTCGTTATCTTTAAAATTCCATTTTAAAGATCCAATTACTTTTCAAAAGTATAGTTAAATGGGTTAAAATAGATGTTGCATAAACATCGATAGTGTAAACCCGAAATCCACTTTAATACTTGCCATTAACTTTAAAATATCCATTTAAAGCTCTAAGTACTTCTCCCTTTATTAAACAAGGTAATATGCCTTTTTAATCAATTTATAAAACCATCAACTATAACATAATGTTATAATCCAAAACTCCTTTATAATTCCTTTACACATACCAAATTTCCTTTTCACAAGGAACTTCCTTTTCACAACTTCTATAAAAAATACTTTTAGAAAGATGGATATTTACATATACTAATTTATTTATAAAACAAAGATATTTAATAAAATACTATAAACCCTTTGTAAAATATTATAATATAAAATCCTTTTATTTCTCAATAAAATATTTACTAACTTTTAAAAAACATAAATATAATAAAACATACTTCTAAAAATACTTATACTATATTTTTAAAACCCTTTAAAAAAATCTATTTTATAATTCAAAACCATCACTTTATAAATCCATAAATGACGTTCAAGAATATATTTAAACCTTGTTATTTCTTGATAGTAAGTACGTTAATAGAACTTATTACAAATACAAATAAGCCCTAAGATGTCTTTCAAAGTTAACTTTAAAATCACAGATGATTTCAAAGTGCATCCATCGCGAATGTTTCGCTTCTACTATTTATAACTTCCATTTCCAAATCCCACAAATGTCCAAACCAATTCCATTTACGCCTAACATACCAACCGCATATAGAAAAACCCAATATATTTGTACATATACATTCCCACAGTTTCCTACAATTTATCCAATTTAACATATGTCAGTTATCAAGGATTTAAAGCACGTTTATAATGACTATATCGTTTCTAACATTCATAACATACTATCACTTTTCACAAAACAATACCAAACATGTAAACAAGTAGTCTGGGCCACGACACATGTTATAGATGATCTAATAGAGATTATTATACACAATAATAATGTTCTCATTTGTTTTACAAAACAAGGCGGGGTCCAAAAGTAATAACTTGCATTGTTTATTATATAGTTATAATTTTTAATACAACAACAATTATATATACACACCAATATATATCAATCAACTAGTGAGTAAAACTCACCTAAGATCTAGTTAACGCATTTGCATTTCTGAATAGTCCAAAATCAAACGCCATTTGATTTTGAATAAAATTCCTACTAGCTCTGAACTTGACGAATCCAAACTCATTGTGTAGATAATCCAGATATGAATGCAATGGTGAAGACGACACCTCAATCAAACCTCGTAAGGACAAGATACGATTTTTGTAAGTTTTGAGATTTAAAAAAATATAATTAATCAACTAAAACTTAATTAACTTAATAAATTACTTCCTCATTATCTTCCCTCTCTTTAAAATTCAAATAGCTATGTATAGTGATACGAACGAAGATACCCATTGAAGTTGTGCAGGTTCCCACCCCTAGCCGAAGCTCTGCTCCACCGTTCATCGAATGGTCAGTGCCAAACACTTCGTCTTCTCGAACTCGACTTACCGACACCCACAAACCTAAGCACGATTGCCCCCACCATTTTCTGACCAAACTCCTCCAAATCAAGCTCCAGCAGGTGGCTTTTCATACCCCTCCACCAGTGACCGCCTCGCCTATGCCAAACAACTCGCCTCGCCTTTACGAACTCATTCATGGTCTCGATTCCTTCCTCGGCGCCTCTGATTATATCATGACCTATAACCTCCAGTATGACAAACCAATGTTGCGATCACCAAATCCTTGCTGCACCACCCATCAATGCCCTAAACCAACTCGTCTTCAAAAAACACCCCCCATAACGACGACGCCACAATCAAACTCCCCTTTAAACAACGATCAACCACTACCCTAGTTCACTGATCAAGTCGAACAAAACCAAACTCGAATGCAACCAAATCAAAGCACACCATCATATCGCCCTCGCTAATACGAAGCTAAAGGATCCACGTTCATTGAATTTCACTGATCCAAACTCCGGGAACAATTCAAATTAATAGGCGGTTGTTCTTTTGTTTACAGAAAATAAAAGGAGGGAAGGGAGGTAGAAAAAGCGATTAAGAAATATGTATGGGTAGATATTTATAAACAGTTATATATAATATTAAATTCTCTTGATTTAAACACTATGCATTTTGAGCACTTATGACCACATAGCATGATTGATTGTCACGAAGCTCGTCAGCATATAACAATTCGTTATTTTAGATCCGATGACACTAATTTCGTCAAAATCCGAAATAGTGGCCCAAAATGATAGTTTCACACGTTAATTAAAACAAATTATTATTAAAATTATTTTAATCACCTTTAATTATAAATTAAAAGATTCCATATCATTCTTATTTAAACAAAATTTATATAAGCTTTCAAAATCATATTTATCCACATTAAATCCAAGACTCAATTATTAAATAATTCCAATATTTAATTATAAACTATTCAAAAATCCGGACCATTACATTATTCCTTCGCAAAAGAATATAGCCTCCAAAATTCCAACACAAGCAACAAGAAACCATCACATATCAATACCTAATGGTATTGCAACCCAAGAAACATTCTCATCACAATACTATACAGTACTGTGACCTCTAGCAACCCAAATTCATGGTTTGCGTAGGCTCGGAAATCACCTCATCGCACAAGGATGATAAACAATCCACTAAGCGTTACCTTATGCTCAACAACCTCAGGTATTACTTAGTCGATCGGTCATGCTACCAAAACAATTCAAAGAGTCACTCCCTAAACTCTCCACAAGCCAACATACATAGCATATATATATACTAAAGCCTGTATGATATACATATATCATCCGTATGCAATATCAAATATGATCGATAGCTCGAACGCATAAATTTCGCTTCCAAACTAGTATATCCACCCGACCTCTCTAGTGCGGACTCTGATCCGGTTCCTTAATTAGAAACCTCCATTTTCCTTACATAAGCATATACTATGATACAAAACTTTAGTATCATATCAAAAATCTGTATCTAGTGTTCGCTGTCGAGAATTGAGTGAAAAATCCAAATTCGGATCGGTGTAAATCACCTCGAAACCCATGCACTCGAATCCTAGATCAAGAACTGGTATGCAAATAAAATGATATATGTACAACTTACGTACTCTATTCAATAGGTTTTCTAATTTCCCCAATTGCTTTCCATTTTTAATTCACATTCACTTAGTACTTATTGTATTCCTTATTTATTACTAACCACTTATGAACCATTTTATAAGGTTTACTTTAAATTATTAAACATTATAACTTAAGTTCATATCCGTATAATACTCCACTACATACTCAGAGTATATACTAAATTATCCAATTCATTTTACTCAACATGAATATTCAATCAATTTAAAACTCGTTTAAGTTCTACTATCTTTCCAAATCAAGCGTTATATAAACATAACTTATATAAACACTTATAAGCTTCAAATTCTTTTATTCCCCGAGTTCAAGTGTTATATAAACTTACCCTTTATATTTTCACAAAACACTTAGATTTAATTTCTTATGCAATTTCCAAAGTTTTTCAATAGTCCAAAATCGTTGAAAATTCCAATTCATTTTAACAAATCAAAAACTATCGATTAATATATCAAACAAGATGCACGACCAAACTTACCCCAATGCATAAGCTATATGTGTCCATAAGTATCCTAATTGAACACATTAGAACCAAACACTTAATTTCATTTCAAATCGTTTCGAAATAATATATACATATAACTTCTGTATACCAAATCATACTTCCGATATTTAAATCAAAATCTATTTTACCAAAACAATTCTATAGCAAATTGCTACTATAGCTTTCCTTAGTTTAAAACTCGAAAATAAATACCGATGATGTTGAAGTCATCATCAGAATCATTTTTCAGCGTCAGAAGTAAGTTCCGTACATCCAAACCATGCCTTTTGGACTTAACCAAAATCATTACCAAAACGGTATCAAATACTACATAAATATCACTAAGTACCATGATATCAATTCCTTAAACCAATTCCCAAACATTTACTTTCAAATAATACTAGTATTATTTTCCAAAACCTTAGAAAACTAATTTCTAAAACGCTAGGATTTAAGTTCTCAAATTCTCAGTTTAAATCCTTTTCATTTATAAATCATATTTATAAATCTTACTTATTTCTGTCACTTTCTTATATAAAATCATTTCTTAAATATTTATTTCAAAATATCTTTCTTCCTTAAAGTCTATAATAAATAAGTTTTGTTAAAATTAAATTTTAACCCAACATTATTACCGAACGGCTCATAGTAAAATTGTGAAACTTAATTCACAAGATGTCCGTCTCAATGTTCCCATAAGTTATTATCTACGGACCCATGCAGTAAAAAGGATAAACTGCATATAAACTGGTGGAGCACAATAAATCAAACAACAAATGATAATAATAGAATATTATCATTTTGTAACAAACAAACACATCATAAATAACTATATCAATTTATGAAAATTATCCTTTTATATATAAAAGATAATCTATGGCAAAATTATTCCATTTACCAATTTCAAAAGCATTATTATGTCGGTTTGCCCTGTCCAAGTGTTTAGAGATCCCTGTCAATAACTATAACAACTCATATTGGTCAGAATCCATAAGCCACTCTACAAACTAATCAACACAATACAAAACATTTTTGTAACAATAACATATACGCACTCCTGTATATATACACTCAATACATAATAAAGCATTCCATTACCCTATCTCTCAATGAGTTATACCCACCAAAGCAAAGGTTCTAGCTTAACCTTTAGCCCGGATACCAAGTGCAACGACCCGACATTTCGACCCTCGGATGTCGACGCTAATACATCCACAATATTCACATGCCTAGATCCCAATGCTGGAAAGATGAATAGTTAGGGCAAAATAAAAAGAAAAAGAAATCGAACAAGAAAGAAGAGAACATAATATCAGAATCTGACATGCGGAATGATAATATGTAATATCTCAAAAAGTCTTTTATCAAAAAGAAAATCTTTATATACACATATCAATCAGAGAAAACTAACCTATCATCAACCTGGACAATTATAATAACCTGCCTTCACAAATGTTGATAGATAAAATTAAGTAATGCAGTGGAAAATAAGTATGGTAGGAAATCATCCAGCTCCTCTCCAAGAGCTCCAATGAACAATAGCTAAATTTGGAAACATACTCGAGCTGACCCGAGCATTAGCAGAGAATGACACCCGGATCAGTCTGGTAAACCAGCATGAGAAACTCAAATCACATAGAATTTATTATATCTTAAAACCTTTCAAAATAAAGGCACATCATAAGACCACGCCATCAATAAACACAGACGGGTTTTTCCTTTATGAAACCATTCTATTATAAAATCCAGTGATAATAATAATGTTTAAGCTGTGAAGTATAAATAATCACATAGCTGCGACACAAGTGAGTGTACATCAACAATAATAGGTATACAATCATAACCATTAAGGCACGTTTATTAATTGTACAGGATTCCACGTAGATTTCATCGGGGAAGCCAAATTCGAACTATTACACAAAGATCCGAGATATCCTTCCAAGCATCGTATATCTCTAGATAAAATATACTATAGGAAAACATAGTTGGTCCATGCCCAAACATGTGGCACCGGATCACATCACTCCCGCATGCATATCCGTAAGTAACATTATACTGGAGTGCCTGCACCCTTTAAGTTAGCTAAACCCCATAGGCTATGTCTCCTATCTCTGGTATCTGTCATTACCGTTGGTGAATTCACGTTCAACATCTCAGCACACGAGCCATAATTCGAACAGATCTTCCACACAAGCTCCAACTTGAACAGATCTCGGAACCACACGTGGATTCCAATATCTCAGCAGATCTCGAAATCACACATGGATTCTTCAACAGATCTCGGGATCACACATTGATTCCTATACCTCAACAGGTCTCAGAATCACACATGGATCCCCGCATCCTAAATAGGTCACGAACAACTACATGTGTTAAAGCATCTCAAACACATTTGAATCTCCACATAGTATCAAGCATCGTTAAGCAATCACGAACCAATCACGAAGCCACCATAAAGCAATCGCAAAGCCATGACGAAGCAATCACGAACCTCTTCCAAAGCATAGAATAAGTATATCAATTTAGAGTGGTTACGGTTTCGAGTTATTTCATATAAGTACACTCCCCCGCTAACTGGGTGCTCCAAAACCCATCGATCAATTTCCTGGGAATCTCAGCATCGGTTCTTTTGGAAATAGATCGGAGATGGCCTCCTAACCATTTAAGCGGATGGATTTCCTTATTATTTGTCCTAGAAGAGCAAAACGAGTCTATATGTACAGTATAGCATCA
The DNA here is from genome assembly GCA_030737815.1 of Allium fistulosum. Lineage (NCBI taxonomy): Eukaryota > Viridiplantae > Streptophyta > Magnoliopsida > Asparagales > Amaryllidaceae > Allium > Allium fistulosum. The sequence goes on from CM060903.1 coordinate 1,265,501,546, forward strand.
CCGAAGATAACCGTACCATATAATCCTCGTGTTTCTTCTAGATATTTCCATAGTATATTCTGGCAAGATTTGATAGTCGGGTCTTTAACTACCAAATAAACAAATAATCCAATACAATGAGAATAATCGCATATAGGAAACCAAGTCCCTATATATCGTCCATAGGCAAGTAACACAAAAGCACGATCGAAACAAACTAGCACGATCAAGTCATATAAAAGACTCCTAATCTCCTTTTAAATTAATCTTCATTTATTAATTAAAATTTTATATATTAGTAAATCTCACTTTTACTCAATAAACTCTTTATAAACAAAACTCCATTTGTTAATTAAACTCCACTATTCATTTTCAACACATTTCAATACTTCCCAAAAGTATTCATATACTTATTCCAATCGTATAAGTATATTCACAAATCAATTCAAAGGGCTTAAGACAAATGTTATTCAAACATCGTCACGACAAACCCAAAACCATTTCACTTATGATTATCTTTAAAACATTCATTTTAAAGATCCATTTACATTCACGAGTACAATCAAAATGGGTTAAAGGTGAATGTTACTAACACATTGCCACAACAAACCCAAAACCAAATCATACTTGTTATCCTCTTTAAAATTCCATTATTAAAGATACAAGTACTTTCCCAAACTCACTTAGAATATTTTAACACTTTAGAATATTATCCAAGGGTTTAAAAATGAATGTTACTAAAACATTTTTTACGACAAACCCCAAAACACTTCACTATTCTGTTATTTTTAAAATTTTGTTTAAAGATCCAATTACTTTTCAAAAGTATAGTTAAATGGGTTAAAATAAATATTGCACAAACATCGATACTGTAAACCCAAAATCCACTTTAATACTTGCCATTAACTTTGAAATATCCATTTAAAGCTTTAAGTACTTCTCCCTTTATTAAACAGGGTAATATACCCTTTTAATCAATTTATAAAACCATCCATTATAACATAATTATGACCACCAACTTTTTTGAACAGTTTAAGAGGACAACCAACCACATATGATCCACTCTAATTGAACGAAAAGGTAGATAGTTAGGGAAAGAAAGAAGGAACAAAGAAGAAGAAAAGAGAAAAACTAAACAACACAAAATCTCACAGCGGAACGAATAATCTATAATATTCAATAAATCTTTACACAAAAGCAAACTGTAATATGTATACATATACACACATCAATCAGAGTATACTAACATATTTTAGCCCGGATAGTTATAATAGCCTGTCCTTACAATTGCTGATAAAATCAACCAAAAGACAAACAGCGAAACACAATAAAGTACGTAGATACATCTTGGGCCTCCAGCCCATCTCCTGAAGCTCCAATGCATCCAAACTCAATTCTTAATATGCTCGGTATGACCCGAGCATTATAATTAAATAACACTTGAGTCAGTCTAGTAAACCAGCATGAAAAAATACACCCAACTAGATTTTAAAGTTATAATAACCTTTGAAATCAAAAGTATCTCGTAAAACCACGGCGTACAAAAACACGAATGGGTTTTTACCTTACGATAACCAAAACATATTCTATCAAAAATCCTTTGATACTATAGTAATGTCTAGGGGTCAATGTAAAATATGAATATAGCTAAAATTCTTGCATCTCATGTTTCAGGATAGTTGGGCCCAACAAAGTCCGTACAACACTTATTCGAGAATGAATTCCATACAATGACTAGGCTATTGGGGTACCGCCTGTCACAGTGCATCTCCAAAAAAAAAACCGAGGACCTCACCGGGATCCCCTGCCAACACTAAATTGTCCTACCACTTGACTAATAGTACCAAATATGATCACCCTTCCATTAGTGGCCCTGAAGCATATGAATGAGAGATAATATCGACTCCAAATAGGGATGATCATACCCTACCTAGGAGCGACTCACTTAGCCCTGCTACATCTTCATGTTTTAGTCAATTTCGATTGATGGGGCTTGAGGCTACGTTTACCTTTTGTAAATCACTTCCCACTTGGAATGCTAGCATTGTCCTCCAGACAACAATGCAATGCCAACATTCATCCATAAAAGTTTGTTCTGGGACTGAATGAAACGCTTGAGACCTCCATCTTCAATTCCATCATCTTTAAGACGTCTTCACTTTGAAACGCTTGAGTTGGATCGAAGTGGTCTTCGGATAACATATCCGATCCCAGTCTCTTCGAAACAACATTTGATAATTTTCGGTAAACTCAACCCTAGTTCTTTAGGAAATAAACAGTCAAAGAAAAGAGTGGAGATCGCCTCCTAATAGTTAGTGGATGGATTTCCTTATCATTGTCCTAGGAGAACGAAACAAGATGTAACGACCCGTAAATTTTAATAGTTTTAATAATATATTTAATTGAAATTTAGTGAATTTTAAACAATAAAATTTGAAATTAAAAATTTATTATTTGGAATACGTCTATTTTAATATAGCAAATGGTAAATTTTCATCAGAAAATATGAAAGTAAATTTTATTGTGTAATTCTATTTCTATTTCAATCAGTTAAAAATTGATGGTAACAAAATATTTTTCAAACCTGAATATTTTTACATAGAAAATTTGTAAATCATCTTCTGAGCAAGACGTCATATTTCGTTTCATCAAATTCGGACTGTTATTGCTCCGTTTAACTTATTTTCAGCAAATTTGCAGCATTTTCGGTACCGATTATCGACTTTTGATAGAATGATCGTACCACTAATATTTGTATACCGTTTTTATCATCTCATCGTGCTGATCTCTGCGGTATATTCAATTTTGTGTTTTGAAGTCCGGTGCACAGCGGAATCCACGAAACCGGTAACCGTATCGGTACCGGATCCGTGACCATTTGATTTCTTTTGCGTTTCAAAATTTATAGGCGCATCAATCAATTGCTTTAATATTTGTCAGCTGAATCAATGGGAGACTGTTACCATTTCATTTATTTGTGTACATTTTCGTTTCAATTATTGTACACATCACGGTTCCTTTTATAACTTCATTCGCCCAGAAAACTAGTTTATTTCTTTCCCCCTTCATCTTCATTTTTCCCAGATCCACTGTGAACCGTTTCCTCTCCTCTCCTCTTTATTTTGGATCTCGCCTTCTTCCTCTTCCCTCATTTTTTTCCTCTCCCCTCATTTTTCCTTCTCTCCTCCACATCGCCCCACCAACCTCGCCACAAACAGCACCCAAGTCGAAGCCAATCGCCACCCAGATCTCTGCCACTGCTCAGCCGTGCGACCCGCAACCCCTCCCCTCTCCTCCCCTCCTTCGCGTGCCACTTCCCCTCAACTGTTGTTCCACCCGAGCTCCACTTCTTGACCGAACTACAGCCGAGGCCAGGGCCGTGCCTCCCCTTATCTACAAATATCTAAACAAGATAAGTTCTATATATGTTAGTGTATAGAGTTTATTCTGTTGGGTTAAGTTTTAATAGTGTTATGTATATTTTATAACATGTGTTAATGAATTGTAATAATATGGTATATATATTTAGTTTATGGCATGTATGTAGTATCAGTTCATATATGAAGGTTATTAAATCCATTTATATTTTGCGACATAGTTGTGTTATGGGCTATATATATTTTGTTTTATTCACCATATATTTTCTTTATATATTTATATATATAAGTGTATATATGTGACATACAACCTGTTGCTTGTGTGTATGGGTCTACACAAGTTTGTACATGATATGTTAAGTAAATATATTGTTATAAAGCAAGTTTATTAAATAATGTGTTCTAAGGGTATAAATATATCACTTTATATATATTTACGTAAATTTTAAACATATAGTTGCGGTAGTATATATATATATATATATATATATATATATATATATATATAGCTAAACTAAGATTTTATGTTAAATGTTCTTATCAATTTATATACTTATGTTGGCTATTTTTATGAAGTGGTAACTTATATGTATGTACGGTAGGGATGTATGTCAGATATGTTATCTCTGTGTGCATATATAAGTTACAGCATGAGTTTATATATATTAAATATGGGTTAGATATATATTAATGCACATGTTATATACTAATATGTTTATAGTTTAAGCATATGGGTATCTTTGCTTCTTTTTGTATATTATAGGCAAGGTTTTAAATCTCGCTTATCTCAGCCGAGATCTCGGCCGAGATCTCGTTTTCAAGCCTGGGCGATTCGAAACATGATATTTTGTTTGAATCTTGTCTGACCCAAATCTCGGACGATATTTCAATATCTCGTTCGATATCTCAGACGAGATTTAATAGCGAGATATCGGCCGAGTTGTTGAATTTTGGAAAAAATCAACTCTTTTTCCGTATTGGGCTGGCGCATCCTTTACCTTAATTTAAGTCTTCTTAATTGTGCTTTTTTTAACCCTTATTTCTTATATAAATCTCATTTAATCTTCATCTCTTATTTTACGGCAGTGAGAAGTGTAAGAAGATGATAAAATCTACATCGATTATGGTAAGTATTTCACTTTATGATTTTCATTTAGGTTTCTGATCCAAATTAATTTACATCCGATATCATTTTTCTTTTTTCAACACTTTCTTTAGTTTTATTCCTAACCCTATTTTTTTGCAGCTATAAATTTTGGGCTTCACTTATTTAACTTTATGTTCCAAATGGATTCCCAATTTGATTTCATTTAGTCTTTGCTGCTATAATTTTTTTCCTCAAGGCATTTTTTTAAGCAATAAAGGAATTTTCTTTCATCTATTAATTTCATTTGATGATTACATGTTCATTCGTACATCATTTTTTTGCTTTTATTATAATATTACTAAATGTTTGAAAATTGTTTGTACTATGTATGCTATTTTCTACGTTTGTTTGATATATCTATGCTATTAGTTGCTTAATAAGATTTTGTTTGCTAATAATTAAATACTATAATCAGACATAGAATATCTTAATTCTACTTGTAGACTTTTGTATTTGAAGTTATAAAATTAAGATTTCCCTTGCAGCACTATAAATCATAAAAGGTAGAAATGAGCCATTATATTGTGTAGGAAAGTTAAGTGAATGATCAAACAAAGTAAAGGTGCATATGTTATGGTTTGTTTCTTGTCTACTTTATCTCATATGATATTATATTGAACATTATTCATGAAATCTAGTTATTTGTTTATTTTACATGATACAAGTGATATTTTTCCATACTAAATTACTAATGATAAGCGTGTGATATATTCAAGGTAAGTGCATAGTGTTTTCCTTAAGATAGTGACTAGTATTATAAATTTAGGTGTATCAAAACTAATTTTTGACATGACATATACTCCGAGATAACTCCGAAATGAATTTTAGAAACCGAGATGTAAATCCGAGATGGACAACCGAGATGCACTCATCTCGTTCGAGATCTCACCCGATACGAGATAAGCTCTCTAAATTCTTCGAGACGAGACATGACCGAAATCCGAGATTTAAAACCTTGATTATAGGTATATATATAAATATTTGTTTAACATCAACTCTTACCTGACCTGCTCTATTTTATATTTTTTAATGTCCTGGCACTCTATGTTATACAAATGACGTATCTAGTTTACAAATATTGTTTAAAGGTGTGTATAGTCTTCATATGTGGTTGAGTAGCCTTATGTATATGGCTGCATATATTTTATTTGTGGTGTAGTCGCATGCATATATTCAGTGTACATTTCATATGGGGTCTGCATATATATATATATATATATGTGTGTGTGTGTGTGTGTGTGTGTGTTTACATATCAAGTAGGTATATAGATATACCGGTCAGCATAAATTATATAAATTTTGGAAGATTGTATATTTGTTATTTATACCTATGTTTATATATTGGTTTATGTAGATAGGTAGATTTGAGTTTGGTTTCCACACACACATATATATATATGTGTGTGTGTTTAAAACTAATTTTGAGATATATATGTATATAAACCATATTTCGTTTCTGTTTCTATCAAGCAAAATTGATTTGATCCATTCTCATCGATTTCTTATCTATCAGCTTGTCCGACGAATCTGTGTCCACTATGCTTTGCTTTGAAATTCGTGCTTGGATTCGTAGCTCATTTCTTCGTCAAATCTATCTAGCCTCGAAAGGTGAGCAATCACTCACGATTAACGTTCTTTTATTTATTAAATTTGATTTCAATTGAAACGACAATTGAAATATGCTGCTGTAGTTATTTAAATTGCTATATATGCTATTATCTATAATTGTTCACCTATGGGATATGACACCATATCATGTTGTTTATGTATTATATTGTTATTGATGATATATGCCTGTTATATTATTATCATATCTGTTATCACTCTACAAGTTCCCTGTTAGTATAGAATTCACTATGGGTTGAAATGATACATACCCGAACGGACTTTAGAATAGGAGAAGATCGTTATGAGTTGAAATGATAAACCCAAGCGATTTTCATTTGAATTGAATTTGGGATTGCGAGTCGAAATGATATCTACCCGTATATATTTAAATTACGGATTGAAATGATAAATATCCGTACCATTTGATCATAGGTTAGGAAATTATATACAGACATAGTTGGTCCATATATAAATATTTTGAAATTAAATTCTATGGGTTTGGAAAGAAATATATGGTCTTACTAAATACTGATTCTTAAGATATTATATGTAAATGGTAATTTTATATATAGATTTAGTAATAATATTTAATTTAATTAAGATTGATTTAATACATATAATATGTTAAGTATCTTTGTAAATTTATATTTCAAATAGATTTTTTTGCAATAATTCGAATAAGTTAAAGTTGGGAAGATAAATTTGGATTTATTTGAAATGGTATTAAATTAAGAATTTTATTTAGTTAAATTGATTTGAAACTATTGAATGTGAAATTTTAAGATATGATTTTATAACTCGATGTTTGATTTAAGTGGTTTAATGAATATTTCACATTTAAATAAATTTAAAGAAAAATTTAGTAAAAATGTAATTTAAGGCTAGTTAAATGATATTGAATTTATTAAGTGAATTTTTCCTGATTAAATAATAATGAAGTTAAATTAAGAGCTATTTGAAACTGTTAAATTTAACTTTGAAATGTTGAATATTAAAGCTTTGAAATATATTGAATATTTAAATGGTTTATTGAAAACTGAATTGAATTGATGAATTGAGCTTTACTTTATTGAAATTTGAGTTGATTTGAATCGATTTGTGAGACTTGAGGAAATTATAAATACTTTACTTTATAAATTATTTAACCTATATATACTATTTTGGAAAATAGATATATTTGAAATGAAATGATATTTGGGTTTTGAAGTATAAATCAAATTGAATGACCACGGCGTTAGAGTGTATATTTCTACATTGTAGATAGTTCCACGGATCCTTAGAGGATGGTTATTCCAAACATCCTTTAAGTTACTTGTATTTCAATTGATATTTCACTTGAGTTAGATTTATTGATATAAGAATGTTAATCCTGGCTGTTTTTGCTTTACGCTCGGGTCAGACCGAGTGATACAGCATTTGAGACTCACCTTTGGAGTTTGGAGCTTCGTTTGGAGATCCAACTATCGACTCAGCTTTCAGCTTTTCTAGTTGATTTGCTCAGAGAGGTCATCTGTTGTACTGGAGACTTCACTGCATTTGAGATATCCTGTTGTATTTTATCTCTAACTCTGATGTTTATATAGTAGCTTCATGAACTACTATTTATTTATTCCGTTGCGTATTATTGTATTACTCCGTGTCTGTGATTCTGTGATTGATTTATTTACTGTATATGTTGAGTTTGCCAAATTTTAAATTAACAATATGATATTTTGAATAATTTAAGTCCGACTTGTGCGGATGCGAATGGTTGAAAATACTGGGTCGTTACAGTTGGTATCAGAGCCAGGTTCTAGGCAAACTTAGCATATATAGTAAATTTATATGCGGAATCACTTTCATTCGAGCTTGAATTCTTTCCTCTTTCATTTGAATTTCCTTTGAATTTTGGAACGTTCCCTCGGTTCCAAAATCCATTCGTGTCCCTCACTATTTGTATTCTTTTGATTCTGGAGTATCCCATAACTCCACTTCGAATGATTTCTATAAGAATAGGCGATCCCACCAATCTTTGAATGAATTGTGAAGGGGTGAAACTCCTTTAAAATTGGCATTGATTAACCGAAGATTTATATATCCCTCGGTTTAGATGCTGCTATCTCTTGTTATGCCGAATTCCATCTCTAGCGATCGAATGTCGATTTGCCTCAGAATTCTGCACCGATCTTCTTTTGAAGTCACGGTTGACCCGGTTAAGGTCGCCCGCGATTTATATAAGTATATTCATCTTCTATTTTGAAATTTAATTATCTCATCTTCATTCGATCCTATCTTCGAATCAAATTTTTTATTTGATTAGAGTTCTTTTAAATTGAATCTCTATCTTTGTTCTGAAATCCGTTAGTGAATCATCCTTTGAAAATCGGGTTTGTTTGTATTTTAGAAATTGTTTTCTAAACCGAAATTATTATTTTGATAAGTATGATTATATTCTATATATAAAATTGAAATGTTTTCGATAAAGATTATATACCCTTTTTAAAATGAGAATATGAGGTTTCGAAAGGATTTGTAATTTTAAAAAATTATATAAGAAATTTGATTTATCTAAAAATGATTTATAACTGAAGGATTTTAAATTTGAAATTCGAGAATTGAACCCCGGTGTTTTGAAATTGGTTTTAAGATTTTGAAATATATAATAATAATATGATTTAAAAGTATTTTTTCGAATAAGAAATGTTTCAAATGATTTTAATGAGTTTCTAATGATTTCGAAGAAATTTCAAAAGAAGTTTGAGAAAATAGAAGTCCAGAACTCACTTATGTCGTTGGAAAATAATTTCGGCGATGAGTGCATGCATCATCGACATTGATTTTCGAGTTTCAGAGTGGGGGATAGACCACTTCAGTAGCTTTGCTATGCGAGTGATTTTGTGAAACCATTTTGATTTCAAATTCCGAAGTAAGATTGATATTCGAAAGATATGTGTGTATATATATATATATATATATATATGAAATGATTTGTAGTAAGCCGGTGTTCAGTCCTCGAGTTTTGGATTTGATTTGATATAACCCTATCTTTTGAAATTGATTTACTGATTTATTGGTGATTTCCAACTCTTGGATTGAAATATGATTTCTTCGACTATTTTGAAGGTTCGAGCACTTCCAAATCAAGGTTAACTTTTCAAAGCTAAGTAATTTTGAAAAGTATAAAGTATATAAGTTTGGTATGTATGTTTAAAGTATGTAGTAATATGATTTAAATAAGTTGAAACTGTTTTGTTAAGAATAAGGCTATTTTGAAATTTTCTAATAGGAAATTTAAATTTGAAATGTTTTGAAAGAATTTGGTCTTCAAAAGTATTTTGAATAAAATTTAGTTTAAATGTTTTAACTTAGTAACATCTTTATGAAACTATATATTTAACAAGTTGGAATAGATACAATAAGTTGTACATATACTATTTTTTCGCATAATTAATTTGATCCATGTTTGAGTACACAAGTTCGAGGTGAATTACACCATTTCGTGTTAGGATTTTTCATTCGATTCTTGATGGCGAATATTTGATATGGATTTTGGGCTTGATTCCAAAATTCTCTATCATAGTATATGGCTATGCAATGAGACTGATGGTTTCTAGTCAAGAAACCATATCGAAATCCGCATTAGGGAAGTCGAATGGACAATACTAGTTCGAAAGCAAACTTGTGTGATCGAGCGAGCGATCGAATGTGATGTTGCAAAATGATGACATATGTACATCTTATGTTCTAATATCATTGAGATATTTGGCGCTGAAATGGGAAGTTGTTGGGTTGGATATCTTTGTAATTTAAATGGGAATTTTCTTTTATGAAAAACTACTATCAATTTAAAACCATTTTTCAAAACTATTTTTCTTTTATTTTCTTAAACAAATTGTTTTATTCTATTTTACATACAAAACTATTTTATTTACAAAACTATTCTAAATTCAAAACCTTTTATAAAGCAAAGATGTTCAATCCCATATAGCTCTCTATGCAGCGAAATATATTTTTGAAATTTTGATCTTGAGATAAGATGGACCTTATGTAGGTATAAGATTGATTTTGAAAACCATTGATTTTGGAAATGAATTGGTTGACTTAAATTATATTGATTTGGAAAGTTGGACTATTTTCCAAACCCATTATTTTGGAAACTTTGAAACTGAAGATATTTAATTTGAGAAGAAATAATTTGGTGGGATTGTATATGATTTTGAAACTAAACTGATATTGAAACAAATTGAAATTTGAGAACCTTATTTTTACTAAATACCTGATTTGGGAGTTATCGAACTTATATGAAAAATTTGGTATGTATAAGTATGATGTTGATTCGAAAACTATGGATTTGAAAAGGTACTCAATTTGAAAAGTGAAATCTTATATAATTGAAGTCTATATAAGTGTGATTTGATATACTTTTGATTTTGGAAAGGTATTTGATTTGAAAATTAAATCTTATATATAATGGACTTTATATAAGTATGATATTTGAAAGTGATTTGAAAAGGTACTATATGATACATATTTTCGAAGTAAAGATATTGAAAGTGCCTTCTGCTTGATATCCGCTTTGTGGCCACATTATGGATTCATTCTATCAATATTCTCTGATTTTTGGTTTTTCGGATATGATACTCGAGTTTCCATCGAATTCCATGGCATTACCCATGGTCTTACGAGCGCGGATGCATAGCGCAACTACCTGGCTGAGATGGCCTAGGGGTACGGATTGTTTCATGGGGGATCCAGGTGTAACCATTGTGTATCCTGCATCTATGTAGGTCGCATTAGTAGCAGAACCGCCTGGCCGAGATGGCCTAGGGGTACGGATTGTTTCCTGGGGGATCCAGGCGTAACCATTGTGTATCCTGCATTCTACTAGTCATCATGGCGTAACTCGCAGGGCTGAGAAAGCTTACGGATATGGATTATTTCCTAGGGGATCCAGGCGTAACCATTGTGTATCTGCGAACCATGGTTAGACAAAGGTTTTATTTGTTTTTTTTGTTTGGATTGTACTTTCCATATCTGTTTTAAAAAGTTTTTCCAGTATTTTCACTGGGTGTTGAAACAAGTCTACTAAGTACCTGGAGAATTCTAGCTTTGCGCCTGATCAACACACTGCCGGAGTCTGCAGGAATGAGGATAAACTTGTTGAGACATCGAGTTATAAAAGTATTTTCGAAAGGAAATTTGTTTCGATATAAAGGTATTTTATTATAAAAGTATTTCCAACAAAGAAATTTTGTATTAATACTTGAAATTGAAATTCTTATGGTTCTGAATTAATTATTCATGCCCAATACTATTCTTTTGAATCTACCTTATCTGCTCAGCTTTATTCATTCATCCATCATCTGTTTTTCCGAATCTATCTTCTTTTCCTTGTTGACTATAAATTTTTTAATATTGTTTATTTATATACTACATGGTTTAATAGGAAATTTTAGTGTTATAAATATTTTTGAAGTTATTAACTAAATAAAACATATTTAAAGAAAATGATTATTGATTTATTAATAATGTTGAAAGATATTTTGAGATAAAATTTATAAATTATGAATTATGGATTTAATGTTTTCAAATAGCTTCTTTGTAAATATATGTAATAATGTAAATAACTGTTTTCAAATAATTTTCATATATTTATAAAAGTGTTATTTAAACATATAAATGGTATTTATGAAGGAAGCAAGAAATTTGCAAATAGGTTTCGGAAGGTATTAAAATATTAAAGACAATTGATTTGCAAATGAAGTTTTCAAATAAATATTTCAAGTAAAATTTATATAGTTTTAAATTAATTGTTTATCTTGACTTTCAATCTACTTTTATTTCTGGTTGTTCCAATTCTCCTACCTCCTTCCTTTTCGGGGACGAAAAGTTTTGAGTGGGGGAGAGTGTAACGACCCGTAAATTTTAATAGTTTTAATAATATATTTAATTGAAATTAAGTGAATTTTAAACAATAAAATTTGAAATTAAAAATTTATTATTTGGAATACATCTATTTTAATATAGCAAATGGTAAATTTTCATCAGAAAATATGAAAGTAAATTTTATTGTGTAATTCTATTTCAATTTCAATCAGTTAAAAATTGATGATAATAAAATATTTTTCAAACTTGAATATTTTTAAATAGAAAATTTGTAAATCATCTTCTGAGCAAGTCGTCATATTTCGTTTCATCAAATTCGGACTGTTATTGCTCCATTTATCTTATTTTCAGCAAATTTGCAACATTTTCGGTACCGATTATCGACTTTTGATAGGATGATCGTACCACTAATATTTGTATACCGTTTTCATCGTCTCATCATGCTGATCTCTGCGGTATATTTAATTCTGTGTTTTGAAGTCTGGTGCACAGCGGAATCCACAAAACCGGTAACCGTATCGGTACCGGATCCGTGACCATTTGATTTCTTTTGCGTTTCAAAATTTATAGGCGCATCAATCAATTGCTTTAATATTTGTCAGCTGAATCAATGGGAGACTGTTACCATTTCATTTATTTGTGTACGTTTTCGTTTCAATTATTGTACACATCACGGTTCCTTTTATAACTTCATTCGCCCAGAAAACTAGTTTATTTCTTTCCCCCTTCATCTTCATTTTTCCCAGATCCACTTTGAACCGTTTCCTCTCCTCTCCTCTTTATTTTGGATCTCGCCTTCTTCCTCTTCCCTCATTTTTTTCCTCTCCCCTCATTTTTCCTTCTGTCCTCCACATCGCCCCACCGACCTCGCCTCAAACAGCACCCAAGTCAAAGCCAATCACCACCCAGATCTCTGCCACTGCTCAACCGTGCGACCTGCAACCCCTCCCCTCTCCTCCCCTCCTTCGCGTGCCACTTCCCCTCAACTGTTGTTCCACCCGAGCTCCACTTCTCGACCGAACTACAGCCGAGGCAAGGGCCGTGCCTCCCCTTATCTACAAATATCTAAACAAGATAAGTTCTATATATGCTAGTGCATAGAGTTTATTCTGTTGGGTTAAGTTTTAATAGTGTTATGTATATTTTATAACCTGTTTTCATGAATTGTAATAATATGGTATATATATTTAGTTTATGGCATGTATGTAGTATCAGTTCATATATGAAGGTTATTAAATCCAGTTATATTTTGCGACATAGTTGTGTTATGGGCTATATATATATTTTCCATATATTTGCTTTGTATATTTATATATATAAGTGTATATATGTGACATACAACCTGTTGCTTGTATGTATGGGTCTACACAAGTTTGTACATGATATGTTAAGTAAATATATTGTTATAAAGCAAGTTTATTAAATAATGTGTTCTAAGGGTATAAATATATCACTTTATATATATTTACATAAATTTTAAACATATAGTTGCGGTAGTGTGTGTGTGTGTATATATATAGCTAAACTAAGATTTTATGTTAAATGTTCTTATCAGTTTATATACTTATGTTGGCTATTTTTATGAAGTGGTAACTTATATGTATGTACGGTAGGGATGTATGTCAGATATGTTATCTCTGTGTGCATATATAAGTTACAGCATGAGTTTATATATATTAAATATGGGTTAGATATATATTAGTGCACATGTTATATACTAATATGTTTATAGTTTAAGCATATGGGTATCTTTGCTTCTTTTTGTATATTATAGGTATATATATAAATATTTGTTTAACATCAACTCTTACCTGACCTGCTCTGTTTTATTTTTTTTAATGTCCTGGCACTCTATGTTATACAAATGACGTATCTAGTTTACAAATATTGTTTAAAGGTGTGTATAGTCTTCATATGTGGTTGAGTAGCCTTATGTATATGGCTGCATATATTTTATTTGTGGTGTAGTCGCATGCATATATTCAGTGTATATTTAATATGGGGTCTGCATATATATATATATATATATATATATATATATATATATATATATCTGTGTGTGTGTGTTTACATATCAAGTAGGTATATAGATATACCGGCCTACATAAATTTTATAAATTTTGGAAGATTGTATATTTGTTATTTATACCTATGTTTATATATTGGTTTATGTTGATAGGTAGATTTGAGTTTGGTTTCCACACACACACACACACACATATATATATATATATGTTTAAAACTAATTTTGAAATATATATGTATATAAACCATATTTCATTTCTATTTCTATCAAGCAAAATTGATTTGATCCATTCTCATCGATTTCTTATCTATCAGCTTGTCCGACAAATCCATGTCCATTGTGCTTTGCTTTGCAATTCGTTCTTGGATTCGTAGCTCATTTCTTTGTCAAATCTATCTAGCCTCGAAAGGTGAGCAATCACTCATGATTAACGTTCTTTTATTTATTAAATTTGATTTCAATTGAAACGACAATTGAAATATGCTGCTGTAGTTATTTAAATTGCTATATATGCTATTATCTGTAATTGTTCACCTATGGGATATGCCACCATATCCTGTTGTTTATATATTATATTGTTATTGATGATATATGCCTGTTATATTATTATCATATCTGTTATCACTCTGCAAGTTCCCTTTTAGTATAGAATTCACTATGGGTTGAAATGATACATACCCGAATGGACTTTAGAATAGGAGAAGATCGTTATAGGTTGATATGATAAACCCAAGCGATTTTCATTTGAATTGAATTTAGGATTGCGGGTCGAAATGATATCTACCCGTATATATTTAAATTATAGATTGAAATGATAAATATCCGTACCATTTGACCATAGGTTAGGAAATTATATACAGACACCGTTGGTCCATATATAAGTATTTTGAAATTAAATTCTATGGGTTTGGAAAGAAATATATGGTCTTACTAAATACCGATTCTTAAGATATTATATGTAAATGGTAATTTTATATATAGATTTAGTAATAATATTTAATTTAATTAAGATTGATTTAATACATATAATATGTTAAGTATCTATGTAAATTTATATTTCAAATAGATTTTTTTGCAATAATTTGAATTAGTTAAAGTTGGGAAGATAAATTTGGATTTATTTGAAATGGTATTAAATTAAGAATTTTATTTAGTTAAATCGATTTGAAACTATTGAATGTGAAATTTAAAGATATGATTTTATAACTGGATGTTTGATTTAAGTGGTTTAATGAATATTTCACGTTTAAATAAATTTAAGGAAAAATTTAGTAAAAATGTAATTTAAGGCTAGTTAAATGATATTGAATTTATTAAGTGAATTTTATTTGATTAAATAATAATGAAGTTAAATTAAGAGCTATATGAAACTGTTAAATTTAACTTTGAAATGTTGAATATTAAAGCTTTGTAATATATTGAAAATTTAAATGGTCTATTGAAAACTGAATTGAATTGATGAATTGAGCTTTACTTTATTGAAATTTGAGTTGATTTGAATCGATTTGTGAGACTTGAGGAAATTATAAATACTTTACTTTATAAATTATTTAACCTATATATACTATTTTGGAAAATAGATATATTTGAAATGAAATGATATTTGGGTTTTGAAGTATAAATCAAATTGAATGACCACGGCATTAGAGGGTATATTTATACATTGTAGATAGTTCCATAGATCCTTAGAGGATGGTTATCCCAAACATCCTTTAAGTTACTTGTATTTCAATTGATATTTCACTTGAGTTAGATTTATTGATATAAGAATGTTAATCCTGGCTGTTTTTGCTTTACGCTCGGGTCAGACCGAGTGATACAGCATTTGAGACTCACCTTTGGAGTTTGGAGCTTCGTTTGGAGATCCAACTATCGACTCAACTTTCAGCTTTTCTAGTTGATTTGCTCAGAGAGGTCATCTGTTGTACTGGAGACTTCACTGCATTTGAGATATTCTGTTGTATTTTATCTCTAACTCTGATGTTTATATAGTAGCTTCATGAACTACTATTTATTTATTCCGTTGCGTATTATTGTATTACTCCGTGTCTGTGATTCTGTGATTGATTTATTTACTGTATATGCTGAGTTTGCCAAATTTTAAATTAACAATATGATATTTTGAATAATTTAAGTCCGACTTGTGCGGATGCGAATGGTTGAAAATACTGGGTCGTTACAGTTGGTATCAGAGCCAGGTTCTAGGCAAACTTAGCATATATAGTAAATTTATATGCGGAATCACTTTCATTCGAGCTTGAATTCTTTCCTCTTTGATTTGAATTTCCTTTGAATTTTGGAACGTTCCCTCGGTTCCGAAATCCATTCGTGTCCCTCACTATTTGTATTCTTTTGATTCTGGAGTATCCCATAACTCCACTTCGAATGATTTCTATAAGAATAGGCGATCCCACCAATCTTTGAATGAATTATGAAGGGGTGAAACTCCTTTAAAATTGGCATTGATTCACCGAAGATTTATATATCCCTCGGTTTAGATGCTGCTATCTCTTGTTATGCCGAATTCCATCTCTGGCGATCGAATGTCGATTTGCCTCAGAATTCTGCACCGATCTTCTTTTGAAGTCACGGTTGACCCGGTTAAGGTCGCCCGCGATTTATATAAGTATATTCATCTTCTATTTTGAAATTTAATTATCTCATCTTCGTTCGATCCTATCTTCGAATCAAAATTTTTATTTGATTAGAGTTCTTTTAAATTGAATCTCTATCTTTGTTCTGAAATCCGTTAGTGAATCATCCTTTGAAAATCGGGTTTGTTTGTATTTTAGAAATTGTTTTCTAAACCGAAATTATTATTTTGATAAGTATGATTATATTCTATATATAAAATTGAAATGTTTTCGATAAAGATTATATACCCTTTTTAAAATGAGAATATGAGGTTTCGAAAGGATTTGTAATTTTAAAAAATTATATAAGAAATTTGATTTATCTAAAAATGATTTATAACTGAAGGATTTTAAATTTGAAATTCGAGAATTGAACCCCGGTGTTTTGAAATTGGTTTTAAGATTTTGAAATATATAATAATAATATGATTTAAAAGTATTTTTTCGAATAAGAAATGTTTCAAATGTTTTTAATGAGTTTCTAATGATTTCGAAGAAATTTCAAAAGAAGTTTGAGAAAATAGAAGTCCAGAACTCACTTATGTCGCTGGAAAATAATTTCGGCGATGAGTGCATGCATCATCGACATTGATTTTCGAGTTTCAGAGTGGGGGATAGACCACTTCAGTAGCTTTGCTATGCGAGTGATTTTGTGAAACCATTTTGATTTCAAATTCCGAAGTAAGATTGATATTCGAAAGATATGTGTGTGTGTGTGTGTGTATATATATATATATATATATATATATATATGAAATGATTTGAAGTAAGCCGGTGTTCAGTCCTCGAGTTTTGGATTTGATTTGATATAACCCTATCTTTTGAAATTGATTTACTGATTTATTGGTGATTTCCAACTCTTGGATTGAAATATGATTTCTTCGACTATTTTGAAGGTTCGAGCACTTCCAAATCAAGGTTAACTTTTCAAAGCTAAGTAATTTTGAAAAGTATAAAGTATATAAGTTTGGTATGTATGTTTAAAGTATGTAGTAATATGATTTAAATAAGTTGAAACTGTTTTGTTAAGAATAAGGCTATTTTGAAATTTTCTAATAGGAAATTTAAATTTGAAATGTTTTGAAAGAATTTGGTCTTCAAAAGTATTTTGAATAAAATTTAGTTTAAATGTTTTAACTTAGTAACATCTTTATGAAACTATATATTTAACAAGTTGGAATAGATACAATAAGTTGTACATATACTATTTTATTCGCATAATTAATTTGATCCATGTTTGAGTACACAAGTTCGAGGTGAATTACACCATTTCGTGTTAGGATTTTTCATTCGATTCTTGATGGCGAATATTTGATATGGATTTTGGGCTTGATTCCAAAATTCTCTATCATAGTATATGGCTATGCAATGAGACTGATGGTTTCTAGTTAAGAAACCATATCGAAATCCGCATTAGGGAAGTCGAATGGACAATACTAGTTCGAAAGCAAACTTGTATGATCGAGCGAGCGATCGAATGTGATGTTGCAAAATGATGACATATGTACATCTTATGTTCTAATATCATTGAGATATTTGGCGCTGAAATGGGAAGTTGTTGGGTTGGATATCTTTGTAATTTAAATGGGAATTTTCTTTTATGAAAAACTACTATCAATTTAAAACCATTTTTCAAAACTATTTTTCTTTTATTTTCTTAAACAAATTGTTTTATTCTATTTTACATACAAAACATATACTCCGAGAGAACTCCGAAATGAATTTTAGAAACCGAGATGTAAATCCGAGATGGACAACCGAGATGCACTCATCTCGTTCGATATCTCACCCGATACGAGATAAGCTCTCTAAATTCTTCGAGACGAGACGTGACCGAAATCCGAGATTTAAAACCTTGATTATAGGTATATATATAAATATTTGTTTAACATCAACTCTTACCTGACCTGCTCTATTTTATATTTTTTAATGTCCTGGCACTCTATGTTATACAAATGACGTATCTAGTTTACAAATATTGTTTAAAGGTGTGTATAGTCTTCATATGTGGTTGAGTAGCCTTATGTATATGGCTGCATATATTTTATTTGTGGTGTAGTCGCATGCATATATTCAGTGTATATTTCATATGGGGTCTGCATATATATATATATATATATATATGTGTGTGTGTGTGTGTGTTTACATATCAAGTAGGTATATAGATATACCGGTCAACATAAATTATATAAATTTTGGAAGATTGTATATTTGTTATTATACTTATGTTTATATATTGGTTTATGTAGATAGGTAGATTTGAGTTTGGTTTCCACACACACACACACACACACATATATATATATATGTGTTTAAAACTGATTTTGAGATATATATGTATATAAACCATATTTCGTTTCTGTTTCTATCAAGCAAAATTGATTTGATCCATTCTCATCGATTTCTTATCTACCAGCTTGTCCGACGAATCTGTGTCCACTGTGCTTTGCATTGCAATTCGTGCTTGGATTCGTAGCTCATTTCTTCATCAAATCTATCTAGCCTCGAAAGGTGAGCAATCACTCACGATTAACGTTCTTTTATTTATTAAATTTGATTTCAATTGAAACGACAATTGAAATACGCTGTTGTAGTTATTTAAATTGCTATATATGCTATTATCTATAATTGTTCACCTATGGGATATGACACCATATCATGTTGTTTATGTATTATATTGTTATTGATGATATATGCCTGTTATATTATTATCATATCTGTTATCACTCTGCAAGTTCCCTGTTAGTATAGAATTCACTATGGGT
This sequence comes from Allium fistulosum, assembly GCA_030737815.1. NCBI lineage: Eukaryota > Viridiplantae > Streptophyta > Magnoliopsida > Asparagales > Amaryllidaceae > Allium > Allium fistulosum. The sequence goes on from CM060903.1 coordinate 1,265,520,946, forward strand.
TGAAATGATACATACCCGAACAGACTTTAGAATAGGAGAAGATCGTTATGAGTTGAAATGATAAACCCAAGCGATTTTCATTTGAATTGAATTTGGGATTGCAAGTCGAAATGATATCTACCCGTATATATTTAAATTACGGATTGAAATGATAAATATCCGTACCATTTGATCATAGGTTAGGAAATTATATACAGACATAGTTGGTCCATATATAAATATTTTGAAATTAAATTCTATGGGTTTGGAAAGAAATATATGGTCTTACTAAATACTGATTCTTAAGATATTATATGTAAATGGTAATTTTATATATAGATTTAGTAATAATATTTAATTTAATTAAGATTGATTTAATACATATAATATGTTAAGTATCTTTGTAAATTTATATTTCAAATAGATTTTTTTGCAATAATTTGAATAAGTTAAAGTTGGGAAGATAAATTTGGATTTATTTGAAATGGTATTAAATTAAGAATTTTATTTAGTTAAATTGATTTGAAACTATTGAATGTGAAATTTAAAGATATGATTTTATAACTCGATGTTTGATTTAAGTGGTTTAATGAATATTTCACATTTAAATAAATTTAAAGAAAAATTTAGTAAAAATGTAATTTAAGGCTAGTTAAATGATATTGAATTTATTAAGTGAATTTTTCCTGATTAAATAATAATGAAGTTAAATTAAGAGCTATTTGAAACTGTTAAATTTAACTTTGAAATGTTGAATATTAAAGCTTTGAAATATATTGAATATTTAAATGGTTTATTGAAAACTGAATTGAATTGATGAATTGAGCTTTACTTTATTGAAATTTGAGTTGATTTGAATCGATTTGTGAGACTTGAGGAAATTATAAATACTTTACTTTATAAATTATTTAACCTATATATACTATTTTGGAAAATAGATATATTTGAAATGAAATGATATTTGGGTTTTGAAGTATAAATCAAATTGAATGACCACAGCGTTAGAGTGTATATTTCTACATTGTAGATAGTTCCACGGATCCTTAGAGGATGGTCATCCCAAACATCCTTTAAGTTACTTGTATTTCAATTGATATTTCACTTGAGTTAGATTTATTGATATAAGAATGTTAATCCTGACTGTTTTTGCTTTACGCTCGAGTCAGACCGAGTGATACAGCATTTGAGACTCACCTTTGGAGTTTGGAGCTTCGTTTGGAGATCCAACTATTGACTCAGCTTTCAGCTTTTCTAGTTGATTTGTTCAGAGAGGTCATCTGTTGTACTGGAGACTTCACTGCATTTGAGATATTCTGTTGTATTTTATCTCTAACTCTGATGTTTATATAGTAGCTTCATGAACTACTATTTATTTATTCCGCTGCGTATTATTGTATTACTCTGTGTCTGTGATTCTGTGATTGATTATTTACTGTATATGCTGAGTTTGCCAAATTTTAAATTAACAATCTGATATTTTGAACAATTCAAGTCCGACTTGTGCAGATGCAAATGGTTGAAAATACCGGGTCATTACACAAGTTTTATACACACAGTACATCATCATCAGAAATGACTATGCCATATAACTCACGTGATTCTTCTAGATATTTTCAAAGTTACATTTTGGGTTCAAATTCGATAGTCGGTTATTTAACTATCAAATAACAAACATTCAATCAGAGATTTAGTTCCATAAGGAAAACCAACATTGGTTAAACACATAAGCAGCCACTTGCCTCTTTTGATAAATCTTTTTATTTATAAATTTCATTCTGTAAATATTGTATCAAATCCTTTTACAAAGATATACACCCACAAATCTCTATATTTCAATACTTGGAAAAATATTCATATACTTATCTCAACGGCATAAGCATGTTAACCAAACACCAAGGAAGGTTTCTTTTTTATACAATTCCAAATCATTTATAAACTCTATTATAATTTCTAAAACCATTTATAATTCTATTTTATAAATCTCCGAAGTCATTTATAAACTTCTATATAGAAAACCCTTATAAAACCCAAATTCCATCTTCAATTACAAACTTTTTTCATAAATTTTCAAAACATTTATAAAGTCTTCATAAATCCATAAATCTATTTATTAAACTCCTCTTATAAATTTATAAATCCATTTCTAAAATTCTTTTATAAATATATAAAATTATTCTTAAATTCTTTTCATCTGGTAAATAATCTCATTTTAAGTCTCCAAATCACCCTATAAAACTCCTCTTCTAAAACCCAAATCTGTTTATAAAACTCGACTTATAAATCTCGAACCTTTATAAAAAAATAAAAATCATTTACTTCAAACACTATAGGGTCTCATCCACTCCAGGGCGGGAATATATCCGAACCAACAATATAAAGTAGTAAATCATCCAAACGCTCAATCAACAATTCAATATCATTATATAATATTACTAGATAACCAAAAAGGTGTGATTAACTCATAGAAATTTCTATTGTTGCCGAGGCATCTTAGTTTCGTCTGAATTCGAACGACCATTGAATTCAGCGTAAAATTAAATAAGCTCCATCCATCACCAAACCAACTTCACTACATAGTGCTCGTCAATATGAACCAAACATGACTAACCATGTTTAATTTTGACGTAAAACGAATTCGTTATTTAATTTACAACATTCAATAATTTAATAAATAAAATATTCCTAAATCACATCATTAGGATTATAATCAACCTTAGTTAAGCTAATAAACTTCCCCACCCCCTTCTTGTTCATGCATGCAATATCACTCAAGTAGGTGAATATGAACTCGACCGTTACTCTTTCCCATCGCCGCGCCGCCGTCGCATCGCCAAAGACCGCTGCTAGCTCAACGAGACTCGTCCCCACCTCAAGCTTTCCCCCGCCGAAGGCCCGAATCCATCACTCCTCACCAATCACTAGAATTTTGACGTCGAACTGGGCGCGTTCAACTGAGAATTGCTGCCGCCTTGCCATGTCGCAGCCCAATCCAACCATCCAATAGGTCGAGCTTCTTCTTGTCTACAAGTTCCTAGTTAGGTCCATGGTCTAACGTTGCCTCTGGTGGTCTAATTCGTTGTGTGCTATTTGATGTGGCCACGATTTAAATTTGAAATTTTAAAATAGAGAACGTTATTCTCTGACATAAACACGCATTATATAGAAGGAAGGGGCATGACTTTGAACATGGATAGGTAAGGTGTTTGAACGATAGGGTATGGGCTGAAGTTATGGTATAAATGTATTATTTTAATTAGAAAATATCTAGCTTTAAAAGTCCAAAAATCTTAAACCTCAAATGAGGCATGCCACCTAGCATTCTATATGTAATATCCATATTTCGAACACAATGGAACTAGTTTCGAAAGTTAATTCGATCATATGAAGAAGATAGCTTTACAAACCAGGTTATAATATAAATTTTTAAAATTAATTTATGCGCGTTTCAATCTCGCACGACCAAACAATACGTCCATTCACCATGAAACTAATCGGCATACAATAACTTATTATTACAGATCCAATGACATTGGTTTCGTCGAAATTCGAGACAGTGCCCTAGAATGCTATTTTCACACGTTAATTAAAAGAATTATTACTAAAAACCAAATCAATCACCTTTAAATCCAAATTAAAAGTTTATTGTTTCATTCTTATTCAACTGAATTTAAATAAGCTTTGAAATCATTTTTATCATAATTAAAACCCAAGATTAAATTATTTAAATAATTCCAATTATTAAATTCAACAATTTAATTATCAAATAAATCGCTATATTTGGAATTCAAGTTATTTAACTTACGAATTTAACTTTTAAATATTTAAAATCAATTAAATATTCCAAATTCAAATGACTGAAATTCGGGGTCGTTACATTCTTCCCCCTTAAAAGAATTTCATCCTCGAAATCAAGCAAGTAAGAGAAATGCCCAAACCCATTAACTTTTCAAAACCAGTTGGTTGAAATAGATTATAAAATTTCTAAGTCTTTTTGATTCACCACCCTCCAACTAATTCCCAACCATTCATTTATTCCAAGTTATAACTCAAAATCAAATTTTAGTTATCAAAATTTCCTTTTCAAAATTCTCAAATTTTTTCTAACGACTTAAATTTATGAAAATTTTTCCCTGCATCTCTTATGCGTGGCTAGATCGGAACAACTACAAATCGTCACCACTGATGCAAACCAATCAAAAGAAACAAATGCCAAGTGGATCAATCATAAAACCATCAAATCAAACAACAATATAAACATGTACCTATTTGTTGTGCTACCAAACTCTACTCTTGATACCAAAGGCATCAAACTTGCTTTTCCTTCTATATACCTGCATCTTATTTACATAAAATCCAACCATACAATCACTAACCATATTATGCATTTTCCAATGAAAATATTTAATTATGATAATCCAATAAGATGTACATACACCATCCATATGCAAAACCATATCTGATTGCTCGCTCGATCACACAATTTCACTTTTGAACTAGTACCGTTCACACGACCACTCTAGTGCAGACTCAGATCTGTTTCCTTGATTAGGAATTGTCATTCTCCTTGCATAGCCATGCACTATGATAGAGATTCCAAGAATTAATCAAAAGTCCATATCCACTATTCGCCATCGAGAATCGAGCGAAAAATTCTAACTCGGACCGTGAAACACCCCACTCCCCTTAATATACCCAAAAAGGCACATTAAAAAGTGTGGTGCGTTGTAGGTATAACTAAAGCTAACAGAGACTAAGATTCACAAGACAAAAATATATAAAACCAGCGGAAACTTAAAATAATGACTTAATTAAAACAAAACTTCATAATTGCTTCATAAATAAGTCAAATACCAAATACCACATACATGTCTAAAAATCCAATTTGTCTCATGAAACAAAAACTCATAATCTCAAAAATCAGAGTACATAATATCCCTCATAATAAGCCAGTACATAGAAAGAAGAAAAGTTGAAAATAAAAGAAATACATAGTAGAAATCTACTTCAAGAAAACTCCAAGCAACAACAATCTACTGACTTCTCCCTTGATTACCTATGTGGGGAAAGGGGAAAATAGAGGAGTGGGTCAGACTAAAAGTCTGGTGAATGATAGTAATTACTATAGTCTTTAAATAAGATAAAAGTAATAGACTCTATAACAGTTCTAGCATAAATAAGGATAACAAAGGAAATAGGAAAAAAATAAACTGGAAATAAGCACGATTAAATATTGCTCAATTTATAAGATAGGTTAACTTTGATTGCTTGCACTTGTCCTTGAGTTCTGCTTTGATTAGGCCGAATTCCTAATCCTGTAATTAGGATGTAATCCTAATTATACCCTTTTTGATCGGCCTGCTACTCCATAGACCTTACTGCGGACCAAACGCTATATAACTCCCTACACAGCAGCCAATGGTATCTACGAAAGATGCACAGAGCAACCACCGTGGATTCGGACGACATATATAGCTCCCTACACATAAGGCAATGGTATCTACGAAAGACACTCATACTAAGTGCTTGGAACTCATAGCGATGATTGAACACCCGAATGGAAGTCGCACGCGTAACCGCTACCATGCCCATGCTACCTTTTGCTCCACCTATTGGGTCTTCTTATTACCTCAACCTCCAGCATAAGCGTGCCCCTCATCCCAATTCAGGCTAACGTGAGATCACCGTGTGTCCATAGAATCTATAGGGGAAATGCTGTTGGTACTGGCCCGTCATCCAAACAATATCTAGTTGCACCCCTTATCCAAATCCTCCGTGATTTGGACTTCTTCTATTTGACCAATTACTACCATTCTTGGCATTAGCGTGCCCTCATCTCACTTCAGGCTAATGTGGGACCACTGTTTTGTCTAATAAGGAATGCTATTTGGTACAGGTTCTACTTTTATTTTTTCTTATCAACTTAGATAAATTATTTTAAATAAGCCTTTACAATTTATCCCTACTATCTTTGCTTATTAATTTATCCCTAAGTCTTAAAATAAGCCACATTCTGTTATATTTCTTATTATAACCTACGTTATAATCATGATTATTACTTAACCCAAGGTCTAAGTGAAATTAAGCTTATTTCATCTTATACTCTTTTTAGTTATAATTCTAAGTTATAACTAAGCCAATTAATTAGTCCAATTCTAATCATAATTAGGCATAATTTTAGTCCAATTAACGTCATAATTAGGCGTAATTTCAGTCCAATTCCATTTATATTACAGTCTTTGAAATTTACATCTTATATTCCCTTATTTCAGTTTCTTACAATTTAATCCATATTCACGTTAATCATATTCTATTCCATACGCGAAGAAGAAGGAGGAATAAAAGAAAACTGAAAATGGTAGAAAATCCCAAACGTAAAAAGAAGATGTAAATAACGTATAAATAACGATAAATAACTAAAATACTGTAAGTAAACGGAAAAGCTATAATTAACAGAAATAAACTAAAATTACTGAAACGAATAGCTGAAAGAAAATAGACTGAAAATAATTCTAAAAACTATAAATAAACTACTGAAAAGGCTATTCCATAAATCATAGTAAAACTACAACTATTGGAAACCTTATTATTTTAAATTACTTAAAGAAATCTTAAAATAATTACAATCACACACCTCCGGTCTTAAGCTCTTCCTTTGGTTTTCCTGGATCCACTTGGAGTTGTAAAATAATTTAATTTATAACGATTTACTCCTTTGGAAAAATTATTCCGTTTAGGGTCCTTCCTAGAAAGGTGAACCAAATTGGAGAAAACCTAGAATGAGAAAAAGTGTTAGATATAGGGGTCTATTTATAGGGGTAGAAGTGGATCTCGGACCGTTGGATTTGGGGATTGAATAGGATGCAACCATGTCATAGGCTGAATAGGAGCCATCAGATGCAAGAATGAAGGGACCAGATTAAAATAAAGAATGCAAAACATGTTAGTCGGTTAAAAAAATCACACCATCATTCGAACGAACGAACAATCGTTCGTTCACCCCAAAAACAACAGGCGGGTCGACTGGCCGGTCGACCTGCCTATATACTTTCATTTTCTACTTATTTGTTTATTTTATAACTTGGTCATCTTAGCTCGGTTTCTGACGTTCTATATACGGAAATTGACCATAAAATTACCATGGACACAATGGTGCAATTCCCGTGGCTCAATTCTGATAATTTCACAAAGTTATTTTATTATTTAGTTAATTAACGAATTAATTACTACAGGTTAAATTTTGGGTTGTTACATTCTCCCCTCCTTAAGGGATTTCGTCCCCGAAATCTCTAAGGATAAAAGAATGTACTAAATGTTTTCATCCAATTCTACAACCAGCTAATCAATCATCAACCATTCATCCATTGTCCTTAAGTTTTTCTAATGCAATTTTATGATACTTATGCAATTAGTGTAGTGTAAATGTCCCTAACTAATGCAAAAGATTTGGCGGTCCACAGATTCAGTTGACCTCCTTTTATGCAATCATGTCCTACCATGTATCCAAATGAATGCAAAAATTTCCTAATGATACTGATAATTCTATATGCGTGCTACAAACATCAGCCAAATGCAACAACCATGTGATAAACATCCATTTATAGCAACCATGGAAATAAAATAAAAATGCGCACACATCCATGTGCATATGCTCTAGTGTACTAGTTAGGCCGATCCCTAAGGAATAATAGTGCCTAGTGTACCTATATGCATCCATTAGCATCCACTAACAAACACTTGCAACCACTAGCATACATCATTCATAACATGTTCTATTAACATGTTTACATCAAATCCCACCATCCATAGGTTAAATTATAAGTTCTACCCTCCCAAAGGATAATAAAGGAAAGAACCTATTCAAATCTAAAGATGGAAAAAGGAATTCTAAAACTTACAATAAAAAAGGTGAGGATAGGAAGTACGAATTTTCTCTTCTGCTTCCCAAATGGCATTTGCAACATCATCTCCCCATTGCACCTTCACCAGTGGAACCTCCTTATTCCTTAGTCGCTTGATGTCTCTTCCAACAATCTTCGGGGGATACGCGAAACATAAGCTTCCCTTTCTACCTCCACCTCCTCCAACTGACTAGGCTCTACAACCTCCGTCGAGTCGTGTAAGCACTTTCGCAAGTGCGAAACATGGAAAATGTCGTGCCCTCCTGCGAGCCTCTCTGGTAGCTTTACTCGGTAAGCCATCTTCCCAACTCTCTGTGTGATAAGGAATGGTCCAACAAATCTAGAGGCTAACTTTCCATTTGATCCAAACCTTACCACCTTCCTAAGCGGGGATACTTTGATAAAAACTAAGTCTCCAACCTCAAACTCTAAGTCTCTCCTCCGCTTATCCTCATACGACTTCTGTTTGTCTTGAGCCGTCTTCAACCTTCGCCGAATCAAATCCACCCTCTCAGAGGTCTCCCTAACCATATCGGGTCCAAGTAATAACTTCTCCGTAGACTCTACACAACATGATGGGGACTTGCAAGGTCTCCCATATAAAGCCTCAAATGGTTCCATTCCTATACTTGTTTGGTAACTATTATTGTACGCAAACTCAACCAATGGAAGATGCTCCTCGCAAGTTCCTCCAAAGTCCAAAATGCACATCCATAGCAAATCCTCAAGTACCCTATTTACCCTCTTCATTTGGCCATCTGTCTGTGGGTGATAGGTCGTACTCAACCTAAGTTGCGTCCCTAGCGCCTCTTGTAAGCTTCTCTAAAACTCACTAGTGAAAATGGGATCTCTATCACTAACAATGCTAGAAGGAACTCCATATGGACGAACTATCTCTCGAATATACAAGGATGCAAAATATGAAGCCGTACGCTTACCTTTAACTGGGATGAAGTGGGTGCTCTTGGTCAATCTATCAACAATCACCCAAATTCTAGTGTTCCCCTTCCTAGAACGGGGTAAACCATCAATGAAATCCATAGAAATACTGTCCCACTTCCACTCCTGCATATCTAAGGGCTGAAGTAATCCACCGGGTTTCTGTTGCTCTGCTTTTATCCTTTGGCATATGAGACACTTAGCTACGAATTCCGCCACGTCCTTCTCCATGCCACCCCAATAGAACATCCTCCTCATATCCTGTTACATTTAGTCACCACCCGGATGAATAGTCATACGAGAACAGTGCGCCTCCTCCAAAACTGCTCTTAACAAGTCACTTGCGCGCGGAACACAAAGCCTCCCATTTCTCTTAAGCCACTCTCTGTTATCAATGGAATAGCGTTGGAGATGTCTCGAGACCTCTCCTCAGTTAATCATATCCATAATGTTCATGAGCTCTGAATGCCCCCGCTGCCTCGAGCCAATCTGATCCATAAGGGTAGGCCACACCTCTAATGTCGCCAACAATCCGAGAGTAATGTCCGTAGAGGGCTTAATATCAAAAGTAGAAATAGACTCCAAGCTCCTCTACTCTACGAACAAAGAACTAAGGGTTGCTTTCTTTCTACTTAATGCATCCACAACCACATTACCCTTGCCAGAGGTATAAGCTATCTCAAAATCATACGAGGCTAAAAACTCCATCCACCTCTGTTGCCTCAAGTTCAAGTCCTTTTGCGAGAATAGATACTTTAATGACTTATGGTCGGTAAAAAGCTCAAACCTCTCTCCAAGCAAATAGTGCCTCCAAGACTTAAGTGCAAAAACTATGGCAGCTAACTCCAAATCGTGGGTAGGGTAGTTCTTCTCATGCATCCTAAATTGCCTACTACCATAACACACTACCCTCCCTTCTTGCATCAACACCGCTCCTAGACCTGTTCCATATGCATCAGTGTATACAGTGAAAGGCTTAGCTCCGTTAGGTAAAACTAACACCGGTGCACTAGTAAGGGCTCTCTTAAGCTTCGTGAAGGAATCCTCACAATCCACATCCCACACGAAAGCTTTATTCTTCTTAGTAAGGTGCGTGAGTGGTGCCGAAATCTTGGCAAAGTCTCTAATGAACTTCCTATAGTAGCCAGCTAATCCTAGGAAGCTCCTAACCTCGGTGACGTTCTTGGGGGCCTTCTAATCTTGCACTACAATTACTTTGGCAGGGTCAATAGCCAAACCTTCCTTCGAGACTACGTGCCCCTAGAAACGAACTTCCTCTCTCCAAAAATGACACTTCGAAAACTTAGCTCTCAAATGATGACTACGAAGTGTGCGAAGAACTTCTTCCAAATGAACAACATGCTCCTCCATATTCTTGGAAAATACCAAAATGTCATCCACGAATACCACCACAAACTTATTTAGGACGCCCCTAAAGACGCGGCTCATCAAATCAATGAAATAGGATGGAGCATTGGTTAGCCCAAAGGGCATAACCAACCACTCGAAGAATCCATCCGGTGTCCTAAAGGCAGTCTTATCTATGCTGTCATCAGCGACTCTAAGCTAATGGAATACTATGGCTAAATAAAGCTAAGAGAAAACCAAAGAACCTACCAACTGGTCAGAAAGATCATCAATCCTAGGGAGTGGATATTGGTTCTTCTTGGTGAGCTTATTTAATTCCCTATAGTCCACGCAAAGTCGGAGAGAACCATCCGCCTTAGTGGCGAAGACGACTGGTGCTCCCCACTCCGATATGATCCTTCTTATGAATCCCTTCTCCAAAAGCTTACGGATCTGCTTGCTCAATTCTTTCCTCTCCCTAGGTGCCATGTGCCTCACAGGTAACACTATTGGCTTGGCATGCTCGGTCAAATATATCTTGATGTCAATCTCTCTCTTAGAGGGCAGTCCCCTAACCTCCTCAAAGACGTCTGCAAAATCTCTAACGACCGAAACCAAATGCAACTCTAATGACGATGAATCGAGGGAATAGAGAAAACTCAACATGACTAACCCTTGCGGGTCGCAAGATACCTCTAGAGTCCTACCACTGCAAGTCTCAAGTCTAATGACTCTACTCTCGCAGTCTTAGATAGCTCCATATGTGGATAGCCAATCCATCCCTAAGATCATCCCATACCCCGAGAATCCCAAAACATAGGCATCACAGTCAAATTCTATGTCTAGGATAAAGATTTTCAAACCACTACAAACCATAGATAAGTGTGCCGATCCTCCTATAGTGTTTGAAACAATAATGGGGTCTACTATTAATGATATGTCCAAGTGCAAGCAATCTAGTAGAGAGCTAGAGATAAAAGAGTGTGATGCTCTAGAATCAAATAAAGTCCGAATGGGAAAATCAGATATAGAAATCAAACCTTCAACTGTGACTTTCCTACCTCTATCTGGAATGCTACTAGAAGGTATTGTGTCTAATGCATGAATCTGTGCAACTGGTGCACTCACTCCCTGGGGACAACTCCTACTCATATGACCGAGCTGCCCGCAAGTATAGCACTTACCCTTCATCTTCTCCTTCCAACAATCCTTGGCCATCTGTCCAACCTTCCCACAACTATGGCACTTTATTCCTTTCTTAATCTGCTTCTGAGGACCATCACCTTTCTTCTCCTTCTTATTCTTTTCCCACCACTTCTTCTTTGAACCTTCTGACTTAACCTCCTCTTTAGACTCTCCCTCCTTTACTGTATCCAACATAAGTGCCATCTCGACCAAAGACTCATAAGTAGCTCCCATCGGTACATGAGTCAGCAATAATCCCTGAAGGGGTTGATTCAATCCCTTCGCAAACTTCATAGCTTTCTTCTGCGGCGTGTTCACCAAATCCATACCAAACCGCGACAACTCATTGAATTGATTGATGTATTCCTTAACAGACAAACTCCCTTGCTTCAAATTGATAAACCTCTCTAGTTGAACACTCTCTTCCGCCTGAGACAGAAACTTCCTATCGAATCGCTCCCGGAATCCATCCCAAGTAATATTCCTTCCCTCCAACCCGATCACCTCCCACTAATAAGGTGCCTCCTCCTTCAGCTGCCAAGTGGCTAGCTGAACTCGTTGCTGACCATCCAATACCAAAAGACCAAAAATTCTTTATCTGTCCCTAAGCCATGCTCTCGCCTCCACAAAAGTCTCCTTGCCAGAAAAAGTCTTCCTGCCCAAACTCGCAAAATCTTTACAAAGCTTAGAGAAATTGATGGCGGCAGGTGGGTTAATGGGATTCTCACCCGTTGGTGTAGGATTGGGCGCTGCCCGTGCACCTTTGGAGTCATGGCAATAGCTACCCAACGTTTTACCAATATTGATATTTAATTTTACTTAATCACTACAGGGTTTAAATTCTGAACATATAATAATGTCATAACTAATAGTGTCAAACAATCATGTTTGATTTTCAATGATTCATATAACAGGAATAATATTTAAACAATTCAACAATGGTGAGGAATCCCGTTGGATTCCTCCAACCTATCCTCCTGCATCACACAGAATATATAATCAATAATACAAATCAACTACTTCGAGGCAGGATCGTATACAAATGGTCATCCTCTCTTACACGGGAAAGTAATAGGGCCTCATCCGCTCCAGGGCGATAATATATCCAAACTAACAATATAAAATAGTAAATCATCCAAACACTGAATAAACAATTTATTATCATTATATAATATTATTGGTTAACCAAAAAGGTGAGTTTAATTCACCGAAATTTCTTTTACTGCCGAGGCATCCTGGTTTCGTCTGAATTCAAACGACTTTCGAATTCAGCGTAAAATCAACAAGCTCCATCCGTTGCCAAACCAACTCCATTACATAGTGCCCGTCAATACGAACCAAACATGACAGACCGCGTTCAGTTTTGACCTAAAACGAATTAGTTATTTAATTTACAACATTAAATAATTTAATAAATAAAATATTACTAAATCACATCATTAGGATTATAATCAACGTTAATTAAGCTAATAAATTCCCCACCACTTCTTCTTTATGCATGCGATATCACTCAGGTATGCGAATATGAACACGACCATGGATCTTTCCCATCGCCGCACCACCGTTGCATCGCCCTAGACCGCCGCTAGCTCACCGAGACTCATCCCCACCTCAAGCATTCTCCCACCAAAGGTCTGAACCCACCACTCCTTAATCGCTGGAATTTTGACCTCGAACTGGGTGCGTTCAAAATAGAATTGTTGCCGCCTCGCCATGGCGCAGCCCAATCCAACCATCCAATAGGTCGAGCATCTCCTTGTCTATAACTTCCTAGTTGGGTCCATGGTCTAACGTTGCCTCTAGTGTTCTAAATCGTTGTGGGCCGTTCGATGAGGCCATGACTTAAATTTTAAAATAGAGAACGTTATTCTTTGACATAAACGCGCATAATATAGAAGGAAGGGGCATGGTTTCGAGCGTGGATAGGTAAGGTGTTTGTATGATAGGGTATAGGCTAAAGTTATGGTATAAATGAATTATTTTAATTAGAAAATATCTAGCTTTAAGTATGATAGGGGATGTGCTGAATTTATGGTATAAATGAATTGTTTTTATTAGAAAATATCTAGCTTTAAACGTCTGAAAATATTGAACCCCAAACGAGGCGTGCCGCCTAGCGTTCTATATGTAATACCTAATTTCGAACACAATGGAACTAGTTTTGAGAGTTAGTTCGATCATACGAAGAAGATAACTTTTCAAACCCGGTTATAATATAAATTTTTGAAATTAATTTATACGTGTTTCAATCTCGCACGACCAAACAATACGTCCAATCATCACGAAACTCATCGGCATAAAATAACTTATTATTATGGAACCAATGACACTGGTTTAGTCGAAATCCAAGACAGTGCCACAGAATGCTATTTTCACACGTTAATTAAAAGAATTATTATTAAAAACCAAATTTATCACCTTTAAATCAAAATTAAAAGTTTATTATTACCATTCTTATTTAACATAATTTAAATAAGTTTTGAAATCATTTTTATCCAAATTAAAACCCAATATTCAATTATTTAAACAATTCCAATTACTAAATTCAATAATTTAATTATCGAATAAATCACTATATTCGGAATTCAAGTAATTTAACTTGTTAATTTAACTTTTCAATATTTAAAATCAATTAAATATTCCAAATTCAAATGACTGAAATTCTAGGTCGTTACATTCTTTCCCCCTTGAAAGAATTTCATCCTCGAAATTAGGCAAGTAAGAGAAATGCCCAAACCCATTAACTTTTCAAAACCAGTTAGTTGAAATAGATTATAAAATTTCTAAATCTTTTAGATTCACCCACCTACTAACTAATTCCCATCCATTCATTTATTCCAAGTTATAACTCAAATCAAATTTTAGTTAACAAAATTTCCTTTTTAGAAAAAAATTTTCTAACGACATAATTTTACGAAAAATTTCCCAAGCGTCTCATTTGCGCGGCTAGATCAGAACAACTACAGATCATCACCACTGACCTAAACCAATAAAAAAGAAACAAAAGCCAAGCGGCTCAATCATAAAACCATCAAATCAAACAACTATATAAACATGTACCTATTTGTCGGGCTACCAAACTCTACTCTTGATACCAAAGGCATCAAATTAGCTTTTGCTTTTATATACATGCATCTTATTTACATAAAATCCAACCATAAAATCACTAACCATATTATGCATTTTCCAATGAAAATATTTAATTATGCTAATATAATAAGATGTACATACACCATCCGTATGCAAAATCATATCTGATCGCTCGCTCGATCACACAGTTTCACTTTCAAAATAGTATCGTTCACACGACCACTCTAGTGCAGACTCATATCCGTTTCCTTGATTAGGAATTGTCATTCTCCTTGCATATCCATACATTATGATAGAGATTCCCAGAATTAATCAAAAGTCCATATCCAGTATTCGCCGTCGAGAATCGAGCGAAAAATTCTAACTCGGACTGATGTAAATCATCCCGAAATTATGTACTCGAATCTGTATCAAACAGTTATGCGAATAAAATAATATACATACAGCTTACGTTTTTATTTCAATTAGTTTCTCATCATTCAGATTCTTCTATTTACATTTATTACTTAGTATACTTCCTTCAATACCAATGTTACTGAAAAATCCTTCCATCAACCTATACTTAAGTTTATTATAACATTTTATAAAATCCAACTTATTTTGTCATTTCACAACTTAAGTCCATTTCATTTTAACTCAAAGTCAATTCTATTATTCAATTTCATTATTCAATTCTATCAACAATATTTTAAACCATATTCAATTCACTAATTTATTTAATTAGTCTATTCCATTGATTCACTTCAAATCACAATCAATTCCATTTCCAAAAATTATTGCATTTAACCTAACTTAGGTAAAATCATTTTATTTTACTTAAGCTAAATTCCATTTCAAATTTTGGTTTTCTCAACATTCATATTCAACAATTTTAAAACTTTGTTTTAACTTACTTATTCTCAAAATTTACGAGTTATAAAACTTATTTTCTCATATTTTTATAAATAATTAAATGAAAATTTTCAGAATTTAAACATCTTGTTCTTATTTCAAATTATTTTGAAAATACTATAAACAATTTCTTTGTATTTCAAATCATAATTTTTGAACCAAAAGTAGTTTTACCAAAACAAAACTTCACCAATAGCAATTCCTCTCTTGGAAACCCGAAAATGAACGTCGATTATGCTGCAGTCATCATCGAAATTATTTTCCAGTGACCAAAGTGAGTTCGGTGTTTTCTATCTCTTTTATATCACATTTAAAAATATTTCCATTCAAAATATTTTCCAAAACTTTGAAAACCAATTTGAAAAATCAATGGGATCTAAATTCTCAAATCCTCAACATTTAATCCTTTTTATTACTAATTCTATTTATAACTTCACTTATATAATTTCACTTTGGTTATATAAAACTATTTCTTAATTGTTTAGAATACAAACATTATAGTAATAACAACTTTTATTAGAATACAAACAACAATGACAAATGATAATAATCAAATATTATCATTCACTAATGCCCAAACGCACCATATATACTATCATAATTTCTAATTTTTTTATATATAAAATATAATCAAGGTAAAATTATTTCATTTACCCAATTTCAAATCAAATACTATATCAAATTACTCTGTTATACTGTTTAGAGATCCCTATCAATAACATTAATTACTCGTATTGACTAGAGTCCATAAGCCACTCAACAGTCAACACAATATAAAACATTTCTATATCACAAACAAATACACGCTCATATATATACATACATACATACATACATACATACATATACATACACACACACAAACACACACACACACACACATATATATATATATATATAGACACACACACTCAAACTCATTATAGGGTGCTACTGACCCTATTTATAATGAGTACTCCACCAAAGCCAAGGTTCTCGCTTACGCTCTGATACCAAGCTGTAACAACCCACTTTCTCGAACAGTTTAGGATGACAATCAACCACACATGATCTACTCAAATTGAATGGGAAGGAGGATAGTTATTGTAACAACCCGCATATTTTGTGATTGTATATTTAAATGTTGAAATTTAAATATGGCATCGTTAGTCGGATTAAAGTCCGAAATGCTACTTTTTGTAAACAGTCGAATTAGGACTCGAGACCCCTTCCATTGAGTTCAAAACGACGTTTACAACTATTTTGAGTATAAACATCGATATTTTTGGAGTTGAGTAGAATTTTGCTTTTTTTCTATTGGGCTTTGGGGTTTGGGTTTCAGCCCACTAAGAGAACCCAACTCCTTTACATAATAACTCCTACTCCACTCTTCATTCATTTCATTCCCAATTTCCTAATACTCAAGTCCTAAAAGAAAAAATGGGGGAAGAGAAAAGAAATCAAAATTCCTAAGCCCTGGATTCTTAAGAAATTCCAATTCAAGCTCTAGAAATCAAGGAGAAGCTTAGGTAAGCATCCTCTCCATCTTCTCCATCTGAATTCCTCTCCAATTTTCAGAAATTCCTAAACCCTAACTTAGGAAATATTTACTTATGATCTTAGATTGGAGCTTCTAGAGTTGAAGTTGAAGAGAGATTGATCTTTCCTTTGTTTTAAAGCTTCTCACGTGTTGTTTTTGGGTTTAAAGGTAAGTTCTTGAACTCACATCTATGTCTATAGCTATCATTGATGTTAGGTATCAATTCCTAACATCTATTCATGTTCATTTGCTTTTGATTTGAATTGAATTGGTGAATTATCCAATTTTTGGTATTTTGAAGTCAAAATGTATGATAATCTTGTTATGGATGTTTGGACTTGTTATTTGGACTGTATCGAAGAGCCTATAGGACTGGGTTGTCGCTTGGCATAAATACCTAGCCTCCGTGCTCGTCCGATTGCTTCCGAACCAATTTGGCCAACATTGGCCTAGGCAAAATATTGCCCTGAGCTTCAGCTCAGACGTCTGGTATTAAGATCAGACATCTGGAGCTACGGGAATAAAATTCCAGATTCCCAGTTCAGACGTCTGAGTCCGTTCCCTAGACATCTGGGCGATATGGAAGAAAATTCCAAAGCTTTAGCTCAGACATCTGGGATAACCTCCAAACGTCTGGAGCTGCTAATCTCGGCCAAATTGCCTATTTTGTGTGGATTTCCTTTTAATCAATTTTTGGTTGATCCGATTAGTTGTTATCACTTATTATCGACTTTGATGACTCCTTTTCTGGATTTTTTAGGAATATCCATTTGATGGATTCGATATCAATTTTTATGGTTTTAATTCACGTCATCGAATGTGAATTTTTGGCGATCGATTGTTTTTACAATCGTTTTCTGTGATTTGTCATTTCTCAAATACAAAGGTTTCTATACTAGTAGTAAATACTCAAACTCTTTCACAAAAACGATTTTGACACTACTTTTAAATATAAAGCTCGTTTTAAAACCGTTTTCCAATCTATTAGTATATACAAACCTTTACCTCATTTGTATGAGAAATCTAATTAAACGACTTAGCAAAAAAAGTGGTATGAAACGCTTGTGTTTACTTCGTCGGTTAATTCTTAGACTTGTTCGATTGAACTCTTGTGACAATTTTCGAGTGGAAATCTGTAATTTGTTCGTAAATATTTAAGTTAAGCCAGTGGTTATGGGACACAAAACTAAACTCATTTATTTACTAGCTTAGTGTAATATGCACTTTTCATTGATCAATGGTGATCATTTTATGGTTTAGACTAACGATATGCGATGTCTCTTTGTCCACGTGGGGGACTGTACCTTGTTTTATGGTGCTTCGTCTCATTTTTTATAGGCTAGCGACCTATGGTTTTATGGAGCTTCGTCTCAATTTTTATAGGCTAGCAACCTATGGTTTTATGGAGTTTGGTTCATCGGGCGTACCGTTGTTGTACTACGTCGTTGTTCCAGCTTATCAGGTTCATCAGACGTACCGTTATTGTACTACGTCGTTGTTCTGAATTATTTAAGTTTCAGGTTCCTCGGGCGTACCATTATTGTACTACGTCGTTGCACCGGCTCTATGGTTAGCGACCATGGGATAACGTCCCGTTTGTGATACACGTGTTGGTGAGTTTTCATGCTCCCGTTTGTGACAGGCCTCCCTCTTGTGTTTTCTGGATTTCTAATTGTTGATTTCTGGAATTTGTGTTTCACCAATTTTTGCGATTGACATTGATTTGTTTTGTCAATATTTGGGGTTTGGTTAATAAGGTAAAGAATATGACATTCTTTTTTGGATATTTGACGAGATTTGAGATATTGTATGATTTTTATTGTTATTAAAATGTATACTTGACACAGTATGGCATTATGGTTATCATACCTATTTGTGGTATCTCTTACCATTTCTCATCTTATACGATATTTATAGCTAGACTGATCCGTTTATTATTTTTCTTCTTAAATAATACTTGAGTCAGACCGAGGTGTTTCAGGTTCTTCCACTTGACTTCTTATCTGGGACTGTCATCTGACTTTTGGCTAACTACTTTAGCTTAGTAGTTTTTGTTTTTATACATTCGAGATAGAGACTCTTTGATGTATACATATTCTTTTTTCTAGCACTTGTACCTATTCTTTTTGTGATGTAGTGGATCTTGTATGACCACTATTTTGATGTACACTCTTCTGTGTTATATTCATATCTGTTTCCGCCTTTGTGATATGAATATTTGTGACTGATTTGCGTTATGCTTATTTCTATATTTGTTTCCGAAGCCCGCATAGCCACTGTGTAGTAGCTTGGAGTTTGTATTTTGTATGTCGGATTTCCTCTTGAAATGAAACACAAGTCATATTATCTGACATATCGGTACTCGCACAAAGCAATTACACAGATGGTCGCTCCTCAACAGCCTTATTCTTCATGCTAGTCGACGGCATTACCCCGTAGTGTCCTTGGCTAGTGTGAGTATAGAGGTGGGGCGTCATAGCTTGGTATCAGAGCCAAACTTCAGAACAATGAAGAATAATCTAGTAAGGATCATTGTCCTAAGTCTCTCTTAGGAATCGTGCCATAGGATTTAATTCGAGTCTTAGGACCCGTTCTATCCTATATTCTTTATGATGCCTTGTTTTATCAATCAAGTTTCTTTGATATTCATTCTGAGAATAACCTTTTTCCTCTTCTTTATTTCTTTCTTTCTTAAAGAAGAGAAATGGTTAGACCTGGCCGTCCCAGCGCCAGTCAATCCAGTGCTACTCCTCAGGATGGAGTATTTATGTCTGCTCAATAGCTTATGGATCTTGTAAAGAATGCTCAAGCTGCCAGACCCATTCCAGAGCCTACTCATCCTAAATCCGAGTTTGCACGTTTGTGCAGTGATTATACCAATTTGGGTGGAAGGCCATTCAAGGGTTCCGAAAGCGTTATAGAGGTCCAAGCTTGGCTTAGATCGTGCGACTGCATCTTTTCTCGCATGAATCTTATTGATCTTCATCGAGTCCAAGTGGCTTCTAGCATGCTCCAAGAAAGAGCATTAGATTGGTATGAGCTTCTGATTTCGGAAATTATTGAAGCGGATCTTACTTGGGAGCAATTCCGGAAAAGGTTCGAGTTAAAGTTTGTGCCGGAAGCTGAAAAAGTAACTTTAGCCCGACGCTTTATTAACCTTGTTCAAGGTGAATCTTCTATGATGGATTACGTCGCATCTTTTGAATATTTCTCTAAATATGGGGTCGATTATATTAATACCCCATTGAAGAAAAATTAGAGGTTTGTTTATGGGTTGAATAAGAACCTCAAAAAGCCTTTACTTCTGAAACTCGAAGTTTCTTTTGATTAGCTTGTTGATATCACTCTTCGGCTTGAAGAGGCAGATAAAGAAAGTGATGTTGAAGTTGTGGGTGTCAAACAGAACTTCAACAACAACAAGAAGAGGCCTATTAAGTTCAAGACTAATCCCAACAAGAAAGGAAAACAAGAAACTTCGGTAGCAAAGACTCCTACCTCTAGTCGTGGGCAATGCTACAATTGTGGTTCTAAAGACCATTATGCAAATAGGTGCCCAAAACCTCTTTTTTGTCGTTATTGCAAAAGTTCGGGTCATCTTTTATCTTCATGCCCCAAACTTCCAAATAAGAAAGAGGGAAAGCTAAATGTTGTGCAAGCCCTTAGTAACACTTCTCTTGGTCAAGGTATTTCTCATTCTATCCTTGATGGCATTATTATGTTTCGTGATCTTCCTATTCGAGTTCTTTTTGATACGGGTGCATCTCACTCTTTTATATCAAAAGAACTTATTGATACTTTTTCTTTGAATGTTATTGGCTTGATGACTTCACTAAGAATTGCGAATCCGGTTGGTGGATCCGCAACACTCAGTTTACTTTGTAAAGATGTCGAGATTATTTTATGTGATTATGCTTTCCGAGCCGATTTGCATGTTATGCGTTACCTAGATTTCAAAATGATTTTGGGAATGGATTGACTTAATCGTTTTGAAGCCCACATCCTCAATCTGTTAAGCAGATTTATATTGTTCTTAAAGATTCAGATTCCAATTCGGTAGCATCCTTATATTCTCTAAATCGCATGATGATGATAATGATGATGAGGAAGATGTTATTTCCCTCATTCACGTTGTTTGTGAATTTCCCGACATCTTTGAGCCCATTTTAGGATTACCACTTAAGCAAGCAATTGAGTTCAGAATTAATCTAATCCCTGGAGCTCTACCTATCACTCGTCCTCCTTATCATATGTCTAATAAGGAAAATTAGGAGATGCGTAAACAATTATCTGAATTGGAAGCAAAATAGTTTATTCAATCTAGTTCTTCTCCTTGGGGAGCTTCAGCTATCTTTGTGAAGAAATCCAATGGTACAATTCGGCTTTGCATTGACTACCGCAAGCTAAATGATCTCAACATCTAGAATAAATATCCCTTACCTCAGATTGACGATCTATTCGATCAACTTAGCGGCGCTAGAGTCTTTTCACAGTTAGACTTAGCAATCAGTTTTCATCAGCTTCATATTGCAAAGGATAGCATTCCTTTGACATCGTTTCGTACATGTTATGGATCTTATGAATGGCTTGTTATGCCATTTGGTTTAACAAATGCTCCAGCTTATTTCGTTGACCTTATGAATCGAGTTTTCAAAGACTTCCTCGATCGATTTGTTCTTATCTTTATTGATGATATTCATGTTTATTCTAAAACCGAGGAAGAGCATGAAAAACATCTTCGTATTGTGTTGGAAACTCTTAGGAGCAATCAATTGAAAGCAAAACTTTCTAAGTTCCACTTTTGGCAATCTCATGTGAAATTTTTAGGACATCATTTCTGAATCCAAAATTTCCATGGATCCTTCAAAGATTGAGGCGATTCAAAATTGGAAGAGACCAGAGAGTGTGACGGAAATTCGTAGCTTTCTTAGATTGGCGGGCTATTACCGTCGGTTCATAAAAGACTTTTCTAAAATTTCCGTGCCTCTTACTAGTTTGACAAAGAAGGGAGTTAAGTACATTTGGTCAGACAACTGTGAAGCTGCTTTTCAGAAGTTAAAAGAACTCCTTTCCGATGCCCCTATTCTTGTGATTCCCGAAGGGAACCAAGACTTTATTGTTTATACCGATGCTAGTCATATTGGTTTGGGAGCCGTTCTCATGCAAAGGGAACGTGTTATCGCTTATTCTTCTAGGCAATTAAAGCCTGCCAAGACTAGATATGCCACTCATGATTTAGAGCTCGCGACTATTGTTTTCGCCCTTAGAATTTGGCGTCATTATCTTTTGGGAGAGAAATTTGTTCTCTACACCGATCATAAATCTTTGAAGTATTTATTTTCTCAAAAGGAACTTAATTTGCATCAACAACGTTGGCTCGAATTCCTTGCATCTTATCATCTTGACATTCTTTATACTCTCGAAAAGGGAATTCTTGTTCCTGATGCCCTTAGCCGAAAGCAACAAGCAGGTTTTTCCATGATGATATCCAAATGGAATGATCTCGAGACTTTATCCACTTGTGAGATTCGAGATCGTAAATCCGATTCATGTTCGCCTCTTGTTTTATGTAGCCTTGAGGCTCATCCTTTTCTTTTAGACCGCATTCTTGAAGCTCAAAAGCATGATCCCGAATTGGCTCTTCTTAGCCAAAGTTGTAGGAATAAAATTGATATTGAAGGTTTGAAGGACTTTGATATTGATACTCGTGGCGGTATTCGAAAATTTGGTAGACTTATCGTGCCAAATATTAGTGATCTTCGTAAAGACATTTTAGAAGATTCTCATCGTTCTAAATTTACCATTCATCCCGGTAGTAGTAAAATGTACGCGGACATGAAGCGACTTTATTACTGGGATGGGATGAAATCTGATATTGCTAACTTCATTAAGCATTGCATGGCTTGCCAACTCGTTAAGGCCGAGCATCAAAAGCCCGGTGGGTTATTGCAACCTTTAGACATTCCTGTTTGGAAATATGATCAAATTTCCATGGACTTTATTGACGGTCTTCCCCGTTCTCGTTCGAGTCATGACAGTTTATGGGTGATTGTAGATAGACTTACAAAATCCACCCATTTTATTCCCGTTCGGTCCAACCGGACCGTACCTCTTTTGGCCAAACTCTATGTTAAAGAAATTGTTAAATTGCATGGAGTTCCTACCTCTATTGTTAGCGACCATAATCCATTGTTTACTAGTGGATTTTGGAAGGGTCTTCAAAAAGCTTTGGGAACGAAGCTTTATTTTAGCATAGCTTATCATCCTCAGTCCGATGGAAAAACCGAGCGTGTGAATCAAACTCTTGAAGATCTTCTTCGTGCATGTGTTCTTGAATTTGGTGGAAGTTCGGAAGATCATATTTCTCTTGTTGAGTTTTCCTACAATAATAGCTTCCAATCTATTATTGGTATGGCACCTTTCGAGGCACTCTACGGAAGGCCATGCCGATCTCCTTCTTGTTGGTTTGAGGCCGGTGAGAACCTGGTTCTAGGTCCAAATTTTATTCGTGATGCCACAGAAAAGATTGACCTTATTCGTCAGAGGATGAAAGAAGCTCAAAGTAGACAAAAATCCTATGCCGATAACCGACGAAGGAAATTAGAATTTTCTGAGGGAGATTTGGTGTTCATTCGTGTTTCACCTATGAAGGGTGTTGTGCGTTTCAGTCGTTCGGGGAAATTAGCACCTCTATATATTGGTCCATTTCCCATCACCGAATGAACTGGTTCCGTGGCTTATCGCCTTTTGTTACCGGCTCAATTTTCTGCTATTCATGACGTATTTCACGTCTCTTAACTACGGAAATGCCTTAGAGATTCGATTCTATTCTTGAGCCCAGTGTTAGTGAAGAAATTGAAGTTTCGCCTAATTTGATTTATGAGCAACATCCTATTCGTATCATTGCTACGGAGGTAAAACGCTTGCAAAATAAAGATGTTCCTCTTGTGAAATTTAATGGTCCTCAAATCCTAAGGATTGCTCTTGGGAATCCGGAGAATTCATCAAGCGAACACATCCGGACTTACTCTCTCATGCTCCTTGAGGTGAACTTCTCATTTCAAAATTTCTTCTTATGTGTTGTTATGCAATAGTATGGTTGTTACTTTTTATTTTCTTCTTAAGTATTGCGAGGACGCAATTTCTTTAAGGAGGGGAGTCTGTAACAACCCGCAAATTTTGTGATTGTATATTTAAATGTTGAAATTTAAATATGGCATCGTTAGTTAGATTAAAGTTCGAAATGCTACTTTTTGTAAGTAGTCGAATTAGGACTCGAGACCCCTTCTGTTGAGTTCAAAACGACGTTTACAACTTTTTTGAGTATAAACATCGATATGTTTGGAGTTGAGTAGAATTTTACTATTTTTCTATTGGGCTTTGGGTTTGGGTTTCAGCCCACTAAGAGAACCCAACTCCTTTACATAATAACTCCTACTCCACTCCTATACCCTTCATTCATTTCATTTCCAATTTCCTAATACTCAAGCCCTAAAGAAAAAATGGGGGAAGAGAAAAGAAATCAAAATTCCTAAACCCTAGATTCTTAGGAAATTCCTATTCAAGCTCCAAAAATCAAGGAGAAACTTAGGTAAGCATCCTCTTCATCTTCTCCATCTCAATTCCTCACCAATTTTCAGAAATTCCTAAACCCTAACTTAGGAAATATTTGCTTATGATCTTAGATTGGAGCTTCTAGAGTTGAAGTTGAAGAGAGATTGATCTTTCCTTTGTTTTAAAGCTTCTCACGTGTTGTTTTTGGGTTTAACGGTGAGTTCTTGAACTCACATCTATGTTTATAGCTATCATTGATGTTAGGTATGAATTCCTAACATCTATTCATGTTCATTTGCTTTCGATTTGAATTGAATTGGTGAATTATCAGATTTTTGGTATTTTGAAGTCAAAATGTATGATAATCTTGTTATGGATGTTTGGACTTGTTATTTGGAGTGTATCAAAGAGCTTATAGGACCGGGTTGTCGCTTGGCATAAATCTCTAGCCTCTATGCTCGTTCGATTGCTTCCGAACCAATTTGGCCAACATTGTCCTAGGAAAAATATTGCCCTGAGCTTCAGCTCAAACATTTGGTATTAAGGTCAGACGTCTGGAGCTACCGGAATAAAATTCCAGATTCCGAGCTCAGACGTTTGGTATTAAGGTCAGACGTCTGGAGCTACGGGAATAAAATTCCAGATTCCTAGCTCAGACGTTTGAGTCTGTTCCCCAGTTGTCTGAGTCTACTCCCCAGACGTTTGAGTCTGTTCCCCAAATGTCTGGGCGATCTAGAAGAAAATTCCAAAGCTTCAGCTCAGACGTCTGGGATAACCTCCAGACGTCTGGAGCTGCTAATTTAAGCCAAATTGCCTATTTTGTGTGGATTTCCGTTTTAATCGATTTTTGGTTGATCTGATTAGTTATTATCACATATTATCGACTTTGATGACTCCTTTTCTGTATTTTTTGGGAATATCCATTTGATGGATTCGATATCGATTTTTATGTTTTTAATTCACGTCATCAAATGTGAATTTTTGGCGATCGATTGTTTTTACAATCGTTTTCTGTGATTTGTCACTTCTAAAATACAAAGGTTTCTATACTAGTAGTAAATACTCAAACTCTTTCACAAAAACGATTTCGACAATATAAACCTCATTTTTAAAACCGTTTTCCAATCTATTAGTATATACAAACCTTTACCTCATTCGTATGAGAAATCCAATTAAACGACTTAGCAAAACAAGTGGTATGAAACGCCTGCGTTTACTTCGTCGGTTAATTCTTAGACTTGTTCGATTGAACTCTTGCTTTTCGAGTGGAAATCTACAATTTGTTCGTAAATATTTAAGTTAAGCCAGTGGTTATGGGACATGAAGCTAAACTCATTTATTTACTAGCTTAGTGTAATCTACACATTTCTTTGATCAATGGTGATCATTTTATGGTTTAGACTAACGATATGCGATGTCTCTTTGTCCACGTGGGGGACTGTACCTCGTTTTATGGAGCTTCATCTCATTTTTTATAGGCTAGCGACCTATGGTTTTATGGAGCTTCATCTCATTTTTATATGCTAGCAACCTATGGTTTTATGGAGCTTCGTCTCAATTTTTATAGGCTAGCTACCTATGGTTTTATGGAGTTTGGTTCATCGGGCATATCGCTATTGTACTACGTCGTTGATCCAGCTTATCAGTATCATCGGACGTACCGTTATTGTACTACGTTGTTGTTCCGAATTATTTGAGTTTCAGGTTCCTCGGGCGTACCGTTATTGTACTACGTCGTTGCACCGACTCTATGGTTAGCGACTATGGGATAGCGTCCCGTTTGTGATACACGTGTTGGTGAGTTTTCATGTTCCCGCTTATGATAGGCCTCTCCCTTGTGATTTCTAGATTTCTAATTGTTGATTTCTGGAATTTGTGTTTGACCAATTTTTGCGATTGACATTGATATGTTTTGTCAATATTTGGGGTTTGGTGAATAAGGTAAGGAATATGACATTCTTTTTTGGATATTTGACGAGATTTGAGATATTGTATGATTTTTGTTGTTATTAAAATGTATACTTGACACAGCATGGCATTATGGTTATCATACCTTTTTGTGGTATCTATTACCATTTCTCATCTTATATGATATTTATAGCTAGACTGATCCGTTTATTATTTTTCTTCTTAAATAATACTCGGGTCAAACCGAGGTGTTTCAGGTGCTTCCACTTGACTTCTTATCTGGGACTGTCATCTGACTTTTGGCTAACTACTTTAGCTTAGTAGTTTTTGTTTTTATACATTCGAGATATAGACTCCTTAATGTATACATATTCTTTTGTCTAGCACTTGTACCTATTCTTTTTGTGACGTAGTGGATCTTGTATGACTACTATTTTGATGTACACTCTTATGTGTTATATTCATATCTGTTTCCGCCTTTGTGATATGAATATTTGTGACTGATTTGCCTTATGCTTATTTCTATATTTGTTTCCGAAGCCCGCATAGCCACTATGTAGTAGCTTTGAGTTTGTATTTGATATGTCGGATTTCCTCTTGAAATGAAATGCAAGTCATATTATCTAACATATCGGTACTCGCACAAAGCAATTACACAGATGGTCGCTCCTCAACAGCCTTATTCTTCGTGCTTGTTGACGGCATTACCCCGTAGTGTCCTTGGCTAGTGTGAGTATAGAGGTGGAGCGTCACCGTTATGGAAAGAAAGAAGGAAGAAAGAAGAAGAGAAGAGAAAAATTAAACAACATAGAATCTCACAATGGAATGAATAATCTACAGTATACAATAAATCTTTACACAAAAGAAAAATGTAATATATATATATATATACATATACAAACATTAATCAGAGTATACTTACCTTTTTCAGCCCGGACAGTTATAACAGCCTACCCTTACAATTGCTGATAAATACAACCACCATACAACATAGTGGAACACAATAAAATACGTAGATACATCTTGGGCATCCAGCTCGTCTCTAGAAGCTCCAATGCATCCAAACTAAGTCTGTAATATGCTCGGCCTCACCCGAGCATTATAATTAAATAACACCCGAGTCAATCTAGTAAACCAGCATGAGAAAACACACCCCACTGGATTTTAAAGTTATAAAATCCTTTGAAATCAAAAGTATCTCATAAGACTAAGGCGTACATAAACATGGACGGGTTTTTACCTTACGATTAAAAAATATATTTTCTGTAGAAAATCCATTGATATTATAATAATATCTAGGGGTCAAAGTAAAATATGAATATAGCTTAAATGCTTGCTTCTCATGTATCAGCATAGTGGGGCCCAACTATCTTCGTATGGCACATATTGGAGAATGAATTCCATATAATGACTGGGCTACTGGGGTACCGCCCGTCACGGCGTATCTCTAGATAAAATAACAACGAGGACCTTGCTGGGATCCCCTGCCAACACAGAACCGGCCTAAACTTGACAAGTAGTACCGAATATGATCACCCCTCCATTAATAGGCCCCAAAGCATACAAATGAGAGATAATATTGACTCTAGATAGGGATGACCATACCTTATTTGGGAGCAACCCACTTAGCCCTGCTGCATCTCCCCTATTTTAGTCATTCCCGGTTGATGAGGTTTGAGGCTACATTTACCTTTTATAAAGCACTTTCCACTTGTAATGCTAGCACTGCCCTCCTGGAAACAATGCAATGCCAACATTCATCCATACAAGTTCGTTCTGGGACTGAATGAAATGCTTGAGAGCTCCGTCTTCAATTCCATCATCTTCAAGATGTCTTCACTTCGAAACGCTTGAATTGGATCAAAGTGGTTTTCCGATAACATATCTGATCTCGGTATCTTCGAAACAACATTTGATAATTTTTGGCAAACTCAACCTCGGTTCTTTAGGAAATAAACAGTCAATGATAAGAGCGGAGATTAGCTCCTAACCGTTAGTGGACGGATTTCCTTAACATTGTCCTAGGAGAACGAAACGAGATTTATACACACGGTACAACATCATCAGAGATGACTATGCCATATAACTCATGTGTTTCTCCTAGATATTTCCAAAGTAATGTTTTGGGTCCAAATTCGTTAGTCGGTTATTTAACTATCAAATAACGAACATTCAATCAAGGATTTAATCCCATAGGGAAAACAACCATTGGTTAAGCACATAAGGAACCACTAGCCTCTTTTAGTAAATCTTTTTATTTATAAATTTTATTCTATAAATATTGTATCAAATCCTTTTACAAAGATATCCACAAATCTCTATATTTCAATACTTGGAAAAATATTCATAAACTTATCTCAATGACATAAGCATGTTCCGCAAACACCGAGGAAGATTTCATTTATGTACAATTCCAAATCATTTATAAACACCATTATAATTTATGAAACCATTTATAATTCTATTTTATAAATATCTGAAATCGTTTGTAAAACTCTATGTAGAAACCCCTTATAAAACCCAACTTCCATCTTTAATTATAAACATTTTTTTATAAATTTTCAAAACATTTATAAACTCTTCATAAATCCATAAAACTATTTATAAACCTCTTCTTATAAATTTATAAACCCATTTCTAAAATCCTTTTATAAATATCTAAAATTATTTATAAATTCTCTTTATCTTGTAATAATCTCCTTTTTAGTCTCTAGATGACCTTATAAAACTCCTCTTCTAAACCCAAATCTATCTATAGAACTCGATTTATAAATCTCAAACCTTTATAATAAATAAAAATCATTTACTTCAAACACTATTATATAATAATAGTTATTAATAATAAACCATATAAATAAATAAATAAATATTTACTAACCTTAAAACATCTTAAAGTAAAAATTAATAATTCCAAAGACATCATTTATAAACATTAATAATTAAATTTCAACCTTATTATAAATAATAATAATTAATTTCCAAAACAGTATTAATATATCATTTTTATTAATTTCAAACCATATAAATTATTTAAATAATTAATCTTCAAATATTAACATATTGATAAATAACCTTAAAAATAATATTAATTATAAATAAATAACATTTTTTACAATATTAA
Organism: Allium fistulosum; assembly: GCA_030737815.1. NCBI lineage: Eukaryota > Viridiplantae > Streptophyta > Magnoliopsida > Asparagales > Amaryllidaceae > Allium > Allium fistulosum. Next base: position 1,265,550,374 of record CM060903.1, read on the forward strand.
ATAAATAACGTTTAAAATATTTCCGAAACCCAATTTCGGATTGAAAATCATTTCGTGTCTCAGAAACCAATTCCAATTCAAATGGCAATTTACAATAATTTTGAAATACTAGTTTGAGGCCAATAGCTACTCAACATTTTACCAATATCAATATTTATTTTTACTTAATCACTACAGGGTTTAAATTCTAAACATATAATAATGTCATAACCAATAGTGTCAAACAATCAGGTTTGATTTTCACCGATTCATATAACATGAATAATATTTAAACAATTCAACAATGGCGAGGAATCCGGTTGGATCCCTCTAACATGTCCCCCTGCATCACACACAGTATATAATCAACAATACAAATCAACTGCTTCGAGGCGGGATCATATATAAAGGGTCATCCGCTCTTACACGGGAACGTAATAGGGACTTATCCGCTCGAGGGTTCGAATATATCCAAACCAACATTATAAAATAGTAAATCATCCAAACACTCAATAAACAATTTATTATCATTATATAATATTATTGGTTAACTAAAAAGGTGAGTTTAACTCATCGAAATTTATTTTGCTGCCGAGGCGTCCTGGTTTTGTTTGAATTCGAACGATGTTCGAATTTAGCGTGAAATTCAACAAGCTCCATCCATCGCCAAACCAACTTCATTACGTAGTTCTTGTTAATACGAACCAAACATGATGGACCGCGTTCAATTTTGACATATAACGAATTAGTTATTTAATTTACAATATTCAATAATTTAATAAATAAATTATTCCTAAATCACATCATTAGGATTATAGTCAACCTTAATTAAGCTAATAAACTCCCCCACCCCTTCTTTTTCATGCACGCGATACACTCAGATACGCGAATATTAACCTAATCTCGCTATCGACTTCGTCTCTTCTCCGCCACGCCAGTACATCACCGGAGACTTCGTCGACCCACCTGAGATGGCCGCGACCCCCCTCTCTCTCGTTCGTTCCCAGAAGATGAAAACTCGACCGCGGCTCTTTTTCATCACCGTGCCGACGTCACATCACCGAAGACCACCGCCAGCTCACCGTGAGTCGCTCCCACCTCAAGCTTCCCCCCCCCCCCGAAGGTCCGAACCCACCATGCCTCGCCAATCACCAAAATTTTGACCTTGAAATGCACACGTTCAACTAAGAATTACCGCCACCTTGCCATGACACAGCCCAATCCAACCATCCAATAGGTCGAGCTTCTCCTTCTCTACAACTTCCTAGTTGGGTCCATGGTCTAACGTTGCCTCTGGTGGTCAAAATCGTTGTGGGTCGTTCGATGAGGCCATGATTTAAATTTGCAATTTAAAATAGAGAACGTTATTCTCTGACATAAATGCACATAATATAGAGGGAATGGGTATGGCTTCGAATGTGGATTGGTAAGGTGTTTGAATGATATGGTATGGGCTAAAGTTATGGTATAAAATAGTATATATATTATTTTAATTAGAAAATATCTAGCTTTAAACATCTGAAAATCTCGAACTCCAAATGAGGCATGTCGCCCGGCATTTTATATGTAATACCCCTATTTGAACACAATGGAACTAGTCTCGAGACCTAATTCGATCATATGCAGAAGATAGCTTTTCAAACCCAGTTATAATATAAATTTCTGAAATTAATTTATATGTGTTTCGATCTCCCACGACCAAACGATAGGTCCGATCACCACGGAATTCATCGACATACGATAACTCATTATTATGGATGCAATGACACTGGTTCCATCGAAATCCGATACAGTGCCCCGAAAGGCTATTTTCACATGTTAATTAAAACGAATTATTATTAATTACCAAATTAATCACCTTTAAATCCAAATTAAAAGTTTATTATTACTATTCTTATTCAACGGAATTTAATAAAGCTTTGAAATCATTTTTATCCAAATTAAAACCTAATATTTAATTATTTAAATAATTCCAATTATTAAATTCATCAATTTAATTATCAAATAAATCGTTAAATTTGATATTCAAGTTATTTAACTTATAAATTTAACTTTTCAATATTTAAAATCAATCAATATTCCAATTTCAAATGACTGAAATTTTGGGTCGTTATAATAATGTTATAATCCAAAACTCCTTTATAATTCCTTTACACATACCAAAATTCCTTTTCACAAATAACTTTCGTTTCACAACTTCTATATATTGAAATACTTTTAAAAAGATATATATTTACATATACTAATTTATTTATAAAACAAAGATATTTAATAAAATACTATAAACCATTTGTAAAATATTATAATATAAAATCCTTTTATTTCTTAAATAAAATCTTTAATAACTTTTAAAAAACATATATTTAATAAAACATACTTTTAAAAATACTTATACTATATTTTTAAAACTCGTTTAAATACCTATTTTATAATTCAAAGCCATCACTGTATAAATCCACAAATGATTTTCAAGAATATATGTAAACATTGTTATTTTCTGATAATAAGTACGTTAACTGTACTTATTATAAATACGAATAAGCTCTATTCCAAAGTTAATATTTAAATCGCAGATCGCAGCGATTTCAAAGTGCATCTATCGTGACCGTTTCACTTCTACCATTATAACTTCCATTTCCAAATCCCACAAATGTCCAATCCAATTCCATTTATGCCTAAAACACCAACTGTGTATAGAACAATCCAATATATGTGTACATATATATTCCCAGAATTTCCTACAATTTATCAAATTTAACATATGTCTACTATCAGGAATTTCAAAGCACGTTTATGTAACGACCCATAATTTTCGATAATTAAAAATATTAAATTTAATAAGATTTTAGAATTTAATATTGTAAGAAATTAAAATTTATGATTTATTTGTGAGAAAACAATTAGAATGTAATTTAATAATGTTGATTTAATGCAGTTGATAACTATTTTTTATGTAATTTAAATCAATCGAAATAATTGTAAAGTTAATTTAGTTAGAAATTGTAAATAAGGAAATAAATTAAATGTTGTGTTTAATGGTGAAATTGTATGTAATTAATTGAAATTGGTTAATATAGAATAATTAATCAGTATGTGAATTTATTAGTTTTGTTTGTTAATAATAAACATAGAAATGTGTTTGAATTATTAATGTTGTAATAATTGTTATTTATCACCTTATTATTTAATCCGTTTTAAATTAATTGTAAATCAATTGAAATTAATCTAATTAAATTTTGCAGTTAATATGATAAGATGATAATTGTAGAATATGAATGTAATAAAAGGTAAACCAATGTTAATTTTATTCATAGGCTAATAGTTGATTCAATAATAAGAGTTAGAATCAAAATAAAGGAATTTAATTAAAATTAAAATATAATTAATTGGAATTTTATTGCAATTGCAATGAACACTATAATTAGTGCAATATTTAAATATTGAATTTGACATGGGAAATTTGTTTTAAAAGGTTGTTAATTTCAGTGTAATTAGAAATAATAAAATTACTAGTTATAAAATTTGAATTTAAAAGTGATTAAATTAATATGATAATAATTTATTTAATAAACGTGAAAATAGCCATTTTGGCCATCGTCTCGGATTTTGACAAAACCAGTTTCATCGGATCCGTAATAGTGAATTATTGTAGGATTTAAAGTTTCGTAGTGATCGGACTTGTCGTTTGACCGTGCGAGCTTGAAACACGTAGAAATCAATTTAATGAGTTTAATTTAAAATAAGCTGATTTTAAAAGCTAACTTCTATATACAATGGAATTTGGATTTGAAACCAGTTCCATTGAATTTAAAAATATCGATAACATCTATTTTGATGATGACCTACTTTCGTTTCGGAAACGAAACGGGCTTTTCGGGTCGTGTTATCGTTTCGAACCAATTTTATATGTTCATTCATTCTGATCTGGCCTTGTCTATATAAATAGTTTTTCCTAGCCCTAGCAGCCTTTTATTTGTTATTCCATATGTACAATTCTGTCTGTCTGTTCCTATCTCCTCTCTCGAATGGCAGAAACCTAATTTCAATTCCAAAACCCTAAATTCAATTTCAAAAACCAATTTCAAAATTCAAACACTCAAAACCCTATCATATTATATACCGTTTCGAAACTTTAGACGAGCGCAATCTATTGTAGCAATTTGTTTTTCGATTTGATGCATCGTTTGACTAGAAAACGACGAAGAACCATGGCTGTCCATTTCTAGGGTTTCCGATCCAACGGTGGATCTTCAGCCAATTGACGATCAGGGAGTGGCGTCGGGGAGAGGAGGTCGAGCAGGTCACTGTGGTGTTGTTCGTTGGTCATAGTAGGGTCAAGAATCGCCAAAATTGGCATTGGAACGCTAGCTTCGGCGTACGGCCTAGAGGTGGGCGGAGCTTGGCGCGTGGGCATGGGGAGGTCGGCTGTGGTGGGGCATCTCAATGGCGAACTCTGATTTGGTGGCAAGTGTTCGTATTAGCGGCGGCAATTGGAAGTTTGTGGCGGCTGTCGGTTGATGCTAGGGTTCAGATCACGTTCGAAAACGAAGAGGAAGGTGACGTGTATTTTTATTTTATTATTTTATTTATTTATATTATAAATCATATAATCTTCTAATCGTCATAACTTTTGCATACGAGCTCGGATTCATGTGCGGTTTTCTCCGTTGCGACCATATCAAAATTCCAGATATTATGGAAATAGTTTGACTACATTCTAAGTCTGTTATATTTTTGGGCTTAAATTGGATTTTAAATCGATTAAAAATCTAAGGTGAGTGTTTTAACCCACTCACGAATACTAAATTATCTTATGTTAGTTAAATTGAATTTATAATGTGATTAAAAATTTATTAAGTGCTGTTTGGTATATTTAAATTGTCATTCATATTTAATTTGAATTCATATTAAATTTATTTGCCATTTAAATTAATATTAAAATTTAATTGCCAATTAAATACCTGATGATGATAATAGTTAATTGTTATGATTACTGGCTGATTTGAATGATGATTGTGATGGATGTTTAATTTTTGATATTTGGATGATTGGATGTATGTTTAAATAATATATTGTTATCACACTGCAATTTCCCTTAGTTATTGTTAGGAAAATCATTATGGGTCGAAATGATACATACTTGAATGATCTATAGATTAGGAAAAAATTGTTATGGGTTGAAATGATAAACTCGAGCGATTTTATGGATTTTGACTTTTATTCGTGATTGCGGGTTGAAATGATATATATCCATAAATTTAAATTATTACGGGTTGAAATGATATATATCCGTACCACTTGACCATTGGATAGAAAATTATATACGAATACCAGATTGGTTAAATTAAATGATTTCAAATCCTTAAATTTTTGAATTCAGTTAAATGATATTATGAAATAAAATTTGATTTATATAAACTGAACTATTTTCAAAATCCAAGCTTTAAAATGTTGATATTGAAATCGGTTTAATTGAATTGTTTAAAGAATTGAAATTGAAATTTTAAAGTTGAATTTTGAAATATAAATGAAATTTATCAAAATTTGAGTTATTGTAAACGTTTAAATATTAAACTTTGAAATCTATCGAATTTAAAGTGGTTTAGAATTTGTAGTTCAAACATGGACTTGAAATCGATATAAATTGAAATGATTTTTAGGGGAATTTGAATTGAAAGAAAAATTGAGTTTTATTGATTTGAAATTTGGATATGATCCAGATTTGTTGAAATGGAAGAAATAGTTTGATTTGATATTATTTTCAAATTAATTATTTTAATATAAACTGTTTAAAAATCTATTATTTAAAAATTTCAGATTATTTAGATTTTCCAACTATTTACTATATAAACCATTTACAATAATCAAACCATTTTATATTAAACCATTTTAACTATTTTAAAATCCTTAAACTATTAAAACTAATTTAACTATTTAAAACTAATTTAACTATTAAAACTATTTTTAGACTATTTTTAACTATTAAAACTATTTCAAACTATTTTTAAATTATTTTTAACTATTAAAACTATTTTTAACTATTTTTAACTATTAAAACTATTTTGAACTATTTTTAAACTATTTTTAACTATTTTTTTGGCAAAGTCAGCCGGCTTTAGAGTGGGTCGTGCCACTATGAATATAAATAAAGAACAGGTGTTCTGTACATGCATAGAACAGCTATAATCTGGTTTTATAGTTTTAATGGTTAAATATATATAATATGAGAATACGCCAGTTTACTTATATATAATATGTTATAAATATTTCGTACAAGATGTCAATGGCGATTTTCTGGCCTCCCCTCTTTCTCATCGTCTTCGCTCCCCTTTTTCGTCTCTTCTAGTCCTACCGCGTCGTCTTGATGGCCAAGAATTGCAAGGATAAACCACGCCTTGCTGCCTCAATAGGTCCTTCATCTCCTACCAGATCTGGTCGAAGCTTTTCAATTTTTGAGTCGCTTCCTTCAACTTTGGTGAACACATCGATTCCTATCAACAATCTAATCCCTCCGCCGCTTCCGATTCAGTCAACTTCTTTGCCATCTGAAGCTTTTGACTGTGGCATGCTCAATCAGTTCTCGATGCTCGCTGCTAGCCTAGTCGCATCCCCAGTGGATGCAATTCCGCTGTCAGGTATTGCCTCGATAAAACCTATTTCGCATTTGGTAACATAAGGAGGTAATTGGGTTAGTGATTGTTGCACCGTTAACCTTGGAGACGAACTTACTGTTGTGTTGAATGATGGGTTACAGTCTAATTCAACTGTCTCTGTTTCCATTGATACCGTTGAATCAGTTATAGTTGAGAATTGTGATCGGCCTGGTACACTAGGTTGTGATATTGCTCCTAGTGTACTACCTACTGTAATAGCCTAAATGTCATTACTTATACCCTGTGAAATTCCAGTTGGTAACGTGTCCTCTAAGGGTTGTTGTGATACCATTGTTAATACTGTAGCCAAACCGGTTTGGTCGTCTCTGTTCAAGACATTGCCTAGGAATGCCGGTGCTTTCTCACCGTAGAAATTCAGCACACAGGTCATTGATGGTATAAACATGATTCCACCAGCTGTTCTTCGGGAGGCGGAGAGCCATTGGTCGGACCACCTTGTTGGTTTATTCCTTGATGCTACTTCTTCTTACTCGGTTGTATGCGAGCACTATAGGCGAGCATGGAAACTAAAAGGTTCGCTTCATGTCCAATTCCTAAACTCCTTTTTCTTTTTTAAATTTGGCTCTAAGGAAGACCGTCTTATATCGCTTGACACTAGCCCTCTCATTATCGAGGGGAAATCCTTTATTGTGACTCCTTGGAGTGTTGGTATAGACAATGTTAGAGAGCAGATTCTTTCATTCCAGTTTGGGTCACGTTCACCGATATACCATCTGTCTTTCAACCTCTTATTGGTCTGAATTGGCTAGAGAGCCTTATTGGGGATTTCAATTGCTTTGATGCGAATATCGTAGTGCGCAAGAATCTTTTATTTGCTAGGGCGTTGATTGAAATTACCTCAGAGAATCTGTTATCGTCGATATTGAAAGTAAGAAGCATGGAAGGTCACGAGGTGGAAATAAAAGTTAACTACAACTGGAAGCCTGACATATGTTTTATATGCCATACATTTGGTCATACTGTGGAGAAATGTTGTAGGAATACCCCACTATCTCCTAACGATAAAATCCCCCTCCCTAGAACGGAAATGAAATGGGTTACCAAGGTTAGAACTCCGCCTCCCTCTGATCCAGTTGTTTCTGATTCTCCCGTTGTGGAGACAGAAATTGATGTAGTTAGCGATTCCGATGATGATGTTGTTGTATGGGAACCAGAAGAATGTTCTTGGATTCACGAGGCGTCGGAAATGAGGTATGATCCACAGATGCATAGTTATCCCATGTTCTTAGGTGGTCCTAATGAGACTAGGAGGTTAGTGTATCATGCTGAGGGTGATGGTCTTTCTATGACGACCACTGGGATTGTTGGTGCTAGGAATTGGTAGCAATTCTTAGATCCGACTTGGTACCAGATTTATCTCTACTCTCCTCTCTCGAGGTCTTTTGATCTGAATCTTGCTACATACTTTTCTGCAGTTCAGCATGTCATAGGCCCCGGTACTGATGTTGATATCAGTCACGACATAGGGGTATTGTCCCTTCTGAGAAGTCTAGTCTCTAAGTCTAGCTCCTGTTTTTTCGTTTTATTTTAAACTATTTAAACGATTTATGACCATCCAAACTATTTTCTAACATTCAAACGGTGCAAGGTCGAATTATTTATATTTAAATCCTTGATTTAAAAAGCAAATATGGTTAAATGATATTATAACCTACCTTGGAAACTGAAATGATACTTTCTAGTGAAATGACATATTTTGAGTAAATATGATGATTTTGAAATGAGGGTTTAACCTATTTCGTGTATATGATTTCGAAAGTGATATGATTTTGAAAGTGAATATGATTTCATAAGTGATATGATTTTGAAGTAAATATGATATTTTGATATCAATTTTGAACCGGTTTGGAAATGTAAAAGAACCATCCGGTGTGAAATAAGCGTTTGGTTATTAAAGAGACCAGAATCGGATATTGTCATACTCTCTGCCAATACCGAAAACCACTTTAACAATTGTGTACATGGTGGAGAATCTAGAATAAAGGAGGATGGTTTGGAGAACGTTACTATGGGAGGTATGAACGCAGCCCTGACCCCTTCGGGTCAGCTTGATATGACTAAAACAGGAGCCACACCAGGCCAAGTGAGGTCGCACCTCTGATCGGACATGCTTCTTCGATACCATATTTATTACTTTGTGATGGATTTGGTGGCAACCCTTCGATTTGATTTGGGAGTGTGTTCCGAGGTGGGCAGTAGTAGCTGCTATGCGTTACCACCAGTCCGGATCTGCAAAACGGTAGTATCCTACCCTGGGGATTGCCTTGCATGCCTTGTCATATGCCTTATCACGCCCACTACGAGTTTGGTTTCTGTCGTAACTACGGAGTGCTCCTTGATAGACCACCGTTTACGGTGGAGTTTACAGTGCCGTATAGACAACGACGATTATATAAAATGTGTTAAGGGGGATATGGGTAACGCCTTAATGCTATTTTAATACTTTACTTTACTGTAGGCATGTTATAAAAGCGTATTGTACTATATATGTAGATAGTTTAATGGATCCTAAGGTGATAGAATCCTAAACATCTCTTAAGTTATTGCATGCACGTTAGACACTGGATATGAGATGTAAAATCCCGTAAACATTTGTGAAGTCGTTACACTCATATTTATTTACTGTTGATTTACCTTACATAAGATATTTTAGTTCTGACTCGAGTGTTTTGTCTTTTCATTACGCTCGGGTCAGCCTGAGCATTTCAGCCTTGAAGATTTTATTTTTGGAGGACGAAGACAGAGATTTGTATACTATTTCTTTTATATATATATTCCACTGCATCATGTTGTTCCGCTGCATTATTTGTTTATTCTTGTTGTATGTATAACTCTGATCTGTATTGTAAAAGTGTAATCAAATGCTATTTGTAAAATAGCTTCATGAACTGTTTATTTGATTATTATATTTTGTCATTCCGCTGTGAGATTCTGTGTTTTGTTTACATTCTTTTCTCTTCTTTTTCTTATTTACCCATAACAATCCTCCCTTTTGAATGGTTTGAGTCCGACATGTGTGGTTTATCGTCGGTTTGAACAGTCCAAAAAAGTGGGTCGTTACAAGTGGTATCAGAGCTTGGTTTAGCGATAAACTTAGCTTTGTGGGGTTTGACTCATTAAAGATAGGGTAGTAATACCCTAGAATGAGTTTGTCCAAGTGTGTATATATATGAGAGAGCGTACTTTTTAGTTTGTCCATAGGACGCTATGGTACCGGTAGGGATTTCTAGACACTTAGTAGGGTAGACCGACACAATATTGTTCTCGAAATATAGGTAAATGAAATAATTTTACCTAGTATTATATTTTGTATATAAAAGAATAAATTTTATAAATGGATATAGTTGTATGTGATATTTGTTTGTTAGGAAGTGAAATTTTATAAATATTGGTTGCAGAATAAAATTTACAAATAAAGTAAATATAAATTGGAAATTTGAAAACTTTGGTTCTGGGGTTTTGAAATTTGTCTTCAAAGGATTTTGGAATATAATATAGTATTATTTGGAAGTATTTTCAAATATAAATGTTTTCAATACGATTTAAAAGAAAATTTTCAAATTTTTTTAAAGGAAATAAGTTTTGTAGTCCCCTCTTCTGTCGCTTGAAAATTATTTCAGTGATGAGTGCACGTATCATCGATGTTCATTTTCAAGTCTCAAAGTAGGGGAGACCACTTAGTGGCTTTGCTACGCCTTGTTTTGATAAAACAAAATTTTGATTTAAACTCCTAAAGTATAGTTTGTGTAATAGCCCGCAAATCCGTACCCCTTGAATTGACATTAATCTCCATTAATGAACTCAAGAAGAACGGAAATACGAACCATTTGGGTTGAAAAAGAAGAGGTAGAAGAAGAAAATAGAACAACAAAAAAATCTAACCATCGCAGTGGAATAAAATATAATAGATAATAGATGAACTTTACACAAAAGAAAATACATCTGTTTACATATTACATCATCAGAGTACATAATCAAAGTATAATACAATCAACATCACAATTCATGACAGTTATAATAACATGTCCCACACATAATACACAACATACACAACACAGCGGAAAATACATCATATACATGTGATACGTCGCGCCATCCAGCTCGTCTCCTGAGCTCTACAGCATCATAACCTGTATCCTATAATACTCGGCTTGACCCGAGCATTATAGTTAAATAACACCCGAGTCAGTCTGGAATACCAGCGTGAGAAAATCACACTCAATTTGATTTTTTAAAGTTTCAAAACCCTTTGAAATCATAGGCATCTCGTAAGACCACGCCACAAATAAACATGTCGGGTTTTTACCTTACGATAGCCAAAACACTTTTTATCAAAATCCTCTGATATTATAATAGTGTCTATATACAAATACTTATTAAAATAGCTGAAATTGTTAAATCTATTAAATTCCAGCATACTAGCCACAATCGTGGGTAATACAAACAAAACCGTAAAGGCACGTAGGGAGAATGGATTTCCAACTAATGACTAGGCACTGGGGTACCACCTTTCACAGTACGTGGCCTAGATCACAGTACCGAGGAGTACGCCCGCTCACCTGCAACACAAGGTCGGAACCATCCCTTACTGGATAATTCCGAATAAGATCACCCCACGGTTGTGATCAGCAACCGCACCACTAAGCCGAAATCAAAAGGGACATCTAGACAGGGATGACCTTACTCTCAAGTGGGGGCTACCCACGAAGCCTTGCTGCATATCCCCTGATTTTTAGTCATTCCCGGTTGATGAGGCTTGAGGCTAAGCGTTACCTGTATAGAACATATCCCTTAGAATGCCATTGTCCGCTGACGATGTTCCAAAAACATTCATCTATACAAGTCCATCCCGGGTTCGAACGGAACCGAAGGCACTATTCCTACTACATCCATTTTGGAAATATCCTCAAGATTAGTAGCGATTATCCCTTGCACTTCACTGCTCCATCTTCGATTCCAAACTCGTTTCCCCACGAAAACGTATAAACCGGATCGTAGTGGTTTTCGAGAAATTAATCCCGATCCCGGTCTCTTCGAAACGATCAGCGCATTGGCCAATATTGATAGTCGGTTCTTTAACTATCAATTAACATTCACAATCATCCATCAAACACATAAATAATTTTCCAAATTATTTATTTATCTCAAAATATCTTCGCAAGATATATTTCCACCTTTTAACTCTTTTGGAAACAGTTTCAAACCGTCTTTCTCTCATGGAATAAATTCCCCCAAATAATTTCTATTTCCACTGAAATCACCAAGTACAAACTTTAGATTTTAAAATAATTTAAAACACTTTATTATAAAATATACTTTAAACAAAACATTTTAATTAAAACAACTTTAATATTTTATTCAAAGATATATACTTTAAGAATATTCAAAATAAAGATACTTAATAAAATATAAAACTAGATTTTTATCATTTAGAACATAAATACCAAACCATCTTTAAATAATTACTATTAAAATAAATTTGAAAAATACTTGCTTTAAAATTTAAACATTTAAGAATAATAAATTTCCTAAAACATATTTTAAATCAACTTTAAAACTTTTAGCTTATACTTAAAAGTCTACTTTGGAAACGTACTTGGCTATCTAGGGAAATACACTTCTCTTTCTCATCTTTAAAAATAAATCACTATTTATTTTTAAACAAATTTACCCATTTCTTTAATAAATTCCCACCATGAATTTATTCTTCCAAATATCCACTGATATATTACTTCACCTTTATAAACCCAGTTCATAAATTCCAAAATCTAACTTCTCTTTTAAATTTCAATTCCAAACACTTAAATCAATTTACAATTAATTTCCCATTTACTTCACTTTGAAATAAATTTCCTTATTTACTTCATTTATTTCAAAATCCATTAACTTTAAATTTCATTTCTTTATTATGATTTAAAAATCCCATTAAATTGGGAATACCAATTTCAGATTTCCCAAATTCCTTAAATTTTAAACCTTGAATTTCAAGGTAAATTCTTTATTCTTTTAAATAATATTGCTTAAGCTTAATATTCATTATTTCTCTGCTTATTCAAAATCCCCTTTTTCCTATATATATTTGAATTTTGAATCACTTTTATTCTTTTCCAATTTTGTTCTTAAATTTATTCAAATTCTTTAAAAATTAGTTTACTCGAAAATCCATTCCTTTATTTTCCTTTCAAAATCCACTTTAATATATTTTGGTAATTTAGGGTGCCGAATATTCAAGCAAACCATAACATTCAATATTCCAATTATCAATATTATTCACCACAGAATATCCAATATTCATATCATAGAATATAAAACAATCTACATAATTTTGAGGAATCCAGTTGGATCCCTCCAACCTGTTTTCCCTGCATCCACAGATGTTAGCACAATACCAATTCCACTTCGAGGTGGAATATCGTGGTATATGGGTTTTAAATATTATTATCCGCTATTATGCAGCGCATAGGGTCTCATCCGCTATAAAATGCGGGAATATCAACAACTCCAACATATACTATATGTACTACCATATATAATATAGCACATCAAACCCATTCAATCATTCAATCAATTATTTAAATTTAACCATTTAAATTTAAATAAAAATCCAGATGAGTGAGATTAACTCACCATTGATTCCCGTTTTGCAACCCAATCCAACCCGACTTGTTCCTTCAAAATTTTGACCTTGTATAAATATTATATGATTGTATTAATACTTGAACAAATTGAACAATCAATTTCCGTTTTACAATTTAATTCAACTAATAATTTAATCTTAAACTATTGATTTAATTTTTTTAAGCTGATATTTAAATTTTAACTAATAAATTTTGTTTTAAAAATAACTTCCTGTAATTAACTTAATTAACAGCCTAATAAAAATAAAAATAAAAATTTTACCTACTAACAACTGCCGAACCTCGAGCCCATCCCTGGCTTCGAACGCACAGTACTGCACCTCGCCACTGCCCCATCACACTCTCAAGCCCTAGCTTCCGAGCTACAGCTCGACACCCCATGTCGACTTCATTCTAAGCCACACTCTTTGATTCGAAAAATCTAGGCGAAGCTCCAAATTGTTGTGTTGCTTCCCTTCCAGGTCGTGGACGACCACCGTGCCTACCTCACCGCTCTCCTCATCATCTCGACGCTCGCGAGGCTCGGCACAAGATTAGGTGATTCGAAGGGTTGAAGAATTCGAGTGATTGTTTGAGGGGGACGTGATTTCGTTGTTCGAACGGGAAGAAAGAGAGGAGGGCGATTCGAACATGAGTGCGATACTTCGCGAATCAACATGGAGGAAGAAAGCTCGATTCGAATCGGAGGAGGAACAAAGTTGTTTCAAAGCTCGATACTGATTAATTTGAAACCTGAGTGTCGCCATTTATTTCCCTTTTTTTTCCGTTAGTTATTATTATTATTATCTTTTGACTTGAAGAGGAAGACTATGGCTGTTAATATAAAGAAGGAAGATATCTAGCGTGTTTGAATGGTTGGTGAATAGTGAAGTGAAAAGAAATGAAAAAGCTTTAATGTTGATAAGTTTCAGCTGGTTGACCAAATATATATAAATATATAATTTAATTAAATTTGAATTATCTCAAAATCAAAGCTTAAAATTTTTGACATCCTATCGAGGCATGCCGCCAGGCATTTATAAGGTTATAACCCTATTTCAAACGCAAAGGAAAAGGTTTCGAATCCTAATTTGATCGTATGAAGAAGATATCTTTTGAACTCAGTTAAAATATTGAATTTTTTGATATAAATTTCAGCGCGTTTATATGTCATACGCTCACACAACAACTCCAATCACAACGAAAATTGAAATCCGATAATAATACAATATTACGGATCCAATGGAACTAGTTTCGTCGAATTCCGAGACTGTGCCTCGGAAGGCTATTTTTAAATATCAATTTAAACGATACATTTTCAAAACTGAACAAAACACATTAGAATTCAATTTAAAGGCTTTTATTATCTTCAGTATTATCAATGTAAATTTTCTAAGCCTTTAAATTATTTTTAACAAGCTTGAAACTCCAGATTCAAAATTTTACCCAACTTTTACTTATTAAATTCAATATTTAATTATCCAATAAATAAAGATATTTGAAATTTAAGTTAAAATTAACCTATTGAATATTTAAAATCAATTAAATATTCCAATTTCAAATGTCTAAAATTCCGGGTCGTCACAGTTTGATATGAAAAAAAAGATTTAAGTATATATATTATTTCAAAAATTGATTTGAAATGAACCCGATGTTTGAGTTCTCAAGTTCTCGATTAATTATTGTTCTTCCAATTACTTAACTTAAGAAAATCTTAAATTATTAGAAACTTTTAAATTGTGAAATAAGAAAATAAATCTAAGTGTTTAAGAGAAAATATGAATTGAAGTTGTAACTCTTAGAATTGGAAGATAATAAATTTGAAACAAACTGGAAACTGTTAAATATGGACAATACTCAATTGAATAAGATAAATTTGTATAATACTCAATTACATTCTACAGCATAAATAAAACTTACCAAAATTGTTTAAGAAGTTAAAAATGCTAATATAAACATGTAATAAAATATTATACAAGTAAAACTTAAGTAATGAAAGTGTTCAAATGGAATTATTTCTACTAATAAGAATTTTGATGTACAAGAAATGTTATAAGCATAAGTTAATGTTTTGAAATGCTAATAATTAGATTACTTAGTAAAAAGTGAATATTATCTAAGAAAATGTGTATAAACTTAAAAATTGACTGAAATGACTCATAAATTAGTTTATTATTAATTGAGCCTGTAAAAGAAATGGATTTTGTATTCAATGATACTATATAGGAAAGAATGAATGTAAATTTAAAGGTTAAGAGACTTAAGTTGAATGATTCATTAAATTGAAATCAAACTATATAGACAATGAATATAAATAAATAAAGATGATTTTGTATGAACAAATGATAATTTAAAATAAGTGAAAAGTAAATGAATATGAATTTAATTACAAAGAAACCTATATAATATTTTAAGAATTGATTTATTGATGTCTAAATAATTGAATGTGAATAACATATGTAAGTAAATGAATGTAAATTAATGAAAAATAATCATTCTATGAATGAATGAAAATAAATGAAAGCAACCAATCGAGAAAAACTTAAATAATGTGTTAAATTCTTTATTGTTTGGCTTATGGGATGTTTGGGGAATGATACTTCGAATTGTTTAAGGATGTATAAATAATCTATTAAGTAATTATCTAAGGCTATTGAGCATAGGGTACACTTGATAATTTATTTATTACCTTGTACGATTAAAAGTGTCTGAACTTGAACAAGTCGTGAGTTTGGTTGCTATTGATTGTTTGATAGATTCTTTTGTTGCATATGATGGTTGTACTATTTTGTTTGCATATGTATTGTGTTGATTTGCTTTTGTTACTAATTGAAAACTACTAAAATATTTCTCTTTTACATAATTCTCACTATTTTGGATTATATAAGTGAAAAATATGTTTATGGAAGCAATAGCTACTGCTTTTGGTTTCATAAATAAAGTTGTTTGCCCGACAAATAGGCACGTTTTCGGATTACGGTTTTAAAGAGATATTTTATTGTTTTCCCGTGGTTTGGGATGTTTTATTTTGAAATATGATATATATATATATATATATTGTAATTATTGATATTATTATTTTCACGGACCTAGCCGCGCAAAGGAGACTCTGCCGAAATTATTCGTGAATTTAAGAATTAGAAATTTTTTGTGAAATTTGAGTTATTTTCGAATTCTTATTAAACTAAATTATGGATATATTTTATTTAAAATACTTAATTATGTAAGTTTAAAATGTTTATAAATTGAATATTTTGAATAAAAATATATTAGTTTCTTAATTCCTTCTCGTTCCTTTTCGAGGACGAAAAGTTTTGAGTTGGGAAGAGTGTAACGACTCGTAATTTTCGATAATTAAAAATATTAAATTTAATAAGATTTTAGAATTTAATATTGTAAGAAATTAAAATTTATGATTTATTTGTGAGAAAACAATTAGAATGTAATTTAATAATGTTGATTTAATGCAATTGATAACTATTTTTATGTAATTTAAATGAATTGAAATAATTGTAAAGTTAATTTGGTTCGAAATTGTAAATAAGGAAATAAATTAAATGTTGTGTTTAATGGTGAAATTGTATGTAATTAATTGAAATTGGTTAATATAGAATAATTAATCACTATGTGAATTTATTAGTTTTGCTTGTTAACAATAAACATAGAAATGTGTTTGAATTACTAATGTTGTTATAATTGTAATTTATCACCTTATTATTTAATCCGTTTTAAATTAATTGTAAATCAATCGAAATTAATCTAATTAAATATTGGAGTTAATAAGGTAAGATGATAATTGTAGAATATGAATGTAATAAAAGGTAAACCAATGTTAATTTTATTCATGGGGTAATAGTTGATTCAATAATAAGAGTTAGAATAAAAATAAAGTAATTTAATTGAAATTAAAATATAATTAATTGGAATTTTATTGCAATTGCAATTGAACACTGTAATTAGTGCAATATTTAAATATTGAATTTGGCATGGGAAATTTGTTTTAAAAGGTTGCTAATTTCTGTGTAATTAGAAATGATAAAAATTGTTAGTTATAAAATTTGAATTTAAAAGTGATTAAATTAATATAATAATAATTTATTTAATCAACGTGAAAATAGCCATTTTGGCCACTATCTCGGATTTCGACGAAACTAGTTTCATCGAATCCGTAACAGTGAGTTATTATAGGATTTCGAGTTTCGTAGCGATCGGACTTGTCATTTGGCCGTGCAGGCTTGAAACGCGTAGAAATCAATTTAATGAATTCAATTTAAAATAAGCTGATTTTAAAAGCTAACTTCTGTATACAATGGAATTTGGATTTGAAACCAGTTCCATTGAATTTAAAAATATCAAAAACATCTATTTTGATATATGGGATGACCTACTTTTGTTACGCAAACGGAATGGGCTTTTCGAGTCGTGTTATCGTTTCGAACCAATCCGATATGTCCATTCATTCTTATCTGGCCTTGTTTATATAAATAGTTTTTCCTAACCCTAGCAGCCTTTTTTTCTTATTCCTGTATGTACAATTTTGTCTGTCTGTTCCTCTCTCCTCTCTCCAATTGCAGAAACCTAATTTCAATTCCAAAACCTTAAATTCAATTTCAAAATTCTAACTCTCCAAACCCTATCGTATTATATACCGTTTCTAAGCTCTTAACGAGCGCAATCTACTGCAGCAATTCCTTTTTCGATTTGATGCATCGTTTGACCAGAAAACGACGAAGAACCTCAGCCGTCCATTTCTAGGGTTTCCGATCCAACTGTGGATCTTCAGCCAATTGACGATCGGGGAGTGGCGTCGGGAAAAGGAAATAGAGCAGGTTGCTGTGGTGTTGTTTGTTGGTCGTAGTAGGGTCGAGAATCACCAAAATTGGCATTTGAACGCTGGCGGTGGCGTATGGCCTGGAGGTGGACGGAGCTCAGCGCGTAGGTAAGGGGAGGTCGGCTGTGGTGGGGCGTCTCAATGGCGAAGTCTGATTTGGTGGCAGATGTTCGTATTAGCGGTGACAATTGGAAGTTTATGGCAGCTATAGGTTGATGCTAGGGTTCAGATTGCGTTCGAAAATGAAGAGGAAGGTGACGTGTATTTTTATTTTATTATTTCATTTATTTATATTATAAATCATATAATATTCTAATCGTCATAACTTTTGCATACTAGCTTGGATTCACGCGCGATTTTCTCCATTGCGATCGTATCGAAATTTCAGACATTATGGAACTAGTTTGGTTGCATTCTATGACTATTGGATTTTTGGGGCTTAAATTGGATTTTAAATCGATTAAAAACCTAAGGTGAGTGTTTTAACCCACTCACGAATACTAAATTATCTTATGTTAATTAAATTGAATTTATAATGTGATAAGAAATTTATTGAGTGTTGTTTGGTATGTTTAAATTGTCGTTCATATTTAATTTGAATTTATATTCAAATTAATTGTCATTTAAATTAATATTGAATTTAATTGCCAGTTAAATACCTGATGATGATAACAGTTAATTGTTGTGATTATTGGCTGATTTGAATGATGATTGTGATGGATTTTTAATTGTTGATATTTGGATGATTAGATGTATGTTTAAATTATATTTGTTATTACACTACAAGTTCCCTTAGTTATTGTTAGAAAAAGCACTATGGGTTGAAATGATACATACCCAAACGATATATAGATTAGGAAAAAATCGTTATGGGTTGAAATGATAAACTCGAGCGATTTTATGGATTTTGAATTTTATTCGAGATTGGGGGTTGAAATGATATATATCCATAAATTTAAATTATTACGGGTTGAAATGATATATATCCGTACCACTTGACTATAGGATAAAAAATTATATACACACACCAGATTGGTTAAATTAAATGATTTCAAATCCTTAAATTTTTTAATTCAGTTAAATGATATTATGAAATAGAATTTGATTTATATAAACTGAACTATTTTCAAAATCCAAGCTTTAAAATGTTGAAATTAAAATCGGTTTAATTGAATTTTTTAAAGAATTTAAATTGAAATTTTAAAGTTGAATTTTGAAATATAAATGGAATTTATCAAAATTTGAGTTGTTGTAAATGTTTGAATATTAAACTTTGAAATCTATCAAATTTAAAGTGGTTTAGAATTTGTAGTTCAAACATGGACTTGAAATCGATATAATTGAAATGATTTTTAGGGGAATTTGAATTTAAAGAAAAATTGTGTTTTGTTGATTTGAAATCTGGATATGATCCAGAATTGTTGAAATGGAAGAAACAGTTTGATTTGATATTATTTTCAAATTAATTATTTTAATATAAACTGTTTAAAAATCTATTATTTGAAATTTTTAGATTAGTTAGATTTTCCAACTATTTACTATATAAACCATTTCCATTAATCAAACCATTTTAACTATTTTAAAATCCTTAAACTATTAAAACTAATTTAACTATTAAAAACTAATTTAACTATTAAAACCATTTTAAAACTATTTTTTACTATTAAAACTATTTCAAACTATTTTTAACTGTTAAAATGATTTTAAACTATTAAAATTATTTTAAACTATTTTTAAACTATTTTAAATTATTTTAAACTATTTTGAACTATTTTAAAACTATTTAAACTATTTATGACCATCTAAACTATTTTCTAACATTCAAACTGTGCAAGGTTGAATTGTTTATTTTTAAATCCTAAATTTAAAAAGCGAATATGGTTAAATGATGTTATAACCTACGTTGGAACCTAAAATGATATTTTCTAGTGAAATGACATATTTTGAGTAAATACGATGATTTTGAAATGAGGGTTTAACCTATTTCGTGGATATGATTTTGAAAGTGATATGATTTCGAAAGTGAATATGATTTCAGAAGTGATATGATTTTGAAGTAAATATGATATTTTGATATCAATTATGAATCAGTTTGGAAATGTAAAAGAACCACCAGGTATGAAATAAGCGTTTGGTTGTTAAAGAGACCGGGATCAGATATTGTCATAATCTCTGCCAATACCGAAAACCACTTTAACAATTGTGCACGTGGTGAGGAATCTAGAATGAAGTTGGATGGTATGGCGAACGTTACTGTATGAGGTATGAACGCAGCCCTGACCCCCTCGAGTCAGCTTGATATGACTAAAACAAGGGCTACGCCGGGCCAAGTGAGGTCGAACCTCCGATCAGACATGCTTCTTCGATACCATATTTATTACTTTGTGATTGATTTGGTGGCCACCCCTCGATTTGATTTGGGAGTGTGTTCCGAGGTGGGAGGTAGTGGCTGCTATGCATTACTACCAGTCTGGATCCGCAAAACGGTAGTATCCTACCCTGGGCATGCCTCATGTGCCTTGTCATATGCCTTATCGTGCCCACTACGAGTTTGGTTTGTGTCGTACCTATGGAGTGCTCCCTGATAGCCCACCAGTTTACGATGGAGTTTACAGTACTGTATAGACTATGACATTTATATAAAATGTGTTAGGGGGGATATGGGTAGCGCCTTAACGCTATTTTAATACTTTACTGTAGACATATTATAATAGCGCATTGTACTATGTATGTAGATAGTTTAACGGATCCTTAGGAGATGGAATCCCGAACATCTCTTAAGTTATTGCATGCACGTTAGACACTGGATAGGAGATGTAAAATCCCATAAACATATCTAAAGCCATTACACTCATATTTATTTACTGTTGATTTAACTTACATAAGATCTTTTAGTTCTGACTCGAGTGTTTTGTCTTTTCATTACGCTTGGGTCAGCCTGAGCATTTCAGCGTTTAAGGCTTTATTTCTGAAGGACGAAGATGGAGATTTGTATACTATTTCTTATATATATATTCCACCGCATCATGTTATTCCGCTGCATTATTTGTTTATTCTGTCTGTATGTATAACTCTGATCTGTATTGTAAAAGTGTAATCAAATGTTATTTGTAAAACAGCTTCATGAACTATTTATTAGATAATTATATTTTGTCATTCCGCTGTGAGATTCTATGTTTTGTTTTCTTTCTTTTCTCTTCTTTTTCTTATTTACCCATAACAATCCTCCCTTTTGAATGGTTTTAGTCCGATATGTGTGGTTTATCGTCGATTTGAACCGTCCAAAAAGGTGGGTCGTTACAGTTTATAAGGACTATATCATTTATAACATTCATAACACACTATCACTTTTCACAAAGCAATACCAAACATGTAAATAAGTAGTCTGGGACACGATGCTTGCTATAGATGATCAAATATAGATTATTATACTCAATAACAATGTTCTCACTTGTTTCACAAAACAATGCGGCATCAAAGAGTAAGAACTTGCATTGTTTGTTATACGTTGAATTTTTAATACAACAACAATTATATATAAAACAATATATAATCAACCAACTGGTGAGTAAAACTCACCCAAGCTCTAGTTATCGCATTCACATTTCTCAATAATCCAAAATCGAACGCCGTTCGATTTTGACTAAAGTTCCTACTAGCTCCAAACTCGACGAATCCAACCCCATCACATAGATTATCCAGATATGAACGCTTAGATTATCCAAATACGAATGCAATGGTGAAGACGACACCTCAATCGAACCTCGTATGGACAAGACACGATTTCATAAGTTCTGAGATGTAAAAAATATAATTAATTAACTAAAACTTAATTAACTTCATTAATTGCCTCCTTATTATCTTCCCTCTCTTCAAAATTCAAATAGTTGTGCACAGTGATATAAACGAAGATACCCATTGAAGCTGTGCACGTTCCCACCCCTAGCCGCAGCTCCGGTTCACCGTTCGTCGAACGGTCAGCGATAAACACTTCGTCTTCTCGAACTTGACTTATTGACACCCACAAACCTAAGCACAATCGCCCCCACCATTTTCTGACCGAGAGCCCCCAAATTGAACTTCAGCGGGTCACGTTTCGCACCGCCTCCCTCCCACCAAAGACCACCTCACCTATGCCAAATGACTCCCTTTACCTTTACGAACTCATTCATGGTCTCAATTCCTTTCCTAGTGCCTCTGATTAAATCGTGACCTGTAACCTCCAATACGTCAAACAAATGTCGCGATCACCAAATCCTTACCGCACCACCCATCAATGCCTTAAATCAACATATCTTCAAACAATGACCCCTACAATGATGACGCCACGGCCTAACTCCCCTATAAACGACGATCAGCCTCTACCCTAGTTCACTGACCAAGTTGAACAAAACTAAACTCGAACGCGACCAAATCAAATCACACCATCATATCTCCCTCGCCAATACGAAGCTAAAGGATTCACTCTCATCGAATTTCATTGATCCAAACTCCAAGAACGATTCAAATTAATAGGCGGTTGTTCTTTTGTTTACAGAAAATAAAAGGAGGGAAGGGAGATAGGAAAAGTGATTGAAGCAATATCTAAGGGTGGATATTTATAAACAAATTTATATAATATTAAATTCTCTTGATCTAAATGCTATGACTTTCGTGAACGCACAATCGCGTAGCACGTTTGATCATCACGAAACTCGTCAGCATATAACAATTCATTATTCCAAATCCATGGCACTAGTTTCGTCGAAATTCGAGACAGTGCCCCGGAATGATATTTTCAACTTTAATTAAAACAAATTATTATTGAAACAATTTTAATCACTGTTAATTCTAAGTTAAAAGCTTTCCATATCATTCTTATTTAAATAAAATTTAAATAAGCTTTCAAAATCATTTTTATCCATATTAAATCCAAGATTCAATTATTAAATAATTCCAATATTTAAGTATAACTGTTCAAAAATCTGGGTCATTACACATTCGGATACAATAAGTATCGCGGATGACGACATGTAAGGTAGTAATTTAGACAAACATAACATATCAATCGTTATACATACATACGTTCATCTAAATAGGTCTTTCCAAACCCTAGCAGCCTTTTTATTTCTGATCTCTGTATGTAAAATTCCATCTGCTTCTCTTTTCTCATTGGCAGAAACTAATTCAGATTTCAAACCCTAATTCAATTTCCAAACCAATTTCAAAATTTAACTCCTCAAAACTATGTCATATTATATACTGTTTCGAAGCTCTCGACGAGCATAACCCAG
This sequence comes from Allium fistulosum, assembly GCA_030737815.1. Classification (NCBI taxonomy): domain Eukaryota; kingdom Viridiplantae; phylum Streptophyta; class Magnoliopsida; order Asparagales; family Amaryllidaceae; genus Allium; species Allium fistulosum. The sequence goes on from CM060903.1 coordinate 1,265,573,748, forward strand.
ATCTGCAATTCGTTTTTGCAATCGAAGCACCGTTTGTCTAGAAATCGAGGATGAACCTCGGTCGTCCATATGGGGGTTTTCACAATCCAACGGTGGATCTTTGCCCGATCGACGATTGGGGAGTGGCATCGGGAAGAGGAGGTCGAGCAGGCCCTGGATCTTGTGTTTGTTCGTCTCAAACGTGAACGAGGTTGGCCAAAAAATAACAAATAAGGGGCGGCGACGGCGGCGATGGCACTAGGGACGACCGAATGTGGCGGGTTTTGGTCGTGGGGGGCGGCGGAGCATGTAGAGTTTGCTGTCGTCCTCCGATCTAGTCTCAAATCAACGTGGTGGTGGCGTTATCACTTTGAACGGCGGCGGCTGCGTGTTTTCTTTGATTTGAAAGAACGTTGCGATGCGGCTAGGGTTTCATCGAGATGGAAGATACGTGCTGGCATGTAAGCTTTTTTTTAATTTTATTTTATTTTAAATCGCATAATCTTCTATCTAGCATATCTTTTACATACAGACTCGAATTTGTGCGCGGTTGGTTCCATTAGGATCGTACCAAAATTCTGGACATTTTTGCGTTGATTTTTGATTTAAATAGATTTGAAATGAAAGGTTAGTGTTTTAACCCACTCACAATTACTAAATTTTCTTATGTTAGTTAAATTAAATTTATGATGTGATTAGAAATCAATCGATTGATGTTTGGTATGTTTAAATTGTCGTTCTAGTTAAATTTGACTTCTATTGCATTTAATCATCGTTTAATAATTTAATTGTCAATTTAATACCTGTTAATGATAATCAGTCATCTATTGATGTTTATTGGTTGATTTGGATGATGATTGTGATGGATGTTCGATTGTTGATATTAAATGACTGGATGTTATATTTTATATTGTTATAGCACTTCAAGTTCCCTATGGGTTGAAATGATACATACCCGAACGATCATATAGAATAAGGGAAAATCGTTATGGGTTGAAATGATAAACCCAAGCGATTTTCATTGAATTGAAATTTTGGGATTGCAGGTTGAAATGATATATATCCATAAATTTAAAATATTTGTGAATTGAAATGATAAATATCTATATCACTTGACCATCAGGTAAAAAATTATATACGGACACCGGATTGGTTAAATTTAATGATTTTAAATCTTTAAACTTTGAATCTGGTTAAGCGATATTTGAAATAGAATTTGACTAATATAAATTGAATTGTTTTAAGTAATTATTTAAAGGATTTAAATTGAAATTTTAAAGTTGAATTTGAAGTATAAATGACATGCATCGAAAGTGAGTTATTGAAATGTTGGAAACTATAACTTTGAAAACTATTAAAATTGGAATAGTTAAATTTGATATTTCAAGATTTGAAATTGGGTTTTGATTTGAAATCTGGATGGTCCAGATTTGTTGAAATGAAAGAAATAGTTAAATTTGATGTTAATTTCAAATTTATTATTTTAATATAAATTATTAAAAATGTTATTTTAAATTCTAATTAGTAAGATTTTAAAACTATTAAACTTATGTAATCTATTTTAAATCTATTAAATTTATTAAATCTATTTTGAATCTAATTAATCTATTTTAAATCTATTTAATCTATTTTAATTCGACTAAAACTATTTTAAATCTATTTAAACTATTTTAATCCACTTTTTAAATTAGTTTAAAATATTTAAAACCATTTAAATTATATTTTCAAACTATACTAAACTATTTATAACTATCTATACTATTTTCTAAATTCTAAATTGTAAAGTGGAAGTGGCTATATTTAAATCGTTGACTTAAAAGCAAATATGATTAAATGATGTAATAACCTAAGTTGGGATTTAAATAACATATTTTGAGTAAACATGATGATTTTGAAATGAGGGTTTAACCTATTTTGAAAATATGATTTCAAAAGTGAATATGATTCTGGAAGTGATATGGTTTGAATTGAATATGATATTTTGATATCAATATGAAATGGTTTTGGAAATGTAAAAGAACCATTCGATGTGTAATAAGCGTTTGATTGTTAAAGAGATTGGGATCAGATATTGTCATACTCTCTGCCAATATTGAAAACCACTTAACAACTGTGCATGTGGTGGAGATTCCAGAAATGAAGTAGGATGGTTTGGCGAACGATTCTGTATGAGGTATTCACATGACCCTGACTCCCATGAGTCAGCTTAGATGTGACTAAAACAGGAGCTATACCTGGGCCAAGTGAGGTCATTCCTCCTATCGGACATGCTTCTTTGATACCATATTATGACTTTGTGATTGATTTGGTGGCCACCCCTCGATTTTGATTATGGGAGTGTGTTCCGAGGTGGGCGGTAGTAGTTGCTATGCGTTACCACCAGCCCGGTTCTGCAAATGGTAGAGTCCTACCTTGGCACTGCCTCAAGTGTTGTGTTCACATGCCCTATCGCGCCTTCTACTTGTTTGGTTTGTACCATACCTATGGAGTGCCCTTTGATATCCCTCCAGTTTACGGAGGAATTACGGTACTGTATAGACTATGAGAATATATAAAAAATGTGTTAAGGGGGATAAGGGTAACGCCTTAACGCTATTTTGATACTTTACTTTATTGTAGAAACTATTATAATATCGTATTGTACTATGTATGTAGATAGTTTAACGGATCCTTAAGAGATGGAAATCTCGAACATTCTCTTAAGTTATTGCACTCACGTGACACTGGATAGGAGATGTCAAAACCCGTAAACATCTCTGATGCCGTTACACTCATATTTATTTACAGTTGATTTAACTTACATAAGATCTTTTAATTCTGACTCGAGTGTTTTATCATTTCAATTCGCTCGGTCAGTCTGAGCTTTTCAGTGTATCGAAGATTGCTTTTGGAGTAAGAAGACGAATATTTAGTACTATTATTATTTATTTCATTTATTCCGCTGCATCATACTATTCCGCTGCATGATTTAATCATTACTGTTTTATGTAACTCTGATTCTGTATTGTAAAAGTATAATCAAATGTTATTTGTAAAACAGCTTCATGAACTGTTTATTTGATTATTATATTTTATCATTCCGCTGTGTGATTCTATGTTTGTTTTATTTCTTTCTCTATTTTTCTGACGTGTGTGGTTTATCATCGATTTAAATCGTCCAAAAAGGCGGGTTGTTAAAGTCTACAAGAAGCATTAACCAAGCTCAACATGAGTACCGCTTACCATCCATAGACTGATGGGCAAACAAAAAAAGTTAACAAAGTCTTGGAGGATTTGTTAGGAACTTGTGTATTGGATTTCGGGGGATCATGGGAAGACCATCTCCATTTAGTCGAGTTCTCGTATAACAATATATCAGACTAGTATTGGTATGGCACCGTTTGAAGTGTTGTATAGGAAACCATGAAAATCTCCCGTATGTTGGCTAGAGATCGGGGATAGGTTGGTTCTTGGTCCGAATTTGGTGAAAGAAGCTGTAGAGAAGATTGAGTTGATCCGAGCTAGGATGAAGGAAGCTCAGCCTAGACATAAAAGTTATGCTGATAGAAGAAGGAAGGACTTGGAATTCTCTGTCGGAGACTATGTGTTTTTTAAGGTTTCACCGATGAAGGGTGAGATTAGATTTGGAAAGTCAGGAAAATTAGCACCTAGATTCGTAGGACCTTTCATATTGTTGAGAGGATCGGAAAACTCGCTTATAGAGTAGAGTTACCGAATAGTTTGGCGGGAGTCCATGATGTTTTCCATATTTCTCATCTTATAAAGTTCGTTAGAGACCCGGAGACTACCATAACACCTACTGTGTTAGAAGATTTAGTAGTAGGGCCGAATTTGACTGTAGTTAGGAAGCCGATTCAGATTGTGGCTAGAGATGAGAAGATGTTGAGATGCAAGACAGTCAAATTAGTAAAGGTCTAATGGAGTGACGATGCTAGAGACTGTACTTGGGAGACTGAGAGTAGAGTTAGAGATGCTTATCCTAATTTGTTTGATGGTATGTTTTATCCTTGATTGTTTTGATTATGTACCTTATCGTAGTTTCGAGGAGGAAATTCTTTAAGGTGGGGAGTTTGTAACACCACATATTTTTATAACATTATTTAGAATATTTAATTAACAAAATTAAATAAAATAGTGTGGAGATTAATAAGTGAGAATTGATTAGCTAAGGGTATCTGTGCCATGTTAATGAACAAATTAAAATGAAATAACATAAGATAATGTATTAGGAAATGAGTAAGGGCAATATGGGAAATAGGAAGGGCTTATACCCTAAACCCTTAGGAAATTGAACTCACGTTCATTTCATTTTCACTCAAACAAAAATTATACTAAGACCGGCCACCATTATTATTCTCAAGAGAAGATAAGCTAGGATTCAAGAGAAGGAAGATAATCAACTAAATCAACATCAAATCTCACATCATTTAATCTCAAATCTAAGGTGAATAATTACCACACCTCATTTTCTTATGATTTTCGGTTTAAGATTAGATCTGAAATGTTTTTGCAAGTATATGCCATGTTTTGATGATTAAAGTTATATATATGCTTGTTGATGAATTATATATGTTCATGTTAGTTTTTTTGATATGTTTGACATGAAAACCCTATTAAATGACATCCAAATTCCTTGAAAATTAAAATATAGGTCAGAAATGATATTCTAGAGATGGGTTTCAATTGTCATTTTTTTTGAAATTATGTGAATTTTATATTAATTTTCTAGTGAAGAAAATGATTTATTGGGTTATTTTAGAGATAGTTCATTGTTACCTGATATTTATGTATGTTTACATAATGATTACTTTACAGTATTTAATCAGTTTTGATTGCAAGAAAAGGTTTTGCAAAGATATATTTTAAAAGGATGTTAGTGAGGGGAAACCCGTTCTGCTAAGCGGCGTGGTCTTGCTTAACATATTAAGCCATAATGTATAGTAAAATCATACAAGGATTTATGGTTCATTCAAAGTTTATATTTTCCCCTTAAACTCTCGGGTGCTGAAAAAATTAATTTGAGTAGGCTAAAGGATTAAGGTCTTTTTCAGGTTTTAGTACGTTGACGAATAAGCTACTAGAGGCTTGCAAGAGGCAAACAGATAGCTATTTAGGAGTTTCAATTCTTGTTTTATGTTTTATTGAACTTCCGCTATGTTTGTATTAGTTCTATTATGACCATATGACTCTGATCATCCAAGGGGGTATCTTCATATACCGCTCTTGGTGTAATTTGTAATAACTATATTTTATTTTTGCCTAGGAATGATTTGGGATTATGTGTTGAGAATGCGAAACAATTGGTATTGAAATGTAATGAAGTAAAAGTTGTTTTTGAAATCTGTGTTTTGTTTCACATTCAAGTGCTTCTGATATTGTAGATACTATTAACATAGCCGTATTTAGTCGCTGGAAGCTAATACTATAGATGACTGCAGCATCTGTAGCACTTAGTTTTGAGACTCTAGATAGGGGATGTTCACTACAACAAAAATACCCTTTTACAACGGGCAATACCCGTTGTAATAGAGGTTTCACAACGGGCCAACACCAGTCTTATTAGGCGCTATTGTAATAGATTCAAAAGATTTTACAACAGTCCGAAACCGTTGTAAAAACCCATTGCAATAGTGTCTTTTACAACTGTTTTTGCCAGTTGCAATAGGGTCTTTTACAACTGTTTTTGCCCGTTGTCAAAAAAATTCAAATGAGAAAAAATATATAAATACTACTACATTTCACACATAAATTTAAAATTAATTTGCTATTAAAACCAAAATATTGTAGCAATAACAAACATATTTGATGCAGCCCAGGAAGAAGAAGTCATAGGTCGTGTACGACCTAACATGTTGGTAAGTTGGGTACGACCTAAGGAGGAGGCTAATGAACTAGGTTCTGGTAAAGAGTCACTAAAAGTTGAAGTTCTAGGTCGTATGCGACCTACCAGTTCCAAAGATCACATGTTACGACCTAACAGACTAGGAGGAAATGAGCTACGACTTAAGGGGAGTGCTGAGCTACGACCTAAGGGAGGTGCTGGGCCACGACCTAAAGCTACAGGAACAACAAATGATAAGTCGATGACGAGATACGACTTAGTTAAGTCGTCAAACCGACCTAACGAGTCACCCAGAGGAAAGGCAAAACAAATTGGTGAAGTATTAGGTCGTGAACGACCTAACGAGTCAGGAGTTAGGTCACAAGGCTTAGGTCGTGAAGTTTCTGATGCCGCTTTTGTTTTAGATCGCAAAGCTCTGGATACCGTTGAATCTTCTGACGAGTTAATCTCTGCCATTGATCTTCTTAAGTCGCGTAAAGATGCTATGGTCTTAGGTCGCGAAGTTATGATCCTTAAGTCGCAAGGTCTTATCTTTAAGTCGCTACAGCTGGATGCCGTTGAATCTTCCGCGAGTTAATCTCTACCGTTGAGTTCTTTAGGTCGCTGATCTGGGATGCGCATGTTTAAGTCGCGGAAGCCTGTTGCCGTTGTTTTTCTCTGCCGAGTTAAGCTGGACCGTTGATTCCTTAAGTCGCTACTAAGTTGAGTTGCGTAGCATTGTTAAGTCGGCAACGACTTAAGTGGTCTGTTTGTATTTTCTGTTTTTAAGTCGTTCTGTTTGTTAAGTCGCTGAAGGCAAATGTTGTAACTATGGTCTTAAGTCGCCACCGAGTCATGATAGGTCGTAGGTCGGAAGCTATAACTCGGAACCGACTTAGGAGATGTAAATTTTTGTTGTAATTTTGTGAAAGTTGTAATGTGCCTATAAATAGGCCCTGAGTCTCATTTGTAATGGTTGTTGAATATTGAATAAAATTCTCTCTTGATTGCTTTGTGCTTTCATTCAAATTGGTAGTTGAGTGTAATCTCCTATCTCCTCTTTCGAATAATCGAGTGCGCTCGATTCAACGATTGTAGAAGCCGATTCGCGGAATCAAGTGCGCTTGATCAACGCTTGAAGAATTGAAGATCTTTGAACCCGGTATCGTGCGCGATCAACGAGTTCGAGATAGCTAGAGTTCGGTATCTTTGGATCAACGAATTCGGGCATTCCAATATTCTTCCAATCCACCGACTACTACATTCACCGTTTTACATCGTTTTGTAATATCCGCTGCGTCAGTTTTGGTATCAGAGCTTGTTCTAGCCAATCATAGCTAGATCGAGACTTGGAGCCTATTCATTTTGAAGTTGAAGAGATTTGCCGAGATTTAAGGTTGCTTATCACGGCCGAGAGTAAGAGGATTTTGTTCGAAGATTGTTTGATCGAATTTGAATTGGAGACCGAAGCTTTGTCCATCGTGTTCATCGCGATTTGCTACAAAGTGGAAGTTTTCGATCCGTTTCATTTTGAATCAAAGTTCGAATTGTGTTTGAATTTGAAGAGTTTGTAAAGTTTTCAAGTATGCCGCCAAGGAGAGCTAATCGCCACCAAAACATAGAAGCTTTGTATCGAAGAGAAGAAGCTGATGAGATGGAGCAAAGAATCAATGAGAATTTTAGTGAAAAGCTTAACGAAGGAATTGGCCGGTTAGAGAAGCTTATGACGGAAATGAATCAAAATCGGAGAAGGGTTTCACCAGAATCTAACCATGGGGGAAGTAGAGTCTCACCACATTCAAATCGAGACAGAAGTGTTGAAAATGATCAAGGGCGTGGGAGGAACGTGAATGATCGTGAACGGAGGAATGCAGATAGAAGGGATGGTGGTAGGCGTGAAGGTAGTAGAGATGTTGGTGGTCAGAATCGACATCGTTATGCATCTGATTTTGAAGAGGAGTATGATGGTGGTAGTATTCAAGGAAGAGGTCAAGGAAGAAACTATTCTGAGTATGATCACAAGTGGGAATCGGGGATGAAGACAGAAATTCCTGAATTCAAAAGTGGTATGCAAGCGGAGGAGTTTCTAGATTGGGTAGCTAATGTTAAAGAGATTTTTGATTTCAAAGAAGTTCCAGAACAACGTAGAGTGAAGTTGGTTGCTACGAGGCTGAGGGGAAGAGCTTTGGCGTGGTGGCAGCAGACCAAACTTACACGTGATCGGATGGGAAAGTCAAAAGTTGAATCTTGGGAGAAGATGAAGAAATTGATGAAAGCAACGTTCTTACCTTACAATTATCAATCTTTGATGTATCAACGTTTGCAAAACTTGAGGCAGGGCACAAAGACAGTTAATGACTATGCTGATGAATTCTATCAACTTATTGCAAGGAATGATATTATGGAAACAGAAGAGCAGCTGACATCTAGATTCATTGGGGGATTGAGAATGCAGATTCAGGATATGGTTAATATGTTCGATCCAAGATCTGTAGCAGAGGCACATCATAAAGCGTTGGCTTGGGAGAAACAGGGACGAGGAGGAGGTGGTGTGTTTACTAATTCTAACAATCAAGCGAAGGGTGTTGGAGGAAGTTCTAATGTTTCTAAACCTATCAGTAGACCAGTGGTGAAGGAGGTTGAGAAGACAAGGGTTAACAATGGTTTCAAATGTTACAATTGTCAGGAATTGGGTCATAAAAGCAGTGAGTGTCCAAAGCCAAAGAAGAGAACCATGATTGCAGAAGTTGAGGATGAGGATGAAGAAGTTGAATGCTCTAATTCTTTACCAGTTGAGGAGGAAGACTTACTGTCAGGAGATGATGGGTACGCATTGATGATGAGGAGAAGTTGTTTAACACCGAAGCAAGAGGAGGAAAGTAGTTGGTTGAGGAACAATATTTTTCAATCTACATGCACTATTCTGGGAAGAGTTTGTAAATTTGTTATTGATGCTGGGAGTTGTGATAATATTATCTCTACAGAAGCGGTGAAGAAGTTGGAATTGAAAACCGAGAAACATCCTAAACCGTACAAGTTAGCTTGGTTGAGGAAAGGCGGGGAAGTGAAGGTTGGACGAAGGACTCGTGTGAAGTTTTCCATTGGGAAAAAATATAAAGACGAAATCTGGTGCGATGTTATGGATATGGATGTTTGTCATTTGTTGCTGGGGAGACCGTGGCAGTATGATCGAGCTGTGCAGCATGACGGACGGACCAATAGTTACAGTTCATGTTTGAAGGCACAAAGATTACTCTAGTTCCAAAGAAGCGACAACAGGAGGAAAACAAGTTGGAGGAGATTGAAGAGCTCAAAACTTTGTTATCGTTGAAGGAGTTTGTGAAGGAAGTAGAGGAGGAGCCTGAAGTGTTTTTATTGATTGGACGAGAGAGCAGTGAAGTGGTTGAAATCCCAGAAGAAGTAAAACCAGTACTGAAAGAATTTGACGATGTATTTCCAGAGGAGTTACCAACGGAGTTACCACCGTTGAGGGATATACAACATCAGATAGATCTTGTTCCAGGTGCTGTGTTGCCACACAGACCACATTATCGAATGAGTCCGAAGGAACATGAAGAGTTGCGGAGGCAAGTGGAAGAATTGCTTGAACAGAGGCGTGTACAGGAGAGTTTAAGTCCTTGTGCTGTACCAGCTTTATTGGTACCCAAAAAGGATGGAACGTGGAGGATGTGCACTGACAGTCGAGCATTGAATAAGATTACTGTGAGATATAGATTTCCAATGCCGAGGTTGGATGACTTGTTAGATCAAATAAGCGGAGCTACTATATTTTCGAAGATAGATTTGAAGAGCGGATATCATCAAATTCGTATCAGACCAGGAGATGAGTGGAAGACTGCTTTTAAAACCAGGGAGGGTCTATACGAATGGTTGGTCATGCCGTTTGGCTTATCAAATGCACCAAGTACTTTCATGAGGGTGATGAATCAGATTTTTAGACCGTTCATTGGGAAATTTGTGGTGGTGTATTTTGATGATATTCTGATTTACAGTAGGAGTCCAGAGGAACATTTGAATCATCTTAGAAAAGTGCTGATGGTATTACGACAAGAACAATTCTATGCTGCAACGAAGAAATGCGTGTTCATGACGCATAGTGTTTTATTTCTGGGGTACGTTGTTTCGAAGGAAGGAATACAGGTTGACCAAAGTAAAGTTGAAGCGATTAGAGATTGGCCACAGCCCAAGACGATAACGGAAGTTCGTAGTTTTCACGGGTTGGCTTCATTTTATCGAAGGTTTATTCCACACTTTAGTAGTGTGATGGCACCAGTTACAGATTGCATGAAAGGTAAACAGTTTGCATGGACATAGGAAGCAGGGAGTGCTTTTGGGAAGATCAAGGAATTGTTGACGTCTGCACCAATTCTAGTGCTACCTGATTTTCAGTTAGTTTTTGAACTACATACGGATGCATCCAAGGTTGGGATTGGAGGAGTGCTGAGTCAGAGGGGACGTCCAATTGCATATTTCAGTGAGAAGTTGTCAGGAGCAAAGATGCGATACAATACATATGATGTGGAGTTTTATGCTGTTGTGCAATCTATTAAACACTGGAGACACTATCTATTTCAGAAGGAGTTTGTTCTTTACACTGATCATGAAGCATTGAAGCATTTGCAAGGGCAAGACAAGATTTCAGCGAGACATGCATCGTGGATTGCATATCTGCAACAGTTTACTTTTGTTGTTAAACACAAGTCAGGGGTGACAAATCGTGTGGCTGATGCTTTGAGTAGGAGGAGTCATTTGTTGACTACACTAAAGGTTGAAGTGACGGGGTTTGAAATATTGCCAAAATTATTCACTGATGATCCTTACTTTGCAAAATTTGTTGATAAATTCAAGGAGGGAAAGACGGATGATTTCGTGATGGTAGATGGTTTTCTGTTCAAAGGAAATCGATTGTGCATACCAGAGGGTAGTCTGAGAATGAAGATTATCAAGGAGTTACACGACGAGGGATATGTTGGGAGAGACCGTACTTTACAATTGATTTCACAGTCCTACTTTTGGCCATCAATGAGGAAAGAGGTGGAAAGGTTTGTGGAGCGTTGTCATATTTGTCAGGTTTCGAAGGGAACTGCGACTAATGCAGGTTTATATATGCCATTACCTGTACCAATTAAACCATGGGTTGATGTGAGTATGGACTTCGTGTTGGGATTACCGAGGACACAGCGTGGTAACGATTCCATATATGTGGTGGTGGACAGATTTTCGAAGATGGCACATTTTATTGCTTGTAAGAAGACGGCAGACGCTGTTTATGTTACTCAGCTATTTTTCAAGGAGATCTATCGACTTCATGGATTGCCAGAATCTATTGTGTCGGATAGAGATACTCGATTTTTGAGTCACTTTTGGTTAAGCTTGTGGAAGATGGTGGGAACGAAGCTGAAATTTAGTAGTGCTTATCACCCGTAAACGGATGGACAGACCGAGGTTGTAAACAGATCATTGGGGAACTTGTTGAGGTGTCTTGTTCAAGATAATCTGAAGAGTTGGGATGTGAAGTTATGCCAGGCAGAATTTGCTCATAATCATGCTATGAATCGAAGTACTGGGTTCAGTCCATTTCAGATAGTATATTCAAGTCTACTGAAGGGACCGTTGGATTTGACGGTAGTGCCACAATCAAAGAAGACAGTTAAGAAAGCTGCTGATTTTGTTGAAGGATTGGCGGAATGTCATCAAATCGTTCAGGAACGATTGGAGAAAGCAAATGAGAAATATAAACGATCTGCAGATTTGAAACGAAGGAGTGTTGAATTTCATGAAGGTGATTTGGTTTATGCAGTGTTAACAAAAGATCGTTTTCCGGTAGGCGCTTACAGTAAATTGAAAGCACGGAAAATTGGTCCGGTGGAAGTTGTGAAGCGAATTAATGAAAATGCTTACAAATTGAAACTACCAGATGATGTGTATACGTCCGACGTGTTCAATGTCAAACATCTCGTACCGTATCACGGGGATGAATTTGTTATGGAGGAAGAGAGTACAAATTCGAGGTCGAATTTTTCTCAACCTGGGGAGGATGATGCAGCCCAGGAAGAAGAAGTCATAGGTCGTGTACGACCTAACATGTTGGTAAGTTGGGTACGACCTAAGGAGGAGGCTAATGAACTAGGTTCTGGTAAAGAGTCACTAAAAGTTGAAGTTCTAGGTCGTATGCGACCTACCAGTTCCAAAGATCACATGTTACGACCTAACATACTAGGAGGAAATGAGCTACGACTTAAGGGGAGTGCTGAGCTACGACCTAAGGGAGGTGCTGGGCCACGACCTAAAGCTACAGGAACAACAAATGATAAGTCGATGACGAGATACGACTTAGTTAAGTCGTCAAACCGACCTAACGAGTCACCCAGAGGAAAGGCAAAACAAATTGGTGAAGTATTAGGTCGTGAACGACCTAACGAGTCAGGAGTTAGGTCGCAAGGCTTAGGTCGTGAAGTTTCTGATGCCGCTTTTGTTTTAGATCGCAAAGCTCTGGATACCGTTGAATCTTCTGACGAGTTAATCTCTGCCATTGATCTTCTTAAGTCGCGTAAAGATGCTATGGTCTTAGGTCGCGAAGTTATGATCCTTAAGTCGCAAGGTCTTATCTTTAAGTCGCTACAGCTGGATGCCGTTGAATCTTCCGCGAGTTAATCTCTACCGTTGAGTTCTTTAGGTCGCTGATCTGGGATGTGCATGTTTAAGTCGCGGAAGCCTGTTGCCGTTGTTTTTCTCTGCCGAGTTAAGCTGGACCGTTGATTCCTTAAGTCGCTACTAAGTTGAGTTGCGTAGCATTGTTAAGTCGGCAACGACTTAAGTGGTCTGTTTGTATTTTCTGTTTTTAAGTCGTTCTGTTTGTTAAGTCGCTGAAGGCAAATGTTGTAACTATGGTCTTAAGTCGCCACCGAGTCATGATAGGTCGTAGGTCGGAAGCTATAACTCGGAACCGACTTAGGAGATGTAAATTTTTGTTGTAATTTTGTGAAAGTTGTAATGTGCCTATAAATAGGCCCTGAGTCTCATTTGTAATGGTTGTTGAATATTGAATAAAATTCTCTCTTGATTGCTTTGTGCTTTCATTCAAATTGGTAGTTGAGTGTAATCTCCTATCTCCTCTTTCGGATAATCGAGTGCGCTCGATTCAACGATTGTAGAAGCCGATTCGCGGAATCAAGTGCGCTTGATCAACGCTTGAAGAATTGAAGATCTTTGAACCCGGTATCGTGCGCGATCAACGAGTTCGAGATAGCTAGAGTTCGGTATCTTCGGATCAACGAATTCGGGCATTCCAGTATTCTTCCAATACACCGACTACTACATTCACCGTTTTACATCGTTTTGTAATATCCGCTGTGTCAATATTCAACTCTGCATCCATTGAATACATCTCCATAGGCACCCACCAATATCAAACTACAACCATAATTCATTCATCATCTTGATTTAAGCTTCAGGTTATAGTATCACCATACAATCTAGGAGCAGTAAGCAATTGACTTTCAATCTTGAATTGCACAGCAATTTTCACATTCAACATACTTCATGTAGCAACTCCAATCATAGACTCATCAAGCGCAGAAACACTTCAACATACCGAAGTTGTTATGTTGCAAAACGACAATATGAGCATTCTCGAGCGAGCAAAGGAATTCATACAAATTGCAAACTACAAGCTTCATCTCCAATGCACAAGTATCACAAACAAACAAGACTCTCTCTTCGTTTTGGCAATCCAAACCCAACTATTTGTCTCTCAAAAGAGAGTTTAATGTGCTCTGTTTTATCTCTTTTTTAAACAGAGTTTAATGTATTCTATTTCACCAACTACAGTTTCAAAATTTGAGCAGGTGAACATAAAGATCTGAATTAATTTTCCTTAAGTTAATCAAAGATAGCATGATATATTTATAATTTCAAAAACCATAGCTATGAAATAGCTTTGGATATTAATAGTAGATAAAAAAGTCAAATTTAAAATTTAAACAGAAGAATTAAAATTTAAACAAAAAACTTCCAACTAGCCATGAAAACATTTGAATTGCTAGTTATTAATGGACTTAATTCATATTCATAGGTAATCCCTATCCTAAGCTCTAAGCTTATTAACTAAGCAATATTTGCCAAGTGGATTTGTAATTAACTCTTTATTTTATTCTTTTAGATCTAATGCGCATAGGATTATTACTGCCAAAGTGTATACGAAAAAACCGAAACACGCTTAAAAAGTGAAAGATGCAAATGCACATAGGACACATATTTTTTAATAAAATACTATATTTGAAATAAAGTATACAAGAAAATATTATGAAAAGGCCACAACCTTTGTATACTTGGAGACCAGAGGCTGAAAAATGAAGATCCACTTTGCACATCTTTCAGTAGCATTTCCATTGATGGCACTATCTAATGCATACATGAAGAGCAATATTTGAAGATAAATTATGTATACCAGGTAATCAATACCTGATGCGTACATGAGCAATAGCTATGCTAGTAACCAGTCCTAGTAGTGTACGTACACTGGGCCATCATTTTGTACAGGAGAGCTATTTGAAATTCATAGACATAATGCACATCTAATACAATTCGAGGCAAAATAAAAAAGGATCATACCTGGACAAAGCTCCTATCTTTTGCACCTGAGACAAGAGCTTCTTCGGAGATAATGTCGAATCTGTTTGAATCAATTTTTTAAGACAGGTATCATAGGTAAGATCCATAACTAGGTACAAGTAAATAAAACCTATATTGACATTATGATTTTAACATAAACAAAATTTGCGGTCTGAAATTTAAATGTTCTATTCTAGTAGCATTTCCCTTTTATCTTTTTATTCAATACTGCTATTTTGTGTTTTTGATGGTAACTAAAGATTTGAAGTTGGTTTATTTAAGACACTCAGAGTAAACACTATGAGTAGCCGTGACAAGTTTTTATACCACGAAATCCATAATGCTATTGGCCTGTTATTGGCATATCAAAACCCATAACATTTCAACAAAATGTTATTGGCATAGTGCTAAATGCTGACCTATCAAATTTATATAATAGTGATTTAAAAATTTACAAAGACAAAGTTTTTAAGGTTATTTGCATAAATTCGTAATACAAACATGTCCTAGTATAATTAACGTTTTATAACCAGTATTTTGAATATTCTAAGATTTGTATAATTAAATAGATTTCTGATTAGGGATGTATTTGTTTGTTTTAGGAAGATAAAATTCACAATATCCAATATTATTTTCCAACTCCATCAAGAACAGAAAAGATTCACAAACCCTATAAACTGTCAATATATATTTTAGTGTATATGTTATGTGATTTGAATCATTACAATGAGAATTAGTATAGCAAAAATACCTATCCGGTAACAGTATAAAGTCTATTATACCATCCATTTACAGCCATTCCAGTAACTGAATATAAATGCTTGTGATTTTCACCTGGATTTTGCAATTTATATTCAACATAATACAGCCCTGCCAGATAAATACAATGTTAGAGTTTGTTTTTCTACAATTTATTACTGTATTCACAATTTTTACCAAACCCATGTTTTTGGTACGTCTTTATTAGTTCTAGCACTATTATTTTCTTATTCGTGATATTTTCTTTAGAAAATATAAGGGTTGGAGCTTTTCTTACCATTTGAAGCCTTGCAATTAGTGAGTTTAGCTTCTGTCACGAAGAAGAATTTCGACCCTCGAAAATCGACATCAATACGTCCACTGTATTACATGCTGAACAATCGAATGCCGGAAATACCAAATCGTTAGGGAAAGAAGAAAGAGGTAGAAGAAGAAAATAGAAATAACAACATAGAATCTTACAATCGCAACGAAACAATATATAATAGATAACGATAGATCTTTATACAAAAGAACTATAACTGTTATTTATACATTACATAATCAGAGTACAACACAATTAGTAGCACAATACCAGACAGTTATAATAACTTGTCCTCACAAAATCTGAATATACAGCATACCATACACAGCGGAATATAAATCAGATACGTGATATACGTCTTCGTCACCCAGCCCATCTCCTGAGCTCCACAACATCCTATTATGTATCTATAATACTCGGTCCGACCCGAGCATTATAATAAAATAACACTCGAGTGAGTCTAGAAAACCAGCGTGAGAAAACACACTCAATTGAATTATTAAAGTTTGCAAAATCCTTTGAAAATCAAAGGTATCTCGTAAGACCACGCCATAAATAAACACGACGGGTTTTTACCTTACGATAACCAAAACATTTCATATCAATATTCCTCTGATATTATAATAGTGTCTAAGTACAAATACTTATTCAAATAGCTTAAATGCTTGCATCTCACGTTCCAGCATAGTTGGGCATAATCAAAACCGCACGACGCTTATTGGAGAATGGATTCCAACTGAATTACTAGGCACTGGGGTACCACCTATCACGGTACCTGCCTAGAAACACCGTACCGAGGACCACTATGGGGTCCCCTGCAACACAAGACCGGACTACCCCTTAAAATGAATAGCCCAAATAATATTACCCCGTGGTTGGGATCAGCAACCGCACCACACAACCGAATAAAAAAAAGGGACTCTAGATAGGGGTAACCTTACCCAACTTGGGTGCGACCCACTTAGCCTTGCTGCATCTCCCCTGATTTTCAATCATTCCCGGTTGATGAGGCTCGAGGCTAAGCGTTACCTTTTTAGAAATTATTCACTTAGAATGCGCATTGTCCTCCAATGACAATGTACTGATAGCATTCATCCATACAAGTCTGTTCCCAATTCGAACGGAACCGAAGGCACTACTCCTACTACATCCATTTTGGAATTATCCTCAGGATTAGTAGCGATTAGCCCTTGCACTTCACTGCTCCATTTTCGACTCCAAGCTCTTGTCTTCATTCCGAAAACGTACTTATTGGATCGAAGTGGTTTTCGGATCACAAATCCGATCCAGGTCTCCTCGAAACAACATTCGCCATTTCCCGGTAAACTCAACCCCGGTTCTTTATGAAATAAACAAACGAAAATAAGATCGGACATCACCTCCTAACTGTTAGTGGATGGATTTCCTTATCAACGTCCTATAAGAACGAAACGAGTTTATACGTATAGTATAGCACCTCGAACGGTAATTGTACCATATAATTTCCGTACCTCTTCTAGATATTTCCAAAGTTATATTTGGGTCCAGATTTGATAGTCGGTTATTTAACTATCAAATAAACAATCAATTCAACCAAACACTTCATTTTCCACTGAAAACTCCAAATCTCTATTTAATTTAATTTTAATAAATTAAATCTCTTTATCCAAAATATAGACTTATCTTATTGAGTTAAGTAAATTCACCAAAGCTATATTTTTTTCAAAGATATTTGGAAAACCCTAAAAATAATTTTGGAAAGTACCACTATGGTATCAAACTATAGATCATAGCTCAATGGTTACATCTCTATCCCAGAGAAATTCAAGACTTAGCTGCACTCACTACCTCTGATTACTCCACGTGAGTATACCAATACTCTCCGAAATCTCTATTTAATAATTTCAAAATAATATTTATGAGATTTCTATAATAATTCTCTAAATAAAACTTTAGACAAAAGCTACCTTTTTAAAAGATATTATATAAATTATAAATATTTAATAATTATTCTTTAAAAATAAAAATGTTGATTAAACCTTTAATAATAATTAGCTACTATAACTAACTTAATTAATATTTACTTTAACAATTTTTAAAACAACTAAATAATACATTTTTCTAAAACATCCTTTTAAACGCTTTTACATTTTCTAATTAATACTTTAAAAGTGATCTTTCTTAAAAAAAATATACTTAACTTTTCGGAAAATAAATATCCAATCCAAAAATAGCCAGTCCAATTAATTCATAAATCTCTCCCGATTCATTTCCAGCTAAATTTACGTTCAAATTCCGTAAATTTCCTCTTCACTTTTCTAAAAATAAACTACCATTTATTTTTAAAACGATTTACCCATCCCCATATAAATTCCCATCGTGAATTTATAATTCCAAATTATCCAATGATAAACACTTCACTTCATTTATAAACCCAGTTTATAAATCCCATAGTCTCATTTTCCTTTTATAACTGTTTCAAATATACTTAATTCGAGTTTAAATCGATTTTCTGAGTTAAATTTCACATTAAAATTTATTGCTTCGTCAACCCAAACTTATTCCAAAATGCACTAATTCCAGACTCACTTCCTTTTTATGATTTAAAATCTTATTTAAATCTGGAACACTAATTCGTATTTTATTTTTTAATTCCCCTTTTATTTTTCCCAAATTATTTAAATTTCAAATTTAAAAATACATTCTTTTATATTAAAACAATATTGCTTAAGTTCTTTATTTAAAAAAAACCTTTTTATTCACATTTTTCCAAAAATCTCTATTTTTCCATATTCCGAAATTTATTAAATAGGATTTTAAAATCAACTATTTATTTTTCCCAAATTCATTCTTTTAATTGATTCAACTTCACTATAAATATTTTACTTTAAAAATTTCCTTTTATTTTCCTTTAACAATTCAATGTTCATATTTATGGTATCTTAAAATGCCAAAAATATATCCAGCAATACCATAGCACCCAGTAAATTCAATTTTCTAATATGATCTATCACAAATTACTCAAATAAATCATATAAATGAATATTAAAACAATTTCAACATTTTTGAGGAATCTAGTTGGATCCCTCCAACCTGTTGTAGGATCTAGATTAACCCTAGAGGGGGGGGGGGGTGAATAGGGTTATCGCAAATTTTCTCAAATTAAACGCGGAAGTAAACAGCAGATAAATAAATATGCAGTAAAGTAAATCACACACAGAATTTACCCAGCTTCGGCAACCCCTGCCTACTGCTGCATTCCCAGATTTCTATTAGAGTTAAACAGTATCCCGCTTACAAACACTCTGACAGACTCGCAGACACTCGCTCCCGCTCACAAACACTCCTACAGACTCGCACACCCTGCTCCGCCTATAGAGTTTCGTTTACTCGCAAACTCTGCTCCCGCCTATAGAGCTTTGCAAACTCGCAGCCTCCCTGCTCACTGAACTAACCCTAACTAGACAATCTGACAACACCTAAACCCTAGGTGGTGATTGACTCTAACTGGACTTTGAAAATATAAACTGAAAAACAAGACACAGTTTAAACCCTAGGGCAAAATTTAAATCGACAATTTAAAACGATTTTGCCCTCAATAAATTTGGCCCAAAACAAAGTAATTAAAACCTGGCCCGAAAGTGAATTAAAACTAAATTAAAAAACTAGACCTAAACTAAATTAACTAAACCCCTTTGATTAATTAGGCCGGTCCATTTTATTCTCAAGCCCGTTCCTTTATATTCTCTGAACATAGAAAAATGGCGGCGACGATTCTCTTCGTTTTCTCGATCAGATTAGGGCTTGATGTTTGCTTATCGTCTGATGCTTTGTCGAGCTCGATTGCCTTGAGATAATTTCGTTCTCTTCTTCTCTTTCTCCTTGGGACTTTCGAGATTTAGGGCTTCGCCTCGTTCGTTCAGTTCACTGGAAAGATATGGGCTTTGACATTGTCGATCTTTGTAGTGATTGTGGCTTCAGCGTCGCTGTTGCTTATTTGCTTGTGATCTCGACTGTTTGGTTCGGTATGTATTTCTCTGTTGTTTCCTCGATTTGAACTTGAATACTATTGCTTTGTTGTCGGTGATGATTGGGTTTTCTCTGATTTTTCACCACACCTTGTCAATGATGATTTTGGTCCTTTATATAGACGTCTGATCTGATATATCATGATTCCCACGTTGTTGAAACTTTCCTTTAATACGTTGTGATATTTTGGGAAATTCCTTCATAAGCACGGTTTTGATTTTGGTCGTTCGATTTTGTTTGATGGTTACGGCATAGACTTTCCTTCTTTAAACTTTGACTATTTCAAAGAATAATAGATACGCAATTGATTTTTATTTTTTTTGTTTTACTGATTTTAAACATACGACTTCGCTGTGACTTCGATGATCTTCTCTGATCATCTTCACTACTGTATATATCCATACTGTTCTCTGACCATCTGACATTGGCTTCATTACCTTGTTGCTACTGCATGTAGTTTGACATTGTCATATCTCTGCACTAACCTTGCCATTGATGTTCTCTGGTCTGCATGATACACTGTCTGATACATATCATAGTTTCATTTGATCATGTATTTGTTGTTGCTCGATTTGATGGTTCCTGTTTTTCTGATTTGTTCATGTTTCATGACTTCGTTGCCACTGCATATACCCTGACTTTGATCTTTACTGTAGCTGCTTCATTGTATACTCCTCTGTTTGATAGCATGTCTGCTTGAGTCTTTTGTATAGTTGACATATGTGCACTGTGATGTGTATACTTGAGTAGTTGAACTTGTTTGTAGATGGTTGGTGCATTCACTATTTCACTATGAATCTGTTCCTCACTTCATTGTGATGTTTGGTCTTTGTAGTCTGGTTCACCCTTCACTTGAGCATTGCATTTATCAGTTCACTTGTGCATTCTTGAATTTGTTTTGTGATTGTTTGTTGTAGTTGCCTGTTCCATGATGTGGTCTGGCTCATTTTGAGATGTCTCCTTTGCTCCATGCATATGTGCTCTGAAGTTTGTTATGTTGCTACTGTCTGTACATGCTCCACTGTATCTTCATCTATATTGGTTTTGATACATTCAGAAGCAATGTTGCAGTTACACTTTGAATTTTGATCGAGTCAATTGGCACTTTGTGTTGAATCTGATATAGATTTGACCTTGTGCACTCGAGTTGGCGAGGCAGTGCACACGTGCATACGTGTGTACTGCAGCCACTCGTAATTCCCTGTCCCTGATATAAATACTGATATGCACAGATATTACATAATCAAAGATGATGACGTTAACCCATATATCTGAGACAGCTTTAAAAACAAATTTTATATTTTTGCAAATTAAATTCGTTTCTGTTCAGATTACTGCTGTAGATTGTCAATTATTCAGGTATACAGGAAACAAGACGGATACTGGAACTGGACAGTGCAAATGCAGACAACCAACTGAGTGTATGAGTGATGTAGTGAGGACTGTGACTGTAAAATCAAATTGTGATGTATACAGAAATTGTACAGTTATAGTGAGTCAGAATTTGTACCATTCAAAATTTGTAAAATTTGTAATAAAAGATTGTTTGAATAAAATTCTGTGTTGATAAAAAAAAACTGTATATGTATAATCTGTAAACACATCTAAAATACGATATATATAGTTTGTTATCATCAAACACTAAACACACATCAAACACCTGTTATTCCTGCATCCACAGATGTTAGCACAATATAAAAATACCAATCCCACTTCGAGGGGGATATCACGGTATATGGGGTCATCCGCTATTATGCGGGACGCATAGGGTCTCATCCGCTATATATATATGCGGCAATATCAATCACTCCAATATATATACTACTATATATTATATCACATCAACTGATAAAAATGTTGAATCATGAGTTTTGATTCATGATAAGGAGCATTAACAAAGACTATATGGTGATAGCAACAAAAAGAGTAATATATACATGGTATAAACTACAAAGAGAAGAGACTTCAAAACTAGTTTTCGTATGATTATTTATTATGTTTTTGACTCTTAGATATGTTTAGATACTGTTAAAATCATTCCTGAAGTAGTTACACCTGCACACAAAACATATTATTTTCGTTTATATATGCATTGAAATTCACTGTGCAAAATTGCACAGGTCAGTCGACTGATTACAGTCGACCAGTCGACTGACCTGGTGCAAAATGCACAGTGAATAGAGTATATATATATATATTTGAATTACAGTCAACTGAGCTTCTGAACTCAGTCGAATGACCGGCGTATAACGGCTATATTTTCTGAACGGATGCTTCCTCTCGCGAAGAGTTTCAATCCAATTCGAAGAGTAATGGCTGCATCTATTGATTGAATCTCTTAGAAAAAGGTTGTATCTCTCTATGCACTATATAAACACATCAAAATCATTTTCTAAACAACCGATTCTTGAATAATTTACTGATCTTACTTACTCTCTATATTCTCTGCATTCAAAAGCAATCAAACCATCTTCATTGCTTGAATCTTTGAATTCATATTCATATTCTTTTGATTCATAGCAATAATCTTCCTTTCATATCTTCACACACATTCATATACTTGAGGATTTATTTATAGGAAGGGTGTACACACATTGACATATCTGTGTTATCAAGAACACATTAGTCAGACAATTTTATATACTAGTAGAAGTCCTGTTCTGCTGCTCAGGCATTATAAAGTCCTCTTCGGCTGCTGAGGCGAAATATTGTTCCGCTGCTTAGGTCCCTGTTCGGCTGCTCAGGGGTTGTATAGACCTGTTCCTCCGGGTTAAGTGAGGGTTGTTGTTTTAGTGAAATTCCAGAAGGAGTTTGAGACTGGACGTAGGACGGAGCTCTGAACCAGTATAAAAATCTCTGGTGTTATTTTTATTATACTACTTTTATATTTCGCACTATTTACTATATAGCTATCATCACTATACTCTGTATTATCGTATATCCATATTACACGATCCACATTTTCGTTTATTTGGTATCAGAGAAAGGTTATCTCTTAACCGTAACACAGTTATTTGATATTTTAGTAATATGGAAAGTAACACCAACACAAGTTTTACTGAAGGTCAATCCACTGCACGACCACCACTATTCAATGGTTTAAACTATAACTATTGGGCTACTAGAATGAGAATCTATATGCAAGCTAATGGTTATGACACATGGAATATCACTCAAACTGAATATCACATACCAACTACTCAATTTTCAGAATGGTCTAACACACAAAAACTAGATGCTACTGCTAATGCAAAATCTATGAACATGCTATTTTGTGCTTTAGACAAAAATGAGTTTAATAGAGTTAGCATGTGTACTACTGCTCATGAAATATGGCGCACATTGAAAATTACTCATGAGGGTACTAAAAAAGTCAAACAAAGCAAGATCTCTATGCTTAATAATCAATTTTAGAATTTTAGAATGAAGCAAGATGAATCTATAAACGATATGTACTCTAGATTTCAAGATATATATCTTTCACTTTTGGCACTAGGAGAAAAATTTACTGATTTTGATATCGTCTCAAAAAGCCTAAATTCTCTAACGGATGAATGGGAACAAAAAGTCTTAGCAATTGAAGAAGCTAATGACATTTCAACCATCAAACCAGAAGAGTTGATAGCAAATCTAATGTCTTATGAAGTTAATCTACAGGCTAAACGAGTACATGCACAAGATAAAAAGACAATAGCTTTCAAGGTAGAAAAAGAAGAATCTGATTCATATGATGAAGATATGGCTCTTATCGCAAAGAATTTCAAAAAGTTCTTGAAGTTCAAAAAGAACAATAGGTTTGGACATAACAAAAACAGCACCAAACCATCAACTTCTACTATAGAATGCTATGGATGTCACAAGAAAGGTCACATGCAGAAAGGTTGTCTTGATCAAAAGAAAGACAAGTTCAAACACAAAAAGGAAAAATACAAAAAGAAGCAGGCATTTTAAGTAACATGAAATGATTCAAAATCCTCTTCCTCATCAGATAGCGACAGCGACAATGACAATGAACAAGCTAATGTTTATTTCATGGCTACTGATAATGAGGTAAATGATCTTACTTTTGATGACATGATTGAAATAAATTCTGAATTATTAGATACTTTGAAAAATCTCAAAAGAAAATATAAAGAAGCTCTCGAAAATCAAAATAGAGCAGAATTCGAAAGAGATATGCTTAAAGATGAGAAGAAAATATTGGAAGAAGAACTTGAGAAAATTCAAGATTCATTTTCTAATGTTAATTCTCAACTTACCTTATTGAGTCAAAAAATTGAGACTCAAAAAGAAAAGAATGATGCTCTAGTTTCTAAAAATCATGAGCTAAAATAAAAAATTAAAATGATCGAATTAGATAACATTGGTCTCAAAACTAAGTTAGACGATATAACTAGAAATGTGTCTAACTTTAATAAAGGCAGATAAAACTTATCTAAAATTATTGAAACTTCTCAGTCTGTCTCAAATAAGAAAGGACTAGGTTATACTAAGAAATCAGTAGCTCCACCAAAAATTAAGCGGAATAAGGGAAATATTTCTAAACCTAAGTCTACCATAGTTCAACCAAAAAGGGATCAAAACTCAAAAACCATAAAAATATGGGTTCCTAAAACAAACAATAGTTTGATTAGGAATAAATATATTGAGTCCTTTTTGAAAAATGTTCATAAAAATAAAAATTATTTATATAAAGGGAATACTGAACCCTCTTAGGTTTGGTTTCCAAAGACCTAACTCTTAGGATTCTATTAAAAAGTGGGTACCAATGTTATTCTTTTATTTTTTGCAGGTCCCACTTAAGAAAAGAGGAAAATGGATATGGTATTTTCTTTGCTCTTTTAATCAACCTTCTTTTCTATCAAGGCTTGTACTTAAATAGCCTTGTGTTATTTTGGTTTATGGAACTTTTTCCTATGATTCATTATGTAGCTACAACTTGGTTTGTTATGTTAGTTATGCTTATTCTATGCTTTACTGGTTATGTTTACTCCTTTTTGTCGATGACAAAGGGGGAAAAATGTCTACTAACAAGTTTTATGCAGATTACATTATCGCCACACATTCGGGGGAGAAATATATATAACTTTTGTTATATAATTTCTACTGTATACCAATTCGTCAGTTACAGGTTGTCATCAATCAAAAAGGGGGAGAATGTTGAATCATGAGTTTTGATTCATGACAAGGAGCATTAACAAAGACTATATGGCGATAGCAACAAAAAGAGAATAACATATACATGGTATAAACTACAAAGAGAAGAGACTTCAAAACTAGTTTTCGTATGATTATTTATTATGTTTTTGACTCTTAGATATGTTTAGATACTGTTAAAATCATTCCTCAAGTAGTTACACTTGCACACAAAACATATTATTTTCGTTTATATGTGCATTGAAATTCACTGTGCAAAATTGCACAGGTCAGTCGACTGATTACAGTCGACTGGCCTGGTGCAAAATGCACAGTGAACATAGAATATATATATATTTGAATTACAGTCAACTGAGCTTCTGAATTCAGTCGACTGACCGGCGTATAACGGCTATATTTTCTGAACGGATGCTTCCTCTCGCGAAGAGTTTCAATCCAATTCGAAGAGTAATGGCTGCATCTATTGATTGAATCTCTTAGCAATAGTTTGTATCTATCTATGCACTATATAAACACATCAAAATCATTTTCCAAACAATCGATTCTTGAATAATTTACTGATCTTACTTATTCTCTATATTCTCTGCATTCAAAAGCAATCAAACCATCTTCATTGCTTGAATCTTTGAATTCATATTCATATTCTTTTGATTCATAGCAATAATCTTCCTTTCATATCTTCACACACATTCATATACTTGAGGATTTGATTATAGGAAGGGTGTACACACACTGACATATCTGTGTTATCAAGAACACATTAGTCAGACAATTTTATATACTAGTAGAAGTCTTGTTCTGCTGCTCAGGCATTGTGAAGTCCTCTTTGGCTGCTGAGGCGAAATCCTGTTCCGCTACTCAGGTCCCTGTTCGGCTGCTCAGGGGTTGTATAGACCTGTTCCTCCGGGTTAAGTGAGGGTTGTTGTTTTAGTGAAATTCCAGAAGGAGTCTGGGACTGGACGTAGGACAGAGCTCCAAACCAGTATAAAAATCTCTGGTTTTATTTTTATTATACTTCTTTTATATTCCGCACTATTTACTGTATAGCTATCATCACTATACTCTGTATTATCGTATATCCATATTACACGATCCACAACACTCTCTTTCAAAAAATATATCAATTCAACCAAACAGACAATAATTAATTTTAACTACTAAAAATTTATTCTGGTAAATCCAAAATTGAGTGAGGTTAACTCACCTTCGATTTTTTTATTCCATCAAAATCCAGGTTTAAATTTTCTAAGATCCAGCTGACTTCGAAACATTCCCTATCGATATTATTTTGTAGAATCTCGTCGAGATGAATCTGTTGTCGCCTGACCCGTTCCGATCGAACCTCATACGAATGAGATATAAAATTTGTAAATATTTAATTTTAAAATAGGATATATATGTATATATTCATATCACACCTTAAGTAATATCCTAATTAACATATAAGTTAACTAATTTACTATTATTATTATGGTTTGAAATATTTTTATATTGGTCAAAATCAAAAATAGAATCATCTGCTACTAATTTAATTTAAATCTAGGAGTGGGTCAATATTACACTAACTGCAAACTAGAAAATACAGTTAAAACTTTTTTTTCTTTTTTCCTTTTCAAATCCAAATACTGATTTAAATGCTCAGATAAATCAAAGATTATACCTCCACCGTTGACACCCAAATCTGCCTCTCTCGTGACCATCTTCCTGACACCGACCACCTTCCTCCACAATCGCACGCTCCCACCCCTAGCTCGCATGCACGAATGCCAATGACGCGCCAAACCCTAGTTCGACCCCTATACAGTTGCGGCCACCACTTGAACACGTCTCCAACTGAACGCGCCTCCTGCCTCTCCAGACCAAGAGCATGCACGAGTTCGAGTATCCCAGATTCGCTCCTTCCCTCGTTTTATTCTCCGCGTTCTCGTTCCAACGAAGAAGAAGTGGAGGACGGACGTTATCCTCTTATGAACTTCGATTTTGCTCTCGTGATTTGATGTTCATTTTTTTTTTTCGGCCATTGTTTTCTTTTGAGAAACTGTTGCTCGTGTGGGTAAAATGAATGAGGACGTTATGTTATAAAGGGGAAAGTGTGTTCAAATTATCTTACGTGAAGAAATTGTCTAACTACAGTGATTGAAGGGATAAAGCTGATGTTAAAGAATTTAGTCAAGTCAATTTTATGTATTTTTTTAATTTTTCTTTAAATCGTCTCGAAATCGTAGCTTAAAATCTCGACCTCCTATCGAGGTGTGCCGCTAGGCGTTCATAATGTTATACCCCTATTTCGAATGCAATGGAAAAAGTTTCGAGTCCTAATTCGATCGTATGGAGAAGATAGCTTTTTGGATCCAATTATTATATTGAATTTTCGATATCGTTTTCAGCGCGTTTATATACCGTACGATTAAATGATAACTCCAAACACTACAAAATTTGAAATTCGATAATAATACACTATTAAGGATCCAATGGAACTAGTTTCATCAAAATCCGAGACTGAGCCCCAGAAGGCTATTTTTAAATATCAATTTAAACGATATATTTTTAAAACTGAATCAATCACTTCCAAATTCAATTTTAAAGCTTTAATCATCTTCAGTATTATCAATATAAATTTTACAAGCCTTTAAATTATTTTTAACAAGCTTAAAAACCAAGATTTCATATTTTACCCAATTTCCAATTATTAAATTCAAAAATTAAATTATCCGATAAATGGTTATATTTGAAATTTGAGTTAAAAATTAACATTTAAATATTTAAAATCAATTAAATATTTCAATTTCAAATATCCAAAATTCCGGGTCGTTACAGCTTCCAGTCCAGGCGGACTCACCCAACTTCTATTCAATCTATTTACCTGTTTAGAAGAAGCCAATTTTTATTATACAATATAAATGTGCTTTAAAACTGTAAAATATGAAAACTGATCGTGTTGTTATAATTTACCAGACTTTCTGCAAACACGTCCACTGAACCATAAGATTTTAGACTTGCAAAATCTGGACCAACTCTAGTGATGACAGTACTAACTGAAACAACTTTTAAAAATGAGGAAGTGTGTAATTTTTGGTGACATTTCCAAGCTTCGCGCAGTATTTTTGGTGATGTCCGAGTATTATGGCAGATTGTCCAGGACAAGCAACATGAATACTCCGGTAGCAAACATTGGACGAAGTGGCTCTCGATTCCAAGCAAAGCGGCGTGACTTCCAGGCGGCATCGACCATCATACAACATCGAACCCTTGATCTCATTGCGACAAGCTTCAACAACAGATCTGAAGTGGAATCTCGAACAACAACGCAAGACTCATCAAGCACGCGACATCTCTGTTTAATTTTGTGAAAAAAGTGAAGAAGAAAGGAGAACAGAATGACAGGGGAATCGGCGGAGTGGATTGGATTTTATTTTAAGGAGGGGAGATGTTTTTATTTGGATTAGATCTATGAAGAATGATACGCTGCAATGGAAAAAGGTGGTCCTAGGATGAAAATTGATATTTGGAGCCAAAAGTTTGGTTTTGGAGCCAAATTAGAAACTCGAATATATCAAAGTAAAAATTACATTTTCCTATGTTCACAATTTCTTTAAAAATATCATACTCAAAATACAAAAAAATAAAAAATAAAAGGAGGAAATCAAATGGTGGTGCAATTTATCAATAGTTCAACATATTGGTTGCACTAAACATATATGGACTTCATATCATCACCATTCATAAGATTAGGAATATAATAGTAAACACAGTGGAGTGTGTATTGCGCAAGTTGTGATTACTTGCACAAATCAGAAGAACACTCGAATTTGATTAGATGATGCTAATAGATTTGTTGATTTCAAAAAGTTATATTATTTTCGAAAACGAAGGCTGCCAAGTATATATAGGGGTAAGGCATCTATTGGTGGTGACTGTTCGAAATGAACAAATACCTTCCCAAAAGTCATACCCGTTTGCTGTTTGAATTCAAATTCAAAGAGTAAACGAAATGTACCGTTTTTGGATACCGGCCAGGTCGACCGACTTCAGCGGGGGCGTTGCCCCCGCACCCCCACCTAGAGGGGTTGCCCCTAGACCCCCCTTCATAGTGGCAATCAATTTAAACAATTTTATGAAAAACTTCCAACAAGTCTTGGTTGTTAATTATTAATTATTTAATATTAATTACTAATTATTAATTCTTACTTTTTTTAGCAAGGCTTAATTCTTACTTATTACTTCTTAATTATAATTGAATATTAATTATTAAGTGTTACTTATTATGTATATTTTATTAATTATTAATTATTAAATATTAATAGAATTATCAATGGCTAACTATTATATATTTAATATTACTTCATATTTATTAGTTATTAATTATTACTTCTTAATTATAATTGAATATTAATTATTTAATATTAATTATTTAATATTAATTATTTAGTAGTTTAATTATTTAATATTAATTATAATTGAATTAACCGGTAATTATTAAATATTAAATATACTTCTTATTTATTTGTTAATAATTATTAATTATTACTTCTTAATTATAACTGAATATTAGTTATTTAATATTAATTATTAATTATTTAACATTAATTATTTAATATTAATTATTAATTATTTAATATTAATTATTAGTTATTTAATACTAATTATTTCTAAATTTTATTGATCTTTTTGAGTTTTAGAAAATATTTATTTCTAGATTATTAAACTGTAGTAAATAATTTAATATTAATTATTAAAATGTAAATTAGTTAAATATTAAACATTAATTATAAAATATCAATTATTAAAAGTTAATTATTAATTATTTAATATTAATTATTTTACTAAGTATTAATAATATTTATTAATTATTAATTATTAATTATTTAATATTAATTATTTTACTAAGTATTAATAATAATTATTAATTATAAATCATAAATATTAGCTATAATTTACTAATGATTAATAATTAACTATAACAAATTATTAATATAAAAAATAAATATTGATTATAGATAATAATTAGTAATTATAACTTATTTATTAGTAATCAATAATTGTGATAAATTATAAATAATGACCTATGTACGTTATCATTTATAATTATTAATTATAAATTACCATTTATAAATTATTAAGTAAGTATTTATAAATAATCGTAGATAATGATGATTAATATTAATATTATTAATAATTAATAATTAAATATTAATAATTAATAATAATTAATATTTTTGAAGAAAGCATTGAAATTATTAGTTATTAATTATCAAAAATCGGCAACGGGAATTTATTACAACAGGTGTTCTATGGCCGTTGTAAAATCAGCATCTATTACAACGGGCAAAAGAAAATAGTTGTAATAGGCATATATTACAATGGGCAAACAGAGATGAAAACCGGTATCTATTACAACGGGCAAAAAACCGTTGTAATAGGCATATATTACAGCGGTCAATTAAAAACGTTGTAATATGTGTCGATTACAACGTGCAAAGTAAAAGAGTTGTTGAAAAGTGGTATATATTACAGTAGGCTTGAAAAAACCGTTGTAATAGGTTTCTATTACAATGGGCATTTAAAGATCGTTGTAAAAACGACGTTGTAATATGGTATTTTTGTTGCAGTGGTTACAAATACCTTTTACACTTGACTTTACTCGGGTGGTAAGAACACCTACTGGAATTTGACTCAGGTATCCAACCTATTCTCTAGAATTTGGTTCAAGTAACCATAACACCTATCATGTCATTCACTTAGGAGGCAGGACAACTTCCTTTACATTCTCGTCTTAACTTCACTCGGTTGGTAAGATCGTCCTTTTATAAGTAGTAATAGTGAACTACAAGAAATTGAAACATTCGATCACAACCTCAAGTAGTTTGTTGATACAATCTCCTACAAAACCATCAGTAGTTAACTATCTTTGTATTTAAGTGGAATTGAGTGGAGATTGGAGAGTTAATGGTGTAGAATAGAAGTGAATCTTCTCTAATCTTTTTATGAATGTAGAGAGGAAAATTCAAAGAGAATGGGAGATTAGAAATTGACAACACTTTGTTGAAATGCAAAGAGAATGAGTGAGGAGGGAGATGAAGAGAATAAATATAATTATTATTGAAAAATTCAAAAAAAGGCCTTTAAATAGATATTGAAGAGTTGCATCCATTCAAGAGAAGATTTTGCCAAAAGTTGCTTCTTTTGAAAATTTAAAAATATCTCAACGGTCTATATTTCGACGTATAAAAAAATTCCGACATATACATATTTACTTGTATATGTTCAAAACTACAGCAAAAACTATATTTCTTTATAAAAACTATAATAAAATTGATTTTATAAATAAATCAAAAAATTATTCTTTTTTAAAAACATGTTGCAAATAATTTTTGAAGTTAAGAATATCAAAGATATGATACTACTCGGGTCTTTAACATTTTTAATCTAAGACTTGATAATATTGACACAAATGACTTGAGCTCTTCATGCTTTTGTTCTTGAATTCTTCAAAACTCATGAGTCTTCAGATATATCTTGAGCAACTCAGTATATCTTGATCTTCTCTTGATTTATACTGATCGGTTCTTCAATTTTTCATTTAATCAGCACTTGTATAAACCGGTTTAATATTTCTAATATCCTGCACGATACATTATATAACTCAAGAAAACATTAGTAACTATATTTATATGGTCGTTGTCATCAAAATCAATACCTTGGGTATTAACATATTCAACTTATGTTCATTTTCCATGGTTGAGTATCCTCCTGCATTAAGTTAATGTTTGATGTTGTATCCATATTGCTTTCTATATTAAATTCGTGTTGTTGCATAGAATTATTGTTGACTGACTTCTCCATGTTGTTATCTGTAACAAGTTCATTTCGTTGTGTGTATTGTGAACCGAGACTTTGATTTAGGTTTATATTAATCTTCACTTCTGCAATTTTGGTTGTGTGTTATCTAGATTTAACCGATACACTACAAGAAAAACGGCTGTTTCCAACGGCGGGAAGCCGTTGGAGGCCGTTGGAAAGCCGTTGGAGGCCGTTGAAAATGCCGTTGGTATACGTTTCAACGGCTTCCAATGGCACCAACGGGGTTATACCAACGGCCTCCAACGGCAAATTTGCCAACGTGGCAAATCCTGTTGACCAAACTGCCGTTGGAAATCCGTTGGAAAGCGTTGGAATTTGCCGTTGGAAGCCGTTGGAAGTAAATGACCAGTTTGCCGTTGGTCGCCGTTGGAAGCCGTTGGAAATCTGGGTATATTTTTTTAGACAAAACCAGCAGTGCTGCTTCCAGCCACACACAACCACAATTATACCAAAACAGCTCCATTTCGAGCATATATATATAACAACTATACCAAAACATATCCAAACATATAGATATAACCAAATTATGCATATTTTTCAACATAAACCAATATCCAAACATAACCAACGTCAAAAAATCCAAACCAACATCCACAACCAAACCATTAGAATGTATCAAATCCAAATATACACAGAAACCATCAGAATGTATCAATTCTCACCAACTCCAAAATATACATGCCAATAACAAAACATACCTAAATCACTCCGCAGCAGAACCACCAGATGAAGGAGGCTGTCCATACTGTGCGATGAACTCCGCCATACGCTGGTTCATCTCCTCCGTCCTTGCTTCATGCAGCAAATTGCGTTCCCGCATCTCGGCAAGCTCGGCTCGTAGCTGCGCAATCTCTTCCTTATCTTGAGCCTTTTGATACTCTCTTTGGGCTGTCTGAGCCTGTAAACAAATTTAAATTATCAACTACACTAAAAAAATTAGTATTAAAATAATTGCAAATTAACTAACTTATATATATTCACTGACAAATTCATAAAACAAACTACGGATATGGAAGCGTCTGCCGCGGGTATAAGGATAGTTCAAAATATGAATGGAATACACTAGTATAAGGATATTTACTAACTTAAAATTTAACTTAAAATTACCGATTGGCTTCCATATCCGTAGCGTCTGCCGCGGGTCACTGGATCCATGATAGACTCAAAAATGGCGTCCTCCTCATCGGGGGTCAAGTGAGCTCGTCCCGTATCCTCAAGTAAGGCTGTCCGCGCTTCCTGGCACTTTTGCTGTCATGCAAAATATAATTGAATTTAGTTAACGTTATTTCAATTAACTTGTAAGTTTTAGTTACTTATGTTATACTTACATAGGCAGCACGCGCTTTGTCATCGTGGTCCCAAGAGTAAGAAACTGCGCCGGAATCATCGACCTGAGTCAAAGCATGTGTATGGGTAAACACATCCCAATAACTAACAGCCCCCCCCCCCCCCCCCCGCGTTGTCTCTCCTGAAATATGCACATATAAATATACATTATTTATATTTTAAAAAATTAAAACTTAAAATAATTAACTATTTATCTTATTTAATAATTATACCAAATCTTCCCGGTGATGCTGGAAAGACTTGGAACCACCGCGATGTGTAACGGGGTTCCTGCTCCTGTTTGCAGAATTCCTCTCGGACTGCCTCTGCAAATTTAAATTGAAAACAAAAATTATTTTGACAGTTTTAATTATTTATATATTATTTGCCTTAAACAATTTAAATTAAATATATGATAGATTTACCACAAAATCCTCGTTGCTCCACCAGGTGGCGAACTCATCAAAGACAGCTTCACTCATCCAATGAGGCCTCTTTCCTGATGTTTTGACGCTGTTTATTGTTTCGCGATAGTTTTTTGCAATTTTGCTGCTCCAGTGGCGCCGGACAACAGAAACATCAGAATCGGCCAAGTCAACTTCCCCCTGCACGTTTGAAAAAATATGAGTTATACAGTTGCTACAAATAGTGCAAACATGAATTGACATAATGTACATGACTACATAATGCAATAATTGATATACCACACATACCAAAAAGTCCTGCCAGATAGCCTCCCTCACCCCCTCTGGTATCGCAGTCCACCTCGGCCAACACGAGGTCATACGAGCCATATACGCCCGTCGCGAGATCGTGAGCACTATGTTGGAAGGCTCCAACGTAAACCCACCGCTGTGTAAAACAGGAAAAAAACATTTAATATTCCGTTACTACTATATATATTTGATAAAAGATTGTATGGAATAAAATTTAATTTTGAAACTTTATACTTACCTGCCATCGGCTTTGGGTTTCAGCCATACCGTAGGCCGAACACCCGACTGTGAAGGACCAGCATCATCACCTCTTTGTGAGCTGGAAGATCCGGAGTGTGAACGTCTGCGTCCCGACATACCTATATGAAATCATAGTATAAAGAAAAGCAAGAGTAACATTGATTAATTTAGTATGCAAATAGTGTCAGAATAATGAACATGGCGTAACATACATTATGGCGTAACATAAAAGAAACAATGTGATACATATCATATAAAATTACTTTGGAATTAGAAAAATGAAAAAAAATTACCTTCTCAAAATATTGATTAGTGATCAATCCTCATCGCTTTTGGATTCAGACTCTTCTTCGCACTCTATATTTTGTTCCTCTATACTCTCAAATGCTTCAATTAATGCATTTGATTCATCGTTTAGAGGTCCAAAATCTATTTGATCGTCGGTTACTATTATTCCTCTATTTTCCTCGATATCTGCTTGGTAAGCTTGTTGTTCAGGAATATTCCGTCCATCAAATGTAAACCTTGGTTTGGTTTTAAAAACAGCCGACCAATCTATTTTATCTCTTCTTAAAGATGGGTAAGGAGCATAATAAACTTGAAGAGCTTGTTTGGCAAGTACAAAAGGATCGTACTTATAATACCTCGAAGTATGTTTTATTTCTATAAGATTATATTTTGGATCCAAGTTTATTCCAGAACCTAGAACGTTGCTGAACCAGTTGCATTTAAACAAAAATACTTCTTCTGCAGGTCGGGTGAAATATGTCAACTGCAAAATCTGGGTCAGCACGCCATAAAAGTCATTTATGTGATCATTTGGATCATCACTACCTTTGACAAATACACCAGTATTATTAGTTGATTTTTCGGCACCGTATTCTTTGGTATTAAATTTATATCCGTTGACAAAGAATATTGGATATGTCTTGACTATCCTTTTTGGTTCCATAGCTAAATGTTTCAATCCTTCATCTACAACACAATTTGTTGTATCAAAAACGTAGTTAGAAAACCAAGCAGCAAATTCTTTACCGATATCGTCGTTTGGATGTTGTGATTCGTAAATACTGCAATTATAGAACAAATGTTGCATTATGATTAAAATACATGTGTGCATATTTGTGTATACATATGTGTAGATGATATGCATGTGTAGACGTATGTGTATATATATTACCTAATAAATGGTGCAACTTCGGCACAGTTGAGAAGAAT
Source organism: Allium fistulosum (assembly GCA_030737815.1). Classification (NCBI taxonomy): domain Eukaryota; kingdom Viridiplantae; phylum Streptophyta; class Magnoliopsida; order Asparagales; family Amaryllidaceae; genus Allium; species Allium fistulosum. The sequence continues at coordinate 1,265,608,771 of CM060903.1, forward strand.
GTACGTGTGTGCTACTTGATAATTTCTATCATCCAACCATACTTCCACACATTTACCAACAGGCCGACCAGTTTTTTAAAAATAGATAAAGTCGCTTGACAATCATCTTCATCAATGCTTTCATCATTACGCGTAGCACTTTCAAATGATATGTTCACATGGTCGCTGAAATAGTGAGAGAAAAAAAATGAAGCTTCTTCTTCGATGTACGATTTGCAAATCGAACCTTCAACTCGAGCTTTCTGTCTCACTTTTTTCTTTAGATGATTTAAATACCTAGCAAAAATTATTTTAAATTAATTTTTTATACATTTAATTAAACCAATATGTAATAAAATAAATATTAATATACCTTTCAAATGGATACATCCATCCATATTGCACAGGCCCTCGAAGACGTGCTTCAAATGGAAGATGAATAGGTAAATCCTCCATAACATTGAAAAAACCTGGAGGAAATATTTTTTCCAGTTTGCAAAGCAATATCGGGATTTCTTCCTCAAGTTTACGTAGACGATCAACTTTTAATGTAGTTGAACAAATCTCTTTATAAAAAAGACTAAGTTCTGTTACAACAGTCCAAACTTTTACGGGCAACAGTTCTTTAAAATCGACGGGTAACAAATTTTCCATCATAACATGACAATCATGACTTTTCATCCGGCTAAGTTTATTGTTCTTATAGTAAACACATCTACGAAGATTAGAAGATATGCCATCTGGGAATCTTAATCCTTCCACCCATTTTAAAACTAATTTAACTTGATTATTGTCTAGCTCATAGCAAGCTTTTGGCTTTTTTGTGTCATTTGGTTTTATATGAAGCTCAGGACGATTACATATTACTTCAATATCACGTCTTGATTTCAAATCATCTTTCGTCTTCCCTTTAACATTCAAAATTGTATTAAACAGATTATCAAACACGTTTTTCTCATTATGCATCACGTCAATATTATGACGAATCAAGAGATTTTTCGAATCAGGCAATTCCCAAAATATGCTCTGTTTGCACCAGTTATGAATCGATGATTTACCTTGAATTTCAATTTGTTCTCCGGTTTCATGTATCTTTGGATAATCCTTTACAAGTTCATAAATTTCTTCGCTTGACCAAACCGTAGGTGGTCTCAAAGTTTCATGTCTATTAGCTGTAAAGTTTTTTTTATCTCTTCGAAAGGATGATTAATATGAAGAAAACATCGATGACAGTCAAACCACGAAACTTTCTTTCCATGAGGTAAAAAAATTGCTCGTGTTTCTTCCATCCAATAAGGACAAGCTAGATGACCGACCGTACTCCAACCTAAAAGCATTGCATATGCAGGAAAATCGCTGATTGTCCACAATAAAGAAGCATACATGCGAAAGTTCTTTTTTTTTGTAAAATATCATATGTCTCTACTCTCTCGTACCACAATTTTTTTAATTCATCAATCAATGGTTGTAAATAAACATTGATTCCTTGTGTCGGATCATTAGGACCAGGGACGACAACTTTAAGAAACATATATGGAGTTTTCATACACATCAAAGGAGGTAAATTATAAGGTGTGACAATTATAGGCCATGACGAATATTTCGAACCAAATTGAGAGAATGAGGAAAATCCATCCGTACATAAACCAAGTCTAACATTACGAATTTCGAACGCAAAATCAGGGTATTTCTGGTCAAAATGCTTCCATGCTTCCCCATCAGCTGGATGTGTTAACGTACCTTCTTTCTGTGTTCTCACACCGTGCCATCTCATATGTTGCGCAGTTTACAGAAGATGCATATAACCTTTGAAGTCTAGGAGTAATTGGTAAATAATGCATACGCTTATACGGGACTTTCTTTCCCTTTTTCTTTCTTGGTTTGTATCTTTCCTGATTACATATTTCACAATTTCTAAGGTTGATATCTTCTTTCCAAAAATACATGCAACCCTTTAGACATGTATCTATTTTTTGATATGGTAAACCGAAAGCCGACATTAGTTTTTTTACTTTGTAATGATTTTCGCACATTAGATTATTAGGAGGCATATGTCGTTTCACAGCTTGTACAACGGCCATAAATCCAGATTCTGTGAGGTTGTATTTGGATTTCATCGCAATGTATTCAGCAGTTACTGATAATTGGGTTCCGCTTGTGCAGCCTTCCCATAGGGTTTTTTCGCGGCATCTAACAAATCATATATTTTTTTGCTCCAATATTTGGTTCTTCTTCAGCATTACCATCGTCATCGGTTAATTGAGGAACAGGAAACATTGAACGTGCAGCATCTTCAACCATATGTTCTACAAGATTTGTCGTACCAATTTCATCACTCACCACCTCCTCATCTTGTACGGGATTAGATGCTAACTGTTCCCCATGACGATCCCAAATCAAATAGTTCGACACGAAACCGTACTGACGCAAATGAACTCTAACCATTTGTGGTATCAAATGCTTTAACAGTTTGCATTTACTACATGGAAAACGGATTTCTTTGTAGTTTCTGTTATTACGTAAAGCAAAATCCATAAATACGCTAACACCATTATTAAAATGTTCACTTGTTGAGCCTTCAGTATCGACCCTTTGTTTTTTGTACATCCAGCTCCGATCAGTAAAATAATTGTCCATTTACCTACGTATATAATTAAAAAGTACGATATAAATTTGCATTGACATTTTTTATTAAAACAATTTTATAAACATTCTTCTTGTTTGTGTTATATCTGTTAAAATAATACTTAAAGTTTATTTTGAAATGAACATTATATTCTATTTAAACAATTTTATTAGCGAATTTGATATTAATTGATCATTGACACTTTGTTTATGGGTCATCCTACCTCCCATTACAAATACAATAACGTAATTAAATCGCATAAATCATTTCAATTTAAACGATTCAACAAAATTTCGACAGCACTTCGCTTTAGTTCCCTGAACAGAACACAATTGCATGTACACAGGGAACATAAAAGGAAGCGCTGCCGAAATTTTGCGAACCGTTTAAACTGAAATGATTTACGAGATTTAACTATGTTATTGTTTTTGTAACTTGTCCAATACAGGGACAAATCCAACAAATACTGTATACGATGAATATAGATGTCCGTTCTGTTAAAAAAACGAATATCCACACAACGATCATATACAATACTTATCAGACGGGGCCAAAAACACTCTAAGAGTTTAAATTTTAAAATTAGCGATACAAAACTTTAAATTTTATTTTCGTAAAATTTAAACTTTTATATCAATAAACAATATCACGTCCAGTCATGCACAAAATGTATCATGTATATATCGTATCATAACATGTCAAAAGTGAACAATTTATAGGTCAATATCATCACTTTCTACGTACGATTTTACGCAATTCAATCACCAATATAATAACAAGTGAGGTTCATGCTTAGGTTGGTAACAATTATTAAGTGTGACACTAATTTAATAATAAACCTAATTTAACAAATCATAGTTAAACATGCAATAATTAGTTTAATAACAATAATTAAGGTCCAATACACTACACTACACAAGCAATAGCACAATACATACACAAAAATTACCAATTTAACCTAAAATTAAAAATTTAACAAAATTAGGGTTTTAGCAAATAATACCTGATTTTTGAGGTTATAGAGCTTGCAAACGAAGATGGGGATGCTAGAACGTGTAGAAGGGGATAAAATGGGGTTGGAAATTTTTTAGGGGGGTGGTGGAAATTGGGTAAGTTTTCGTGTAAAATGGGAATGAGGAAGAAGAAGCTGGAGCTGCAGGTTAGTCGCGGATTTCCAACGGCGAGCAACGGCCGCCAATGGCAATATTCCAACGGCTTCCAACGGCATGTTTTTGTTATTAAAAAATTCCGGTAAAAAGCTTGCCGTTGCTCGCCGTTGGAAGCCGTTGGTCAATGGCCGTTGGCGGCCGTTGCCCCCCCCCCCCCCCCCGTTGCTATAAACAGTCATTCTTGTAGTGATAGTGTGTATAAATTTCTAAAATGTTTATTTTAGCATTCCAAGTCCATGTAATTGTCATTATGTTGCAATGGTAATTCATTCTCATTCACTGTATTTTGACAGTTTTTTCTATTGGCTTGCATAGTCATGATAACATGTCTCATATTACTCTTATCATATGTATTTTTTGTTGCTTGACTTGTCATTAGTTGTTATGTGTGTGTTATCATTCATGGCGGTATAAACTGCTAGTGTTTTCGGTAACCATGCATTTTCAAATGAACAAAACTTTGATGGTTGTCCAAAGCAATAGCAGTTTGGATAAACTATAGGCTTCCACTCGTATTCAACAGATTGTGTGAACACGTCATTGCTTTCTGTCACTATTGTTACCTCGTTTGGAAATTTAAAATCATTAATAATTTCTATTAAGTACCGCGCATACAAAATTTTAATAATACCTTTGGTGTAGTGATCTATTTTAAGAGAAGTTCCTAGAACCGAGGCAATTCTACTAATGCCCTTTTATAATCAAAATTCCAACCTAAAGCCTGGAAACTATACCCAAATCTCTATGGATTGTAACATTTCTTTGGTTAGGTTAAGTTTCGATGTCCATCTCTTTATCATCATTAGTTTTCTGTAGTAGAAATAGGGGCTACCTGCTAGTATTCTCTTATAACCTTCTTTGTTTTCAATGTTAACAATGTAAAAACCATTCTTCTTAGAATGAATGAAAAATTCATTTCTCGGTTGCCAAACCTTTTCAATATATGCTCTAAAGTAATGGTAATATAGGCACGAACCAACCACGTAAATAGAAAATCAGTTTTCCCAATATCTTCTTGTCACTTCCACAGCCGATTTCATCATTTTTGTGCATCTCTTTTGGCAGAAATCCATTAGATCATAGAACTTCAGAGGGGTGGAAAGTGGGATGTCTTCCTCTACGATGACTAATTTCCACGTTCTAGTGCTTGGATTTGCATTAGGTATGTTAGTTGTCTTTGGAGATGGAGCTATACCCAAGTAGTTCTTAAGTTTTCCCCTGTTTGGCATGAAAAGTGGGTGGGGAATCCTGCTGTCTATGGTGGGTTGTGAACAGATCTATAAGGGATTTGTACAATTCTTCTAACCGAATAGTTATCAACTTTGTTTGCTCGCATTTCACGTTGTATCATCGTACTCTTTTTTGCGTTCTCTTTAAGATAACCGAGGTAAATCCCTCGGCATTAGGAAGGTTGTTTGGCAATGACATCGCCAAGTCTAGGGGTGCTGGAGGTATGAATGTTGGCAGCTGATATGGAGGGAAAGGGCTGGGGTTTCCGTTCTAGATATTTGCGGCAGCTAGGGTTTACAGATTTCTATACACCAATTCATTTAAGAATTTTTTTATGTATTTATATATTATTTATTTAAAATACACGAAACTATTTTAATATATATAAAAACATTATATATATATTGTAAAATATATATTTTAAAATTATATATATGTAAAATATTATTTGGGCAATAAGAAAAAATATTCTTTTTAAGACAAAAACTAAAAATATATATATAATATTAAAAGTAAATGCTATATTAAATAATAAATATTATATATTATATTTAAATAGAATAATGTTTTCGACTAGTTTTTTTAATTTTAACAAAAGAAAATAATTTAATTAAATATATATAGTTTTAAGGTAGTAAATAATCATTTAAAATTAGAAGTAAATGTTTACAACATTTAAAAAATTAATATACATATGTGTGTGGATAAGAATACAAACGTGATCGAATTTAGAATATTTACATATATTTTTAATTTTAAACTTTGAATTTAAATTAACAGTTTTATATAGATTAATTATTTCATATGACTTAACATATGTTAATATCTATGGGAGACAATATCATATATATATAATTGTATAATGTTATGAATAACATATAGTGAACAATATGATACAAAAGAATAAACCCAAGAGAAGTAACCATTGATTCACACACCGATTCAAATCATTTCCTAGATTATTGTCCAAAGGAGAAAAATTCAAAGTGTCACCACTTGAAAGAGTTTTTGTATTTGATTTGGGGTGTGTTTGAGTCTGCTATAGGCTGGAGTACTTATGTTAGCCAACGAGTGGGAGAGACAGAGAAAAATTGTAAATCTGGAAAAGTGGAGGCTTAGGTTCACTTCAATAAGAGATCTAGCAACCATTTTCTCTTACCAAGTCATTCCCTAAGACCCCCTCTCCCTCCTTCTTGTTGGCTGGCCTAAACTTGGTCAATAATGGACCAAATGGATCTCAGAACCCGATAGCAATTAATTCCATTTATATCCAATTTAACTTCTTATAGATATCGTATGTCACACATATATAACTTTTATATACACACACGATTAATAGTTGATAGCACCATAAACATTTCTTAAGGCTACCTCATTTACTATATACACCACAAATATTAAATACGACAATAATTAATATTTCATTAAATTTTAGTTAATTTAATTACTTTACAAAAATTTATAAACTAATTAAATTGAGTGAAGATTCAGAGACTGAAATAAATTTGATTGTGCGACTCACAAGTATCAATTCAGTCAATGGTTTATATTCGAACAATTCAAATATTGATGTTTGCATGTCACCATAGCTACTGGTGTAAAAGTTTGGCTGAACTAATTGCTCACAAATCTCATGGTTACATCTAATTTTACAAATCTAAACTTCACCTTTTAGTAACGGTTATTTACACCAATTCTCTTCTCAACACTATATCGCATTAGGCCTTATAGAATTTGGTTTTGGTCAAATTCCCATATCATTCATATTTAACCCGATTAATGCATAAACAAAGTCCTGGTTTAATAATAACATTTATTATTAATTGTACTACTCTGGCTAGAGATTTTGACTTTGAGTTGACTACAACCGACCGTAGCACTAACCACATACAACTAAGGAGAAGAATTCTGTATTGAACAGTGTCTCACTTCTAATATTTCAACTTTGACCCAATATAGTCACTCGATGGTCATATTTCCATGATTTAACTATAATCAAAGTGGAGCTCTCACTTTGAAGTTCAATAGTATTCTCAAGTCGAGAGAACTATGTAACATCGTTACTTCGAGATTTCTTATTTGAACTAGGTGTTATTAACTGGTAAGAAACTCTTGGTCGAGTCATTCCATACTTATCAAATGACTATCATTACGTAACTACTTGGTTTTCCCAACGACAATGAGTAATACACTACCCAACATTTGAAGAGCGTTACACACTCTTGTAACAACCCGCATTTTTATAATTAAATAATCAAATAACAATGAATAGTGAAAATAAAAATTTTCGTAATTGTTAGAATATGGTCTCGAAACTTATACCATTATGTTCGTGGCGATTTTATGATCAATTTCCATATATAACTTGTCAAAATCCGAGTTAATACAGAGAAATTACGAAAGAAACAAAAATCAAGAGAAATGAAAAAAGAAAAAATAAATAAAATAAATATGGGTCGACCCACAACACTCCATGGTCGACCGTCGGGTCGACTCAAGGAGAGCACAGGTCGACCCTAGAGTCGATCCGCGTTGCTACCTGGACGTAATTTCGTCCAGGTACGTGCCGAACCAAATAAAAATTGATTTTTGCGCAATTTGAGCCATACGTTAATAGATCTGATGGCTCTAAACGACCCTGTGATAATAATAATTAAACATAATAATAAATTAATTAACATAACTATTATATTAATTTTTAGACAATAATGTTATATATGCGTGTATATGATTTTTGTTTGATGATGATAAACATATATACATTCATTTAAATGTATTTGATATTGTACTATTTATTTTTCACAGATAAAATAAATATTTGCTGAATAAAATAAATAACATAGAATTGGAATTCAAACGAATATTTTATTCAAACAAATATTTATTACAATTTTGATAGTACAATTTCAAGCTCTCACTATAACTATACAATTTCAGTCACAATACAATTACATCACATTTTCATAGTTACATCAGTTCCTCACTACATATCACTCACACTCGTATTTATCTTCAACTTCATTCCAATGTGAATCCAGCATCTGAGCAATCTGCAGAAATATACATTGACGCAGTAAAATTGAAAATAAAATGTTTTTACAGTATAAAACAAAATATGGATTTTGAAAATAATATTTGCCTTAGATATATGGGTTATTGTCATCGTTTTTGATTATATTATAACTGTGCATATCAGTACTCTTATCAAGGACAGGTAATCATGAGTGGCTGCAATACACACGTGTACATTTATACACGTGTGCACTGCCTCGCCAACTCGTATGCACAGTTGAGCCAAAAGACAAGCTGAATTCAACACAAGTGAAACCAAAGTGCAACTGAAGTGAAATCAAGACCAACCAGTTCATGTGCAAAACCAGAATGCCATCATATGCACCAGTAAAATAAAGACCAGTGGACCACAATGCAACAGCCAAAAGTGTGCAACAAATTCAAGTCAAGCATGCTATAGAACTGACCAACATAGCACAAGAATGAACAACATCAAGGTTAACAAGTCAAGCATGATACACAAAGGCAGCACACACATGCACATCAGACAGTACACAAGTAAGGAAAGAAGTACAACAAGCTACATGAAGAACAAACAATGGCAAATGCAAATACATCAGTGAAACAGGTTCAAGTGAGGAGGCAACTGTAACAATGCAAGCTACATATCTGAATCCAGACTATATGAAGCCTCTACATGAAGGTCTGAAACAAATGAAACCAGAAGCAGGCCTGACAACATAGTTATCAAAGTGAACCACAACATCAAAATCAAGTGCAGTGAAGTGCAACAACCATTTAAACATACAAAGACCTAGCTTGTGAATGTGCAGACCCAATCAAAGAAAGAAGAACCAAAATGACTCAGTTCAGACAGTAGCTACAAGACCAACTCGAAGCATCAGACCAGGTAGTACAAGTATCAAAGACCAGATCACAAGTTAAATATGCTAACCTGAGGTAAGCACACAAATGAAATTCAATGCTCAACATCAAGCAAATACAAATGCAAGTGAAGTCAACAATATTTGGAGTAAATGCAAATACAATGAAGCGGTGCAGTACAAAAAATTGTCCAGAGTCAATATCACAAATACTACAATTATCTACATCATGACCAGAAAGTAGCATGACAGTGAAACAGGGCATCTACAACATCAAGTGAAGATTACAAGAATGCACAGTAAAGTGATACGTGAATGTATGTACGTGTTAGCAGTGAATCAAGATTGACAAAGAGCAGCACAAAGACTACAACAATGTACCAGTGAAACTGACGAAATCACAAACTATATCAAAGAAACAGATCAAAGTCAATGATCAAGTCAGGGATAAACACAGATGGCCAGAGAAGATGGTCAGAGACAATGATCAAGTCAGATCAAAGTTAAACTCAGGGATGAACACAAAAATAACTAAAGTTGAAAATCAGCACTGTCAAACAATGTCAAAGCCGTATGTTTTAATTAAGTAAATCAAGTAGAAAAAGTCAAAAATCAGAATCAATAAATTAGGAAAGTTTCTGGCATATAAGTCAAAGAATGATCGAACGTGTAATACCCCAAAATTTTGTGAAAAATCATTTTTGTAAAATGATTTAATTTTTGAAATATTTAGATTTAAATATGGTGAAATTTTTGGAATAAATAGTGTGCAAGTATATGTGTGCACGTGCACACTGAAATGGCACAAGGAAGAACTCCAGATTTCTTGGATTTAAAACAAGAATTAAAAAGCAATACAAACATGATTTTGCAACATGGATATTTGATTTCTGGAATTATATGGATCATCTTAGAAAATAAGAAAAGTAAGTTTTACTTTAAATCAGTAAACAGATTTTATTTAAAATCCAGAAAAGAAAATTATAAATATATATGTTATAAGGATTTGTAAACCTGTATACATATAGGTGCATATGTTTCTGAAATTAAAGAGGAATTAAATAAGCCTAGATAAGATATGTATACAAATATACATTTTTAAGTACTGAAAAGTATATATATATATATATATATATATATATATATATATAAGCAAGTGAAACTATAACATTAAAATGACATGAAATGTGATACAAGTCAATATGCTTGTGTAGGCAAAAATAGCAAAGGGGATTCTCAGGAATAATTAAAATATAAAATAGGATAGTCACACTTTTAACATGACTAGGTGAGTGGCCATTTTCTGAAAAGTAAAAGAAAGAAAATGCAGCCTTTAAATTGGTTAATATGGCCGGGGGTAATTAGGGATAAAAATGAGAAAATGCAAACACACAATGCATGATGCTAGCCAGGCCAGAAATGGAATTTTGTTTTAACAAAACCCTAGTGGAAAAATGCATATAAATAGGCAGTTTTAGCCAGTAAAATTATCTTTACTCCGAGCTGCACAAAAATAAGAAAGGAAGAAAAATATTGGAAGGAAGGAGAAAACACTCATACAAGGATTTTCTGGATTAATAAGAAGAAATATTTAGGTGAGTAACCTCACTGAGTTCATGGCATTAAGACCTGAGATGAGGCAGCCACTTTTTATATTGTCATTTTTATATTGCTGGTCTTGATGTATATGATTTCATCAATGCCTTTGGATGTCTTATTTTAAATCTGATATGATTTGATATGGATGTTTTTGGTGATCTTTGCTTTGTTGAGACATTTGTTTTTGGATGTGTATCATTACTGTTTTATTTTTACTCAAAAATGTTAAAGTCCAGAATCTTAAAATATATAGAGAATACTCTCAACTGTTATAGATCTATGGCATGGAAACTTTACAAAAATGTTGGGAGCTGCATTATACTTGGTATAAGTGCTGAGGCTTGAGAAGAAAAATGTTAAGGGTGCAATAGAAATTTTCTAAGTGCTGAGCCCTTAATCAAATCAAAAAAAAAAGAAGAAACTCACAAGCTAAAATTATGATTGAACCAGATCCTGAATCTGAATCAATCATAAAGGCTTGCAGATCAATATAATAAGAACATGCCATGCCTCTTTTACAGTTGAAAATATTCTTATATCTTACTGAGATCAAGACATATTGACCCCATTTAGGAAATAACTGTCTGCTTATTTCTGAGGAGAATTATGCTAGGAAAAATTATGGATGTTTCCATGTTTGCAGTGACATGTTCACTTAGCATATTTGATGATAGGATTTAAGTCAATACACTAGTAAATAAACTAGGGAAGGGAAGGCCAAGAAGGCTGCTGGAATGCTTGTCATATTTGAAGTATGCAAGTTGGCACATGGTTTGTTTAAGCCCTGAGATCTTTGTGCAATGATGTGAATTAGTTCATTGCAATGTGTCCCTGTGATTCCTTAATAGCAGATGAGGCAGGAATTTAAATTGAATTATACAACCTGTAAATGAAGAAATAGGAATATGGATATTTCTTAGGTTGAATGGTATGGAACCAAGATGGTTCCAGTGAATGCAAATGTTGCAAATAGATAATTATGTTTGCATGATTATGTATGCAAGTGTAAGAATGATAAATGAATATATCATACCTGAATCAACTTAATTATACTATGTTAAAGTAATTGACTGCAGGAATTTGCTTAAATAACTAGTTGGTGCTCTTATATTCTCTATTGCTTAATATCATGAATGTATTGATGTTATTCATACCAGATCTTAGATCTGACCCTTGTTTGCTCATGGCATATGGGGTGTCTCATTTTAAAATGAGGCAGCCACTTATGCTCTTTCAGGGAACGCAGGCACTAAGTAGAAAATGAAGTTATGGCTATTATGGAGGAGTGAATGAACATGCTAGCTAGTTTCAATAAGAACTTAAATTGATTATATCTGCATGTATTCAGGAAAAATTATGTTTCTAAGATTTCCAGTCATGTAATGAATATTCTATGGTTAGTGACCAAGTTGCTCTTATGTTCTGTAAAGTGTCAGATTAAATTAGTTGTTCTGTCGAAATCATTGTGTGTTAAGGTTTGATTTGTTTTTGAAGTAGAGTCTGGAATATAAACAAGAAAAATATGCTCAAGCATTAGCTATGAAAATCTGGTAAAGAAATATACAATTATGTGAGCAATTTCCTTGCAATTATATTATGTATTGGACAATCTTAAGTATTTTAAAAACACTGAGTTTTGGAGTAAATTTAGAATTTACCTTGAAAAATACCTTTAAGTATCTAATTGTTTTTCCTCTGAATTATGTCTACTAATGGTTCAAGTCTACTTTTTAAATTGTTTTGAGAGAAGTAATTGTATGGGAAGGCTACAGGTATGGTGCAAATGATTGGCATTTCAATTGCCATGATCAGATACCTGGCATGACACTAGGCACATGAGTTAACCAGCTTCAAATAAGTGAAGTTTAGGTAGATTCTGGTTTGTAAAATGCAAATAAAAGAATGGTCAGATTAACCACATGGTTAGACCATAGGTCAGGCAAATTGTTCACTTCAAATCAATGAAGCAAGGAACCATTTGAACCCAGTTTTCTGGAAAATGAGCAAAGATATTGACATGTACATGTATATCTGTGTACATGTTGATATTTGGGCAAAAATATAAACATAAATTCCTAGAACAGTTGTAGGAATGGGTTTCAAAAATAATAAAGCAAGAAATATTGTTTTGTATGTTAGATTATAGGCAAAAATTAAGTATATATGTGCAGATATAGGTAGATATCAGATTTCAAACCATACAAGAGAAAAATAAAAAGAAAAAAAAAACAAAAATTGGGTTTGAACCGACCAGCATAGCACTCGAACTCGTGACCTCTCATGTGTAAGTTAGGCGCGTTTCCATTACGCCTAGATGTTGCTTGTGTTCACTTATGATCCACTTTCTTTTAGCCTGAGTTTGATACTATACAGACTTTAACACAATCATCCATATTAAAAGCTTGCTTTCCACTGATTATTACTTGATCATTTCTTAATTAGAATAACAGACTAAAGTACATGTTTCCAGTGGATTCTATGGTCAAAAATCAGGATACAATAATTAATCTTTTATCAGGGAATTATCACATTTTAATAGATTTAAAAGGATTTCTACTTACATATTATCATGCTCTGATTCTAGTAGAATATAACATAGATATCTTCATATATGTATGTTAGGAATGATTTAGATTTAAAACAATATTTTTATATTGTGAAAGATCCTGGATATATTTTGTTTATTGGAGAAAGAAAATGACCCTGGGAAATATATTTGTAATGAATGATATATCTATATATCATCTCTTAAAAAAAATCCTTATGAAATTAGGGTGGAAATAGGAGGGTCATTTCAGTTGGTATCAGAGCACTTGGTTGCATTGATTGCTAGGTAATATAGAAATGTATTATGTCTGTTTGTTTTGGATGAAATAATTTAGATAAGAAAATAGAAATTATAGAAGTACTCATAATATACTAATACCATTTGCCCAGAATTTAGTTAGCAGACCATGGTAGGAAGAGGATCTCATCACAATGCAGGACCCAGTGCACCTCAAATGCTTGATATGCAAGAATTTGTGAGGGTTTTAAGAGATGGAATTGGGCATAGGCCTGAGAACCCACATGAAGAGCTTTCAAAACTACTGAAGACTTATTCCAATTTGGGAGGCAGGAGTTTTGAAGGAACTGAGAGTGTGATGGAAATTCAAGCATGGTTGAGAACACTTGATAGGATTTTCAATGACATGCAGTTAGATGACCAAAGGAAGAGGCAAGTAGCTTCTAGACAATTGAAAGGGGTAGCTTTAAGCTGGTGGGAGGTGATCATAGCTGGAAGAAATGAAAATGAAATCACTTGGAATCAGTTCAAGGAGATGTTGGAGGCAAGATTTGTACCAGCATCAGCCAAGACCATTTTGCTTGAAGAATTTATCAAACTTAGGCAGGGAACTTTGAATGTCACTGAATACACTCAAAAGTTTGAGGGGCTATCTAATTATGGAGCAATGCTAGTGGCAGATGAAGCATCCAAAAATGATAGGTATATAAAAGGTCTGAACCCAGGACTTAGCAGGGCTATGCTACCATATGCAGATAGAACTTTTGATCAAGTAATTGATCTGGCATTGAAACTGGAACAACATGACAAAGAAAGAGATAAATATAGGAATTTTAAGAGCAACAACAAGAAGGATAAGGGAAGATATCACCCTTATGATAAAAAGAAGGAGGAGGCAGACAACAGGAAGAGTAAAGATACAAAAGCCAATGATACTAAGAAGAAATTGGTTTGCCATCATTGTGGAAAAGAAGGACACATCAAACCAAGGTGCCCAGAGTTAAAAGGAGGAGCCTTCAAATGCTACCTATGTGGGAAAGAGGGGCATATGAAGAGGAACTGTCCTGAGAATAAACAGCAAGGGAAATTGGCAACTTTGGAAGGTAAAGGCAAATCTGCAGTGAAAATTGATGCTGAAAATCATGGCCAAGTGGAAGGTACATTACTCATTTGTGCCATACCCATACCAGTAGTATATGATACTGGAGCAACACACTCTTTGATTTCCTATGAATTAGTTAAAGTGTTAATATTAAACTGCATATTGGTTGAAACCCCATTGCTTGTACAAAGTCCCCTAGGGAGTTCTAGTGTTTTGAACATTAATTGTGTGGATGTGGAGTTAAACGTAGGAGGAAATATTTTTATTTCCAATTTATATGTTTTAAATTACCCAAATATAGGAGTTATATTGGGGGTAGATTGGTTAAGGCAATTTAAAGCCATAATTAATTTAGACTCATCCACCATATCATTGCAAAATTCTAGAGGCCAGAGGATCACAGTTCTATGTGAAGTAGCTAAGGAAGGGAAATTGTATCATTTAGTTGACTTAGAAAAAGATCTGAGTGAACTAACCATTGAAGAAATTCCCATAGTTAATGAATACTTGGATGTGTTTGGGGAAGTTAAGGGTGTTCCACACCACAGACCAGTTGAGTTCCAAATTAATCTCATTCCAGGAGCAAGTCCAATAATCAAGAAACCTTATAGAATGGGGCCAAGTGAACTGAAAGAATTGAAAAATCAGTTGGAAGAATTAGAAGGCAAGGGATTTATAAGGCCAAGCAATTCCTGCTGGGGTTCTCCAGTAGTGTTTGTAAGAAAACATGATGGTACCTTGAGAATGTGCATAGATTACAGGGAACTAAATAAAGTAACCATCAAGAATAAATACCCATTGCCTAGAATAGATGATCTCTTTGACCAACTCAGTGAAGCTAAAATATTTTCTAGGCTAGACTTAGCATTAGGATTCCATCAAATGAAGGTTGAAGACTCAAGTGTTAAGTATACTGCATTTAACACAAGATATGGCTTATATGAATTTTTGGTTATGCCATTTGGTTTGACAAATGCTCCTTCATATTTTGTTGATTTAATGAATAGAATATTTAGAGATTATTTAGACAAGTTTGTACTGATTTTTATTGATGACATTTTGATTTATTCTAAGACAGTGGAAGAGCATAAAAATCATTTGCATTTAGTTTTGTCAAGACTAAGGGAAAATGATTTAAAGGCAAAATTTTCAAAATGTGCATTTTGGAAAGAAGAAGTGCATTTTCTTGGGCATGTTATCTCTGCCAAAGGAATATCAGTAAACCCTAATAAGGTAGTGGCAATCCAAGCATGGAAAAGGCCTAGCACCATCAGTGAGATTAGATCATTTATGGGGATGGCAGGATATTATAGGAGATTTATAAAAGATTTCTCAAAAATATCATCACCACTTACCAATTTAACTAGAAAGAACCAAGCCTTTGTATGGACAGAAAAATGTGAGCAAGCTTTTATCAAAATAAAAGAAGCCCTGATTAATGCACCAGTATTGAGAGTGCCAGAAGGAAATGAAAATTTGGTTGTGTACACTGATGCAAGTGGCTCTGGGTTAGGGGCTGTGTTGATGCAGCAAGACCAGGTGGTAGCCTATGCATCTAGGCAATTAAAGCCACATGAAACCAGATATGCAACCCATGATCTTGAACTAGCAGCAGTTGTGTATGCTTTGAAACTTTGGAGACATTATTTGTTAGGTGCCAAATTCATTTTGTACACTGATCATAAGGCACTGGAATATTTATTCTCACAAAAAGATTTGAATATGAGGCAACATAGATGGGTAGAGTTCCTAGCTGCCTATGATCTAGATATACTGTATACACCATGCAAGGCAAATAAAGTTGCAGATGCCTTGAGTAGACAACATGCCAAGGTAGCCATGTTGATGATGGAAGAGTTTAGGGATTTGTCTATACTTACTGATTTGGAAATTGAGGAAAACAGTGAGGTACAAATGATGCCCATTGAAGAAGATGAAGGTAAAGGAAAATTAAGTATGATATCTCTGCAATCAGATTTACTTCTTAAGATTGGGAAAATGCAGGAACAAGACCTAAACATGGTGGAAAAGAAAATGCTCATATCAAAAGGGGAGGAAGTAATAAATTATCAAGTTGATAAAAATGGTTATTTAAGGAATAAAAATAGGATATGTGTTCCAGAAAATATAGAATTGAAGGAGGAAATATTAAATGGGTACCATAGGAGTAAGTACTCCATACACCCAGGTAGCACCAAGATGTATCAAAATTTGAAAAGAAATCTTTGGTGGAAGGGGATGAAGTCAGATGTGGCCAGATATGTTGCAAGGTGCATGACTTGCCAACAAGTCAAGGCAGAGACACAAAGGCCATCAGGACTATTGCAACCCCTTAGTATACCACAGTGGAAGTGGGAGGATATATCTATGGATTTCATAGATGGTCTTCCTAGATCTAGGAAGGGAAACACAAGTATATGGGTAATAGTGGATAGGCTAACTAAGGTAGCACATTTTATCCCAGTTAGAGCAGAAAGAAATGCTCCAAAATTGGCTCAAATATTCATGAAAGAGGTAGTAAGGTTGCATGGCATACCCAAAACCATTGTGAGTGATAGGGATACCATCTTCACCTCAAGGTTTTGGAAAAGTTTTCAAGAGGCCATGGGGAGTGAATTGTGCTTAAGCACTGCCTACCATCCACAATCAGATGGTCAAACTGAGGTGGTGAACAAAGTCTTAGAGGATTTGTTGAGAGCATGTACACTGGACCTTGGAGGCAACTGGGAAGACCACCTCCATCTAGCTGAATTCACATACAATAACAGTTACCAAAGCACCATAGGGATGGCACCATTTGAAGCCTTATATGGCAAGCCATGTTTATCACCTATATGCTGGGTAGAGACTGGAGAAAGGGCTGTTCTAGGACCTGAATATGTTAAAGAAACTACAGAGAAAATTGGGTTAATAAGAAAAAGAATAGCAGCAGCTCAAGATAGGCAAAAGAAATTTGCAGATAGGAAGAGAAAGCAAGTGGAATATGAAGTGGGAGACTTTGTTTTCATCAAGATTTCACCTATGAAGAAAGTCTTGAGATTTGGCAAGCAAGGTAAGCTCACACCAAGGTATGTTGGACCCTATAAAATTCTGGAAAGAATTGGTTCATTGGCTTACAAATTAGAACTACCAGAGGAAATGAAAGCAATGCATAATGTTTTTCATGTGTCCCAACTTAGAAGATGGGTACATGATAAAGAAGACATTTTGGAAGAGCCTACCAAAATTCAAATAAATCCTGACTTGGTTTATGAAAAAGAGCCAGTGGGGATTATAGCCAAGGAAGAAAAGGAATTAAGGAGCAAAACCTTGAAACTAGTTAAGATCCAGTGGAGTAGTGATCCTAATGACTGCACATGGGAGTTAGAGGATAAGATTAGAATGGATTATCCTAAGCTTTTTGCAAATTAAAAGGTATTTTTTTTTTCTGGAATTTTTTTTTTTGTTATGCATGGTTGATATGGTTGAATTTGTTTGCTTATGCATATGTTTGATAAGTTTTCAGAAAAGAAAATGATGCTTGTTATAAATGTTAGAAAAATTGTGAGGACACAATTCCTAAAAGGAGGGGTGAATGTAATACCCCAAAATTTTGTGAAAAATCATTTTTGTAAAATGATTTAATTTTTGAAATATTTAGATTTAAATATGGTGAAATTTTTGGAATAAATAGTGTGCAAGTATATGTGTGCACGTGCACACTGAAATGGCACAAGGAAGAACTCCAGATTTCTTGGATTTAAAACAAGGATTAAAAAGCAATACAAACATGATTTTGCAACATGGATATTTGATTTCTGGAATTATATGGATCATCTTAGAAAATAAGAAAAGTAAGTTTTACTTTAAATCAGTAAACAGATTTTATTTAAAACCCAGAAAAGAAAATTATACATATATATGTTATAAGGATTTGTAAACCTGTATACATATAGGTGCATATGTTTCTGAAATTAAAGAGGAATTAAATAAGCCTAGATAAGATATGTATACAAATATACATTTTTAAGTACTGAAAAGTATATATATATATATAAGCAAGTGAAACTATAACATTAAAATGACATGAAATGTGATACAAGTCAATATGCTTGTGTAGGCAAAAATAGCAAAAGGGATTCTCAGGAATAATTAAAATATAAAATAGGATAGTCACACTTTTAACATGACTAGGTGAGTGGCCATTTTCTGAAAAGTAAAAGAAAGAAAATGCAGCCTTTAAATTGGTTAATATAGCCGGGGGTAATTAGGGATAAAAATGAGAAAATGCAAACACACAATGCATGATGCTAGCCAGGCCAGAAATGGAATTTTGTTTTAACAAAACCCTAGTGGAAAAATGCATATAAATAGGCAGTTTTAGCCAGTAAAATTATCTTTACTCCGAGCTGCACAAAAATAAGAAAGGAAGAAAAATATTGGAAGGAAGGAGAAAACACTCATACAAGGATTTTCTGGATTAATAAGAAGAAATATTTAGGTGAGTAACCTCACTGAGTTCATGGCATTAAGACCTGAGATGAGGCAGCCACTTTTTATATTGTCATTTTTATATTGCTGGTCTTGATGTATATGATTTCATCAATGCCTTTGGATGTCTTATTTTAAATCTGATATGATTTGATATGGATGTTTTTGGTGATCTTTGCTTTGTTGAGACATTTGTTTTTGGATGTGTATCATTACTGTTTTATTTTTACTCAAAAATGTTAAAGTCCAGAATCTTAAAATATATAGAGAATACTCTCAACTGTTATAGATCTATGGCATGGAAACTTTACAAAAATGTTGGGAGCTGCATTATACTTGGTATAAGTGCTGAGGCTTGAGAAGAAAAATGTTAAGGGTGCAATAGAAATTTTCTAAGTGCTGAGCCCTTAATCAAATCAAAAAAAAAAGAAGAAA
Organism: Allium fistulosum; assembly: GCA_030737815.1. Classification (NCBI taxonomy): domain Eukaryota; kingdom Viridiplantae; phylum Streptophyta; class Magnoliopsida; order Asparagales; family Amaryllidaceae; genus Allium; species Allium fistulosum. The sequence goes on from CM060903.1 coordinate 1,265,628,062, forward strand.
CTCACAAGCTAAAATTATGATTGAACCAGATCCTGAATCTGAATCAATCATAAAGGCTTGCAGATCAATATAATAAGAACATGCCATGCCTCTTTTACAGTTGAAAATATTCTTATATCTTACTGAGATCAAGACATATTGACCCCATTTAGGAAATAACTGTCTGCTTATTTCTGAGGAGAATTATGCTAGGAAAAATTATGGATGTTTCCATGTTTGCAGTGACATGTTCACTTAGCATATTTGATGATAGGATTTAAGTCAATACACTAGTAAATAAACTAGGGAAGGGAAGGCCAAGAAGGCTGCTGGAATGCTTGTCATATTTGAAGTATGCAAGTTGGCACATGGTTTGTTTAAGCCCTGAGATCTTTGTGCAATGATGTGAATTAGTTCATTGCAATGTGTCCCTGTGATTCCTTAATAGCAGATGAGGCAGGAATTTAAATTGAATTATACAACCTGTAAATGAAGAAATAGGAATATGGATATTTCTTAGGTTGAATGGTATGGAACCAAGATGGTTCCAGTGAATGCAAATGTTGCAAATAGATAATTATGTTTGCATGATTATGTATGCAAGTGTAAGAATGATAAATGAATATATCATACCTGAATCAACTTAATTATACTATGTTAAAGTAATTGACTGCAGGAATTTGCTTAAATAACTAGTTGGTGCTCTTATATTTTCTATTGCTTAATATCATGAATGTATTGATGTTATTCATACCAGATCTTAGATCTGACCCTTGTTTGCTCATGGCATATGGGGTGTCTCATTTTAAAATGAGGCAGCCACTTATGCTCTTTCAGGGAACGCAGGCACTAAGTAGAAAATGAAGTTATGGCTATTATGGAGGAGTGAATGAACATGCTAGCTAGTTTCAATAAGAACTTAAATTGATTATATCTGCATGTATTCAGGAAAAATTATGTTTCTAAGATTTCCAGTCATGTAATGAATATTCTATGGTTAGTGATCAAGTTGCTCTTATGTTCTGTAAAGTGTCAGATTAAATTAGTTGTTCTGTCGAAATCATTGTGTGTTAAGGTTTGATTTGTTTTTGAAGTAGAGTCTGGAATATAAACAAGAAAAATATGCTCAAGCATTAGCTATGAAAATCTGGTAAAGAAATATACAATTATGTGAGCAATTTCCTTGCAATTATATTATGTATTGGACAATCTTAAGTATTTTAAAAACACTGAGTTTTGGAGTAAATTTAGAATTTACCTTGAAAAATACCTTTAAGTATCTAATTGTTTTTCCTCTGAATTATGTCTACTAATGGTTCAAGTCTACTTTTTAAATTGTTTTGAGAGAAGTAATTGTATGGGAAGGCTATAGGTATGGTGCAAATGATTGGCATTTCAATTGCCATGATCAGATACCTGGCATGACACTAGGCACATGAGTTAACCAGCTTCAAATAAGTGAAGTTTAGGTAGATTCTGGTTTGTAAAATGCAAATAAAAGAATGGTCAGATTAACCACATGGTTAGACCATAGGTCAGGCAAATTGTTCACTTCAAATCAATGAAGCAAGGAACCATTTGAACCCAGTTTTCTGGAAAATGAGCAAAGATATTGACATGTACATGTATATCTGTGTACATGTTGATATTTGGGCAAAAATAAACATAAATTCCTAGAACAGTTGTAGGAATGGGTTTCAAAAATAATAAAGCAAGAAATATTGTTTTGTATGTTAGATTATAGGCAAAAATTAAGTATATATGTGCAGATATAGGTAGATATCAGATTTCAAACCATACAGGAGAGAAAAAAAAGTAAAAAAAAAAATTGGGTTTGAACCGACCAGCATAGCACTCGAACTCGTGACCTCTCATGTGTAAGTTAGGCGCGTTTCCATTACGCCTAGATGTTGCTTGTGTTCACTTATGATCCACTTTCTTTTAGCCTGAGTTTGATACTATACAGACTTTAACACAATCATCCATATTAAAAGCTTGCTTTCCACTGATTATTACTTGATCATTTCTTAATTAGAATAACAGACTAAAGTACATGTTTCCAGTGGATTCTATGGTCAAAAATCAGGATACAATAATTAATCTTTTATCAGGGAATTATCACATTTTAATAGATTTAAAAGGATTTCTACTTACATATTATCATGCTCTGATTCTAGTAGAATATAACATAGATATCTTCATATATGTATGTTAGGAATGATTTAGATTTAAAACAATATTTTTATATTGTGAAAGATCCTGGATATATTTTGTTTATTGGAGAAAGAAATGACCCTGGGAAATATATTTGTAATGAATGATATATCTATATATCATCTCTTAAAAAAAAAAATCCTTATGAAATTAGGGTGGAAATAGGAGGGTCATTTCAGAACGATTTGTAATCAAAGCCGTGGGCACGAAGTACATTCCCAAAATAGCACAACATAAAAATGGAAAGATTCAACGACTTGAAGGCCAAGTAAATCAAATCAGACGAAGAATTAGGGTTTCGAAATCCCTATAAATAGAACCCAAAATCATCATCAAAAAATCATTGAGTTCAAGCATTCAATCAGAAAGGAAAAGAGCAAAAATCACATACCAAAGTCTTCTCGAACTCAATCAATTCGAAACAGCCGAAGCAATTAAAGGAGGCAGTCGATTGACAGAAAAGGATCACTGAATCATCTATTCAATCGAGAACTTGAAGTCGGCATCTTCTAATTTCACAAGCCCTAAATTCAGAAAGAAGAGCGAAGCCCTAATTCAGAACAACAACGAACGAGCCAAAGCCCTAATTCTGTACAAAGAGGAACGAACAAAACGAAGCCACCATTTTCACAAGCAAAGCGGGCCGAAGATAAAAGGAAGAAGAGAGGCCAATATAATATTGGGTCGGCTAATAATAATAACAAGGCTTTTGTTTTGTTTAAGTTTAAAAATTAGGGTTTTAAATTCATATTGGTTTTTATTTCTGTTCTTGTTTTTTTACTTTTCGAATCAAATCAAGGTAAATCACCACCTAGGTTTTAGGTTGTGTCAGATTGTCTAGTTAGGATTAGTTCAGTGAGCAGGGTTTGCGAGTTTGCAAAACTCTATAGGTGGTAGCAGGGTGTGCGAGTCTATTAGAGTGTTGGTAAGCGGGAGACTGTTTAATCCTAATAGAAATATGGGAATGCAGTAGTAGGCAGGGGTTGCCGAAGCTGGGTAAATTTTGTGTGTGATTTTCTTTTCAGCATATTTACTTCTCTGCCGTTTGTTTTCGTGTTTTAATTAGAGAAAATTTTCTATAACCCTATTCACCCCCCTCTAGGGTTAATCTAGATCCTACAAGTGGTATCAGAGCCCGGTATTTTTCTTTAACTCTAGAGTCATGAATCCACCAAATAATGCTTTTTCTGAGGGGCAATCTATTGTTAGGCCACCCATGTTTAATGGGAATGATTATGCTTATTGGAAAGTTAGGATGGGTATTTATCTTAGTTCTGTTGATTATGATGTTTGGGACATTATTGAAACTGGCTATAAATCTCCCACTATAATTGTTGGTGATACTGAGATTCCTAAACCTAAGGATAGGTGGGACGCTAACGATAAGAAATTAAAAACTACAAATGCTAAAGCCATGAATGCTTTGATTTGTGCTCTTGATAAGAATGAATTTAATAGAATTTCTCATTGTAAAACTACGCAGGAAATCTGGCATACCTTGGAGGTGACACATGAAGGAACTTCTCAAGTCAAGGAGTCTCGTCTAGCCCTATTCAGCAATGAATACGAGAACTTTGTGATGGACAGAGGCGAGAGCATAAAGGACATGTTTGGACGCTTTTCAACTTTGGTGTACAATGCTAGAGTGCTTGGGAAGGTATTCACTAAGGTAGAGCTTGTGAGGAAGGTGCTACGAGTCTTACCGATGAACTTCGAGGCAAAAGTCACGGCAATACAAGAATCGAAAGATCTGAGTAAACTAAGCATGAAGGAGTTGATTGGCAACTTGATGACATATGAGCTTGAGCTAAAAACAAAGGAGGAACGCAACAACTCCGAATCAAAGAAGAAGACGATTGCCTTAAAGAGCAAAGAAGAGAGCGATGAAGAAGAAGAAGATCCAATTGAAGAGATTGCAATGGTTGTCAATAATCTTAGAAAATGGTCAAGATTCGAGCCACGCAAGAAGAAAACAAGTGGTAATAGGACAAAAGATTCTGACAATTCCGAGAATGAATTGACTTGTTATAACTGCAAGAAGCCTGGCCACTTCAAACAAAAATGCCCACTTCTCAAAAATAACAAAGGAAAGAAAAAGAAGAAGAAAGCCTTTGCAGCGACTTGGGATGATGAAGAAGGAGAGGAAGTTTCGAATAATAGCTCAGAAGAGGCTAATTTGTGTCTTATGGAAAAATCAGATTCAGAAGCATGTTCAGAGGAATCTTGTGAGGTAAGTAACTATTCTTATAAAGAACTTGTTTTGATGTGTTGTGATTTTGCTAAAACAATTGATACTCTTGAATCTAAAATTGAAAAACTGAAATCTGATAGGAGAGAACTCGTCCATGAAAATTTTAGGTTAGAAACTGAACTTGAAAATATTCAAAACCTAGACTGTGAAAAATGTAAAATTTTAGATTCAGAATTATCAAAACTTAAGAATAGCTTTGAGAATCTTGAAAAAGAAAACTTGAGTCTTAAGAAAACCATTGACACTAGGAAAAAGGATTTTATAAATAGATGCACCTCACTTGTGACTGAAAACACATCACTAAAAAACAAAGTCCAAAATCTTGAGAAAACTCTAAATAACTTTTCAAGAGGAGAAAAATCATTCAACATGTTATTGGGAAATCAACTTTTTGCTAACAACAGAAAAGGACTAGGTTTTGGGAAAACACAAGTTGATGATTATACAAATGGTAAGAGTGTCTTTGCTAAATGTGAGATAATTGGACATCGTGCTGAAAATTATAGTCATAGGAACAAGAACACAAAATTTATACAAGTTTGGGTTCCTAAGAATTCTACAAACAAAGTTCATGTCTATTGGAACAAAAATGAAAGGACAAAACAAGTTTGGGTGTCAAAAGGAACATATATAAATAGTTTTGGGTCTACTCAAACATATTCATCAAATTATTCTGTCACTAACAACCATGGACCTATAAAAACAAATAGGTCACAAAAATCTTTTATCGTGTAGGTGTGGTGGCAGGCTAAAGAACAACAATAGTGTTATCTGGATTCTGGCTTTTCCAGACACACAACGGGCGACAAATCAACGTTCCTTAGCCTAGTATAAAGGTGACAGATTCACAATGGGCAAACAACAAAAGATTATCGTACAAGTAAAACAGGTAATTGTATTTATTGTCAAACGATAGATAAAATGTGAAAATCTGCACCATAATCTGAATTGAATCAGCCAGTTATGTGAAATGATTGATGATGTTAATTCTGATTTTTTTTATTAACCAATCATCTTTAAATAGAATTACTCGAAGTAATTATAATGGTTGACAGATTCTAACTTACTTGATATGATCTTACATGACTTGCTCTTATCTATAACTTTGATTTGTGCTTAAAAGTTGACCAACCATTTTTTTTTGAACTTAATCTGTTTGGTCAAATTATGATGTTGATTGATTACTGATTACTCATGCTATAAAAAGGTTTTTTAAATTGTTGAAATTGTTGAAACTTTATGAAATTGGTGAAACTTCAAGAAATTGTTTTGAAATAATGATGATGGTTTAATGACTGTTGATTCTACGGTTTCTAAATCTGACACTATGATATTTGTTAACACGACATCAATTCAAAGTCAAGAAAACTTCGTTTAAAAATTGTTGAAAATAATTCTGAGATAGTTTGTTGAAATTTCACAATCTGGTCTATGACATCCAACGAGTGAATATTGAGTGAAATTTAAAGTCAGATGCAGATCACACTGGTAATGTAGTTGATAGAAAAATTACTAGTGGAACGCGATTATATTTCGAGACATTCATTTGCTGCATCAGTTTTTCAAAGAAAATATCTGCATATTTTTCACTTGAAATAATTTCTATTTTAGCAGAAATTTTTTCTTAAAAACCCCTTATAGAAAATAATTTATGTTGACCTTGCATCAGATTAGTTATTTAAGAAAATTTGATTTTATAACTATTTTTGAAATTGATTAACTGATCTGACCCCCTAATAATTATCTAAAAAGATAGATAGTGATTGAAAATAAGATGGGTGTTGATATTAATCATATATTATGACTTGAGAAAGTATAATTAGAAAATTTCTTTAGAAATTTAAACAAGAGTTATAAAAACTTTTTGTTGATAAATATTCCATGATCATTTTTATTTCTATCATTTTTCTATCGACCATCACTCATCAAAAGACAATATAGTATGTCAATATGTGGTAGTTTAAACGAAAAATCATTTGTGCTTCAATTTTATTATATTTCTAACAATAAATAATAATATCCAAAATATTCACTCTCATTTAAAAGTCCTCACGGTTATGCATGGGTGAATTGCTTGGATTTTTGATTATGTGTTTCCATGCTCATTTAAAAGTCCTCACGGTTATGCATGTATGAAACGCATATCAAAATTAATTGATTAAATAGGCAAGTTGATTCTAATCCCATTTAAAAGTCCTCACGGTTATGCATGGTTAGAAGATACTTGAATTCATTTTTAAAATAAAAATAAAAATTTAGAATACTACTAATCTCATTTAAAAGTCATAACGGTTATGCAGTAGATATTCAAATTTCCTGAAATAAATATACCACAAATAGACACAACTATATGGTTTTATTTGATGATTTCATCCTATCATTCTAAAGTGAAATATGCGTCAATTAAAGTATTTATGATTTTTTGTTTGATTTTTTATTGAAATTAATATTTATACTCGATTGAGTTTTTAATATTGTATTAATGTCTATCACTATATCCCTATTTTTCTAACACTATTATTCTTTTGCTGATAACAAAAGGGGGAGAGAAAGGTTAAGATTTTGGAAAATAAAATTCACATATTTTCTATTTGCATTCATATTGCATATTTTATTCTCATGCATATATGTAGGGGGAGTATTGTGTAGAAAGAGAGCATTCAAATAGGGGGAGCAAATTGAATGATCAAATACATTTAATATATTCAAAATCTTAAATATATTTTTGTTATCATCAAAAGGGGGAGATTGTTAAATATGCGTGTATATGATTTTTGTTTGATGATAATAAACATATATACATTCATTTAAATGTATTTGATATTTTACTATTTATTTTTCACAGATAAAATAAATATTTGCTGAATAAAATAAATAACACAGAATTGGAATTAAAACGAATATTTTATTCAAACAAATATTTATTACAATTTTGATAGTACAATTTCAAGCTCTCACTATAACTATACAATTTCAGTCACAATACAATTACATCACATTTTCATAGTTACATCAGTTCCTCACTACATATCACTCACACTCGTATTTATCTTCAACTTCATTCCAATGTGAATCCAGCATCTGAGCAATCTACAGAAATATACATTGACGCAGTAAAATTGAAAATAAAATGTTTTTGCAGTATAAAACAAAATATGGATTTTGAAAATAATATTTGCCTCAGATATATGGGTTATTGTCATCGTTTTTGATTATATAATAACTGTGCATATCAGTACTCTTATCAAGGACATGTAATCATGAGTGGCTGCAATACACACGTGTACATTTATACACGTGTGCACTGCCTCGCCAACTCGTATGCACAGTTGAGTCAAAAGACAAGCTGGATTCAACACAAGTGAAACCAAAGTGCAACTGAAGTGAAATCAAGACCAACCAGTTCATGTGCAAAACCAGAATGCCATCATATGCACCAGTAAAATAAAGACCAGTGGACCACAATGCAACAGCCAAAAGTGTACAACAAATTCAAGTCAAGCATGCTACAGAACTGACCAACATGGCACAAGAATGAACAACATCATGGTTAACAAGTCAAGCATGATACACAAAGGCAGCACACACATGCACATAAGACAGTACACAAGTAAGGAAAGAAGTACAACAAGCTACATGAAGAACAAACAGTGGCAAATGCAAATACATCAGTGAAACAGGTTCAAGTGAGGAGGCAACTGTAACAATGCAAGCTACAGATCTGAATCCAGACTATATGGAGCCTCTACATGAAGGTCTGAAACAAATGAAACCAGAAGCAGGCCTGGCAACATAGTTATCAAAGTGAACCACAACATCAAAATCAAGTGCAGTGAAGTGCAACAACCATTTAAACATACAAAGACCTAGCTTGTGAATGTGCAGACCCAATCAAAGAAAGAAGAACCAAAATGACTCAGTTCAGACAGTAGCTACAAGACCAACTCGAAGCATCAGACCAGGTAGTACAAGTATCAAAGACCAGATCACAAGTTAAATATGCTAACCTGAGGTAAGCACACAAATGAAATTCAATGCTCAACGTCAAGCAAATACAAATGCAAGTGAAGTCAACAATATTTGGAATAGATGCAAATACAATGAAGTAGTGCAGTACAAAAATTGTCCAGAGTCAATATCACAAATACTACAATTATCTACATCATGACCAGAAAGTAGCATGACAGTGAAACAGGGCATCTACAACATCAAGTGAAGATTACAAGAATGCACAGTAAAGTGATACGTGAATGTATGTACGTGTTAGCAGTGAATCAAGATTGACAAAGAGCAGCAAAAAGACTACAACAATGTACCAGTGAAACTGACGAAATCACAAACTATATCAAAGAAACAGATCAAAGTCAATGATCAAGTCAGGGATAAACAAAGATGGCCAGAGAAGATGGTCAGAGACAATGATCAAGTCAGATCAAAGTTAAACTCAGGGATGAACACAAAAATAACTAAAGTTGAAAATCGGCACTGTCAAACAATGTCAAAGCCGTATGTTTTAATTAAGTAAATCAAGTTGAAAAAGTCAAAAATCAGAATCAATAAATTAGGAAAGTTTCTGGCATATAAGTCAAAGAATGATCGAACGATTTATAATCAAAGCCGTTGGCACGAAGTACATTCCCAAAATAGCACAACATAAAAATGGAAAGATTCAACGACTTGAAGGCCAAGTAAATCAAATTAGACGAAGAATTAGGGTTTCGAAATCCCTATAAATAGAACCCAAAATCATCATAAAAAAATCATTGAGTTCAAGCATTCAATCAGAAAGGAAAAGAGCAAAAATCACATACCAAAGTCTTCTCGAACTCAATCAACTCGAAATAGCCGAAGCAGTTAAAGGAGGCAGTCGATTGACAGAAAAGGATCACTGAATCATCTATTCAATCGAGAAATTGAAGTCGGCATCTTCTAATTTCACAAGCCCTAAATTCAGAAAGAAGAGCGAAGCCCTAATTCAGAACAACAACGAACGAGCCGAAGCCCTAATTCTGTACAAAGAGGAACGAACAAAACGAAGCCAACATTTTCACAAGCAAAGCGGACCAAAGATAAAAGGAAGAAGAGAGGCCAATATAATATTGGGACGGCTAATAATAATAATAATAAGGCTTTTGTTTTGTTTAAGTTTAAAAATTAGGGTTTTAAATTCATATTGGTTTTTATTTCTGTTCTTGTTTTTTTTACTTTTCGAATCAAATCAAGGTAAATCACCACCTAGGTTTTAGGTTGTGTCAGATTGTCTAGTTAGGATTAGTTCAGTGAGCAGGGTTTGCGAGTTTGCAAAACTCTATAGGCGGTAGTAGGGTGTGCGAGTCTGTTAGAGTGTTTGTAAGCGGGAGACTGTTTAATCCTAATAGAAATCTGGGAATGCAGCAGTAGGCAGGGGTTGCCGAAGCTGGGTAAATTTTGTGTGTGATTTACTTTTCAGCATATTTACTTCTCTGCAGTTTGTTTTCGTGTTTTAATTAGAGAAAATTTGCTATAACCCTATTCACCCCCCTCTAGGGTTAATCTAGATCTTGCAAATAATAATTGAGCCTATATCAAAATAAAACCCTAAATGGAAACAATGGCAGCCGCTGCCAGCAACGACCCTCCTCCCGCATTTCAGCCACCACCTTTCGACCCCCTCCCCGCCCCACCTGCCGCATACCTTGTTAATGCCTAATGTATATGGTTTTACATACGTCATCTCTAGACGTGCACAAAAGAATGACGCAAACAAAAGAAAGTGAGGAAGCAAATCCGTATGGAAGAGATGAATAGCAAAACATGTAAAGAACGGAACAAGACAATGAATAATTCAAGCATTCCTAAAACGAAGCCATCAACGTTTTCTTTCCTTGTCCATTACTCTTGCCAATCCAGATCCAAGGTGACTCCCTCACAAGCCTCGACAATTAATGAAGCACAAGCAAAGTCAATTGGTAAAATACCTCAGGTGTCAACGACAAGAACGTGGAAGACCATTATTTCAGAAGAGGATATATTAGTTGCCACTCCATAAAAAGTCCTAAACCTATATAATTCAGCAAAAAACATGCGCAATGATGACAAATTCAATAGTGGATTAGGCTATAAGGTATTGGGAATACTCTGTTGTAATATATGTGGTTGGCTCACACCCGTATTACTATTATTTTCGATCATATCGGGAGTGTTTGGCAACCGAAAGCGAATTTTTTTAGTCCCATAAAGTAAAATGGTTTCTAGGTAATCAATTTTGAGGACAAAGAGGACTGTGAATGAATACTAGCAAGCAACCCTTATTTTCATGATTGGAGATTGATGATGATGAAAAATGATTCTTGAAACTTAGTCTTTCAAAAAAGATGTTGCAGACCATTTCGATATAGGTTTGCTTTCCAGGCCTTAAATTGGTATTTTAGTCAAAAGAAGAAATAAGTAGAATTACATTGGTTTTGCGTAACCCTCTAAAATGGACTATATACCAATGGTATGATAAAAAATTTAGTATGCAATGGTTTTAGTTGAAATTAACAACGATTTCAAATTCCCAAGCAATGTGTCCATTGTAAACGAAAGTAATAAACTATTTACACAACTCATGGAATACGACATGAGATCCATAGTTTGCCTTAATTGTAGCTGTTTTGGACACCCGTTAAAACTATATACTTTCGTGAAGATATGGGTGGCTAAAACAAGTGAAACAAACAACATGTCCCCGACAAATAACCTAAGCGCACGCCATACTGGAATAAATAATGAGAATACAAGTGGAAGTACCTTAATAGATCAAGAAAAGAGACACAGGTCCCGATTTTTGATGTTGTTACAGTAAAAATCCCTGGATAAATGAATATGTAAATTTAATCCTTATTTTTGAAGGATAAAAAACGCAAGATACCTTTCTTTTTTTGACAGAAAATGCAAGACAACTTGCACTTTTTTTTATTTTGAAATCTTTGTCGAAATTTTCGAAAATTTTGAAAAGCGCAAGTTAACATGCATTTTCTATCAAGAAAGCGCAAGCTAGTTTGCGCTTTTTGATTTTGAACTTTTTTTTTTGAATTTTTTTGAAAAGCTTTCTGTCAGAAAAGCACACGGTAGTTTGCACTTTTTGATTTTGAATTTTTTTTGAAAATTTTGAAAAGAGCAAGGTATCTTGCGCTTTCTGTCAGAAAAGCGCAAGCTAGTTTACGTTTTTTTATTTTGAAATTTTTCTGAAAATTTAGAAATTTACGAAATTTATAAATTTTTAAAAAAGCGCAAACTAACTTGCGCTTTCTGATTTAGAAAAAACAAAGACCTAATTTACATACTCATTTATACAGAGACTTTTCTTGTAACAACATAAAATGAAGTCTTTTCGTGCAAAGCCCCTTAGGTCAGGCACATCTCGACAGAGAAATAGTTCACAAATTCAAGACTGTAACAACAATAACTTAGAAACAAACGATGCAACAATGCAATGACATGGACTTAAAATGTTATGGAATCATTTCAAATGCGGATGTGGATTCACAGCAATACTCAGAAGTCTCAAATACAGCTGCAAATTCATTGGAAGCTAGTACAACTACAAAGCAATGTCCAACTTTAAGTTACAAGCTTCAATCTAATACAAGTGTATAAACAGGAAATGCTATGCCGGAAAACCAGACTAACACACAAAAAGACCCAGTACATAACATTGAAAATGATCAAGAAATGAGATACATGGAACTTGGAAGAGACACATAATAGTAACAGTGAATCACACGACCCAGCACACAAAATAGCAGATAATATTGGTGCTCGCACTACATTCAAACAACCAAGAAAACAGCAACAAGAGGAGGCGTTCACCACCCAATCGGCTGAGTGATCGACAACCCTGCATGGCAAAATATAATAACTCATCTGAAATCAGAAAGGAAAAAATGAAATGCACAAAGACTAACGTGAACGCTTCCCCTCGCATGAAATCAAGAAGCGACACCGCCAACATTATCTAATTAATATTATAGCTTAGAACGTGAGAGGGCTTGATTCCCCCTCGAAGCAATTAGATGTAAGTAGCACTCTCAAACAACAACAAAACATCTTTAGTTCGACTTTTGGAGAACAAACCACATGAGAACAAAATCAATGATGAGTAGAATAGGAGTAGAATCCTAATTTTATAGGATGGTATAGAATATGGTAAAATAATGTAATTCATAAAAATGAACAATTCATTACAAGTTTGGTATAGAACAAAGCGCGTTTAACTTTTTACTGCACTTTTGTCTATGCTCTTAATCAACCTGAGAAAAGAACGAAGCAGTGGGACTACATTAAAACTCAAGCTAGAAGTTTTCACTTACCTTGGGTACTAGTAGAGGATTTTAACACGATCTTGTATGGTCATGATAGAATTAATAACGGAATGTATTGCATGTCCACGGACAATGATTTTGTAGAATGTATTGGGGCAATGGATTTATTTGAACCGCCAAGCTTAGGAAACTACTGCACTTGGAGGGAAGGAGCTGATACATCATTACATAGCAAAATAGATAGGGTATTCATCAATGAAATATGTCACTCTAAATTCCCCTACTTCTCAGTCTACTTTGCGAACCACTCAACGAGCAATCACACACCGATTATCTTTAATTTCGCACTTCTAATGATAAGTAGAAAAGGAACCTCTTTCAGATCAACAATTCGTGGCACCATAGAAATGATTATCACAACATCATTCAATTGGTATGGAAAAATTTGGTGGAAAATTCTCTGTACCGGTTTATCTCAAAATTGAAAAAATTAAGGTGCACCTTCGAAATTGGAGTAAAGAGCATGTTCATAGAGAAATTAGATGTTGCGTACTCTTATCAATATTTACACACATAATTATTTAGTAGCCTCTAAAATAAATAAAATTTAAAAGACTTGTAACGAACGCGATTTTTCATCGCTCGAAAATCGACATTAATATGACCACTATATCAACTGCCGAGTAATCGAATGCCGGAAAACCGAATTGTTATGGAGAAAAAGAAGAGGTAGAAGAAAACAGAAGAAAAAGAAAGAAAAAGAAAGAAAAAGAACACAGAAACAATATCAGAATCTCACATTCGCAGCGGAACAACATATAATAGATAAATGAATAATCTTTAAAACAAAGAACTATATCATTTTATACATTACATCATCATCAGAGTGTACAACAACAATATACAACACAATTGGACAGTTATATAAACTTGTCCTCATACAGAATACACAGCGGAATAAATAATATCATATACATATGCTACGCCTCGCCATCCAGCTCGCCACTGAGCTCCACATCATCTCCTGAATCCCGAATGATCTGATAACCTAACTCTAGACTGCCCGTGTGGAAAATGATGGGCACCCAGAGTTTAGGAAGGAAACAATAAACTCCAGGTCAGTCATGGTGACTGGTGTGAGAACTAAAACAGTTTATCTTTCAAACACACAACAAAAGAATTTTAACATTGAAACCCGCAATGCTTTTGGAAAATGAAACTACCATAAGACCTCCCGCCACACACACAATGCAAACGTAGAATTGGAGGAGATTTCTTCTTATGATAGTCAAACATGCTTACTACGCAAATCATTGGATTATTATTATTATTAGTGCATAGTGCAGAAAACATTTCGAAAGTATAATATTAATCTTAGCCAGCATAGGCATTTCACGTTATGCCTACTATAGCTACTATGTTCAATAGCAGGTTACCGCCACATTCCATAGCAGGCAATACAACTAAAACCGTACAAGGTTCGTATTGTTTCTTTGGATTTTCCAACAAATGGTCAGGCTAAGGAACTTCCTATGCCACGAAAGAAAACGCCTCTGGCTAGACGCTCCGAGAGACAAACTGCTCTCTGCCAATAAAGCCGGGTTACCCCTGTAACTAGGTAACTCACGAATATGCCATCCCCCGGTCCTTAGGGACCTTTATCCGAGCGCTCGGTAACCAACATCACACATAATAAATAAGGTGCGTCCACATGAGTAAGTATCTGGGCTCCATACCATGATACCACCCCTTTCCAGAAGGAAATGACATACCCTAAAGGGCGCGACCCTCATAACCTTGCCGCAACATTCCTGTTTCGACCATTTTCGGGTTGTGAGGCCCTGACCAAGTCTCGTCCACAAAGCTACGCTTTATACAAAAGTTATGCTTTGGGTCAAACAAATGATCAAAGTAATGATCACAAAGATAAATGATCAAACAAATGATCATATCACAAATGATCAGACAATGATCATTTCACAGCAACACTCAGCATGTCACATTACCAAATTGGGAATATATCGCTGATAAATTTCAACTACATAACCTCTGAGCTCGTACGTCTCAGAGAAGGGTGTTAAGCTAAGAGAATAAATTCTCCGCCACCAACAGAAATGTATTTGAAAGAAATTAGCTTTACATCTCAAAACGTAATGTCAGACACGTAACCATACAAGTCCGTTCCGGGTTCGAACAGAACCGAAGGCACTTCAAAAGAAGCCCTTGCAATCCGGGTATTCACAATCCCGATAAAACTTCCCATCACAAAGGAAATCTCTATACCGTAGCTAACGGTGCAGAGACAATCGATAGGTCATCCTATCGTTTTCACAAATACCCGGTCTTCACGACCGGTCTTCAATACGATCCATATCGTCGTATCACAAATTCGAAATAGGTTATACGACACAAAGGTCCTTTCCCGGCTAACCCGAATAGTGAGCGCTTATTCAAAAATAAGTGTGGCATTCAAATTCAAGCAAATCACAACAAATACCCATTCAAGGTAATTATTGATAGTCGGTTATTTAACTATCAATAGGCCTGCACAGCATCATCAGATTCCAAATAATTTTCCAAATTATTTATCTTCTAAAAATATCTTTACAAGATATATAATTTCCATACTTCAACTATTTGAAATCAATTTCAAATATTCACTTTTCAATTTATCTTTAAAAGATAAAATCTTAAAACATTTCACTTCATATTGGAAAAAACATTTCCATACCTATTTAATAATAGGTAATTCACAAATCCATTTATTTTCAACATTTGAAAATATTCAATATACTTAAATCAAAATTAAGTATATATTTCATTCTTTAAGGAAACATTCTCTTAAACATTTATTTGAGTCAAAACGAATGTTGCGTAAAACATCGTTACGACGACCAAAAATCACTAGTATAGGGATTTGGAATTTAGATAGATATATAAATCCCAATACTATATAAAACATTTCCTTTTGGAAACCATTTACTATAACAACAATGTTATAGTCCACCATTTCCTTATTCCTCGAAACGTCTATTTCAACAATAAATGTTGAAATCTATGTTTCGATACTTAACACGTTTTAAAACATCTTTTTAAAACAATTACTTCATTTTGTAATATCACTTCTCCAAAACATATCCATTTTATTTAATAATATATTCACTGTCCAAAATCGTGAATATACTTCCTTTAATAAGCTATATAAACTTAACTTATCAAAATAAGTCGTTTCTCGGATTTACAAATCTATTTATAAACCTTCGATTTATAAATCTTTTTTATTATCCAATTCAAATTATATAACTCAATTATATACCGAAAGTCCATATTATAAGTTAAGAACTTATAATTCATTTATTTGCAAAAATTATTCTTTTAAAACTTCACAAGTTATAAATCTTATTATTTATAAGATTTTATTCATAACCTTATTTTCAACATTAACAGAACTCCTTTTAGAATTCCATTATTTCGATTTTAACACTTATAAAAACTCGTTTTATAATTCCAGTATTCTTAATTTATAAAATATCAATTTTGTACATCTTTTATATAAATCGCTCATAATAATTCAAAAATCCCAATTTAAAATCAAAATCGTTATTTTTAAACTTCAAAAATGGATCCGATGATGCAACAGCACCAATCATCAATCACGACAACAAAACATCACATATCATCATATGATAACAGAATATATCAAAATATCTGTAAATAAATCAATACGGTGAGGAATCCAGTTGGATCCCTCCAACCTGTTTTCCTACATCCACAGATGTTAGCACAATACCAATTTCACTTCACAGTGAAATTATCGTGGTATATGGGATTTATAAATATTATCCGCTATTATGCGGCGCAATAGGGTCTCATCCGCTATACAATGCGGGAAATCAACTCCAATATATACATATTCCAATATATATGTATTCCAATATATATATTGCTATATACATATATAATACCAATTCCACTTCACAGTAGAGTTATTGCGGTATATGTTTTTAATAAATAACCTCCGCTTAATAACGGCGTATAATGTCTATTTATCACAATAAATAGCAATCATCATTCAATCCACACAATCAAGCAATTCTAAATCTAACTATTTAAAATTTAAATCGAAACAAACATTCGATTGAGTGAGGAGTTCTCACCTTTGCTTTTAATTCCATTCCAGCGTTTATTTCGAATAAAATTAAACCGACGTATAATTTTACCCAAAATTTCCACTGACTCCAATCGACTCCAAACCAATTCCATAGCGTAGTGCTCGACCATACGATTCCAACGCAACTGGTTTCGTCCAAAACGGACCTCGTATGAACAAGATATCAAATTTTAAACATCACATGATTTAAATTACAATTTAATTTACATTTCTTTTATTTATTTTCACCTAAACCCCATTTGGATCGTTCGTTCCTCCCCAACAAATCACGGCCGTGATCTTCTTCTTCCCTCTACCAGGCAATGCACGTGAATTTGAACCCAAGGCCGCCCCTTGAAACCCTAATCACGCAACCCCATTTGCTCGACTTCGCCACGATCAACGCCCCTCGTTTTGAAGCCCCTCGTGTGCTCGACCATCACTGAGAATCTCGTCAAGCTCGGTCAAGTCTTGGCCTTGAACCACGCGTTCAAACGTACGGCCATTGGATGACGATTGCCGTTGATTGGCCGCTCCAAATACGATCATACCCGTTGGATATCTAGAACTCACTGGCCTCTACGTTTTTCTAGTTGAAGCCTCGGCCTAAAAGCTGATGGATGGAGAGAAGATCGAGGAAGAAATTTAGTGTTTTTCGGCCATTGATGAGTGGAGGTGGCGGCTGTATAAGAGAGAGTTAGGGTTTCCTCTTGGAAACGTATATATATACGTATATAAATGATATTAAATTTATTTTAAAACGACATTTTCAAACGATCTCCAAATCACACATGCCGCCTGGTGTTCGTAAGGTTTATCCCGCGTTCCGAACAAAATGGAATGTGTTTCGGGAGCTAATTCGGTCATCTGTGTGAGTTACGGAATTAAACGATCGATTTTAAATTAAACCGATTAAACCGATTTCGATGCGTTTCGGCTTGCCCCGAACAAACCGTACATCCGATTGATACGAAATTTGAAACCATACAATAATTTCACATTACGGATCCGATGAAACTAGTTTCGTCGAAATCCGAGACTTTTTGAAAAATGACTATTTTAACTCGCCAAATTAATATTAAAACAATTTCGATACGTTTCGAGCTGCCACAGTCAAACGACAACTCCGATTGCTACAAAAATTGAAATCCGATAATAACAAACTATTACGGATCCAATGAAACTAGTTTCATCCAATTCTGAGACTGTCCCTAAAATGGCTAATTTCACTAGTCGATTAAATATTAAAATATTCAATTTTCACAAATTAACTTTTAATTCAATTTTAAAAGTTCTATAACATCACTATAACTTCAATATGATTTAATATAACTTTATAAATCATTTTCATTCACATTAAACCCAAATTTCAATTATTTCTGCAATTTCAGATATTCAATTATCGATTTAATTATCCAACTAAATCCAGATATTCGAAAATTAAATTATTCGACTTATTAATTCTACTTGTTAATATTTAAAATCAATTAAATATACGAATTTTAATTGACAGAAATTCTGGGTCGTTACAAGACTAAGGGTCCGTTTGGTTTCGTTTTGAGTTTTGTGTTTTGTGTTTTCAACATACACTACAAAATACAAGAAAACATGAAAAAAAAATTACAATTCTTAGCCATTACAATGATGGACGGGAAATGGAGGGGAGAAATTGTTTTCCGTCCTTTTGTTATGTCTCAAAACAGGAAAAATCAAATAAACTTGTTTTCTATTTTCTATGTTAATTTCATTTTTCAAAATTGTGTGTTTTCCAACAATGCATAAGAAATGCGCATTTTTGTTTAGACGAAAACACAAAACTAAAAACAGCATACCAAACGGGCCCTAAAATTCCCTTAGAAAGCTGCGTACTTTATTTCTTCTCAATTCCATTATTTTTTTACGTCGGTTTCTTACTGTCTAAACCACTACCTTCTTCAAAACCCTAGTTTCTAAATCAGTGAAGAAAAAATTCAATTTTTCACTACTACCTAATGGATTTTATAGAGGTGAATGAATTGTTAACGCAATCATGGCAGGTATTTTAAAAAATTGAAAAGTTTTTAATTTTTTGCAAATACTTGGTAAACTACGTTAGAGTTTTTTTTGATTCGAGAACATTTAATTTTTTTGGTGAACAAATTCGAAAACGTTTAATTTTTTGCACGATGGTAGGAAGCACGAGAACGTTTTGCGTAATAGGAAGGGTAGTTCTGGAAATGGTAGAGGCTATTAAGTTATTTTTTGGGTTTACGGACTTTTTTAATTTTTGGGGGGATACTAAGTAAATCCTCGGGTTGAAATTGAATTTGTCAAAAAGTAGAGTAGCTTTCAGAAATACTTCTTAGGCAAACCACAGAGAATATACAACGTTCAAAGATAAAATGGCTTACAAAAGGAGAGAGAACGTCTCATTTCTTCCACTCCAAATTTGCAGAAGGAAAATTTAAATCGCCAAACAAATTGATGATAGACGAACATGGGAATTGGGTGAATGTAAAGGAGAATCTTAACAGGGAAGCAATTGAATTTTTTATTGATTTATTTAATTCGTCATCTAGAAATTTTAATCTCTCACATATTACATGTAAAAATATTCTTTTAGATAATGCAAGAGAAGTTATGGATAAACCATTCGAACTAGAGGATAAATGCCACGAGTTTGGTGTCAACGCAAAATTAAATACATTGGAAACTAATCAAAAATGACATCTTTCAAGCAATGTTGGGCATACAACAGTCAGGTGAGATTATCAAAGAAATCAATCATACAATTATGCCTAATCATTAAAAATGTAACCCACAAACGGTATCAGATTGTAGGCTAATTTCATTATGTATGTAATTTACAAAACTTTGGCTAATCTGTTATGTAATTGAATGAAACAATACCTCAATAAATTAATCCCCATAAATCAAAATGCTTTCATACCGCAAAGAACCATCACGATTGTAAGCCCATTTCATTGTGTAATATAATTTAAAAAAAATTGACTAACCTGTTATGCAATAGAATGAAAAAGATACCTTAATATATTAATCTCAATAAATCAAAATGCTTCCATTCCGAAAAGAATCATCATAGATAATTCCCTTCTAGCATATGAAATGGTAACGGGATTTAATAGAAAAGCGGCTAACAACATGTGCATGAAAGTAGATTCACATAAAGCTTATGGTGAAATAAATAGGGAATTCATATATCAAATGCTGCTTTATATGGAATTTTCTGATAAATTTTCACACTTGATATATGAATGTATATCCAGTACCACATCTTCAATACTACTAGATTGCAACCCCATAGGATATTTCACTAGCAATAGACGAATAAGATGAAGGGATCCATTATCTCCATATATTTTTGCTATTGTGATGGAATATGTCACAATTCTTCTAGATTTAAAACTACTTAAGGGTACCATTGATCCAATTTTTTTTATCGAACCGGCCCTTACATATTTACTATATGCTAATGATATTCTAGTGTTCACTAAAGCTAGCACAACCAATGCAGAGAGTATAGCCAAAAAATATAGAATTATAAAAAAGTCTGTGGGCTTAGAAATGAACGAACAAAAAACTACACTTTATTTTAGCAAAGGGCAAAACAATAAAACCAAATCCCCGGCATACTTAATGTTCAAGTAGGGAATCTTCCAATTACATATTTGGGAATACCCTTGTAACACCCCGCAAATTTAAGTGGAGATTTAATAAAGAATTAAATTTAAATATAACAAGGATAAAAGTGTAATATTCACAAACGTCCGAATTTGGCTATGAAACTGGCACCATTGTGTTCATAGCGATTTTCTAAACAACATTCAGATATAATATTTCTAAATCGGAGTTAATATGAGGAAGTTGTTAACATTTTAAAATTTAGAATCATAAATAATTATATAAGTAAAAACTGGAAATAAATATTTAAAAATGAAAAATTCTACCGATTTATGGATAGATTAGGACCGGTCAATCGCAAGCAGTCGACCACCCTAATTTATAGCGGTCAACCGGTAAACTTTTACGGCTAGGATTTGGGTAGACCAATGGCCTGGATTTAATCGTATATTATTTCCAACGCCTGAGATTAGGTTATGTCTTTTGGACGGCCGATATCTGTTTGCACCCCTATAAATACAACCCAAACCCAAACCCTAACTCACAAATTTAGAATAGTACGTCCAAACTCTGCTCCTTTCAAAATTGAAATACTCCTTCTCCTTAAATCACAAATTCCTTCAAATTAATTAATAATAAAACTAGAGGGATTGAAGAAGATTAAATCAAACATAGATCTAACGAGCGGAGGAGACTCTAGGTGTATCTCTGAGGGAACAACTTTAGTTTAAGGTGAGTGAGTTCATTGTTAGTTAGATGATTTACATATATTTTTTTTTAGAAAAATGAGTGATCCTCACAAGGAGGAGAGCACTCATCTAATTTTATTCTACACTATAGAGGAGCTGCCAACAAGCCTGGCAAATAGCTGATACCCCTGTACAAATAAGAAAAAATAAAATAAAAAAACCCGCCCAAAAAATCTATATAGCTAATGTCCATAATAAAGTATAAAAAATACAATCAAAAATGAAAATTCAAAACTTCTATGACAGCAGAAAATCACTAATCCAAAATCAACACCAACACCTGTAGCTGCTAAGAAGAAAACTAAACAGAGATTGTGAGTGGGAAATATATATATAAGTACATATATAATTACATATATATATATAAGCATATAAGTATATAAATTGATCAAATGTATATATGCTAAACAAACAACAATACCTAGTAAAAAAGAAGTTAAATACTAATTATATGAATATGATTAAATCAGTAAAAGAGAAGTTACATACAATTAATTTTAGTATACCTTTGATCTAGGTTGTTAGAAATCGAATTAGAAACACTGTTTAATTGAATTGGAAATTTAATAGTAATTATATAAATATGATTCATCTTTTCTAACCTAGATCTGACTAACGTTAACCTATAACTTAAGAAACGGATAAATCTGATTATACCGCTTTTTGTCAAGTTTATGAGAATTGATGTTAAACCTGGTTAAACTGATTTACTGCAAATTGAAATTGAATATGAAGTTTTGACAATTACAAATCATAAATTCACAAGTTTGGTTAATTGGAATTAAATTTGCAATTTTACAGTAATTGGAAAATTAATAAACAAAACTAATGAAGGATAATCGATAATTAAGTTAAAAACAGTAAACGACGACGATCGCTCGATCGCTCACTGGAGCCGGTCGACCGCTCCAGGAGCAAACGGTCGACCAATTAGCATTTTCTGAGTGTAGTATGAACCTCGGCTTATAAAATAGTAGTCTTTAAATATTATATACATATATACATACATACATATATATATATATATATGAATGTATGTATTTATGGATGTTCGTATAAGTAGGGAATCTACTTCCCTATGTGGCGACACTAGGATATTACGGGACTGGGTAAATGTTATTTATCCAGTAGGAGTCATTATTCGACTGGACGATTCTACTGTAAATTGCACTCACAGAAGGTTCTACTATAGACGGGCAACACTAATGATTATGCCTGATAGAGTGTGCGACTTGGCACTAATAGAAGTTTCTAGGTATTCACAGTGACGCGGTGTGATGTTGTGTTGTTGATGGATTTCAGCGCGGTCCAATAAGTGGCATTACATTACCATTGATAGGTGGACATGGATGTAGCACCGATGAGACCCTTCGACGAGTCGGCATTACGGGGTTCCCTCAATGCATAACTAGAATACGTGTAGTCGTAGGTGGTATATATAGTCATATGGCGGAAATTGTAGGGAAACCTATGTTGGGTTAGTTATGTGTTGTCATAATAGTGTGAAATATAGTCCAATGGTAGAAATCGATAGAGGAACCTATGTGGAATATAGTTCTAGAAGCTATTAGCCGATATTAGTCGTCTTGAGGTTTGATTAGTTGTTTGACCCTAAGTATGAGCCTACATCGGTCGTTAGTGTAGGTGTGTATTGAGCTAAACCCCTTAAATGAAGAAACGAGTAATTCACGGACACTTGTAGGACATCTAGGTCATATAGAGTATTACTTAAGTCAATTGTATGTGATCATCGTACATTAATGATGTACTCATTCACCAGACTTTTGTCTGACCCATCCATTTTTCCTATCTTTTTGCCCACCATAGAAGGATAGGGCAACAGGTGATAGGCCCAACAATAGTACTTGGAGAGGTGAGCTTTGCATCAAAGTATTTTTTACTTCCTATTACTATCCATGTACTATTTACCGTACCTAGTATTTTATCAGACTACTTGATGTATTTTGTATACTATGGATTTGGCTATGTATTTGGATATTTTTTGAGATGATTATTTTAATTATTTATATTATTTTTTTGCCTTCCACTGTGAGATCTGAAAGTGTAGTATATCTTAGATTTTGTCTTTGTATCTTTAGTCTTTGAAATGTTTAAATACTTCGACAGCTCATTCTTCTTGCTACTGGTGTGAGTCCAAAAGCCACCCTAGACTCTAGATTAGTGAGTCGAAAGGTGCGGGTTGTCAAAGTTGGTATTAGAGCCTAGGTTTGAAATTCCTAGGGATTATGGGTGTATTGAAAGAACATAGTTAAAAAGTTTTAAAAAAATAGTTTTCCAAATGTTTTCGAAAAGCTTTTCAAAATGGGTTTCCAAAGTGTATATATCTATTTGTGTGTGAATATGTGTATATATAAATAAAAGCTTTTCAAAAGTTGTACATATTTATCAGTGTAATGTGAATAACTCTTTCCCTTAATCGTGCCAATAATCTATGTGAAAAAGTTGCAAATAAATTCCTAAAATCACAAATAGAAAGGATGAGTGATCCGGCCGACTCCGACGATGCAGTTGAGATTTTGAGTGTGAATGTCCTAATTTGATTCCACTGGTATCTGCATGCAAGAGGACAAGCTGAGCTTAACCCTCATAGAGGACCCACAGTGCAAGTGCTAGGTGTAGTTTTTGCCTACCCACCTACCTTCGATTTTGCCAAGCTATGTAAGGACTTTGTGAGCCTAGGAGGAAAGTGGTATGAGGATACTGAGTCATATATAGATTCAAGGACATAAAATCACGCTTATGAGATGATTTTTGGATTAATGGGTCTTAGAGATGATGTTAGAAAATAACTTTCCACTTGGCATTTATAAGGGGAGGCTCGGAATTTATGGGATGTGGTTGTTGTTGAGACTGATGAGGGAGAGATTACTTGGGGGAGTTTAGGAGACATTTTGAGGTGAAGTTTCTGTCCAAGGCAGAAAAGGGAGTATGGTTGCAAAAGTTTATTCATTAACCGCAAGGAGTGATTACTATGAAAGAGTATGTTAATCAGTTCAATGAGTTGGCTAGGTTTGGGATGGAGCTGATCCATACCCCTCACAAGAAGGCTCTGAAGTTTGCTAAAGGATTGAATCAACCCCATCAGGATTTGGCCTAAGTCATATTCCCATAGGTATGAATTTTGAGGGATTGGTGGAGATGGCTTTGCCGAATGTTGTTTCTAAGGAGGAAGTGAAAACTGAGCCTAAGAAAGTAGGAGGAAAGGAACCCCAGTAGAACCAACGCAAGAGAAGAATGAGACCCAAGGAAAGATCAAGAAGTAAGGGATGTAGTGTAGTAAATGCGGTAAGAAGGGGCATTTTTCCACCAAGGCAGATGATTCTCTAAGGCTTTACGTCGATTATTAGGAGCTGAATAGGCTAATGAAGAAGAATCATTACCCGTTGCCCCGCATAGATGATCTCTTTGATCAGTTGGTTGGAGCGAAGGTGGTCTCACAGCTTGACTTGGCTACCGGATTCCACCAACTACGAGTAGATAAAGATAGTATTCAGAAGACAGCTTTCGTATACCCATAGACTGTATGAGAGGTTAATCATGCCCTTCAGACTAAACAATGCATCTGCCTACTTTGTTGATTTGATGAGTCGAGTTCTTAGAGGGTTGCTTGATAATTATGTGCAGGTATTTGTGGATGACATGTTAGTTTATTCAAAAAGCGAGGAGGAACACAAACTACAATTAAAAACGTGCTCAATCCACTCCGTGAGCATAAATTGAAGGCGAAGTTTTCCAAATGGCACTTTTAGCAAGATGGGTGCTCTTTTTGGGACACGTTGTCTCTCAAAGTGGTTGGCAGTCGATCCTAGTAAAGTTGCTGCAAAATGAGATTAACATGTGTCGAAAAATTCCATGAAAGTGAGGAGTTTCCTCTATTTGGCAAGGTACTATAGGAAGTTCGTTAATCACTTCACGAAGATCTCTACCCTTATGACCTGCCTTACAAAGAAGAATTTGGTTTCCTCATGGGATATGAAATGTGTGGATGCTTTTATTAAGTTGAAGGAAGCATTGACTAGTACGCCTGTTCTAGCATTATCCAATGGTACGAAGGCATTCACAGTATATACAGATGCTTGCGGGGCAGGAATGGGCACGACATTGGTGTAGGAAGGGATGGTGGTGGGCTATGTTAGTCAATAGTTAAAGGTCCATGAAAGAAACTATCCTACTCATGACCTTGAGTTGGCGGCCATTTTCTTCGCACTCAAGTCACGAAGTCACTGCCCTTAAGGAGGGCGGTTTGAGTTGTATACGGATCATTAGTCTTTAAAGTATTTATCTTCCCTAATAGACTTGAAATTAAGGCAGCAAGGTAGATGGAGTTTTGGCATCATATGATTTCAATATTTCGTCTACTCCAAGCAGGGGCAATGTGGTAACTGATGCCTTGAGTTGATAGCATGCGGTCCGACCATCGTTAGAAGTGACTTCGGGTTTGTTAGTGGCTTTAGATGTACAATCTACACTTATGAACCGTACTGGGTCAAATCAGAAGCAAGACAAGGAGCTCTTAGATATTTTTGAGAGGGTTATTAGAGGAGAGTAGTCGAGTCGTTATACCATTGACTCGAAGAGATGGTTATGGAGGGATGGTAGATTATGTGTTCCTCTTATTAAGGATATAATTGACATGGTACTACCCGAGTCTCTTCACTCTAGGATGACCATTCATATCAATGGAGATAAAATTTATCGTTACATGAAGAGAGTTTTTTATTGGCTTGTATGAAGAAGCATGTGGTGGAGTATGTAGCATGATGTATGACTTTCCAGAGGATAAAGACGAAGCAGAAGTAGCCGGGAGGATTGCTGCAACCGTTGGATATTCCCCAACAGAAGTGAGAGAGTATTTCTATAGACGTCATCGATGGACTACCTAGGAGTAACAGAGGGAATGGGAGTATTTAGGTTATAATCGACCGATTGACCCAATGCGCTCATTTCATTCTGGTTAGGAGTATAAGGATTGTTGCGTCTTTGAAGACACTATATGTGAGAGAGATCATTAGGTTACACGGAGTTCCTTATAGCCTCGTTAGCGATAGAGATTCGGTTTTCACCAGTGAATTTTGGAGCAGTCTACAGGAGGCTTTGGCCATCGAGTTAAACTTGAGTATCGCTTATCACCAGCAGACGGACGGACAAACAGATGAAGAGAGTAAACCGGGTATTGGTGGACTTACTTCGGATGTGCATATTGGATTTTGGAGGCTCTTGGGGGGATCACTTGCCATTAGTGGAGTTCACTAATAATAATAGCTATCAGGCGAGTATTGGGATGGCGCCATTCAAGGTTTTATACGAGAGGCTTCGTAAATCAATGTTGTGTTGATGGGACACTACGGATAGGATTATTCTTAGACAAATATGGTAAAGGGGACATCAAAGAAGGTAGACTGGATCCATAAGGATGAAAACCTCTTAAGATATGCAGAAGTTTTATGCTGATAGGAGACGCACGGAGTTAGATTTCGCAGTGGGCGACATGGTTTTTGTAAAGGTCTCACTATTTATGCATGTTATGAGATTTGGTAGTTCGGTAAAGTTAGCATCGACATTTGAAGGTCCTTTTTCAATTGTCGTTAGAGTAGGGAAGTTAGCTTATAAGGTGAAGCTTCATGAGAAGTTAGCGGGAGTATATGATGTTTTTCAAGTGTCACACTTGCGAAAGTTCCTACATGATATTGTTGTTGTAGTCGGGTTGAATCAGCTATAAGAGGTAGAAGTAGAAAGGGAGTCACTTGTTTGCCATGCACTTACTTATATTCTTGAGCATAGAACAAAGAAACTCCGCAAAAAAGTTATCAAGCTTGCTAAATTCCAGTGGGGAGACGATCCAACGGAGAATACATGGGAGCTTGAGGAGAGGATCCGAGCTACCTACCCACAACTCTTTTCCGGTACATTTCCACTATAGTCAAATAAGTATATACTACTTACGTGTTAGGTTTTGGCTTAGTATACCCCATAGGTAGGGATCATTGGATATTAGGAAGAGTTGCGAATGTGTCAATAGGATATGTTTTGGATGATGGATGCTAATGGATGTATTTGTTTATTCCTTCCACATGTAGGCAAATAGAATCTTGAGTTAGCATACACACACATCATCACTTGTTTATTTCATCGAGTTATATGCATAGTGTTGTTGCATATGGATTGAATGGTTGCGCATACATGTAGAATTGCCGGTATATATTTATATAGGATGTTGCACACATTTGGACACATGGCATAAGCACTTGCATTTTAGAAGGTTGACTATATCATGACGCCTAATTTTTGCATTAGTATAGGTTCATATGCATTCCTTGCCTGCATGTACAAATTGCATTAGAAATTTAACTAAGGGCAATGATTACTAGTGGTTGATGGATGAGTAGATGATTATACGTATTGATTTTTTTGTATGCATGATTTACATTTTTCCAACTTTGGATATTTCAGGGAAGAAATCCTTTTAAGGGGGAGAATGTAACACCCCAAAAATTTAGACGGAAATTTAATAAAAAATTAAATTTTAATACAACAAGGGTAAAAGTGGAATATTCATAAACTTCCGAACTTGACTATGAAACATGCACCATTGTATTCATAGCGATTTTTTGAACAATTTTCACATATGATGTTTTGAAGTCGAAGTTAATATAAGGAAGTTATTAACGTATTAAAATTTAGAATCAAAAATAACTAAATAAGAAAATTTTGAAAATAAATATTGAACAATGGGAAATTCCACCGGTCGACAGATAGATTGGGACTGGTCGATCGCGAGCGGTCGACCGCCCCCATCTACAACAGTCAATCGGTCAATATTTTGTAGCTAGGGTTTGGTTAGGCCAACGGGCCGTATCTAACAGTATGTTATTTCCAACGCCTGAGGTTAGATCGTATCTTTTGGACAGTCGATATCCGTTTGTATCCCTATAAATACAACCATAATCTAAACCCTATTCACAAATTTAGAACGGTACATCCAAACTCTACTCCTTCGAAAATTGAACTCCTCCTTCTCCTTAAATCAAAAATTAATTAAACATAAACTAAAGGGATTGAAGAAGATTAAACCAAAAAGAGATCTAGTGAGCGGAGGAGATTGTAAGCATATCTAAGAGGAAATAGATTTGGTTTGAGGTGGCTGGGTTCATTATTAATTAGATGATATGCATACAATTAATTTTAGTATACCCAATTTGATCTAGGTTGTTAAAAATAGAATTAGAAATACTATTCAATTGAATTGGAAATTTAATGGTTATTATATGAATATGATTCCTCTTTTCTAACCTAGACCTGACTAATGTTAACCAGTAAATTAAGATACGGATAAATCTGAGTATACCCATTTTTTTCAAGTTGATAAGAATTGATGTTGAACCTAGGTTAAACATACTACAATTTGAAATTGAATATGAGGTTTTAACAATTACAAATCATAGATTCACAAGTTTGGTTGACTGTAATTAAAGTTGCAAGTTTACCGTAATCGAAAAATTAATAAACAAATCTAACAAACGATAATTGGTAATTATGTTAAAAATAGTAAATGACGACGACCGATCGACCGCTTACTGGAGCTTGTCGACTGCACCAGGAGTAAGCTGTCGACCACTCCAGGAGCAAACGGTCGACCGGTTAGCGTTTTTTGAGCACAGTATAAACTCGGCCTAAGGCCCAAGTTATAAATAAAATAGTAGTGTATATTATATTTATATATATATATATATGTGTGTGTGTGTGTGTGTGTGTGTGTGTGTGTGTGGATGTTAGTATAAGTAGGGAAGCTAATTCCCTATGTGGCACCACTAGGACGTTGCGAGACTGGGTAAATGTTATTTATCCAATAAGGATCGATATTCGACTGGAGTGATTCTATCGCAAATTGCACTCAGAGGTGGTTTTATGGTGGACGAGCAACACTAATGATGATGCCCGATGGTGTGTGTGGATTGGCACTAACAGAAGTTTCTTGGTATTCATGGTGACGCGACATGATGTTGTGTTATTGATGGATCCTGGGGCGTTGCAATAAGAGGTTTATGTTACCATTGAGATGTGAACACACATGTAGTGACGATGAGACACTTCGACAAGTCGGCATAGCAGGCTCCCACTCAATGCGTAACTAGAATATATGTAGTTGTACTTGTGGAATATATAGTCCCATGGTGGAAATTTTAGGGAAACCTATTTTGGATTAGTTGTATGTAGTCGTAGTTGTAGGAAGTATAGTCCCATGATGGAAATCTATAGGATAACCTATGTGAAATAGTTCTAGAAGCTATTAGCCATTTGTTAGTTGTCTTGAGTTTCGATAGTTATTCAACCCTAAGTATGAGCCTACACAAGTCGTTAGTGTACGTGTGTATTTAGCTAAACTCCTTAAATGAAGAAATAAGTAATTCACGGACACTTGTAGGACACCCTAGGTGACATAGAGTATTACTTAAGTCAATTGCATGTGATCACCATATATTAATGATAGTACTTTGAGAGGCGAGCTTGGCATCTGAGTTGCTTTTTATTTCCTATTACTGTTCATGTAATGTTTACCGTACTTGGTATTTTATCAAGAGTATTTGATGTATTTCGATATACTGTGGATTTGACTATGTATTGTTTTGAAACTATGTTTTTGGATATTTTCTGGGATGGTTATTTTCAGTATTTATATTTTTCTAACTTCCGCTCTGAGATCTAGGTGTAGTACATTAGATTTTATCCTTGTATTTTTAGTCTCTGAAATGTTTACAAACCCCGATAGCTCATACTTCTTGGCACTGACGCAAGTCTAAAAGCCTCTCCAGACTTTGGATCGATATGTCGAGAGGTGCAAGTTGTCACAATCCTTGTCTTACAGCAAGCTAAAAGCAAGAGACTTTAGCGTTGTTAGAATAATTCCATAAAAAATTCAACAACTGGACAAATAAGATGATGAATGTAGCTGGAAGAATTGAATTAATCAAAACTTTCATTTAACCATTGATTACATTTTGGATTCAATTCTATCAGTTGCCAACATCACCTATAAACCAAATAAATTCTCTGTGTGCAAAGTTTGTTTAGAAAAATCAAGAACACGACATGAGTTAGGATGACCTTTGTCAACTAAAAATGGAAGGAGGGGGTGGATCTAAGGAAATTACAAGATTGAATGAAAGCAATGACATTGAAACTTACATGGCGATTCATAAAGGGTGAATGCTTATGGTCATAGTGGATGAAAAGTAGGTATTGTAATGGAAAAATTTTCTGGAACATTAACGAGGATAAAAACGCTTCATATATGTGGAAACTTCTTCTCAACACTCGAACAAAAGCCAAAGAAATAATTGAAATGAAAATAGTAAATGGAGAGAACACTAGCCTCTATTTGACCCATAGGTCAATGGTCACTCAATTATGGATTTGATGAAAGGGGGTTATGCTTTGATCATTGGTGGCCACAACATGAAAGTATCTTCCCTCATCTCTAATAGACGATGGAAACCACAACAGAATGGAAAATTCTTGTTCATGTCAGCTTAAAATTAGGTTAGAAAAGCGGTAGCGAACTTATTGGTGTAAATGCATCTTGAATTCAGCGTGTTCATCCAGGATGTCGTTCTACGCTCTACTTGCAAAATCAAATAGTTGCAGACCAAAGAAAAAGTTGCAAGATGGAATGAAACAATTGACAATGTATGTATAATATGCAACCAAGAATCGAAAAATAACATGCATCTATTTTCAAGTGCGCATATTCAAATAGTTTATGGGAAACATGTAAGAACAACTTACAGCTGTCACCAACTATAGGCAATAAAATACATGGCATCTTTGATGACCTGTTCATAGGGAACGGAGGCAAAAGAGCTTTCAATAAGTTAATAGACATTGTTACCTACATATGGCTAAAACATAACATGAGAAATTTTAGACTATCAAATCACCAAACTACATCAGAATGGAACAGATAGTAGCAGATTGCAAGCAACTTCTAAAAAGTACAAAAATTAAAGCAAGGAAAATAAGGGGAGTTGAAATTATCTTTGGGGAGTTTGGATATAAACCCCCTAATCCTCTTTGTACCAGCACCTAAGAGGTGACTTGTTGAGGCAACTAACAGAGAGGAGAATCAACTGAAGACATTTAGCAGAACAATTGAAATTCAATCATAACACTGGAGACCAGTTATACACTAGCAACAGCTCAATCCGCATTTTTTAGATTTGGGGGGTCTTAAAGAGTTCATTTATTTAAGTTTGTTTATTGGAGACTTCACTTTACACACGAAATGAAAACCTGAAGACAAAGCTCTTGCACACATGGCCATCTCTCTTCCTGATACCAATTTTATCTTCTTTTGTTTTATTTGGCTTGAATTGTTTTGT
Organism: Allium fistulosum; assembly: GCA_030737815.1. Classification (NCBI taxonomy): domain Eukaryota; kingdom Viridiplantae; phylum Streptophyta; class Magnoliopsida; order Asparagales; family Amaryllidaceae; genus Allium; species Allium fistulosum. The sequence goes on from CM060903.1 coordinate 1,265,659,708, forward strand.
TGGTTTGGCTTTATGGACTTTATTTCTTATAGTATGGTAGCACATTGCCATCTAGGGATCATATAGTGGGTTTTGAGTGCAAACTATTTTTAATGCTCTTACCATAGTTTGTTCTTCAGATGACCTACTTTTTGTACTTTTATTTTTCAGCTTAGTAAATAAAGTACCTATTCTAAAAAAATTATAGCTTTTCTATATTATTTTCGGTCGAAAGTTAAGAGTTAATGTTGTGTGACTCCCATGTGTGAACTCTACCCTTAGCAATGTTTAAATAATCCAAATATCAAACCCTATATGGATTTTGTTGAAGCACGGTAGTGGACATGAATTTGGTTGGCTACAAATTAACTAGGTGAAATCCAATTTCATACAATTTCAAGTGACACCCTTAAGCAACGATATATATTATGCATGTTTTCTCTTCGTCATCACTATATCACTTAGAGTATTTAGAGCTCGACCAATGGTTAAAACATTATAAATATCTGTAACTAATTACGAGGTCTAACATTAATGTCCATGATTCATTCCGATAATCGATTAACTAATTTGCATTGACCGAAGACTTTAAATTTATATTGACTATTGATTACGATAATACTAACCTTCTATTTGAAGGAGATGAATCCTCTCTTAAATAATGTATTCCAACGGGTTCAACTTATTCTCAATTATGGCCTTAACACGATCATCGTTGCTTAATCAAAGTATGGTTTGGACTAAGATTCACAATATTCTCAAATCAAAAGACTACTGTACATCTTCACGTGATATCTTTTATTTGACGTCATTATCTTGTGTCTCACTTCCATATATCTGAATTTAACAAAGATCGATGACCCACTACTACAGCATGTAGTTTACTTCATAGCCAAAACAAAAAAAAATTAGCCTCAGTACAAAACCAAGTGAGTCTTGCATTAGTTCAAGAGAGAGAGAGAGTTAACTCTTATGAAAGAGATGAAACACAATGTGTTTTAGTCCAGTTGTGACCTTGTGGCACATGATGGCATTATGATAGTAGAAGATCCGAATACCAAATGTCATATCTTTAGATGTCCCAAAAGTAGGTGCGGGATCCACTTTTGGATCGAAAAAATGCTCCATCAAAGAGCTAAAGACTTTACCTCAAACTTAAGGCATGAGATTGCGCTACTTAAACACTAAGTTACATCATCTTTTATTCGATGAAAGTAATGGTTTATGACAATATCAATGCATTCTATCTCTATAATGCAATGTACCATGTACCCTTTTGTCCTTTTGTATTTCTATGCTTACCATGAAATGTGTTCATTGTACAATGTATCATGTACCCAAAAGTTGAGTTGACAACACTTTGAAATAATTGTCCAAAAGTGTCCACAACTTTACTAAAGCAAATTCCACAATATCATGTCAAATCGATATAGTATATAGCACAAGGTGTTAAACTTGAGTTGACAACACTCCGAAATAACTGTCCAAACATGTCCTTAAACTTTACTAAAGCAGATTCCACTATGTCGTATCAAATCAATAAAGTATACTGCACAATATATTAAAGTTAAACTATCTATACTCTAAAAATAATTGTTCAAACATCTCCACAAACTTTATTAAAATAGATTCCACAATGTCATGTCAAATTGGTACAGTATATTGCATAATGTGTTAAAGTTGAATTGACAGCAATCTAAAATAATTGTCCAAACATGTCCACAAAATTTATTAAAGCAGATTCCATAATTCCATGTCATTTCAATACAGAATATTGCACAATGCATTAAAGTTGAGTTGACAACACTCCGAAATAACTATCCAAACATGTCCTCGGACTTTACTACAGAAGATTCCACCATACCATGTCAAATCAATATAGTATACCGCATAATGTGTTAAAGTAGAGTAGACAACACTCTAAAATAATTGTCCAAACATGTCCATAAACTTTACTAAAATAGATTCCACCATATCATGTCAAATTGTTACAGTATACCACTCAATGTGTTAAAGTTGAGTTGACAACACTCTGAAATAATTGTCCAAACATGTCTACAAACTTTGCAGAAGTAGATTCCACCATGCCATATTAAATAGGCAAGTACACCATACCATTTGTTAAAGTTGAGTTGACAACACATTGATATAATTCTCCAAACGTGTCTATAAATTTTACTAAAGTTGATTCCACCTAGCACACATCAGAAAATTATATACTAAAATGGAAACTATACCTTTTCTCAAATGTGTTATGGCATTCAGTAGTGATTCCAAAGAGGAAGAGATTCTACGAGAAGAAGCTAAGGAAATACAAGAAATAGTTGACTATACCAAGAAGTATAAGGCTCAACGTCCATAACATATGGTGGTTCAGCCATTGGTCGAGAACATATAAATCGTAATCATTTTGCATTCCATAAATTCTCATTTAGGACTAATTCAACCCAAATTCAACATACATGCAAGCTTTGTAGGTAAAGCGCTTAGTGGTTCAATAGCGGTGGAAGTGCAAAAATTTATAGCGGGGATATAGCGGAAAACAGCGAGGTGCAAAAAACTTTATTAGATAAAAAATACAAATATTTAAAACTAACTTATTCTAACTCTCAAATCATTTGTGCTGGAAAAAGAAAAACTGTTTAATCTTATATAATAAAACCGAAGAATATATTGATTTATTTAGACTAGATTTGGTGATTACAATAGATTTCTGACTTATATTGAGCACTTATGCCTTAAAATTAGGTCTTTATCCTAATTTTGGTTATTTTTTTACAAGAGAACTAGTCAAATCGACCTTTGTATATTAATTTTGCTAAAATGGGTGCTAAAAAACCTTGATTTAACAGGTGTGGCGGAATAAAACGGATCTATTGTTTTATAGTATTAAACTGAAATAGCATAGAAGTCGAAGAGCGTTATGAACTATAGTGGGGACTATGTGGGGCTTTAGCGAGGCTTTAACTGCACAACATGTAAGATATGTTTTGAAAAAGATTCAAATGCAAAGAGATTTATTTTTAGGATTTTACCACGTATTCAAAGATTAATAAATACTTTATGCATAAGCCAAATGCTTTAAAAACACAGGGTTTAAGAGGAGAACAAAGAATGACTGCCGCTCTGAGGATGTTAGCATATTGAACCCTTATGGATGCGCTAAATGATACATAGTGGATCACAGAGAGTACCACACTAGAAACTCCTGAAAAAATTGTTGATGTGTAGTAGACATATGAGGCACCGAGTACCTAAGATCTCCAAAAGAAAATGATGTTGTGAGGATTAGATAAATGCAGGAAAGCATAGGGTAGCCAGGAATGTTACGAATTATTGATTGTATGCATTAGGAATGGAAGGGCTGCCCTAAAGCATATCATGGATTTTATCAGGGTAAGGAAAAAATATATTATTTTGGAAGTGGTTGCTTAGCGCAATTTGTGGAATTAGCATGCTTTCTTTGGAATGTCTGGTTCTAAAAATCAACTAATGTGATTGAGAGGTCACATTTGTTTAATGACCTTGCACTTAGTAAATCAACTCTTGTGTCATTTACACTTAGTAAAAACAAATATGAACATGAATACTATCTCAGAGATTAGATTTATCCAAAATGGAGTGCTATTTTGAATGTATGCCCAAATCCAACGACACCGAAGTAGGTAAAGTTTGCTGAGATGCAAGTGGAACAAAAGAAAGATATGGAAAGAGCATTTGCAGTCATTTAATCTAGATTTGCAATGGTTAGTAATCCTTATAGACTATGGGATCGATCCAAGATGACTAGAATCATGCTCACATGTATAACTCTACATAACATGATCATTGAAATTGAAAGAGATATGAATGAAGACCATCATTATGTATACGATGGTGGAAATAAAATGACAAAAATATTCCAAGAAGACATTCTTCAAACTGAAAACATTACAACAGTAATTTTGGACTTACAACTTTCATACTGAAATGCAGCACTACGCAATAGACTCCAAAAGGTTCTTATGAATCATATTTGAAATTACTACAGAGGTTATTAGTTCACTTATGGATCTTCTAGATTGTATGTTTATGCTTATTTATTTCTTGGTTGTACTTTTCCAGTGAATGCTAGTTTATTTTTCTTTATAAATTAATCAACTTGTGTGTACTTTGTGTATATGGATATCCAAATGAGTAGATCATTCATTACTAACCAAAGATGCATTACTACTTAGGAAATTACAAATGCCACATTTCTTGGCATATGAAGTAAAATGCTAAGAATACAAATTACTAAATTTAAAATAAAGTACAATTAAGGGAAAGTAGCATAAATTATTCGCCTTTTGCACTCCATCCAGTATTGGGCTATAACCTCATCCGTTCCTATCAAAATCTTTTCCATAATTGATTATTTGTAATTCCGATATTCGGTATCTGCCTTTTAATGTTCAAGATCCAACTTTTATTGCTCAATTTCCACAAACTTTCTCATCAAGTAAACCTTTCCTATGCAACTATTATGGGCATTCACGCCAATAACACGGTGAATGCAAAAAAAACATTAAAGGGCATAAAACGGATACAAGGTGGGTAATAAGTGTGCCATCGTATAATCGCATAGGCAAGGCAAAGTATTAGGGGAAAAGTTGGCACAATCTCAGGAATACCTAAACCAGTTGGAAAAATAGCGTTAGGTCAAGACATGTATCATGGTCGAAACTGCTTCCCAATCCAAGCTACAAATTGAAAGATATAGTCATCTTAAAATCGATCCACCAACTAATCGATTTGGTCACTACCTTAGAGAGATACTGTCCACTTTAAGCAAACGAAAGGTCCAAAGGCATTGGAATATTCTACTCGATGATACAAAGCTATTGGGTCCAATTTTTAATCAATTCCTACTTAAAATGAGGCAGTTATGGCACAAAGAAGGTCGGTCTGGAAAGGAATAGGAGAAACAGTTTGATAGGGAACCTAACCATTTACTACCTAATAGATTGCTGTGTGACCTCACATCTATAAATATTACATGAATGAGTACAACTAAGGAAGGGAGAATGGATAAGCAATACCAGCAAATAAGCTTGAAGCATTAGAAACTACCTAACTAAATCCAAGCCTAACCAAATCTCATAACCCTATTGGTCAATAAGTAATCATCTCAACCTTATCTAATTACCCCCAATCATCCAATCCATATCCAGCATCGAGTTGTGGTAGACCACCTCAAGATTCACAATATCAAAGCTTTGACGATCACAGATATAGCAACCCAAAGTAGTTATAACCGATACAGGAAGATCTAATAAGCATGTAGCAATTGTGAGTTGGAGCACCTTCATGTGGTCGAAATGCTAGGATAGGAAGGCAAGCGATCAAAAGATAGCATAAGAAAAACTAGAAGGGAGAAACGAATTTTGCTGAGGCTAAGCACCTGGTTTAGTAGATAGCCGAATAAAGCATCGCGTTTGGCGGTTGACTATTAAACAAGAATTCATGTTTGGTAGTCTACTACGAACCAGGGAACTATCAAACCAAGCATTGCCGAACACCACTTACCGAGCACCAAACACCACCAACCGGATCGACCAACACCAACGAACCAAGTGGAGAAAAGCTAGGTAGCGAACCAAGGATGTCAAGCTAGTAAAGTAGGGAAACTCCAGATTGAATCTTTTATATATGGAAAGTGCCGAACAAAATCTTGTATATATGGAAAGTACCAAACCGAACAAGTTAAATATGGAAATTTCCTATTTTGTTGTCAAAATCTCCATATATCTTCACTTCTATAAATACCCAAGCTTGGAAGAGTAATGGCAGATAAGTCAGAGAGAGCCAAAAATAGGAAAATAGGAATAAAAGAATAGGAATAGGCAAATTAGAATAGCCAAACTAAAATAGGAAAACTAGATAAACGAACAAGAATAGCTAAATAGGAATAAGAAAACATAAATAGATGAACATGAGTAGTTGAACAAAATTCCTTAGAGATGTATCTTGCTTTCTATTAAGCTATAAATAATTGTATTTTTATCCTAAGCATTGTACCAAAGATCTATAAGAAGGATAACGAAAATGGACAGTGGATGTAGGCACATTCTGGCTGAACCACTATATATCTTTGTGTTTTTTTACTTTACTGCAATTTATTTTCTACATAATCTATCAGTGATCTACTCTTTGAAGATCAATCATAAAAAAAATACAACAGCTATGATACATCCCGTATTCATAGTTCTACAACAAGTGACACTGAGTTGTTTTCCCATTTTTTAGCAAACATTTTTTGTGCTTATTGAGAGATGATTCTCAATATGCCTTTGAGATCATAGAATAGGGTTGGTGCTACTAGCGGGAATGCAGGGAACACCCACACACCCAATCAAAAGATTGCCAATCAGGTTGACCATTCAGCAAGAACTCGAATGCTAATGGATGTAATTACCATAGGCGACCTGGATTGAGTTGTAACTAAGTAAATGAACCTTACACTGCCTAATAGAAAAGAAACGGTGGACTAACTTATGACATTCTTGGGATAGCCATAAACTATTGGTCACAACACTGGAACACAAGGGTGATCCAAGTCTTAGGGATCCGAAAGGCGAATGGGTCTCACTTTAACAACAAAGTTGATCGAGAAAGTCAAAGAGATAGAATATGGAATGCCAGAGGGATGAAACAAGCAAGAGTTCAGCCTGAAGCTGGACCCAAGAAGCAGTTCGGTAATGAACCAAACAGGGACGATGCTGAACTAGGGGTAGATGTAGCCAATCTTCTTGTTCCCTGACTTAAAATGTAATCAATAGAGGACAAAATGATCACCATGGTCGGTCTAGGAGCCGTGACCATTTCCATAACTGAAGATCATGTATTCATAGGGAGGATGAAAGAAATCATTTGTAACGACCCATACTTTTTTATAATTGGAAATAATATATTTAAATATTAAGTCTTTAATTAATTAATGATCCTAAAAATATGATTTTTCACATATGATCGAATCAAGACTTGAGACCACTTCCATTGAGTTCGTATCGACTGCGAATTAAAATGAGTATAAGGATTGCTATATTTGGAGATTGGAAGATCTGATGGCCGAAACAGTCTTGGAAACTGTGAAATTATCATCAAAGAGGGCTGTCTCGGATAGCGATGAAATTTATACCATCGGAAATGGAAAAATGAGATGATGCACGCAGACGAGTTTCGTGTTGATCAGACACACCGTTTCATCATGTGAGCTCGAATCGCATAATCGTTTTATTTGAGAATTCAAATAAAATGAATATAATAATATTTAAATATAACCCAAGCCCTTCTCTTCTTCAAACAATTACCGTTCCATTACCATGAAGACAAACATTGGCTGCCACTCTCATTTTACTTCAAAAATCAAAATTAATTGATTTACTCGACGATAAATCACGAGACATGGCTCTTTGGATTCCTAGAAGGCAGATGCACCATTGGTATGAGTTTGGGATAGATCGATGATGGTCGTGGTCGTGAGCTCGAAACTAGGGTTTGGTTTTGCAAGCGGCACAGTTAGAGATGGGGGAAATAGAGACCTGCATTGGCTCGAGGGAGGAGAGATGCACCGACGGCGTGATTTTGGGGAGGTCCGGTTGCACGATAGAGAATGTGGCCAAGGGTATTCGACAGGTGGAAGGTGGAAACACATTTTGAATTGGGAGGTCGAGGTCCGTGATTTTGATGTCGGCGAATCTAGCGTTCGAAAACGTTTGATTTCATCAAGTAGAACTTCGTATCACTATGTAAATGTGCATGGCTTGGACATGGAAATGCACGTATAGCCAAGGGAAGGAGGAAGAAGTATTAATGTTGATTAGGTAACTAGAAATTGTTAATTATCATCAAAGTTAACTCAATTGATTAAATAATCCGTTATCTGATATTATGAGTATCCTTTGCCTATGATACCCGTTTTGGACGTTGTTTCTTGCGTTGCGCTTATGATGGAGAGCTCGATGACTTGGCGATGGTTTGGATAGATTTGTATGTTGTGAGTGATATTGTCTCTCACCATGCCATAATTGTTAGTACAGTATTAAAATGACATTTTGAAATGTTTCTAACTTTAAAATGTGATTTATAAAATAGTTAAATCGATGTGTTATTTTATAAAAAGAATTAAAAGTATTTTAAAATGGTTTTACATTAAATATCATATTTTTTCCATTCGACATATTATTTTGACGATATTGATAGGTTTAGGCTATTACTGATATTTATCACACATTGGTTGCTTTAGATGGACTGTATTGCGTTATTATAGATGTATGTAGGCTATTATGGGCGTTTATATGCTTGTTTGATGTATGTATGTTAATTTGGTTAGTTCGGTTGAAAACGCCATTCGAAGGCGATATAGTATTAGAATATATCCCATAGGATAAGATTTCATGCATAGAGTATCGTACACATCGATTGATATGAGGTGGGATGATGGATTTAGAGACGTGTTCCGAATTTCGGGATAGATGCCGGACATTTTCATTTGGTCTGTATTTAACCATTTTTGGTTAAATACACGACCAAAGTGGTCGTTATTGACTACTCTGGAGTGGTCGATATCTTCCACTATTGATAATGGCTGATTTGGCCAATTTTGACATAGACGATGGAGAGGCTATGAGGGGCACGATACGATGGTTCGTTCGTCTGTTCGACATTCGATTTTGGTGTTACTACTCTTCGACAAGTGGTTTTGGAGGTGAAGCGAAGGTGTGTCTCTTCGACGTGATGACTTCATGATTCGGTGATAATTATTTCGTGATGGGAAGTGACGACTTCAACAGTGGATAACCGTAATTTGGGATGCAGATTAAGTGATGATGAGTTGGATTGATGGAACTGTCGTAGGATGGTTATGGGATGCACAATGACACTCTATGACTTATGATGGTTGTCTAAAGTAGTTCCCAACTATGACGACTTCAGATGGGAGTCGTGCGAACAATTCTAGGATGAGCTCTGTTGTGGATGACGTGTGCAAAGGGATCGTTGATATTCATAGGTTTCATTGTATACTCGTGAAGCAAGGCCATATGCGATGAGATCCATTTACCCTAGATTGTTACGGAGTACGCAGTCTTGTCCCTGGTCTATTGAGTGGTATGGATTCAAGTACTAAGAAACCGAGACATTGAGTAGTCTCTGACGAGGTCATATGAGTATCATATATCCACCGCTCTGAGTGAGTCATGTGAGAATGGATGACAGATACTATGTTTGCTTTAGTTATTTATCAATCTAGAGATGTCACATGATGTAGTTATCCTTGATGTTGCTACCCGGACACCCATCGATACTTTGATGTATAATACACCTATGATGACTATGATATAGAGTAGCATATATCCTGTGTTATGTGTTAACTCTATGGATGTAGGGACAGGTCAGGCATGATTCTCCATACCCTCTGTTTCATATACTATACTGACTTTTATAGTGTTTTGAGATTATTTATCGCTCACACCAGACTGTTGTCTAACTCAAGGTTATTTGCTTTGCTTCTTGTTATCTCGGGTGCTCTTAAATGAGTAGATTAGAAAGTAGGTGTAAACAACACTTAGAGCTGTGGAGATGGACTAGTAGAAGGTGACACTTCCTCATACTTATATTTTGGACTTATTATTGTTTATTCCGATGTGTGACACTATGGAGCCTTGATAGTGTTAGCTTACTATTATTAGAGACAGTTTATTAGTTGAGCTTATTTATCAGTTGTATAAACTCTATTACTGTTTTGTATAATTGTATGAGCCTGTGTGCTTTGATTATGTGGTTCATGTAGTTACTACTATCTCCCATGTTTTATATCTGTGATGACCATTATATTTTACCTGATGCATTGTAAGATATATGACAGGTTATACGATTGTGTAATGTTTTGTTTTTTTCTCTTCTCTTCTATTCTCTTCTCTACTTTTCTATCCCTCATCTTTACTTCTTTTGTTTCCCTTGACAATCATCCTACATCGGCTGGATGCTCCAGCAGTGCACTATTCGGTTATATGAGCATCGGTGGTGTAGGACGGTCATCACATTTGGTATTAGAGCTTATCTTACGTGATTCACTTGAGTTTACAACACCAGAATTGCTCTTTCCCAACGATTATAACCGTTACAAATGAAATTTGTAATGGTTATAAACATTACAAATGGGTACGTGGCAATTTTTACAACGTTTTTTTCCAACAGTTATAACCATTGGAAATTTCATTTTCCCAACATTTATAACCGTTGGAAAATTCCACTTTCCTAACACTTATAACTGTTGAGAATGGGGAATTTTCTAACGGTTATAAGCATTGAAAAATTCCCCATTCCCAACAGTTATAAGCGTTGGAAAAGCTGTATCAAAATTTGAAATGAAGATGCAACAATGTTTATTATCATTAGCAACACAGATAAGAATAATCATTTATTTCAATCACAACAGATTAGATAGCACAACCAATACCATTAATTCATAGACAGAATATAACAACAACACAAATAATATCCAATTATTTAATAAACACTAAGAAAAGCAAGGTGAAATAAATAAATTGACAACTTATGTATGGATTAAGCATGAAAACATCCATACAAGGCCAACCAACCAAAAACATATGCTTGTTTTTTTAAAATAAAATAAGTACTATGTGTAGAAACCGTTTTCTATGTTGTTTACTCCACATCACCAGCTCTAACAGTTTGATGCACAAATTGTCATCCTCGTATCCTACTTCCTCTTTTGTTTCTTCAAGTCTAGAAAATTCAGCAAATGAAGCACCTTCACTTGATATGGGCATTCCCATTGCTTTCCTACCTTTTGAAGAACTTATGGATCATTCCAGTACCTATTTAACATTTTTGAAATGAACAAGGAAAAGAAAAACCATGTTATTGACTAAAAGCCTCATTTGTGAAATGCTGATAATGGAAATTATATTATATCATATATTTTCTTGCATAGTCTACAATGAAAATTTTGTAATAGCACACTCCCTAACCAATACATAACAGCTTGTCAATATCTCTATTGTGAATACACGAATTAATCTTGTATAAGATGAACTAAAATAGCAATGGAAAAATAAATAAATGAGTAACTAAATCATTCAAAATGATAATGCATTTGTAATACATACTCTCATCATTAATACATTAGGTCCTAAGAGATAATACCTTAATTCTAGATATTTTAACTTTATTAGGCAACCTGATGAATTATCATCACACTTGCATTTACCCTAAAAACATTAAGATTTTGAATAATGTTTCATAGAAAAGGTACTTTTTTCAGTACATGTTACCTACCACTAATCATGAATGTGTCAAATATTAAATAACATCCATTTAGCCATCAAAGTTTAAAAACCTGATAAATAAGCATAAACTATCATAAATATGGAAAATAATCGTTAATGTGAAAATCAGTTACATATTTACTAACTTATGAGAATGTATTGACTATTAGATCCTGCATGGATAACATGTTTCCGTGTCAATGGAGAATAAATGATATATGATAAAATTATTTATTATCAAGTGGAAAAAATCATTTAGTCGCATATTTCAATATCAATAAAGAATAACATATCTGATCACTAATTTCATTATTTAGTCACATTTCCCAAATTGTAAAGGATTTCATATTTCTAAACTTCATAGTTTATATAATACTATCCAATATATCATTAATCCATAAGAAATGAAGTAAACTGCCAATTCCTTGTTAATAAGTATCATTTCTTCATCTAACTAATTACAAGATTTTATGGAAATGGTGATATCTTATAAGATCTAATCTGGACAAGTAGTTTATTTTATATGTTGATTTAGTTTCCCTATATGGAAGTAATCTTTAGCGATAACAAAAGGAAAGAGCATGTTTGCTAACTATGTTTTTTTCCAAACAAAACTAATATTGTATCAACTTTTGTTATCGTTTTTCACTAATCTATTTATGTTTTGTCCAACACGCACTTCTGGTTGTGCTCTTCGAATAATGGGAATAATAAGTAGGGCCATAATCTAATAAATAGCAAAGACATATACACATTAAAAAAAATTAAACCGGTATGAGTTTCATAAACACTGGTGTGCTTGTAAACATAAAAAAATATAAATCGCAAGGCCAAAATTGTAGTTTATGTTATGAGATGCAAGTTAGATAAAATCTTATCTATATTAAGGAATGCAATGCTTGCCAACAAGGGAAAACAAACTTTATCACTATGTAAGTTTTTTCAAATCATAAACATGGATGGTTATCACTATGTAAGTTTTAATTTTGTGAAAACAGAGACTCCAACATTCAAAAAGAAAAACCTGGTAGATTTTGTCAAATTTTCAAAGACTTTGATACAAATTTCATGAATATTAAGGAGTTAAGTCTAATATATATCAACATAAGGGTTTTGTGAAGAATTCCCTTAAATCTCCTCTTTTCAATCAAATAAATGACGATGGGTTTTGTTCACCATCACACATGCTTCATACTAATTAGTAATTATACTCCAATTGGCAGGAAAATAAAAAAAGTTAACAAAGTAAAGACAAATACAACATAATCCTAATATCGAACAAAATCTTACCATACAGGTACAACATTATCAACATATATCTTTTGACAAATTAATCCAAGGATTCCATCGAATTTTACTGCCAAGAAAGTGAGGTCAGTTAATTTAGTTGAAAACCTACAATATATAGTTCATATGAGTGCTACATTTTCACTTGATAAAGTGAGAAGTTGATTCTCAATATCCTAACCTGATCCTTGACAATTAAGTCACCAACTGTAACATGATTCTGGCTTAGAAAGCTTAAGATCGATCCAGTTCCATATTGAATTGCAACAAATTTTCCTATTATATAATATGACATGGAATAAAATCATAATTGTATATGCAATGCATATGAAAAACAAAAATGATTTGTGAGAAAAATGATGTTATAAAAAAAACTACCAATCATGGAAAAAGGAAAATGTAATAGAAATTATGGGCACTAGCATTGTTTAGACTGTGACATCTTTTCTTTTGTATCAATTTTGTATAACATACATATCACCCAGCTTATAAATAGTAGTTATAAGTTAGAACCGAATATAATTTGGCATGTAACATCCTTTCTTATCCTCTGGTTTTGAAGGAAAAAAGAAAAATGTTAGTATAAAATATTTGATTTTAAATCTTCTATGAGCTAAAAAGGACAGTTTAGTATTGATAAAAAATGTTACAAGTATGAGTTGAGTACTGAAATTATTTTAGTATCTATTTTAAAAAACTCAATACGTGGAAGTTGCAACTTGCTAGTGCAAATTGCAAAGTGGCAGCTGAAAGTCCTGCTTGCAGCTGCAAGTAGTAGCTGAAAGTTCTGCTTGTGGGAAGCAGCGCTAACATTTTAAGAGAATCGCATATATTGTGAAGCATGTCAGAAATTCTTTACTGTTCGATCTTTCATGATTAATGATGAACAATTCAAGTAATAGCCCAAGGATCACCAATACCGAATATTTCACAAACAAAACTTAATATGATTTTTTGTTTAAGATGACGTACCTTGATTAACAGCGGAATATGTAATGGCTGTCATCTTCTTCTTCTGACTTCTAATAATTACTCTTCTTGTAGTGACCCGACCTTCTATCACCAGAAATTCGCATCATCAATAAGAAAGAAAGGGATAGAAAAGAGAAAAGATAGAGAAGAAAGAACTAAACAACATCAGAATCTCACAGCGAAACGAATAAATTATATTAATCACATAAGTATTACATAGTATACAACGTCTATCAAAGTTGCATAGCTCATATTACAATACAGTAGACAATTATAAAGATTTGTCTATTTACAATTCAATATTCAAAACAGATACAGATATAACACTAACACAGCGGAACCAATATATATCTATACGTTGAAGCCTCCTACTCCATTGCTCCTCCAGAATTTGTCAAAGCTAACCTGAATCCCTTGGATACTCGTAAAAATTTGAGTACCAGAGAGTTTAAGAAAAAACAAAAATAAACTCCGGGTCAAACATGGGTCTGGTATGAGTAAACGGTTAAAGTTGCTTAACTTTAAAAACCTTTTGAAATCAAAGGTATCACATAAGACTCCCCACACATAAACATGGGTAAGTTTTTACCTTACGCTAACAAAAAATTTGATAGAAATCCAGTGATATTATAATAGGGTCTAGGGTTTTCAAGTAAAATACAGAAATAGTTGGAATGCTTACATATCACGTTCCAACATAGTTAGGCACAACTAAATCGTACAGCGATTATTGGAGTTTGGATTCCATACAATGGCTGGGCTACCGGGGTACCGCCCGTCGCAGTACGTGGCCTAGATCAACGTACCAAGGATCCACCCTAAATCCCCTACAACACAAAGCCGGAACCACCCCTTACTGGACAGTCCCGAATAAGACAACCCTGGCAGTTGTAGCTAGCAACCGCCCACACAGCCGAATAAAAAGGGACTCTAGACAGGGGTTCATCTCATCCTACTTGGGTATGACCCACTTAGCCTTGCTACAGCTCCCATGTTTTATCCATTCCCGGTTGATGAGGCTTGAGGCTACGATTACCTTTATAGAACACATCTATCTTACAACGCTCATCGTCCACCTGACGATGTGCTGAAAGCATTCAATCCATACAAGTTCATTCCGGGTTCGAACGAAACCGAAGGCATTATCTCGTTACACTCATTTTGGAATCACCCTAAGAGTTAACGACAATAACTCTTGCACTCTGAATCTTCATCTTCACTTGGGATTCACGACCTATCGTTAATTTGGATCGATGTGGTTTTCGGATATCCAAATCTGGAAACCCCATCCCGGTCTCATCGAAATCCAAAACGTATCTTTTAAGGCCAAGTTGTTTTAAAGTTAAAACAATTCAATTCAATTATCTATATACACACAGATAGATAATTCATATCATCATCACAAACAGATAATTCACATTATCATCATAAACAGATAATTCACATTATCATCACATTTCAACCAAAGCATCCATATCACACATCATCAATCATCTCATATTTGAGATCTCAAACCATTCAAGGCAATCAATATCATTCAACATCCATAAGCAATGATTTATTAATCACCGTCTATAATTAATTTAAAGTGAATTAAATTAATTACTTTCATCTCTAATTAATTTAAATAAATTAAGTTAATTACTCCATGACATAAATCTTGCTTACTTAATCATTAATTAATTACAAATCAATTAATCAATTATCATCTACTTATCCATCTTAATTAATCATCCTGATTAGTTACTCTTAATTACCTTAAGTAATTTGCCTTTAATTAATTACATAAATTAATTATCCTTAACCATTCACAGTAATTAACCATTAATTACTTTATTAATTACACTAATTAATTATCCTTAATTAATTACTTCCATTAATTAATTAACTATAATTAGTTACATTAATCTTTAATTAATTACATTAATTAATTAACCTTTTAATTAATCACTTCCATAAATCAACCTAAATATTAAACAGTAACTACCCTACTATAATTACTTACCTTAATTAATTAACTTCTTAATTAATTATATAAATCCTTTGGTTAATTACACTAAGTAATTAATCTTTAATTACTTCTACTAAGTAATTATACTTTATTTACTTCCCATTAAGTAATTCCCTTTAATTAATTACATCCAGTAATTATACATTAATTACTTCACTAAGTAATTACACTATTCAATTTCATTAAGTATTTATACTTAATCAACCATCAAATGATTATCTTTAATTAATCAACAAATTAATTAACTTAAATTAATCACATTCACTTCCTTAATTACAATTGGTAATTCATCCCTTAATTACCCTTTAAACAAATTAATTAATCTTTAATTATAGATTAATTAACATTTAATTATTAATTAATAAATCTTAATTATCAAAAAATAAAACTTAATAACAAATTAATTAATCCTTAATTTATCAGTTAATTAATCCTTAATTACAATTAATTAACCCTTAATAATAGTTAATTAATTCTTAATTAAATTTAATTATAGATTAATTATTTCTTAATTATTAACTAATAAAACTTAATTATTAATTAATAAAACTTAATTACATATTTCTTAATTACCAATTAATCAACCTCTAATTACTTAATTAAGTAAATTCTAATTACAAATTAATTAATCTCTAATCATTAATTAATCATAATCATTAGTTAATTAAATTAATTAATTATTCTTAATTAATTACTTAATTAATCCTTTATCCTTAATTAATTAAATTAATTAATTATACTTAAATCCTTAATTAACTTAGTTAGTTCCCAAATCATTAAAATTTTAATTATCTTAAGATAAACCATCATCTTAATAAATGACATAATTATCATTTCATTTTAAAACATTTTATCATTACAATTAACTTTACTTAATTGAATCATTAATTAAGATTGAATAAAATAAACATTTAATCTTGATAAATTAAAGTTACCATATCATAACTTCTTTGAATACCTTAAACATTATCAAGTAATGGTTTAAAACTATTATCAATTTAAATTTAAAACTTGCTTAAAATTTTCATTTCTAATTTAAGTTTAAAATAACTTTAAATTTTACTTAACAAAATTTAAATCAAACCAATTTCAAAACTTCTTAAGCAATTGTTAAAGAAAACAATCATTCTTTATATAAAGCAATTTATGCAAGAAAACTTAAACTAAATTTATTTTTAAATTTCAAAACTTTGTTTTTAAATCTTTTTTTTTAAAACTGTTCAGTTTTTACTTCGGGTCAAACCCGCAGATTTCTCGGGTCAAACCCGAGTTTTCCTTCTACTCTTCCATTTCAAAAAAACTTAGTTTATTTATAAGTTTAAAATCCTATGGGCCTAACCCCACAAATTTACTCGAGTACAAACTCGAGTCTTTTGCCCAAACACTCGATCATCCCTTCGAGTCAATCCACAGCAAAACCCATAACAATCCACTGACACCAAAACTCCACCGTGCACCTGCACCATCGATCAACGCCACCATGACCATCTCCAACACCTCCCACACGTCGGCGATCCTCCCTACAACCGACTCCGACCATCCATTCGTCACCACAAAACCCAAATCAAAATCGAGCTTCACAGTTGATCCTGGAACAAATGACTCCGCCAAAACTCACCTCGTTCAGGCGACGTCGACCACTAGGGCTTCCCAAACTCCGGCCACAGCCTCGTCCACGTCCCAAGCTTCTTTTCCCCTTCAACCGACGAACTCCGATGCCCTGTAGATGGAGTAGTAACCCAACCTTCCACCCTGACTTCGAACCTCCCCAAAACCCTAATTCGACCATCCCTCGATGCCACGGTCCATGATCACCACCTTCACTATTTTTGCCAAACACCCCGATCATCATTCTAGCTCCAGCCGAAAACCAGACCACTCGAGTACCTCCGGCCACCAGTAAATGCTCAAAAACCATATTCCAGACATTCCCAAAATGCACATTCAATACATTATTAAAAATTGTGATTTTAGTTTTAAAAATCCAAACTTCCTAAGTAGATTCAACTTATAATCCTGAAACAACAAATTATGATGTTTGATTTTAACACGTTTAAAGGATTTCTACTGTAAATATTTGATCCCAGTAGATTTTCAATCCTATTATACTTAAACATATTTTTAAAACTAACATTAAATTTAAACTAATTTAACTTGTTTGAATCTCAAAGTCTTACAGAAATCAGATGCAGAGATTTTGAATTTTGATCAAAACCATAGACTTTGAACTAAGAACAGAGGTGGTTTTTCAAACAACAAACATAAACACTTCATATATACACAAAGATATTACATATATATATATACACACACACAAGCAAAGCAATCTTTACCACAGAAATTCACATGCAACTATCATTAATCTACTTAAGCTTTTTAATTAAATGTTTACTCACCATTTTAATAGACAGAGAGCTTGTATTTTGAAAACATGAAGGCTTGAAAAATTGGAATTTGAAAACTGCATCTATATTTGATTTCTGAAACTTGAATGGATTGAAACATTAAGACTGAAATGCTTTGAAGCTTGATTGTGTAACCGAAACAAGATGATGATTACTCAGGATTTTGAAAACCTGTTTGGTTCCAGGTTGTAGTCTTGAAAAATGCTACAGGCTTTGATAAAAGAGGTTTACGGACTTATACTTTTGGTTGAAGGTTTGAGAATATTTTGAGGAAATGTTTTCAGGTTTGATGATTTTTCTGGTTAGCTAAGTTTTTAAGAACGAAAAGAGAAAGAAGATTGATAAATAAGAAACAAGTATACATGCTTTGTTTCTTGCAGGCACAATTTTGATCAGAGATTTTTCTTCTCTAATGGAGGCTGAAATGAGAGCAATTAATGATGTTGACTTGCTTTATATTGTCATACTTATCCATTTTTTAATTCGTATGTACTATATGATATTTCTTGCCTGCAAATATATGTATTTCTATAGGTTATATAATTCTAGACTTATCTTATGTGTTCACTTATGTCTCTATATAACCATATCTTTACCCTTTCATATTTATTTCTATTTTTACATAACTACTAATTTTTATTTTTATACTTATGAATTACTTTTTAGAGGAAATAAAATAAAACTATTTATATTTATATATAAGACAATACATTAATAATGTTATTTGAAAATAATAATTTATTAAAGAGATTATAAATTCCTATTATTATTAAATGAATTAATATATCATATTTATTAAACAATATTTTAAAACAAACCTTTTAATTAATCTTAAACTTATGCTAAGATACAATTTAATAAATTAAACATTTATCTTAAATATTTTAAAACTATATATTTTAAATCATAATTTCCAAATTACCAAAATATATTAGAATTTGAAAACAAGATTTATTTATTTATTAAATTCAAACCAAAGATTTCTATTTACAATATACACAAATATATACACATTATAAATAGGAAATAATTTATTAGCTATTAAAAAGATAAAATCACCAATTAAATATTTATTAAAAGAAGATTATTAAATCAATTTAAATTTATCAACAAAAATTATCAAATCAATTTAAATTTCAATACAGATTATTAAATTGATATTACCAAAAATTCCAGGATATCACATTCCTCCCCCCTTAAAAGAATTTCGTCCCCGAAATTTAAAACAAAGGTAATTTAATAATCTCATTAATGATTTAATTTTAAAAACACAAGCATATATTAATCATATGCTAACAACCATAGCAACCAACTCATCCAATCAACCAATCTAACTATCCAGACAAAATTGTGGATAGAATTTCCTAGAGTGTCCCAAGTAAAAAAAATACCGGGATACCTGCCCTACAGAACCCAAACAAAACTATAATACTAAGCTACAGAGCTCCTACTCATCTAGATCTACAAAACTAGACAGGATATCAGACTATAGACAAGTCTGACTCAACAACCAAACCCTTCTTGGACTGCTGGTTCCAAAACCAGTGATGGATCAAACACGTATTCCCTCAGAGATACGTGAAAGACATTGAATCCCAGTCTTCCAAATTGGCAATTCACTCCTATAATCCAAAACACTTATCCTTACAAGAATACAGAAAGATCCAATATACTTCGGAGCTAACCTCACAGTCTTACCCAATCTTATTGCTCCCTTTACTGGATAAAATCTCAACAACAACGAAGTCTCCAACTTCGAATTCCAAATTTTTCCGTTTCTTATCCACAAAACTCCTTTGACGATCCTGGACTGTCTACATCCTTTCCTGATCAGCTCAATCTTCGCTGATGCTTCAATAAACAAACTGGACCAAAATAACTCAACAAAAAGATCCTCTCCCGATTTACCCAAAATCCAGAATACAACTCTACTCCACCATCCTCAGTAGATTACGACTTACTTCTCCTATCCGAAAAAAAAACAAAACAAAAACACTTGCCAATCTGGCCTCAAATCCAGAAAAATTCCTGTAGAAATTCTCTAATCCCAAAACACTGCAACTTCCGGTTGCTTCCACTCTAGAACAACTGCCACCTTGCTTCCGCTGCACAACTCTGATCTGGAGTAGATGAGCATGTCGATGAATTCAAGCAAAATCTTAACCAACACCTCCTGGACACACAGTTCATCAGATCCACCACAATTGGAAACATTGGTTATCTCAAAGACATAACCAACTGCTCAAAGAAACAAATGAGTCCTCACTCAAGGGTACTGTCTTCAGCTACCTTTAGCTGGAAGAAACTCGAAACTAGATACAGAAGAGAAAACACAAATGCTCCATCAAATCTTCTTTAGAAACCATCCATCTCCTTAGCTGAACCGTCGGTATCTCTTCCAGACCAAGGTCAATGGAAATTAAACTTCCTAATCCAAAGCTCCTTTGAGAAACTCGGACCTCAAACTAAACACAACATCCAGCTGAAACTCGGTCTCATCATCGATGCAGACACACTCCCTCAAACTTGTTCCAAAGAACACATCTTCGGAAACATCCATAGTCACTGCGTCTCACCACGCAAATACTACTTCCTGAGGTTGCCAACATGTGACGCCCCACCTCTATGCTCATAATAACAAAGAGTATTAAAAGAAATACTGTCTATTATTACGAAGAATAAGGCTGGATAGGAGCGACCATCCGTAATTGGCCTTACACTAATATTGGTTATCTCGATAGGAGTGGTATATACTTTTTATTTTTCATCTATTATTTATTTTACTCCCATCGACACTCCCAATACTAGTATAAAACGAACTACGATGGTTCATAATAGTTTAGGACATTAGATATAACAATAACACAGATAATATAAATGCGGAACACAGATAAAAACAAAAGTCTCATATATATATAATTGATGTCAGTTAATACATAGTTGACACAATACATATGATACAACTACAACTGTCGACTCTAGAGGTTATATATACAAGTACATTATCGACTAATATACATGAATACATATCGTTCTATACAATGACACGACTACTACAAAATGACACTGACAACTTCAGAAGATGTGAAAAGTCTTCAAATCCTGAACAGCAACTCAAAGAAGGAAATCTACTACCTGAAATAACTCGGGTCTGACCCGAGTATTAAATTCAAAAGAAAATAATACACGAGTCAGTCTAATTCAAACTCAGTTATTAGTGCATAGCGGCAATAATAATCAGATAGTCAAATAGACGATAATCACAGAAATCTCGTATATCCAACATCTCGATAAGAGAATCGGACAACGGCAGATATAACACTAAGCAGTGTAAATCAAAAAATCAGAAATCTCAAAATGATCAAACACATCAAATTTCTGTGTGGCTGCAGCACACGCACGCGTGCACTGCCTCGCCACACAGTACGTGAAATCATCACGACGGTGAAAACTAACAGCAATCAAAACGGTAGAAGTCAACATAGATAAACTTACAGGGTCAAACCCGGGTCTTTGAGACCGGATTCAACTCACTGTAAAACCTCAAAAATCAATCTGAAACAATCAAGAACCAACAACCCAAGCTCAACTAATTCCAGCAATCAAATCCAACTCAAAGAGATAGTTGACCCATAGAAACTAGGTCAACCAGCACGTGTCCAGTGATACCCAAGTGATACTAGTAAAATGAACAAGTACAGACAGACAGAAAAGTCTGGCAATGAAAACTCAGATTTAAAACAATAACACAAGGGCCAACTGTAAAATGAACAAAGCGAATGTACACTGCAGATGAACTCGACCAGTTCAGGTACGAACATACTCCAAACTCAACTACAAGTGTACTGTAATTGACAACATGGCAATACAAATCAAAGAAGTAAACTAGATTAGGTAGTGCTAGTATGGTTGAGGTCAAAGTCAACCACAACTACACCAACAGATGACCAAAACAATACTACGGCAACTACTAAGTGCAACATACAGTGACGAAGTAAGTATGAAGTCAGAGCCAAGGTGGTCAAGAAAGTTCGAACAATAACAGAGAATACGAAGTCAACTAAAAATCAACATCTTTAGTTAAAGCCGAGTATTTTAAATCAAGTCAATCCACAATGGACTAGCATGAGTAAGTAAATGCAAGAGTCGACCAAACAACAGAATGCCATCCCAATGAAATATCAACAATGAAATGGCTGTGAACAAAATATATGAAACTGCTTTACAAAGGGTGACAACATGTATGCTACAGATTTAAAGCCCCAAGTAATCCCAAATCTCAACTAAAGTCCCAAAGTACACCTGACGTACCTAAGCAGACAGCAAAATTACCTAACAAGTTATACAAGTTATGTATAAAGGTACTGTGAACCTATCAGTGCAAAATGGCATATGTATATGCACAACACTCACATTTCTAGTTAAAAACTACGGTGCCTATTCTTATTTTGGTGCTTTCCTGTTGTTCATTTTGGTTTGCAACTTTTATTTGTTATTTGAAGTTAGGTCCTCTTATTTTGCACAAAACTGAGGCATTTATATTTTTTTCCACTTCATACTTGCGCGCATATATAGTGTTGTAGAGCCAGGTACTTTTGGTTTAACTCATTTTTGAACGCCAAAATATAACATACGAAAATCAGGCTCCTGGACATCATTTATATTCGTTACTTTAAAGTATGCATGCAAGTATGACCTGATTATCAACTTTAATATTGTATAGTATGAAAGTTTTATGCAGTGTTCTATAGTAAAGAAACAGTCCAGGTGATTATTTTTACACTTGCATGCAATAAGGTTACTAGTGTGCAAGAATAGAGTACTCAACTATGCCCAAATCATTATATCAATTCTTGCGTGCATGGGTATTGTCCAGTTCACATGTATTTATTTTTACTTCATAATGCATGCGAAAGTTATAAGTCCAGATACTTTTGTTCAATTCTTTTTTTTTTTTTGCATGCCAAGAGATAGCATACGAAAATATCAAGCTTCTGGACATTATTTTTTTTTACTAAAATTTTGTTAGTGCCCAGGCCACATATCTTGTTACTATTCATGTGCATGTTTTGCAAAGTGTAAATTGCAAGTCCGAAAGGAGAACTATTATTAACTGCAGACACTAAAATAGTGTAACAACTTCACATGAAGTCACAATCATGAATCAACCAAAACTTTCCCAGGGGACTTACATATACAGGGATGCAGTGTTCAAGGCTGCGATAAAATCAAGCATAGAAGCAGTTTAAAGCGAGTCAAAATATCATCATAAATTATCAACTGGCCAAACTTAACAGTTTCAAACTAATGATAATTAGCAAGTTCGAACAAACCCACACCAACGCCATAATAGTCCAGGAATTCGAACCAACCCAAGAATCCCACGAGTTCAAAAATTATAGAACGGCATTCGAACAATCAGAAATCACTAAAATTCAAGCAGTAGTAGCCAAGAAATCAAGCAACAAAACTCACAAATAAACGAGACTAAATTAGATGTGAGTGAAGAAAATCACTCACCTTAGTTTTTGAAGGGCACGAATTCGACTTCGCAGCCGAGGGCATCTCAAAAGTCGATCGATCAACATAGCAAGGAAAATGAGTAGAATCGAGTATCTGTAATCGGCATCCTCAAATTATTGAAAACCCTAATTTCGAAAGAGGAACGAATGGAAGGAGGCTGCCATTTTTTTCTTTTTTGTTGCTAGGGTTTTTGAACGTAAAATGAATTGAGGGTCCGGTTTTTCTTTTGCCAATGAAAATAAAAAGAGTATGTAAATAATTTTCACGGCCACAAAGAAAAACGTGGGTCAATTAATTTAGTAAGCCCTCATAATACCCTAACCATTATTCAAATGGATTATCCAAATAATTTCGACTGATCTGAACCCACAAAAGCAATTAGCCAACACTTTTAAATCGTCAAATGGCGATAATATTAATATTGTGAAATCCCGGGTTGTTACAGACTCCCCTCCTTATAAAAATTGCGTCCCCGCAATTTTCATAATTTAGGTCGTTAACAATTACTATTCTTCTAACATAAACTGGTTAAGCTAGAAAACTACAAGTCGAGGATTCTAATGCCAAAGTAATCTTTTAATTTCATAAACGAAATTCACAATATCTTAACAAAGTCCAATTATCAAAAGATAATCAGAAGACAGCAAACGGAATAAATGCAAACATCAGCAATATTCAGTTACCAATAGATAATTATAATACAGAAATCACAAAACAGCAATATCTAATTATCAATACGATAATTAGAAAACAACAAAATCTAATTATCAACAAAGATAATTATGAAACACAAATCACGATTCGCCAAACTGCCAATATCTAGTTATTCAACAATTAACTAGAAACCACAAATCCCATAATCAACAAATTCTAACTATCAATAAAGATAAGTGGAAAATAGCAATTCAATACAATCAACGTAATCTAGAATCAATACGAAACTAGAAAACCTCATATCAATAAAATCAGCAAACGTCCAATTATCCAAACGATAGTCAGAAAACAAATCAATTATCTAATTATCTCAATCGATAATCAAAAAAAACAAATCAACAATTATCAAATTATCAAAAACGATAAACAAATTTCAAATTCAACAAATATTTGATTATCAAAAACGATAATCAAATTTCAAATTCAACAAATAATTGATTATCTCAAAAACGATAATCAAGTTTCAAATTCAATAAATATTTGATTATCTCAAGCGATAATCAAACTTCAAATCAACCAATATTTAATTATCTAAAGCGATAATTAAATTTCAAATCAGCAAATATTTAATTACCACAACGGTAACCAAATTTCAATTTCAACAAATATTCGATTATCAAAAACGACAATCAAATTTCAAATTCAACAAATAATTGATTATCTCAAAAACGATAATCAAGTTTCAAATTCAATAAATATTTGATTATCTCAAGCGATAATCAAACTTCAACTCAACCAATATTTAATTATCTAAAGCGATAATTAAATTTCAAATCAGCAAATATTTAATTACCACAACGGTAACCAAATTTCAATTTCAACAAATATTCGATTATCAAAAACGACAATCGAATTTCAAATTCAACGAATATTCGATTATCAAAAACGATAATCAAATTTCTCAAATCAACAAATATTTAATTATCTCAAGCGATAATTAAAAGCAACAAATATTTAATTATCTAAAGCGATAATTAAATCTAAATTCACCAAATATTTAATTATCTCAAGCGATAATTAAATCTCAAATCAACAAATATTTAATTATCTCAAGCGATAATTAAAAGCAACAAATATTTAATTATCTAAAGCGATAATTAAATCTCAAATCAACAAGTATTTAATTACCTCAAGCGATAATTAAATCTAAAATCAACAAATATTTAATTATCTGAAGCGATAATTAAAAACAACAATTATCTGATTATCAAAACGTTAATCAGAACTCATATCAACAAATATCTAATTATCACAAGCGATAATTAAAAACAACAAATATCTAATTATCGATACGATAATTAAATCTTATAACATCAGATATCTAATTACCTGCAGATAATTAGAAACAACAAATATCTAGAAATCAATTAAGAAGACTAGAAAATCAACATAAAAGCTTGGATCGATCCCATCAGATGGCGAGTTTTTAATTCGCCGCACGTGCATCTCAGAGTGGCCGAAGCCTACCAAGTACTCAACATAATTTTGGCGCCCATCAGATTGACCCGAAGGTCCGCAGAGTGACCCAAAGGTCTAGTACTGGTATTTGACCCGAAAGTCCGCAGAGTGGCCCGAAAGCACAACAAATGACCCGAAGGTCCGCAGAGTGGCCCGAAAGCCCAACAAATGACCCGAAGGTCCGCAGAGTGGCCCGAAAGCCCACGAAAGCATCAAAATGTTTCAATTAACGAGTCCGGAATTAACCGAAATAGCAAACGCACATGTCCCATAACACGTGTTTTACTAAATCGTTTGATTCTCTTCATCGTTTCCTTGAAAGTGTAAAATTCATCAAAATCATCAAAACAACAGATATTCAATTAACGAGTCCGGAATTAACCGAAAAAGTAAAAGTGTGGTTCCATACTCCGCACTTTTGCTAAATCGTTTAAATCTCTTCATCGTTTCCTTGAAAGTGCAAAATTTTATATTTTATATAAAATACACTTTACATTCTCAAACGGACAAGTCCGGAATTAAGCGAATCAGTAAAAGAAAGGGGTCATAGTCCTTGATTTTGCTGAAACGTTTAAATCGCTTCCTCATTCTTTTGAAAGCGTAAACTGTTAAATTTCTGAAAACAATTTTATTTATTTTGTAAAAATAACAATTCACCTTCTCAACTGGACAAGTCCGGAGTTAAGCGAAACGGTAAAAGAAAGGGTCATAATCCTCGATTTTGCTGAATCGTTTAAGTCGCTTTCTCATTCTTTTGAAAACGCAAACTGTTACAAAATTTTTTTTTTTTTCTAAACAATTTTCATTTTAAAACAATTTTCCACTCACGTGATTAAAACAGCAAATCAGTAACAATTTCGATAAGGAAATTGTACTTCTCAAAATACCGTAAAAACGGTTACAAATCAGTATTGCGGAATAACCGCTTGAAAATCCACTTTTAAAATTTGACGGTTACTGAAGCCAAAGCGACAATAGTTTTAAAACGTCAAAATCACATCAAAACAATCTACATCAAAATGTAATGTCAGTGAATTCTCATTCATCAAAATGCCACAAAACACCGTACTTCAAAATATAGCATTGGTGTAAAATTCCGTTGTAAAAATAACGGCAACAAAATACGTTTCATAACCAAGCATCGGTTCAACGTAAAATAAATGCAATAACGTGCAATTTAAATTTTTGCACGTACTACAAAATGAACAAAGAATCATTCAAATGTATCTTCAATGAAGATAATTTAAAACAGCAAAAATCTAATCAATAGATGATTAGTACAAAAGAAAGCCAGCGAAAATTTCAACAAAAAATCACATATCTGCAATTTCTTCGAATCCTCAATTTGGATTCGAAATTCTCAAAGAAACAAATAATTACAGCTATGTAAACAACAATTGGAATTCATATCAATTTCGTATTTTGATTCTTAAATCAAAAAGATTATCAGTTGTACTCAGCGAAGACAGTTTCACTGTTTCCGCTGCGCACTCTGATAAATAGAACACAAATCAATCAAATCATCAGAACACAATTTCATCCAAACAACAAAACACAATTCCACTTTTATTTTTAAATAACGATATTTAAAAATTTCATCAAAATTTCAAAACTTTAGTTTTGACTCAATTCACAGATAAAACGTCGACTAATAGTTGTAACATATGTTCCATCCAAGTTATGTTTGATATTATGTCCATAAACCCCAAGCTCTGATACCAACTGTGACGCCCCACCTCTATGCTCATAATAACAAAGAGTATTAAAAGAAATACTGTCTATTATTACGAAGAATAAGGCTGGATAGGAGCGACCATCCGTAATTGGCCTTACACTAATATTGGTTATCTCGATAGGAGTGGTATATACTTTTTATTTTTCATCTATTATTTATTTTACTCCCATCGACACTCCCAATACTAGTATAAAACGAACTACGATGGTTCATAATAGTTTAGGACATTAGATATAACAATAACACAGATAATATAAATGCGGAACACAGATAAAAACAAAAGTCTCATATATATATAATTGATGTCAGTTAATACATAGTTGACACAATACATATGATACAACTACAACTGTCGACTCTAGAGGTTATATATACAAGTACATTATCGACTAATATACATGAATACATATCGTTCTATACAATGACACGACTACTACAAAATGACACTGACAACTTCAGAAGATGTGAAAAGTCTTCAAATCCCGAACAGCAACTCAAAGAAGGAAATCTACTACCTGAAATAACTCGGGTCTGACCCGAGTATTAAATTCAAAAGAAAATAATACACGGGTCAGTCTAATTCAAACTCAGTTATTAGTGCATAGCGGCAATAATAATCAGATAGTCAAATAGACGATAATCACAGAAATCTCGTATATCCAACATCTCGATAAGAGAATCGGACAACGGCAGATATAACACTAAGCAGTGTAAATCAACAAATCAGAAATCTCAAAATGATCAAACACATCAAATTTCTGTGTGGCTACAGCACACGCACGCGTGCACTGCCTCGCCACACAGTACGTGAAATCATCACGACGGTGAAAACTAACAGCAATCAAAACGGTAGAAGTCAACATAGATAAACTTACAGGGTCAAACCCGGGTCTTTGAGACCGGATTCAACTCACTGTAAAACCTCAAAAATCAATCTGAAACAATCAAGAACCAACAACCCAAGCTCAACTAATTCCAGCAATCAAATCCAACTCAAAGAGATAGTTGACCCATAGAAACTAGGTCAACCAGCACGTGTCCAGTGATACCCAAGTGATACTAGTAAAATGAACAAGTACAGACAGACAGAAAAGTCTGGCAATGAAAACTCAGATTTAAAACAATAACACAAGGGCCAACTGTAAAATGAACAAAGCGAATGTACACTGCAGATGAACTCGACCAGTTCAGGTACGAACATACTCCAAACTCAACTACAAGTGTACTGTAATTGACAACATGGCAATACAAATCAAAGAAGTAAACTAGATTAGGTAGTGCTAGTATGGTTGAGGTCAAAGTCAACCACAACTACACCAACAGATGACCAAAACAATACTACGGCAACTACTAAGTGCAACATACAGTGACGAAGTAAGTATGAAGTCAGAGCCAAGGTGGTCAAGAAAGTTCGAACAATAACAGAGAATACGAAGTCAACTAAAAATCAACATCTTTAGTTAAAGCCGAGTATTTTAAATCAAGTCAATCCACAATGGACTAGCATGAGTAAGTAAATGCAAGAGTCGACCAAACAACAGAATGCCATCCCAATGAAATATCAACAATGAAATGGCTGTGAACAAAATATATGAAACTGCTTTACAAAGGGTGACAACATGTATGCTACAGATTTAAAGCCCCAAGTAATCCCAAATCTCAACTAAAGTCCCAAAGTACACCTGACGTACCTAAGCAGACAGCAAAATTACCTAACAAGTTATACAAGTTATGTATAAAGGTACTGTGAACCTATCAGTGCAAAATGGCATATGTATATGCACAACACTCACATTTCTAGTTAAAAACTACGGTGCCTATTCTTATTTTGGTGCTTTCCTGTTGTTCATTTTGGTTTGCAACTTTTATTTGTTATTTGAAGTTAGGTCCTCTTATTTTGCACAAAACTGAGGCATTTTTTTTTTCCACTTCATACTTGCGCGCATATATAGTGTTGTAGAGCCAGGTACTTTTGGTTTAACTCATTTTTGAATGCCAAAATATAACATACGAAAATCAGGCTCCTGGACATCATTTATATTCGTTACTTTAAAGTATGCATG
This sequence comes from Allium fistulosum, assembly GCA_030737815.1. Taxonomy (NCBI): domain Eukaryota; kingdom Viridiplantae; phylum Streptophyta; class Magnoliopsida; order Asparagales; family Amaryllidaceae; genus Allium; species Allium fistulosum. The sequence goes on from CM060903.1 coordinate 1,265,689,167, forward strand.
CAAGTATGACCTGATTATCAACTTTAATATTGTATAGTATGAAAATTTTATGCAATGTTCTATAGTAAAGAAACAGTCCAGGTGATTATTTTTACACTTGCGTGCAATAAGGTTACTAGTGTGCAAGAATAGAGTACTCAACTATGCCCAAATCATTATATCAATTCTTGCGTGCATGGGTATTGTCCAGTTCACATGTATTTATTTTTACTTCATAATGCATGCGAAAGTTATAAGTCCAGATACTTTTGTTCAATTCTTTTTTTTTTTTTGCATGCCAAGAGATAGCATACGAAAATATCAAGCTTCTGGACATTTTTTTTTTACTAAAATTTTGTTAGTGCCCAGGCCACATATCTTGTTACTATTCATGTGCATGTTTTGCAAAGTGTAAATTGCAAGTCCGAAAGGAGAACTATTATTAACTGCAGACACTAAAATAGTGTAACAACTTCACATGAAGTCACAATCATGAATCAACCAAAACTTTCCCAGGGGACTTACATATACAGGGATGCAGTGTTCAAGGCTGCGATAAAATCAAGCATAGAAGCAGTTTAAAGCGAGTCAAAATATCATCATAAATTATCAACTGGCCAAACTTAACAGTTTCAAACTAATGATAATTAGCAAGTTCGAACAAACCCACACCAACGCCATAATAGTCCAGGAATTCGAACCAACCCAAGAATCCCACGAGTTCAAAAATTATAGAACGGCATTCGAACAATCAGAAATCACTAAAATTCAAGCAGTAGTAGCCAAGAAATCAAGCAACAAAACTCACAAATAAACGAGACTAAATTAGATGTGAGTGAAGAAAATCACTCACCTTAGTTTTTGAAGGGCACGAATTCGACTTCGCAGCCGAGGGCATCTCAAAAGTCGATCAATCAACATAGCAAGGAAAATGAGTAGAATCGAGTATCTGTAATCGGCATCCTCAAATTATTGAAAACCCTAATTTCGAAAGAGGAACGAATGGAAGGAGGCTGCCATTTTTTTCTTTTTTGTTGCTAGGGTTTTTGAACGTAAAATGAATTGAGGGTCCGGTTTTTCTTTTGCCAATGAAAATAAAAAGAGTATGTAAATAATTTTCACGGCCACAAAGAAAAACGTGGGTCAATTAATTTAGTAAGCCCTCATAATACCCTAACCATTATTCAAATGGATTATCCAAATAATTTCGACTGATCTGAACCCACAAAAGCAATTAGCCAACACTTTTAAATCGTCAAATGGCGATAATATTAATATTGTGAAATCCCGGGTTGTTACACAACATACCATCACTTGTTTCTGCCTAACCGACATATCCAAACTCTCAAAAATCCGCTCACACGAGCGCGATCAAACTTGCACTTTAATGATGAACTCCGAACCTTTAAAAGGTTTCCTTCAGAGATCAATGAAATTATTACACCATAGCAAAGCTCACTCGAGACGATATTGGGTCTATAGTCTCGACAGATACTCTTCCAACTCAACATTCAAACTCCTACCATTGGTACTCGTGCTACACACACCACTACCCTATCTACCTTTATAACTTATGTTAGAAAACCTGAACAGGTAACCCAACAGATAGGTAGAGATATTGATATACATATATATATTCAAAATTACAAATACGCTCTCTCAAGAAAGACACCACTCCAGAGCCTAGGTATTCGCTCAACCTATGCTCTGATACCAACTGTAGTGACCTGACCTTCTATCACCAGAAAGTCGCATCATCAATAAGAAAGAAAGGGATAGAAAAGAGAAAAGATAGAGAAGAAAGAACTAAACAACATCAGAATCTCATAGCGGAACGAATAAATTATATTAATCACATAAGTATTACATAGTATACAACATCTATCAGAGTTGCACAGCTCATATTACAATACAGTAGACAGTTATAAAGATCTGTCTATTTACAATTCAATATTCAACACAGATATAGATATAACACTAACACAACAGAACCAATATATATCTATACGCTGAAGCCTCCTGCTCCATTGCTCCTCCAGAATTTGTCAAAGCTAACCTGAATCCCTTGGCTACTCATAAATATTTGAGTACCCGAGAGTTTAAGAAAAACAGAAATAAACTCCGGGTCAGACATGGGTCTGGTATGAGTAAACGGTTAAAGTTGCTTAACTTTAAAAACCTTTTGAAATCAAAGGTATCACGTAAGACTCTCCACACATAAAAATGGGTAAGTTTTTACCTTACGCTAACCAAACATTTGATAGGAAATCTAGTGATATTATAATAGGGTCTAGGGTTTTCAAGTAAAATACAGAAATAGCTGGAATGCTTACATCTCATGTTCCAACATAGTTGGGCACAACTAAATCGTACAGCACTTATTGGAGTTTGGATTCCATACAATGGCAGTGCTACCGGGGTACCGCTCATCACAGTACGTGGCCAAGATCAACATACCGAGGATCCACCCTAAATCCCCTACAACATAAAGCCGGAACCATCCCTTACTGGACAGTCCCGAATAAGACAACCCCGGTAGTTGTAGCTAGCAACCGCCCACACAGCCGAATAAAAAGGGACTCTAGACAGGGGTTCATCTCATCCTACTTGGGTATGACTCACTTAGCCTTGCTGCACCTCCCCTGTTTTTGCCATTCCCGGTTGATGAGGCTTGAGGCTACGATTACCTTTATAGAACACATCTATCTTAGGATGCTCATCGTCCACCTGACGATGTGCTGAAAGCATTCAATCCATACAAGTTCGTTCCGGGTTCGAACGAAACCGAAGGCATTATCTCGTTGCACTCATTTTGGAATCACCCTCAGAGTTAACGACAATAACCCTTGCACTCTAAATCTTCATCTTCACTTGAGATTCACGACCTATCGTTAATTTGGATCGATGTGGTTTTCGGATATCCAAATCTGGAAATCAGATCCCGGTCTCATCGAAATCCAAAACGTATTTTTTAAGGCCAAGTTGTTTTAAAGTTAAAACAATTCAATTCAATTATCTATATACACACAGATAGATAATTCATATCATCATCACAAACAGATAATTCACATTATCATCATAAACAGATAATTCACATTATCATCACATTTCAACCAAAGCATCCATATCACACAGCATCAATCATCTCATATTTGAGATCTCAAACCATTCAAGGCAATCAATATCATTCAACATCCATAAGCAATGATTTATTAATCACCGTCTATAATTAATTTAAAGTGAATTAAATTAATTACTTTCATCTATAATTAATTTAAATAAATTAAATTAATTACTCCATCACATAAATCTTGCTTACTTAATCATTAATTAATTACAAATCAATTAATCAGTTATCATCTACTTATCCATCTTAATTAATCATCCTGATTAGTTACTCTTAATTACCTTAAGTAATTTGCCTTTAATTAATTACATAAATTAATTATCCTTAACCATTCACAGTAATTAACCATTAATTACTTTATTAATTACACTAATTAATGATCCTTAATTAATTACTTCCATTAATTAATTAAATATAATTAATTACATTAATCTTTAATTAATTACATTAATTAATTAAACTTTTAATTAATCACTTCCATAAATCAACCTAAATCATAAACAATAACTACCCTCCTATAATTACTTACCTTAATTAATTAACTTCTTAATTAATTATATAAATCCTTTGATTAATTATACTAAGTAATTAATCTTTAATTACTTCTACTAAGTAATTATACTTTATTTACTTCTCATTAAGTAATTCCCTTTAATCAATTACATCCAGTAATTACACATTAATTACTTCACTAAGTAATTACACTATTCAATTTCATTAAGTATTTATACTTAATCAACCATCAAATGATTATCTTTAATTAATTAACAAATTAATTAACTGAAATTAATCACATTCACTTCCTTAATTACAATTGGTAATTCATCCCTTAATTACCCATTAAACAAATTAATTAATCTTTAATTATAGATAAATTAACCTTTAATTATTAATTAATAAATCTTAATTATCAATTAATAAAACTTAATAACAAATTAATTAATCCTTAATTTATTAGTTATTTAATCCTTAATTACAATTAATTAACCCTTAATAATAGTTAATTAATTCTTAATTAACTTTCATTATAGATTGATTATTTCTTAATTATTAACTAATAAAACTTAATTATTAATTAATAAAACTTAATTACATATTTCTTAATTACCAATTAATCAACCTCTAATTACTTAATTAAGTAAATTCTAATTACAAATTAATTAATCTCTAATCATTAATTAATTAATCATAATCATTAGTTAATTAAGTTAATTAATTATTCTTAATTAATTACTTAATTAATCCTTTATCCTTAATTAATTAAATTAATTAATTATACTTAAATCCTTAATTAACTTAGTTAGTTCCCAAATCATTAAAAATTTAATTATCTTTAGATAAACCATCATCTTAATAAATGACATAATTATCATTTCGTTTTAAAACATTTTATCATTACAATTAACTTTACTTAATTGAATCATTAATTAAGATTGAATAAAATAAACATTTAATCTTGATAAATTAAAGTTACCATATCATAACTTCTTTGAATACCTTAAACATTATCAAGTAATGGTTTAAAACTATTATCAAATTAAATTTAAAACTTGCTTAAAAATTTCATTTCTAATTTAAGTTTAAAATAACTTTAAATTTTACTTAACAAAATTTAAATCAAACCAATTTCAAAACTTCTTAACCAATTGTTAAAGAAAGCAATCATTCTTTATATAATGCAATTTATGCAAGAAAACTTAAACTAAATTTATTTTTAAATTTCAAAACTTTGTTTTTAAATCTTTTTTTTAAACTGTTCATTTTTTACTTCGGGTCAAACCCGCAGATTTCTCGGGTCAAACCCGAGTTTTCCTTCTACTCTTCCATTTCAAAAAAACTTAGTTTATTTATAAGTTTAAAATCCTATGGGCCTAACCCCACAAATGTACTCGAGTACAAACTCGAGTCTTTTGCCCAAACACTCGATCATCCCTTCGAGTCAATCCACAGCAAAACCCATAACAATCCACTGACACCAAAACTCCACCGTGCACCTGCACCATCGATCAACGCCGCCGCGACCATCTCCAACACCTCCCATACGTCGGCGATCCTCCCTACAACCGACTCCGACCATCCATTCGTCACCACAAAACCCAAATCAAAATCGAGCTTCACAGTTGAACCTGGAACAAATGACTCCGACCAAAACTCAACTCGTTCAGGCGACGTCGACCACCAGGGCTTCCCAAACTCCGGCCATAGCCTCGTCCACGTCCCAAGCTTCTTTTCCCCTTCGACCGACGAACTCTGTGCCCTGTAGATGGAGCAGCAACCCAACCTTCCACCCTGACTTCGAACCTCCCCAAAACCCTAATTCGACCATCCCTCGACGCCACGGTCCATGATCACCACCTTCACTATTTTTGTCAAACACCCCGATCATCATTCTAGCTCCAGCCGAAAACCCAACAACTCGAGTACCTTCGGCCACCAGTAAATGCTCAAAAACCATATTCCAGACATTCCCAAAATGCACATTCAATACATCATTAAAAATTGTGATTTTAGTTTTAAAAATCCTAACTTCCTAAGTAGATTCAACTTATAATCCTAAAACAACAAATTATGATGTTTGATTTTAACATGTTTAATGGATTTCTACTGTAAATATTTGATCCCAGCAGATTTTCAATCCTATTATACTTAAACATATTTTTAAAACTAACATTGAATTTAAACTAATTTAACTTGTTTGAATCTCAAAGTATTACAGAAATTAGATGCAGAGATTTTGAATTTTGATCAAAACCATAGACTTTGAACTAAGAACAGAGGTGGTTTTTCAAACAACAAACATAAACACTTCATATATACACAGAGATATTACATATATATATATACACACATAAGCAAAGCAATCTTTACCACAGAAATTCACATGCAACAATCATTAATCTACTTAAGCTTTTTAATTAAATGTTTACTCACCTTTTTAATAGACAGAGAGCTTGTATTTTGAAAACAGGAAGGCTTGAAAAACTGGAATTTGAAAACTGCATCTATATTTGATTTTTGAAACTTGAATGGCTTGAAACATTAAGACTGAAATGCTTTGAAGCTTGATTGTGTAATCGGAACAAGATGATGATGACTTAGGATTTTGAAAACCTGTTTGGTTCCAGGTTGCAGTCTTGAAAAATGCTACAGGCTTTGATAAAAGAGGTTTACAGACTTATACTTTTGGTTGAAGGTTTGAGAATATTTTGAGGAAATGTTTCCAGGTTTGATGATTTTTCTGGTTAGCTAAGTTTTTAAGAACGAAAAGAGAAAGAAGATTGATAAATAAGAAACAAGTATACAGGCTTTGTTTCTTGCTAGTACAATTTTGATCAGAGATTTTTCTTCTCTAATGGAGGCTGAAATGAGAGCAATTAATGAAGTTGACTTGCTTTATATTGTCATACTTATCCATTTTTTAATTCGTATGTACTATATGATTTTTCTTGCCTGCAAATATATGTATTTCTATAGGTTATATAATTCTAGACTTATCTTATGTGTTCACTTATGTCTCTATATAACCATATCTTTACCCTTTCATATTTATTTCTATTTTTACATAACTACTAATTTTTATTTTTATACTTATGAATTACTTTTTAAAGGAAATAAAATAAAACTATGTATATTTATATATAAGACAATACATTAATAATGTTATTTGAACATAATAATTTATTAAAGAGATTATAAATTCCTATTATTATTAAATGAATTAATATATCATATTTATTAAACAATATTTTAAAACAAACCTTTTAATTAATCTTAAACTTAAGCTAAGATACAATTTAATAAATTAAACATTTATCTTAAATATTTTAAAACCATATATTTTAAATCATAATTTCCAAATTACCAAAATATATTAGAATTTGAAAACAATATTTATTTATTTATTAAATTCAAACCAAAGATTTCTATTTACAATATACACAAATATATACACATTATAAATAGAAAACAATTTATTAGCTTTTAAAAAGATAAAATCACCAATTAATATTTATTAAAAGAAGATTATTAAATCAATTTAAATTTATCAACAAAAATTATCAAATTAATTTAAATTTCAATACATATTATTAAATTGATATTGCCAAAAATTCCAGGATATCACACTTCTTCCCAGAATTTGGTTTCTCTCTCTAACCCTATTTCTTTATGTGTTTCTTGATGGAGAAGAATACATCTGTTAGCTGGGAGAGAGAGGACCCAATCCTTTATATAACATTAAACTCTAAATCTGGTACGTCCATCATATACCAATTCAACGCTTAAGATTAATCACAGACCTAATGTTCTAATTATAGAACGGTCTATTTATGACTTAATTAATCGGGTCACATTAAGATTAGAAACTGCATAACGTTAAAGGTAAATGAAACGTTCTATTTATGACCTAATTAATAGGGTCCCATTAAGATTAGAAACTGCATAACGTTAAAAGTAAATGAAACGATTGCAGTTTCTAATAGCAGATTTCTAACATTCTCCCACTTGACCCGATTATTCATAATATCAAGTGTTGAACATCATACTATGATAAATTGCTGAGAGTTATGGCGGTTGTGCATTATTAATTCAATGCATTCCCTTCCATATACTACAATACCAACAATCCATCATTTTATACTCATAATTTATATAAAACAGCATAATGGTCCACATAATGTCTTATATCATAATGATTAAACATAATATCTTTATAAAACTCTTTCTTGTTTAAAATTACATAAAGTACGTACTACCACATTAAAACAAGAGACACATAATTGTATATCAGAAACACACAAAGGAGCTCAGAATGTCACACATCAATTATTATTAATACAACCAAGTCCCATTCTTTGAACATGTTCCTTAAATTGTCTTGGCTGTAACCCTTTCGTCAAAGGGTCTGCAATCATAAGTTCTTTTCTGATGTGCATGATTGACACTCTTTGTTTCTGAACCTCATCTTTCACAACAAGATACTTCAGTTCCATATGTTTGGCACCTTTAGAGTACTTGTCGTTTTTTGAGAAAAACACTGCTACAGAGTTATCACAATAAATTTTCAGCGGCTTGCTAATGGTGTCGACAACTGCAAGTCCTGAAATAAAGTTCCGCAACCATAATGCATGAATTGTGGCTTTATAACATGCCACAAATTATGCCTCCATAGTAGATGAAGCATCGATAGTTTGTTTTGCACTTTTCCAAGATATGGCTCCTTGAGCAAACATAAACAGGTAACCAAAAGTCGATTTTCTAGTATCGATGCATCCAGCAAAATCTGAATCGCTATATCCAATCACCTCCAATTCATTGAATCTACTATACATGAGCATGTAATCTTTCATGCCTTGTAAGTACCTTAACACTTTCTTTGCAGCTTGCCAATGTTCCCTTCCTGGATTACTTTGATACCTCTCTAACATACCAACCGCAAAACTGGTATCCGGTCTAGTACAGGTTTGAGCATACATTAGGCTACCAACTACAGATGCATATGGAATTGATTCCATTTCCTTTCGTTCAACATCATTCTTAGGACATTGCATGAGATTGAATTTATCACCTTTCTGTACATGAACTTTCCCAGGTGAACACTTACTCATTCCAAATCTCTCTAGAATCCTTTCGATATATCCTTTCTTAGACAATCCCAATATTCCTTGTGATCGATCATGAAATATTTCTATTCCAATCACATAGGATGCCTCTCCTATATCTTTCATTTCAAAGTTCGTTGAGAGAAATTCCTTAGTCTTATGCAATATGCTTAAATTATTTGCAGCAAGCAAGATGTCATCAACATAAAGGACTAGATAAATAAACTTGCTCCCACTGATCTTTTGGTATAAACAGCGATCAACCGTATTTTCCTTAAAACCAAAAGATGTAATAATGGTATTGAACTTAATATACCATTGCCGAGATGCTTGTTTAAGCCCATATATTGACTTCTTAAGTTTACACACCAATTGTTCTTTACCTTTTACAGAAAAACCCTCAGGTTGATCCATATAAACATCCTCATCAAGATCTTCATTCTGAAAGGTTGTTTTCACATCCATTTGATGCAATTCCAAATCATAATGTGCTACTAATGCCATTATTATTCTTAGCGAGTCCTTTTTCTAAATAGGAGAAAATGTCTCCTTGTAATCAACACCATCTTTCTGAGTGTAACCCTTAGCAACAAGTCTAGCTTTATACCGTTCGATATTACCACTAGAGTCGTGTTTGGTTTTAAAAACCCATTTGCATCCGACTCTTTTACAGCCATGTGGTAACTCAACGAGATCCCAAACTTCATTTTGTTGCATGGATTTTAGTTCTTCTTTCATGGCAATAATCCATTCCTTTGACTCATTACTTTCTACAGCATGTGAAAACGAAACTGGGTCCTTATTGATTCCTATATCATAATCTGATTCTTGCATATAAACCATATAATCATTAGAAATAGCTGACCTACGATCTCTTTGATATCTTCTTAATGCTCCTTGTTGTGGTTCATGCATATCAGCATTATGTAAGTCATTTCCTTCACGAAGTACTTCTTCATTTATATGTTGTTCATCATCATGCTGTTCTCCAACAGCTGGAACAACATTTGGAGTAATAGTAGATGGAGGAACTATTCTAGGCAATGTAACATTTATCCTTGTTTCCTTTATTTCCACTATTTCTCTTTTAGTATTCCCACTGACTTCACCAATCTCAATGAATCTTGCATTACCAGTTTCTATAATTCTTGGACTATGATTAGGACAGTAAAACACATATCCTTTAGATTTTTCAGGGTAACCTAAAAAATACCCACTAATCGTTCGAGAATCTAATTTCTTTTCATGTGGATTATAAATTCTCGCTTCCGCTGGACAACCCCAAACATGCAGGTGTCTTAAGCTAGGTTTCCTGTAAGTCCATAATTCAAAAGGAGTCTTTTGAACAGCTTTACTAGGAACCCTATTCAACAAATAATTAGCGGTTTTGGGAGCATACGACCGCAAATTCTTAGGTAGTGTAGAATCTGACATCATACTCCTAATCATATCTATTAACGTCCTATTGCGTCTTTTTGCTATACCATTTTGATGTGGTGTACCTGGCATTGTGTATTGCGCACATATGCCATGACTTTCGAGGAATTTTGCAAATGGACCTGGACACTGACCTGACTCATTATATTTGCCATAATATTCACCACCTCTATCAGACCTTATGATTTTCACCTTTTTATCTAATTGCCTCTCAACTTCCTTTACAAACGTCTCAAGGACATTCACAGATTGAGATTTTTCATGAAGCAAATAGACATAACCATAGCGGGAAAAATCATCAATAAAAGTGATGAAATACTTTTCTCCATTAAAGGTTGGAGTGTCCATAGGTCCGCAAATATCAGTGTGTATTATTTCAAGAAGCTGGCTGCTTCTAGTGGCTCCTTTCTTATTATGTTTGGTTTGTTTACCTTTAATACAATCCACACATAATTCTAGATCACTAAAGTTCAAATTTGACAAAAATTCATTACTTACTAATCTCATCATTCTTTCTTTGGATATGTGACCTAGTATTTTATGCCATAAGAAAGTAGAATTTTCATTCAACATGCTACGTTTGCATCCAACATTATTTATTACATTCAGCAAGGAATTCGCATAAGTGTCATTCAGTTTCAATTTATATAAACCATCAATTAGAATACAAGAACCAACATTATCAGTATTCTTATATAAATCAAAACAACCAGATCCAAACGTACATCTAAAACCAGAAATATCCAACTTACTTACGGAAATAAGGTTTCTAGATAATGAAGGTACATAAAGGGTACTATATAAGTCTAATACATATCCACTTTCTAGAATTAGACGATAAGTCCCAATGCCTTCTATTGTGGATTTCATTCCGTTTCCCATAAAGAGAAAACGATCTTCATTTGGATTTATGGTTCGGATCATAAGAAATCCCTGCATATTATTGGAGACATGAGTTGTAGCACCAGTATCAAGCCACTATGTATTAATAGGAACTTCAACTAAATTTGATTCAAAACATATGAAAGATAGATGATTACCTTTCTTTTTGAACCAAGCTATCCTTTTCGGACAGACATTTTGATAATGTCATTTCCTTTTACAGAAATGACATCGAACATCCTTTAGTTCCTTCTTTTCCTTATCCTGCCCATTCTTAGCAGGTGCCTTTTTCTTCTTGAAATGACTTGATTTTCAATTCTTTTCTTTACCAGCTTTATTACTCACAAAACTTACTGAGTGATTCACTTGATTTTTCAAATGTCCTTCTTCCTGAACAAGTCTACTGGCCAATTCATTAACATTCCACTTATCCTTTATAGTGTTATAGTTAATTTGAAAAGGTCCATATTCAGAAGGTAGCGAGTTCAGGATAAACTGGACAAGAAAAGAATCCTCTACTGTAAGTCCAAGAGAGTTTAACCTTGCTGCAAGATTAGTCATCTCTGTAATGTGCTCTTGCATAGTTCGCGACCCATCAAACTTCATGGTCGTGAGTTCTGCCATAAGAGTACCAGCGAGTGACTTATCAGCTGAACGAAAATGCTCTTCCACAAACTGCATATATTCCTTAGCACTTTCTGTTTGCGGAATTGTTGACTTGATGTTGTTAACAACAGTCATCTTAATAAACATAAGGCTCAATCTGTTATTGCATTCCCATGCTTTATGGTGTGATTTTTCTGTCTCAGTACTAGCTGTTGTAAGAGCAACAGGTTTATCCTCAAGGAGTGCCAAGTCAAGATCCTGAACACCTAAATGGAAATTGACTTGTTCTCTCCATTCAGAAAAATTAACACCAGTGAACAATGTAACAGATGAAGCATGTGTATTCATAGGAAATACTGCAAATTAAATAAAAAAAATTGAAATAACTATAAGCTCATAGCTAACTCGATTCAGATATGTACATAATGGTATAATATAGCACTCCTTTGGGTAGATACTATCTTATACTTAACATAATTAAATACCAAAACATAAGTAAGTAATAAATATATGTAATTAAATAGAACTGACATCTTTGGATGATCAATATTTATTTAATCAAGATATCTATTAAACCTCATCATGTCAACTAGTTATAGAACAAGACTTTCCTTTGGGTAAGTTCTCAGGTTCTATCATTAGTGACGCCATGGTATTATTATAACTGGCAATTTCTATCAAAAATCAGTATGTCACTTATGCACTAAATGATTATTCTGATTTTGACCACTTTGGTGATTAACAAAATCATAAATCTCATGTGCATAATTGACTTATAACACATACTTGATTAAACATCATGAGTAAAGCATAGAACAGATCAATTGCAATCATAGGAAATATTCAGTTATTGATTGGTGGCTTTGATACCAAATGTCAGAAATTCTTTACTGTTCGATCTTTCATGATTAATGATGAACAATTCAAGTAATAGCCCAAGGATCACTAATGCCGAATATTTCACAAACAAAACTTAATATGATTTTTTGTTTAAGATGACGTACCTTGATTAACAGCGGAAGATGTAATGGCTGTCATCTTCTTCTTCTGACTTCTAATAGTTGCTCTTCTTCTCAGAATTTGGTTTCTCTCTCTAACCCTATTTCTTTATATGTTTATTGATGGAGAAGAATACATCTGTTAGTTGGGAGAGAGAGGACCCAATCCTTTATATAACATTTAACTCTAAATCTGGTACGTCCATCATATACCAATTCAACGCTTAAAATTAATCATAGACCTAATATTCTAATTATAGAACGGTCTATTTATGACTTAATTAATCGGGTCACATTAAGATTAGAAACTGCATAACGTTAAAGGTAAATGAAACGTTCTATTTATGACCTAATTAATAGGGTCGCATTAAGATTAGAAACTGCATAACGTTAAAAGTAAATGAAACGATTGCAGTTTCTAATAGCATATTTCTAACAAAGCAAATAAAAATGAGCCAAAGACTAGAGGTTGTCTGCGAACAATATTTATATGACTACTTAAATATAATTTTGAGAGAATTGAAGAGAAAAGTGGAACTGTTTGAAAAGAAAGAAGTTGCCTAGAATTTTAAAGATAGTATTTAGGCTTATTCCCATTACATTCAATTTCAATAGCATCAGTTGCCATAAACACGAATGAGGCATAAGATTTATCTTCATAGTTATTAGACATTTTTGTTTAGGAACAGAGCTCCAACATCCATGGCTGTATTCTGAAATGTGATTGTATAACTTTTCGTCTTCTTTCGGAGACCATAAGACTTTCCTTATCTTCTGCTTATAGCAACAAGATTGCCTATCCATAATAGCTTAAGTTATTCAAGTAATGTCAGGCAATGTATATCACCTCATCAAGTCCATTTCAGTTGGCTAATATGCAAGGGGATGAAATTAACACCTATGCTATAATTGTCTCATTATTTATTGTCTCAAAGTGTATATACATGCAAGGACTCATATGTATACACAACTTCTACAAAGGATGTTTGTTTGCATAATCTTGTACCTAACACTATTTTTTAGGTTATATTTTATTGATCAATAAAAGATGACATAACACAATAACTACAAAGGATGTTTTATTGTCCAAAAGGTATGTCTAAAGTTCATAAAAACTCCATAATAAAGATAATTCATTATGTGTTGGTCCCACACTCCCAACACCCCTCCCCCTCCCCACAACCAACCAAACACACCCACGCACACACAAAAATTGCAGTCATGCAACATTTACTTGTAACGATCTTTCATAATGGTTATAAAACTTAGATAACTATATAAAAAATTAGTTTGGTTAAAAAAAAGATAGGGATTATGCAAATTGTTTAACCTTTAAAGAAAAGCCACCAAGGTCTGAAATCATAATAGAAGAAAATACAACTATCGTCTTAGCTTTCTTGGTAAGCAACATGGTTGAGACTCCTAGAGAAAGCTTCTCGGGAATCTTTTCTTATTCCATGACCCCGTTTGCATGTTCAATACAACTATTTGATCATCAAATATCTGATAGTGTCTTCAAACCTCTTATCAGAACCTACAAATAAAGAGTTTAGGATCAAGTTTTATCAACCACAATCAAAATTCATGGAAGACATTTTTATTCATTTGCCATGAAGATAAGCTATTACATAAAGAAATGGTTAGCTTGGTCTTTTTTTATTAGACAGCATGCATGATTTTTTAACAGTGGCGTGGAAAATAATTGCAATAAAAGAATTCTGGTATTTATGATCATATCAATTCTCTAAGAGTTTTATAAGGGAATTAAAAAAAATCAATTTGCAGACATATTAGTCTAACCAATAAAAGCTGGCTATAGGAAAGATATTAAGTTGTTGCTCCAATTAACATTACGGTAATTTTCAAACATATGCTCTTTAACTTGATGCACATTAACATATGCTCCAATTAACATTACGGTAATTTTCAAACATATGCTCCAATTAACATTACGGTAAGTTTCAATAACTGAGTCTGACTCTCAGTTTCAATAACTAAGCCAGGCTCAGCTTTCAGGACTGAGCGAGGCTCAGCTTCCAGGACTGAGCGAGGCTCAGCTTTCCGGACAGGGACAGGCTCCCAGGCTCAACTTCCAGGACTGGGTAAGGCTCAGCTTTTAGAACTGGGCCAGGCTCAGCTTTTAGAACTGGGTGAGGCTCGACTTCCAGAACTGGGTGAGGCTCGACTTCGAGAACTGGGCAAGGCTCGGTTTTCAGAACTGGACCAGGCACAGTTTCTAACTGAGCCAGGCTCAACTTCCAGAACCGAACGAGGATCATCTTTCAGGACTGGACAAGGCTCGGCTTTCAGAACTGGACTAGGCACAGTATTTAACCGAGTCACGCTCAGTTCCCAGAATCGAGCGAGGATCGGTTTCCAGAATTGAACCGTTCTCAGTTTCCAAAACTAAGTGTCGTGCTTAGTTTCTCAGTTTCCAGAACTGAACGAGGCTCAGTTATGCACATGTTCATGTATTTCTCAAATTAAATAAATTAAATACTTAAATAACATTATTCATGTATTATTACATAATTTTATGGATATCTCAAATCAAATAAATTAAGTTTTTAAATCACATTATGCATATGTTATAATAAGCACGTGAGTTCGTGAGTAAAATTACAAAGTCTTAAATACATGGGGTGATTTTATTGTCATACATGATAATAGCACATAGGTTTAGACTAATCAGACAATAATATTTTTGTGTCATGATGATTGCATGTAACATGATAAAATGAAAAAGAAAAAAACATTTTCAGTTAATTAACAAACTTTTTCTGTCATGCAGAAAGTCAACTCATGCCATTAGATTACAGTGGTAAACAAATAATAGTGTGTTTTCATACAAGTGATAATCATTGCATTACTATTTTGAATCCATAAACACTTCAAGTAATCATAAAGAAAGAATACTACAATGAGAATGAAAAGGAGCAGAATTTAATAACTTCAGGCCCATAAGATTACAGCGTTAGATATCTAGAGTATTATGCTTTGCTTATACAATGGATCTTATATCAGTATAGTATGTTTTTACACAAGAGATCGCTGTGACATCACAACTTATTTTGATGAGGTAAACAACATTGAAACCCATTGAAACTTAATGTACACATCACCAATGGGTGATGACTGAAGATTGAAATGAGAACAAAATTAGACATAACTTAGTAGATTTTGAGCTTGTATGTGAGCTTGTAAGGACAAGTAAGGTAAATTTCTTATGCAAACTCATGTCATATTATCTCTGCATTAATTAGCAGATTTGCTTCCATGTAAGAAATAAGTTATATATTATTTGTAGTTGCCAAGTAGAAATTATAGGGTTGCAGAAGGAACATGGAAAGCCTCTAGTTCATGGTCATAAACTCAAGTGTAAACTTATCATTGCATAGGGATGTACATTGTCTTACACTTAGCTTTGTAGATTGGGATAGACAATAGAGTTAAATAGTGGAGAAGCTGACAAAGAGGTGAAACAGATCGAACTCCTTAAACCAGACTCTTTACAAAAGAGGAAGTAATTTGAAGCTACTTCACAGAGATACCAATGCTTTTAATCATAACTACTAAATAAGGTAATTTAAACAGCAATAAATAGTTACTTCAAAATTTACCCACCTTTCTGCTCTAAATGCCGAACACATGAGTAACCATTCATCAACAAAAGTGACTTCTTTGGCATTTCTTTCCCGAATAGAACTTACCAAATGGGATAAATCAGTTAAGTTCTGCAATAAAAAGGTAGAAAATTCAAGGATAAAAGCGCTGAATAATACAAGAAAAATCTCATTTAACAATAGTTGCGTACCTAGATTAGGAGATCGTACAAACGTACAATCTCATCGGGTTTGGTGATCTTACCACCCTTGCCATCGATTTGCTTTGTGAACTTGCTTTTGGCAATCGCCACATGAAACTGATCATGCTCTGTAGTGTGATGGCCTAATGAAAGTCTATAGTATGGTGGATCGATTATACAAATGACAAGTATATGACTAATTTAAACTATAGTGTAACAATAGTAAAGTATGTAAAAAAGAATAATCACACCAGGGATTTTATACTGGTTCGAACCTCCCGTCCTACGTCCAGTCTCGAAGCTCCTCTTCGGAATTTCATTTCACCAAATAACCCTCACTTCATCCGGAGGAACAGGTTTACAATAGCAGAGTTTCTTTGTCAACTGTGTGTTCTCTATTACACGGATTTTGACTATATAGTATAAATGCTTCCAATATATATCTAGAGAGTATTGTCTATGAGGAACTGTATATTTGGAAGAGTAGAATACAAGTATAGATTGCTAGAGATCAAGAGTATATGATAGAGTGTATAATCAGAGAGCATAAGTAAGTAAGGTGAGTTCTGATTCTTTATTTATAGTGGTAGAGAGATTCCTTGAGTAGTTGCATCCATTAATAGGTGTTCTATGGTCGCTTCTGATGGTGATGAAGAGTTGCAGCGAAGATGACTTTTCAAATGCGGCAGTTGTAATTTGAATTTTCAAATCCGAGTTCAGCACCAGACGTCTGGTAATTATTTTAAACATCTGTTCATATTTTTTTTTGTGCAGTAGCCTTTCAGACGTCTGAGTACATTAACCAGACGTCTGATCCTTTCTGTTTTATATTCCAGAGGATTTCTTCAGACGTCTGGCTAGTGTCTTCAGACGTCTGAAACTTGTGTATGTTGCTTATGTGCATCTGTGTCGTTGCTCCACTGATCCTATCGACTTGTCGTCTCTTGTAATGTTCTTTGAGCCTCGTTCTTGTCTCTTTAGTGATGTTACTTTAGCAGTTACCTATAAATAGAAATATATATGCATATCTGATTTCCATTGTATAGTTGTTGTCATCGAAACTGTAGGTTTGATTTCCTAACAATCTCCCCCTTTTTTATGATGACAGTTATACAATGTACTTATATAATTTATAAATCTCCCCCTGAATATGTGCTTGTTTTATAAATATACTTATATTTCTCCCCCTTTGGCATTATAAAAAAGAATTATAAAATTTTAGCTAATCGTCAAAGATAACACACAAAAGAAAAATTTCATTAATAATTCATAATTGGTTACATTCATATATTTTATGAACTGTACAAGAGTTGAAATCTTAAAATCCTAAAATCTATGATTCCTTCGAAGAAGCTTTTTTTTATCATCCCCTGTTTCTTCTTTTTGGAAAGAGCTAGGCTTTGTAGGAGATGTCGAAGCTTGTTTTAGAGGTTCGTCCACAGAAAGTTTGGAATGTGTCGCGGGAGGAGAAGGTACTGGGGTTGTCCAATCTTCAGAAGGAGGTGTCGGACCGCGAACGCGTTGAAGTACTTCTTTGAGAACAGATAGGATAGTTGAAAGTGATTCTTCAACAGTTGCTAGGCGTGTAGCAAAAGATGTTTCAAAGCTATCAATACGCTTAGCCAAAAGCTTTTGATTTTGAGATAATATTTGTTGATTTTTAAGGGTGAGATCTCGAACACTTTTATTTGGATTTGTTTCTGTTCGAGTCTCCACAATCTCATCCTTGCTTGGATAATCAAATAGTGTAGGAGGAGGTGGAGTTGCTTCACGATGTTGTTCCTTCCGTTGAGATGGTTCATTGTGTGGTTGAGGTGGAGGCTCAACTGGTCTGGTTTGACGATTGTGCATCCAATCTTCAAAATATATAAATTCTAGGGGAATCTCGGGTAAGTGCATCAGTGAGAAAAACTTGGTGGAAGCATATTTTTAAGAGATTTCTTCAAAAGTTGATAAGTAAGAGGGGATGTCGTGAGCACGTAGAAGTCTCATAATATATGTGGGGTAGATAATTGATGGCCGTGATCGAGTCCAAAAATGTTTGAGCTCGTCAAAGATAAATTTGGCCCAATTCAACCTTGTTTCGCTAAATAGAGCATATAAGGCTTTGTGCTCTAACTCGGTTATTTGCTCATGACTTCCCATACATGGAACGATGGTATTGATTATCATTCGAGTAAGAAGTCGGGCTTTTGGACGTAGATATTTAGAGGAAAATTTTGGCATTTCATCCTCCCAAATTTTATGTGTTATATTATTCCTTGGTTTGAAGCGCATATCGAGAATATTGTATAAATCTTCGCATGTGTCAGAACATCATAGGGTTCTACCTATTATGCCAGGAGTGAGTCTAATCGTGTTGCCATACACGCTAGACCATAGACAATTATCTTCATCTTCAGTGTTTCATACTAAAGTGCTATCCAAATTTGCGTAAAAAAGAAATATTGCCAATTGATCGATTTGGATGTCATTGGGAGTGGATGATATCAATGTTTCTAGTCCGGCATTCTCACACATTTCATCCAAATCATACATTGGAAATTTAAGTAGGTTATAAAATGGACCGTGTGAAGCTTCTTCTTTTGTATATCCTCATATCTCTTGATTGAGTGTGGTGCTCGATTCATCCATCTTTCTATTTGATCGTTAGAGCAAACTTAAGGATTTAAGGATGATGTTGGTTGGTCCTATTTTATTTTTAGTTCTAGGAGGCCTTGTGAATTGAGCAAGCGTAAAAAAAGGTGATTTTGAGAAGAAAATCGTTAATGGGGAAATCGCAGTTGAAAAAATAGAGATGAAAGTAAAAAAAATGACGTTATCTGGGTGTTTTTAAAGTGTCGATTGAATTTCAGACATCTGGAAGCGAATTCAGACGTCTGGTTTACCCTAATTCGAGAGCAGTAAACAAATTCAGACATCTGGTTTGATTTGGTAGACGTCTGGGTTTGCTCGAGTTATAAAAATTTGATATGCAGAAAGAATTTTCAAACGTCTGGGTTTATTATCAAACGCCTGAAATAAATCGATTTTTGTAATATGTTGGCAGTGACTTTATTCAGACGTCTGAAATAGTTTGGTTTCTATTTGAAGTAAGCAGAGACTATTATCAGACGTCTATAAAGTTACATCAAACGTCTGACATATGCACAATGACGTAAATTTGAAGAGATATCAGAGTGTCAGACGTCTGAGATCCATATCCAGACGTCTGAAATAGGCAATTTTTCTAATAATAGCCTAAATTTTAATGGTTTTGCTTATTTCTCGATTCTCTATTGGTTGAAATGAAACGTAGTATTATTTGTGTGAAACAAAATTACAAATAAACATAGATACACATACAATAATAAAAATATAATCTATTTAGATGGTGAAGGAGTTTTGTGATCTTCTGACTTGTTATCCCTCCATGGTTTAAGTGGAGACCATATATTTCCACGTTCGTGGGTTCTCGGAGAGCCAGAGAATCATCTTGGTGAAGGGTCCGAAGGGGTACGATACGAGGAAGAGGGATCCAAGGAACTGCAAGGTTTCAGAAGTGGTTCATGGACATCTTTCTTCCGTGAAGTACAGAACTTCATCGCTACTTGTTCTAAAAAGCTTAGCCGGCGTGCTGTAACTTTTTGTTCGAAATATAGTTCTCGTTGTAGATCTATTTGTTGTTTTTGATAGTGATGGATTTCATCAGTTTTCTCCTTTGTGTTAGGAGAAACAAATAAAGATCGTTTGGTCTTCTTGCTATCGGGAGTGAATCCCTTATGATATGAGGACCACCTATACGTTGGTTCCTGATTTGGTGTGGGTGTAGGAAGCTGTTGTGGTGTATCAGCCGAGCTATCTGTTGTAGGTGTCGAGAAGGATAAATGAGAATTTTCAGAAGACATATTGTAAAAATATGAGATATGTATATTCTTTATTTTTAAAGATTTATATATAGTTGTGAAAAAGTTATTTATAGATAATTGCAGAAAACAACCACCTAAAAAATTTAAGGTAAAGGAGTTATCACTTTTAGTTTATGGATAAAAACACTTTTGGCTAAAAGTATAAAATAGATGATGTGGTGTTAAGTTAGAAGATCATTAAGGGAGCATATTCCTAAGTCACGTCACAATTTAACAAATGTTTGATCGTTTAGTGGTTTTGTGAAAATATCTGCTATTTGATTTTCGGTATTTACGTATTCTAATGTAATAATCCCTTTTTCGACATTGTCACGTAAGAAATGATGTCGTATATCTATATGTTTAGTACGCGAGTGATTTACAGGGTTTTTTGATATATTTATTGCACTTGTATTATCGCAATATATTGGTCACTTATCAATAATTTTTCTGAAATCCTTAAGCGTTTGTTGCATATATATTACTTGTGCACATGCTAATGCCGCTGAAATATATTCGGCCTCGCAAGTGATAAGGATACACAATTTTGCTGATTGCTAAACCATGAAACTAATGATTGTCCGATAAAGTGATATGTTCCACTAGTACTTTTACGATCCGTTTTACAACCACTGAAATCTGCATCCCTATATGAAACAAGTTCAAATGATGATCCCTTAGGATAAAACAAACCGTAATTTCTTGTACTAGATAGATATCGTAAGATACGTTTAATGCTTCTTTGGTGAGATTCTTTTGGTTTTGCTTGAAATCGGGCACAAAGACATACACTCATCATAATGTCAGGTCGACTAGCTGTTAAATAAAGTAAGGAGCCAATCATACTACGATATAATTTTTCATCAAAATCTTTTCCACTATCATCTTTTTCTAAGTGAACACTAGTACTCATCGGTGTTGGTTTGCTTGAAATTTTATCCATTCCAAAGCGTCGTAATAGATCATTACAATATTTTTCTTGATGAATAAAAATACCATTTTCAAGTTGTTTTATTTGTAAACCCAAGAAGAAATTTAATTCTCCCATGTGAGACATTTCAAATTCATTTTTCATAAAATTTGAGAATTAATTACAAAGATTTTCATTAGTTGAACCAAAAATAATACCGTCTACGTATATTTGCACAACCAAAATATCGTTATTTTCTCGTTTAATAAATAAAGTTGTATCGATTTTACCTATTTGAAAACCAGATGTTATTAAGTGATTTTTAAGTCATTCGTACCAAGCTTGGGGAGCTTGTTTTAAACCATATAAAGCTTTTTGTAATTTAAAAACATGATCGGGGTATTTTTCTTGAATAAATAATGGAGGTTGTTCAACATATACGTTTTCTTTGATAAAACCATTTAAGAAAGCACTTTTGACATCCATTTGAAATAGTTTAAAATTGTGATGATTTGCAAAAGCGAGTAATGTTCGTATGGCCTCAAGTCTTGCTACTGGAGCAAAAGTTTCGTCGTAGTCGATACTTCTTCTTGATTATAACCTTGAGCAACTAAGCGAGCTTTATTTCTAATTATATTTCCATTTTCATCTACTTTATTTTTAAATACCCATTTTGTTCCTATAATCGATTGATTTTCTGGTCTTGAGACTAATTCCCAAACATTATTACGTTCAAATTGATTTAACTCTTCTTGCATAGCTATTATCCAAAAGTTATCATTTGAAGGTTCTTTATAATTTTTCAATTCCAAAGTTGACACAAATGCTATATGGCTTATTTGGTTAAGTTGATTTCTAGTTACTCTCGAGTTAAGATCTCCAATGATATTATCTTTTGGATGATCTTTAAGAATTCTAGGAGATGACAGTAAAGTATTATTTTGCGTATTTATCTCATTATTAGACGGGTTTGTTGTATTTGATATAGAGATAATTTCATCATCATCATGAGTATGATTATTAAGGAAATTTTCTTCAAAAGAAACATGTAAACTTTCTTCAATTTTGTTAGTATGTTTATTAAAAATTCTATATGCCTTACTACGATCTGAATATCCAACAAAGATCCCTTCATCGGCCTTTGAATCAAATTTTCCTAAATTTTCTTTTGTACTTAATATAAAACATTTTGATCCAAAAGTTTTAAAGTATGATACTTTAGGTTTTCTTCCAAAAAACATTTCGAAACAAGTGTGTTTAGTCATCGGTCGTATAGTTACTCGGTTTAAAACATAACAAGCCGTAGCAATAGCTTCAGTCCAAAAATGTTTTGGTAAACTACTACTATTTAATAGCGTTCGTGCACATTCTTGTAATGTTCGATTCTTTCTTTCTACTACACCATTTTGTTGTGGTGTGCGGGGAAAAGAGAAGTTATGACTAATTCCCTTTTTATTACAAAAATTAGTAAAAAGATCATTTTCGAATTCTCCTCCATGATCACTTCGAATATTTTTAATTTTTTAATCTAATTGCGTTTTTATTCTTTTAGCAAAAATTTTAAATATTCCAAAAGTGTCACTTTTATGTTTTAAAAATAAGGTCCACGTGAAAAATCATCTACTATTACGAAAACATATTTGTTGTGATTTATAGATCGTACTTGAGTTGGACCAAATAAATCTAAATGTAATAATTCTAATGGTTGTTTTGTAGAAATATCATTTTTAGATTTAAATGAACTTTTCCTTAGCTTACCAAATTGACAAGCGTCACATAGATTTTCTACTTTATAATTTATATTTGGTAAACCTCTAACTAGCTCATATTTTGCTAATTTATTAATATTTTTAAAATTAATATGACAAAAACGTTTACGCCACAACCATGGATCGTTATGTTTGGCGGTTAAACATAAGTTTGAATTTTGATTTATATTCATATTTAAGACATAAATATTTTTGTTTCTAAAACCTTCAAATATAAGTTGATTGTTATTGAAAATATTACATTTATCCTTTTTGAAATTAATTTGAAATCCTTTATCGCATAATTGACTAATGCTGAGTAGATTGTGTTTTAAATTTTCTACTAACAAAACATTTGTAATAATAGGAGAGTTAGAAATACCAGAGTTGATGACTTCTCCGATGCCTACGACGTATCCTTTTGAGTTATCTCCAAAGGTTACTGTTCCTCCATCGATATATGTTATATTTGATAACATTTTTGCATTTCCGATCATATGTTTGGAGCATCCACTATCAAGTATCCATTTCTCCTTATTTTTTGTTTTGGGTACCTGCAAAATCAAAAGCAATTTAATTAGTACCCATATACTTTGTTAGGGTCCTAAATGTTAGGAGGGATAGGTAGCCATACCCAAGAAGGTTTGGTACCTTTGTGAATATAATTTTTATTATAGACTACATTTTCTAAAAAAATATCGATATGTTTTTGTCTAATCAATTTATTATTTGTCTTTGGAATCAAATTTTTTATATTTTTGGTATTTGTAATGGGCTTAGGTGATCCTTTAGTCTTTTGATAAATAAAACTATATTTCTTAATATTATTCCCTTTTTGTTTAGAAATATTTTTAAAACCTATTCCATTTCTATTACCTGATGGTTTTGAAGTTTTAATAAGATTTTCCAAATCTTGTTTTCCTTTATTAAATTTTGAAACATTAGTTGTAATTTTGTCTAATTTTTCTTTTAATTCTAAATTTTCAATGTTTCAATATTACATTTCAAGTTGCTATTTTCTTTTAACAAGTCATCCTTTTCTAGTTTAGTTTCAATAACTATAGTTTTATTTTCAATTAAACTATTTTTAACTTTTTCTTGAGATAATTCTAGTTCCTCTTCTAAAATAATTTTTTCATCTTTTAACATTCCTACTTCAAGTTCTAACCTATTTATTTGGCTATATGTTCTTTGTTTAATTTTTTAATTTGTCTAAATTTATCATCTAATTCTATTCTAAGTTTTAATAGTTCATTGTAGCTAAGTTCTAATAGTTCATTGTAGCTAAGTTCAAGACATACCTCATCAGTGTTAGCCATAAAACATACATTAGCTTGTTCTCCATCGCTATCACTATCACTATCACTATTAGAAGATGATGATGAATCAGAATCGTCCCAAGTAACTTTAAAAGCTCTTTTCTTCTTAAATTTCTCAATTTGTTCTTTTTCTCATTGTTGCGTTTAGGACAATCCTTCTTCATGTGTTCGTATTAATCACATTCATAGCACTTGATTTGAGATAGATTTGTTGTATTGGACTTCCCTTCTTTTCGAAATTTGGTCATCTTTCTAAATTTCTTGAATTTGTTGTAATTCTTAGCAATGAAAACTATTTCTTCTTCATCCAAATCCGAGTCATCATTCTTTGCTTGAAATGCTATGTTCTTCTTCTCAATATTTTGTTCTTTTCTAGCCTGTAAGTTAGCTTTATAGGACATTAAATTTCCTATCAATTCTTCAACCTTGAGAGTAGAAAGATCATTAGCTTCTTCAATAGCTAATACCTTCCTTTCCCAATCTGATGTTAAAGAGTTTTTTTTGCAAGGCATCTGATGTTAAAGAGTTGAGTATTCGAGAAACTAAATCAAAATCAGTAAACTTAACTCCTAATGCCATAAGATCATGTTGAATAGTTTGAAATCTAGAATACATGTCAACGATAGTTTCATTTTGTTTCATTTTGAATGAAGAAAATTGGTTTTGCAAAATTGAAATCTTAGTTTGTTTGACCTTTGTTGTTCCTTCGTGTGTGATTTGTAAGGTATGCCAAATGTCAAATGCAGTGGTACATAACATGACACGTGAAAATTCATTTTTGTCTAGAGAGAAAAATAAAACATTCATAGCTT
Organism: Allium fistulosum; assembly: GCA_030737815.1. NCBI lineage: Eukaryota > Viridiplantae > Streptophyta > Magnoliopsida > Asparagales > Amaryllidaceae > Allium > Allium fistulosum. The sequence continues at coordinate 1,265,714,277 of CM060903.1, forward strand.
TAGCATTGTTTGAGGCTAAGGTCTTTTGTGCATCTGTCCAAGTGTTCATAGCAGTGTCAGGTGCTTCATATTTATTATTTGTGGCAGACCATATTTCTAGACCATTGGCTTCCATAAAAATACGCATATGAGTTGACTAATATGCATAGTTGGAGCCATTAAACAGTGGGGGACGTGCGGTAGATTGACCTTCTTGAAAGATACTTGCCATATTAGTGATTCAAAAACTTGTTATAGTACTTTAGATCAAACCTTACTCTGATACCAATTGAAAGTCTATAGTATGGTGGATCGATTATACAAATGACAAGTATATGACTAATTTAAACTATAGTGTAACAATAGTAAAGTATGTAAATAAGAATAATCACACCAGGGATTTTATACTGGTTCGGACCTCCCGTCCTACGTCCAGTCCCGAAGCTCCACTTTGGAATTTCCTTTCACCAAATAACTCTCACTTCACCCAGAGGAACAGGTTTACAATAGCAGAGTTTCTTTTTCAACTGTGTGTTCTCTATTACATGGATTTTGACTATATAGTATGTAACGACCACGACTTTCTCTCCATAGAAAGTCGTATCGCTAATAAGAAAGAAAGGGGTAGAAAATAGAAAAGAAGAAAAGAAAGAAAGAAACAACAACAACGATCTCACAGCGGAACGAATAAATTATATTAATAACATAAATTATTACATAGTATACAACACTTATCAGAGTTTACACAACTATACAACACATACTAGACAGTTATAAACATCTGTCTAGATATTACAACTCAAATACAATACAAGACTCTAACACAGATATCAACACAGCGGAAACTACTATCTATATCTACAACGCTGAAGCCTCCTGCTCCATTGCTCCTCCACAATTCGTCAAGGCTAACCTGAATCCCTTGGCTACTCGTAAAAATTTGAGTACCCAAGAGTTTATAAAACAGAAATAAACAACTTGGGTCAGACATGGGTCTGGTGTGAGTAACAGGTTAAACTTGTTTAACTTCTAAATCTTTTGAAAGAAAAGGTATCACGTAAGACTCCCCACAAATAAACATGGGTAAGTTTTTACCTTACGCTAACCAAAACATTTGATAGGAAATTCGATTGTATTATAATAGGGTCTAGGGTTTTCAAGTAAAATACAGAAATAGCTGAAATGCTTACATCTCACATTCCAACATAGTTGGGCACAACTAATACGTACGGCACTTATTGGAGTTTGGATTCCATATAATGGCAGGGCTACTGGGGTACCGCCCGTCACAGTACGTGGCCTAGATCACCGTACCGAGGATCACTCCCAATCCCCTGCAACACAAGGTCGGAACATCCCTTACTGGATAATTCCCGCACAAGATACCCCACGGTTGGGATCAGCAACCGCACACACTAAGCCGAAATAAGAAGGGACTTCTAGACAGAGGTAATCTTGTCCTACTTGGGTGCTACCCACTAACCTTGCTGCACCTCCCCTGTTTTAGCCATTCCCGGTTTGTGAGGTTTGAGGTCACGATTACCTTTAAACAGAACACATCTATCTTAGAATGCTCATCGTCCACCTGACGATGTGCTGAAAGCATTCAATCCATACAAGTTCGTTCCGGGTTCGAACGAAACCGAAGGCATTATCTCGTTACACTCGTTTTGGAATCACCCTCAGAGTTAACGACAATAACCCTTGCACTCTGAATCTTCATCTTCACTTGATTCACGACCTATCGTTAATTTGGATCGATGTGGTATTCGGGTCTCCAGACCTGGAAATCCGGTATACGGAAACCCGATCCCGGTCTCATCGAAATCCAAAACGTATCTTTTAAGGCCAAGTTGTTTTAAAGGTTAAACAATTTAATTCAATTATCTTTATTCACATAGAAAGATAATTCACACCATTACAATAGATAATCAACATTATCAATATCATCAGATAATTCATATTATCATAATTCAACTAACCATCCATATCACACAGCATATATCTCATAAGAGATATCAATCAATGCAAAGCATTCAGTATTATCATCCATCTATAAGTAATGATTTATATCATCTCTAATTAATTTAAAGTGAATTAAATTAATTACTTTATTTTATAAATCCTTCTTACTTAACCATTAATTAATTAAAATCAATTAATTAATTATCCTCTAATAATTCATTTCAATTAATCATCTTTGATTAATTATCTTTTAATTACATCCAAGTAATTTATCTTTAATTAATTACTCAAATTAATTATCATTAACCACCTATAATAATTAACCTTTAATTACTTCATTAATTAATTAACTAAAATTAATTAACTTAATCAACTATAATTAATTACATTAATCCTTAATTAATTACATTGATTAATTACTTCATTTATTAATTATTACTTAATTAACCAATCTTAATTACATCATTAATTATATTAATTAATGATCCTTAATTACAACTTAATTATTAATTACTTAATTAAATTAATTACATTAAGTAATTAATCTTTAATTAAACAACATTTATTAATCACCTTGATTAATCTTCAATCAGTAATTAACTACCCTTAATTACTTTCATTAACTAAATTAATTACTCCTTAATTAATTTCTTAATTAATCCCTTGATTAATTATTCAAAGTAATTAAACTTAAATTACTTTCCTTAATACATAACCATCAATTAATTACTTCAAGTAATTATCTTATTATTTACTTCCTAAATAATCATACCTAATAATTACATTAAGTAATTATTATCAAATCACATCTTGATTATTCTAAATTAATTAAACTTAATTAATTAATTTAACTAAATCAAATTAACTTCAATTAATTACAATAAGTAATTAATTCTTAATTACTTCCAATAAGTAATTACATTTAAACAAATTCTATAATTACTTATCTTTAAATTAATTAAACTAATTAATTATCAAAATTAACCCTATTAATTAATTATTTAATAATCCTTAGTTAATGACTTCATTAACTATTATTTAATTACTTCCCTTAAGTAATTAACTTATATTAATTATTATTAATTCTAAATTAATAAATCTTAATAACCAATTTATCAATCTCTAATTATTAAATTAATTAAGTGTTAACCATAACTTAATTAATATTTAATTATTCTATTAATTTATTCTTAATCATAAGTAAATTAGTTTAAACCTTTAATTATTTATTTAATTAATCCAAATGATTAATTAATCAAACAATTTAATTATCCATTAAATCTCCAAATAAATTAAATAAACACAAGTCTTTAATTATTTAAGATAAACTTTATTTTTATTGATAAACAAGTTATCATTTACAATTTATATTTGAAATATCCATTTCAAATCTACTTTTAAATTTCATTTTAAAATGCTGTATTTAAAATGAATACCAATTTATTTTTAACTAAGTTTTTAAATCCAACTTAAAACTTTTACTTATTTAAAATTCTTATCTCTTATAAAAGAAATTTAAGAAGAGTTTAAACCAATTTCCTTTTTTAATTTTTAAACATTTAATTAAATCTAACTACCATTTAAAATCTATTTAACATATATAAATTTATAACTTATTTATTTCAAATCTTTAAGATTCAAACCAACTTGAATCTACATAGTTAAATTTTGATTTGAATTCTAGTTTAAAATTTACAAATTTAAAACTAGTTTAAAGCTTAAAACCCAGACAGTTTAAAAAAAACTGACAACACAAAATTACTCGAGTCCAACCTAACTTGCTTCGAGTCAATCCCTCAATTACACGAGCAAACTCTCGGGCCAAACAACAAAAATCTCGAGTCTCTTCTTCCATCCCCAAAGAACTGCTACCAGTACATACACTCAAGTGTGCACGTGCACAGCAAATTCGAGCTACTCCGACCAAGTGCGACGACGTCCCACGCCAACGTTCATCCCCTATCACCATCACCGCCACCAGCTCCTTCTATTTCACTTCGAACTTGAAATTCGACTTCATCTGAAGCCTGGAACAAGAAAACAGGAAATGACCAACCTGGAACAACCCCTCGACCTCGCCACCTCGTCCATTGGTGGTCACGAAATTCCGGCCACTCCAACGTCAGCTCACCCCCTTCCATCCCCCTGAGCCCGGTTGAACTCGATCAACCAGAGGATGCGTGCGAGACAAAAACCCATTCCCATAGAAACTAGGGTTCAAAACTTCGAACACCAACCATTTTCCTCACTGTAGCCATGGCCATCTACGACCAATTTTCCAGTCATCCCCATAGACTCCTCCATCACCTCTCTCGAGTTCGACCACCCTCGACCACGTGATCATCGGAAATGCTCGAAAACATGATTTCCAGACAAACCCAAATAACCCATTCAATACTACATTAAAAATTATGAACTTGATCTTAAAAATCCTAACTTTCATCTACTATTTCAGATATATGATTGTTATCAACAAATTTCCATATTTGGTTTTTAACACTTTTCAAGTTCCTCTGTGATTTCTTCTTCCAGACAGTGTTTCTATCTAAATTCTTACAAATGTATTTAAAGCTTGGTTTAGTTTTAAACAACACTTTGTTTAAAACACTTAAGCCTACAGAAGATTTGAGTGAGAAGAGATTTGAGTTAAATCTAAGTTTTAAATCTCTAAAGTTTTAGACAGAGGTGATCACAATAGCTTATCTGAACATACTCAAATGTTTTCCAGAACCTTAAACAATCATAACAACACATTCCAGACATACACCACAAGTCTACTTAAAACTTAAGTCATATCCATTTACAAAAGTATCTCATATTTACAGTTTTCAAAGCAGAGGGTTGAAACTATGACCTGAGGTGTTTAACAACTACAGATATGCACACTTACATAATTTCACAAAGAAATTCTCAAACACATACATATAAACAAACATTCACATCCAAACACTATTTATCACAGAATTTAAACATGCATCATAATTACCTAAGTTAAATTAAGTAAAAATGTTACTCACCAGATTTATATAAACAGAGGCAGATTATCTTTGAAATAGCTTGTGAAACTGTTTTGCTTAAGGCTAGAAAATGATTTGATCTTTTAAAACTTGAAACTGAAATGCTTTAAATCCCCAGAAGCTTTGCATGCTACTGAAGCTTGATTACAGACAGTCTTGAAGAATAACTGCAGGCTTCCAGAGATGAAAAATGCAGGCAGTTCTCTGAGTTGATTCCAGGTTTAAAATGAATGCAAGCTTTTTGATTTTAGATCTGTAACTTGGTTACAGATCTTATGTTTTGAGGAAGATTGTTTACAGATCTCAGTTTGAAGCATTTGATTTCAGGTTTGAGAGGAGTTGATTTGGAAAAGAGAATTACAGGATTTGAATTTGGAAACTTGTTTACAAATTGTTGAATTTAATTTTTTTGGTTTGAAGCATTTGAATTTCTGATTTGTTTTCAGATTTTAGTTAGAGGGAAGAGCATTGATTTCTCTTGTCTTTTGAAAAAAAAATGAGAAGATTAGAAAGAATGAAATGAAGAAATGCAATTGTTTATATATATGTATATTTTTGGTTTATAAAATAAAAGAAATTGAAAATAAATAAGGACACTTGTCCTATACATTTGTTTATTTAATTACACATGTTTTTACAAAGCTTTAGATAAATGACACATGTCCTTTAAGTAATTACTCATAATTCTATTTATTTTAAAATTATTTAAAAAGCCTTTTTCTTGTTTATTTAAACATTTATCTATATATATTTCTTTTTAAAGAAAAGCAAAAGCTAATTATATTTATAAATAAAAGTTTATACAAATATTCTAAATTCAAAACAATTTATATATATTTATTCTTTTGAATTTCAAAACTTAAATTCAAATTTAAATAAAATTAAATCCTAAGATTCAATTTAAAAGTCAAGTTATATATATATTTACATACATTATTTATTCAATTTAAAATAACAATCCCTTTTAGCATTAAAAATTCATACATATTAAAAATAATACATTATACTTATTATTTGAAAATAACATATTTTAAAATTTAAACCATTATATAAGAGATTATATTATCAAGAAATATTTAAAAAGAAATAAAACAAACCATCTTTATAAATCTTATTTATTTAAACTTAAGTTAAAAATATCTTAAACCAATTAAAATATTTACCTGAAGTATTTTAAAACTATAAAATTACTTATTTAAATATCTTTGAAAAGTCCAGATTAAATTAAATATAAATTCCCAATTTATCAAAGCTTCTATTTATAATATATATAAATAAATATATATATTCAAATAGAAATATCTTATTAACTTTAAAAAAAAAAAAAAAAAAATCATAAATTAATACTAATTTAAATCAGATTATTAAATTAAATTCAAATCTTATTATCAAAGATTATCCATATCAATTTAATTATTCAACAGATTATTAAATTGATATTGTCAAAATTTCCGGGATATTACATTCCTTCCCCCTTAAAATAATTTCGTCCCCGAAATTTAAACAAAGGTAATTTAATAATCTTATTAAAGATTTTAATTTTAAATCACAAGCATATATTATCATCCATATGCTAACAACCATAGCAACCAAACATCCAAACAATCAATTCTAACTATCCAGACAAAATTCTAGATAAAATTCCTCGAGTTTCCCCAAGTATATATATATACCGGGATACTCGCTCTACAAACAACCTAAACTACTAAGCTATAGATCTCCTACACATCTAGATCTACAGAACTAATCAGGTTATCAGACTACAGACGAGTCTGACTCAACTACCAAACTTCCAAAACTGCAGATTCTACAACCAGAGATAGATCAAATACGTATTCCCTCAGAGATATGTAAACTCAATGAATTCCAGTTATCCAAACTGACAATTTAACCAAGTAGACCAATTACTTATCCAAATCAGAACACAGACGAGATCCAAACATAACTCTACTTCACAACATTAGTAGATTCCAAACTTACTTCTCCCATCCAGAGATACACTCCAGCAAAACTTGAGCTGCTTCACCAACTCCATCTCTAGGAAACATCCTTCCACTAGACTGAACCACCAGTATCACTCCTGGAATCCAGTCGATAAGAAAACTCAACCTCCAGATGCGGACAAACTTCTGACTTCCCTGAAAACATCAGAAAAACTCTGACAACCCAAGAGAACACTCAGACAATCGCAAGTCACTTTTGCGATCAACCCAACCTATTTCCAAAGAAAAACTGTTCCTCTTTACCAATCAGAACAGCTTACACTTATTTATCCAATTTATCGAAGAAATGGATCCACTCTGCTGCTTCTGAACTTTACTTCCAGAAAAAAACTGCTCATCCAGAAAACTTCCTGCCAATGCACAGAATACTCTGAGCTGCACTGCTGACACTGATGTCAAGGTCTTCCTACTCCAAAGATCTTCGAGAAACTCGAACTTCAAACCAAAGCAGAAACTTTATGCTGAGCTCAACCACAACACCGAAGCATTCATACTTCCTTAATCTTGTTCCAAAGAAAACATCTTCGGGAACATCCATCGTCACTGTATCTCATCATACAGCTACTATTACCTGGTATCAAGGTACCATCACTCGCTTCTGTTCAACCTACAGATCCAACTTTACTCATCCAAACTTCAAAGATAAAACTCCGAACCATTACAGTTTCCTTCGGAGATCGATGAAATCCTTTACCATAGCAAAGCTTACTCGAGACGGTATTAGGTCTACAGTCTCGACAAATACACTTCCAACCTCAACATTTAAATTCCAACTATTGGTAATTGTGTTTCACACACCACTACCCCATCTACCTTTATAACTTATATTGGAAAACCCGAACAGGTAACCCAACAAATAGGTAGAAATATATATATATTTAAAATGATACTTTTTATATAGAAATTATTTCTGGGTAAAATTATTTCATTTACCTCTTTAAAACAATATTGTGTCGAATTGTTCTATACAAGTGTTTAGAGATCCCTATCAATGTTGTGGCGTCCCACATATTGACCAGAATCCATAAACTACTCAATAAACCAATCAACACAATATAAAACAATTTTATATTCACTAACAAATACGCGCTCATATCTATTAATACTCTCAAAATTCCCACCAGAGCCAAAGTTGTCGCCAGCCTAAGCTCTGATACCAACTGTAACGACCACGACTTTCTCTCCATAGAAAGTCGTATCGCTAATAAGAAAGAAAGGGGTAGAAAATAGAAAAGAAGAAAAGAAAGAAAGAAACAACAACAACGATCTCACAGCGGAACGAATAAATTATATTAATAACATAAATTATTACATAGTATACAACACTTATCAGAGTTTACACAACTATACAACACATACTAGACAGTTATAAACATCTGTCTAGATATTACAACTCAAATACAATACAAGACTCTAACACAGATATCAACACAGCGGAAACTACTATCTATATCTACAACGCTGAAGCCTCCTGCTCCATTGCTCCTCCACAATTCGTCAAGGCTAACCTGAATCCCTTGGCTACTCGTAAAAATTTGAGTACCCAAGAGTTTATAAAACAGAAATAAACAACTTGGGTCAGACATGGGTCTGGTGTGAGTAACAGGTTAAACTTGTTTAACTTCTAAATCTTTTGAAAGAAAAGGTATCACGTAAGACTCCCCACAAATAAACATGGGTAAGTTTTTACCTTACGCTAACCAAAACATTTGATAGGAAATTCGATTGTATTATAATAGGGTCTAGGGTTTTCAAGTAAAATACAGAAATAGCTGAAATGCTTACATCTCACATTCCAACATAGTTGGGCACAACTAATACGTACGGCACTTATTGGAGTTTGGATTCCATATAATGGCAGGGCTACTGGGGTACCGCCCGTCACAGTACGTGGCCTAGATCACCGTACCGAGGATCACTCCCAATCCCCTGCAACACAAGGTCGGAACATCCCTTACTGGATAATTCCCGCACAAGATACCCCACGGTTGGGATCAGCAACCGCACACACTAAGCCGAAATAAGAAGGGACTTCTAGACAGAGGTAATCTTGTCCTACTTGGGTGCTACCCACTAACCTTGCTGCACCTCCCCTGTTTTAGCCATTCCCGGTTTGTGAGGTTTGAGGTCACGATTACCTTTAAACAGAACACATCTATCTTAGAATGCTCATCGTCCACCTGACGATGTGCTGAAAGCATTCAATCCATACAAGTTCGTTCCGGGTTCGAACGAAACCGAAGGCATTATCTCGTTACACTCGTTTTGGAATCACCCTCAGAGTTAACGACAATAACCCTTGCACTCTGAATCTTCATCTTCACTTGATTCACGACCTATCGTTAATTTGGATCGATGTGGTATTCGGGTCTCCAGACCTGGAAATCCGGTATACGGAAACCCGATCCCGGTCTCATCGAAATCCAAAACGTATCTTTTAAGGCCAAGTTGTTTTAAAGGTTAAACAATTTAATTCAATTATCTTTATTCACATAGAAAGATAATTCACACCATTACAATAGATAATCAACATTATCAATATCATCAGATAATTCATATTATCATAATTCAACTAACCATCCATATCACACAGCATATATCTCATAAGAGATATCAATCAATGCAAAGCATTCAGTATTATCATCCATCTATAAGTAATGATTTATATCATCTCTAATTAATTTAAAGTGAATTAAATTAATTACTTTATTTTATAAATCCTTCTTACTTAACCATTAATTAATTAAAATCAATTAATTAATTATCCTCTAATAATTCATTTCAATTAATCATCTTTGATTAATTATCTTTTAATTACATCCAAGTAATTTATCTTTAATTAATTACTCAAATTAATTATCATTAACCACCTATAATAATTAACCTTTAATTACTTCATTAATTAATTAACTAAAATTAATTAACTTAATCAACTATAATTAATTACATTAATCCTTAATTAATTACATTGATTAATTACTTCATTTATTAATTATTACTTAATTAACCAATCTTAATTACATCATTAATTATATTAATTAATGATCCTTAATTACAACTTAATTATTAATTACTTAATTAAATTAATTACATTAAGTAATTAATCTTTAATTAAACAACATTTATTAATCACCTTGATTAATCTTCAATCAGTAATTAACTACCCTTAATTACTTTCATTAACTAAATTAATTACTCCTTAATTAATTTCTTAATTAATCCCTTGATTAATTATTCAAAGTAATTAAACTTAAATTACTTTCCTTAATACATAACCATCAATTAATTACTTCAAGTAATTATCTTATTATTTACTTCCTAAATAATCATACCTAATAATTACATTAAGTAATTATTATCAAATCACATCTTGATTATTCTAAATTAATTAAACTTAATTAATTAATTTAACTAAATCAAATTAACTTCAATTAATTACAATAAGTAATTAATTCTTAATTACTTCCAATAAGTAATTACATTTAAACAAATTCTATAATTACTTATCTTTAAATTAATTAAACTAATTAATTATCAAAATTAACCCTATTAATTAATTATTTAATAATCCTTAGTTAATGACTTCATTAACTATTATTTAATTACTTCCCTTAAGTAATTAACTTATATTAATTATTATTAATTCTAAATTAATAAATCTTAATAACCAATTTATCAATCTCTAATTATTAAATTAATTAAGTGTTAACCATAACTTAATTAATATTTAATTATTCTATTAATTTATTCTTAATCATAAGTAAATTAGTTTAAACCTTTAATTATTTATTTAATTAATCCAAATGATTAATTAATCAAACAATTTAATTATCCATTAAATCTCCAAATAAATTAAATAAACACAAGTCTTTAATTATTTAAGATAAACTTTATTTTTATTGATAAACAAGTTATCATTTACAATTTATATTTGAAATATCCATTTCAAATCTACTTTTAAATTTCATTTTAAAATGCTGTATTTAAAATGAATACCAATTTATTTTTAACTAAGTTTTTAAATCCAACTTAAAACTTTTACTTATTTAAAATTCTTATCTCTTATAAAAGAAATTTAAGAAGAGTTTAAACCAATTTCCTTTTTTAATTTTTAAACATTTAATTAAATCTAACTACCATTTAAAATCTATTTAACATATATAAATTTATAACTTATTTATTTCAAATCTTTAAGATTCAAACCAACTTGAATCTACATAGTTAAATTTTGATTTGAATTCTAGTTTAAAATTTACAAATTTAAAACTAGTTTAAAGCTTAAAACCCAGACAGTTTAAAAAAAACTGACAACACAAAATTACTCGAGTCCAACCTAACTTGCTTCGAGTCAATCCCTCAATTACACGAGCAAACTCTCGGGCCAAACAACAAAAATCTCGAGTCTCTTCTTCCATCCCCAAAGAACTGCTACCAGTACATACACTCAAGTGTGCACGTGCACAGCAAATTCGAGCTACTCCGACCAAGTGCGACGACGTCCCACGCCAACGTTCATCCCCTATCACCATCACCGCCACCAGCTCCTTCTATTTCACTTCGAACTTGAAATTCGACTTCATCTGAAGCCTGGAACAAGAAAACAGGAAATGACCAACCTGGAACAACCCCTCGACCTCGCCACCTCGTCCATTGGTGGTCACGAAATTCCGGCCACTCCAACGTCAGCTCACCCCCTTCCATCCCCCTGAGCCCGGTTGAACTCGATCAACCAGAGGATGCGTGCGAGACAAAAACCCATTCCCATAGAAACTAGGGTTCAAAACTTCGAACACCAACCATTTTCCTCACTGTAGCCATGGCCATCTACGACCAATTTTCCAGTCATCCCCATAGACTCCTCCATCACCTCTCTCGAGTTCGACCACCCTCGACCACGTGATCATCGGAAATGCTCGAAAACATGATTTCCAGACAAACCCAAATAACCCATTCAATACTACATTAAAAATTATGAACTTGATCTTAAAAATCCTAACTTTCATCTACTATTTCAGATATATGATTGTTATCAACAAATTTCCATATTTGGTTTTTAACACTTTTCAAGTTCCTCTGTGATTTCTTCTTCCAGACAGTGTTTCTATCTAAATTCTTACAAATGTATTTAAAGCTTGGTTTAGTTTTAAACAACACTTTGTTTAAAACACTTAAGCCTACAGAAGATTTGAGTGAGAAGAGATTTGAGTTAAATCTAAGTTTTAAATCTCTAAAGTTTTAGACAGAGGTGATCACAATAGCTTATCTGAACATACTCAAATGTTTTCCAGAACCTTAAACAATCATAACAACACATTCCAGACATACACCACAAGTCTACTTAAAACTTAAGTCATATCCATTTACAAAAGTATCTCATATTTACAGTTTTCAAAGCAGAGGGTTGAAACTATGACCTGAGGTGTTTAACAACTACAGATATGCACACTTACATAATTTCACAAAGAAATTCTCAAACACATACATATAAACAAACATTCACATCCAAACACTATTTATCACAGAATTTAAACATGCATCATAATTACCTAAGTTAAATTAAGTAAAAATGTTACTCACCAGATTTATATAAACAGAGGCAGATTATCTTTGAAATAGCTTGTGAAACTGTTTTGCTTAAGGCTAGAAAATGATTTGATCTTTTAAAACTTGAAACTGAAATGCTTTAAATCCCCAGAAGCTTTGCATGCTACTGAAGCTTGATTACAGACAGTCTTGAAGAATAACTGCAGGCTTCCAGAGATGAAAAATGCAGGCAGTTCTCTGAGTTGATTCCAGGTTTAAAATGAATGCAAGCTTTTTGATTTTAGATCTGTAACTTGGTTACAGATCTTATGTTTTGAGGAAGATTGTTTACAGATCTCAGTTTGAAGCATTTGATTTCAGGTTTGAGAGGAGTTGATTTGGAAAAGAGAATTACAGGATTTGAATTTGGAAACTTGTTTACAAATTGTTGAATTTAATTTTTTTGGTTTGAAGCATTTGAATTTCTGATTTGTTTTCAGATTTTAGTTAGAGGGAAGAGCATTGATTTCTCTTGTCTTTTGAAAAAAAAATGAGAAGATTAGAAAGAATGAAATGAAGAAATGCAATTGTTTATATATATGTATATTTTTGGTTTATAAAATAAAAGAAATTGAAAATAAATAAGGACACTTGTCCTATACATTTGTTTATTTAATTACACATGTTTTTACAAAGCTTTAGATAAATGACACATGTCCTTTAAGTAATTACTCATAATTCTATTTATTTTAAAATTATTTAAAAAGCCTTTTTCTTGTTTATTTAAACATTTATCTATATATATTTCTTTTTAAAGAAAAGCAAAAGCTAATTATATTTATAAATAAAAGTTTATACAAATATTCTAAATTCAAAACAATTTATATATATTTATTCTTTTGAATTTCAAAACTTAAATTCAAATTTAAATAAAATTAAATCCTAAGATTCAATTTAAAAGTCAAGTTATATATATATTTACATACATTATTTATTCAATTTAAAATAACAATCCCTTTTAGCATTAAAAATTCATACATATTAAAAATAATACATTATACTTATTATTTGAAAATAACATATTTTAAAATTTAAACCATTATATAAGAGATTATATTATCAAGAAATATTTAAAAAGAAATAAAACAAACCATCTTTATAAATCTTATTTATTTAAACTTAAGTTAAAAATATCTTAAACCAATTAAAATATTTACCTGAAGTATTTTAAAACTATAAAATTACTTATTTAAATATCTTTGAAAAGTCCAGATTAAATTAAATATAAATTCCCAATTTATCAAAGCTTCTATTTATAATATATATAAATAAATATATATATTCAAATAGAAATATCTTATTAACTTTAAAAAAAAAAAAAAAAAATCATAAATTAATACTAATTTAAATCAGATTATTAAATTAAATTCAAATCTTATTATCAAAGATTATCCATATCAATTTAATTATTCAACAGATTATTAAATTGATATTGTCAAAATTTCCGGGATATTACATAGTACAAATGCTTCCAATATATATCTAGAGAGTATTGTCTATGAGGAACTATATATTTGGAAGAGTAGAATACAAGTATAGATTGCTAGAGATCAAGAGTATATGATAGAGTTATAATCAGAGAGCATAAGTAAGTAAGGTGAGTTATTCTCTTTGATTCTTTATTTATAGTGGTAGAGAGATTCCTTGAGTAGTTGCATCCATTAATAGGTGTTCTATGGTCATTTCTGATGGTGATGAAGAGTTGCAGCGAAGATGTCTTTTCAAATGCGGCAGTTGTAATTTGAATTTTCAAATCCGAGTTCAGCACCAGACGTCTGGTAATTATTTCAGACGTCTGTTCATGTATAATTTTTTTTGTGCAGTAGCCTTTCAGACGTCTGAGTACATTAACCAGACGTCTGATCCTTTCTGTTTTATATTCCGGAGGATTTCTTTAGACGTCTGGCTAGTGTCTTCAGATGTCTGAAACTTGTGTATGTTGCTTATGTGCATCTGTGTCATTGCTCCATTGATCCTATCGACTTGTCGTCTCTTGAAATGTTCTTTGAGCCTCGTTCTTGTCTCTCTAGTGATGTTACTTTAGCAGTTACATGTAAATAGAAATATATATGCATATCCGATTTCCATTGTATAGTTGTTGTCATCGAAACAGTAGATTTGATTTCCTAACACCTAATACAACAACAAATGGTCTTTTCCCCATGGATGATTATGAAAAAATATTTACAACAAATTATAAGAATGGAAGAAAAATTACGATACAAACCTCCGTTAAGCCAAAGAAGTAGAGGTGTGATGTGGGGACGATGTGTAACTTCAAAAATCTAATAAAAGAGAGCTCTTTTATTGACTATAATATAACTTGTGTACTGCTTAAAACTGATTTTGGGTTGTCCAGGCAATCAGATAACCCTGCCAGCCTCTTGTTCTGCCATTTTTATCTAACGCAATTCCATAGTCGATTGCAATGAGAGAAGAAAAAATGAATAAAGGCAGGGAATGTAAACTATGGTATCATTAAAAAATTTTGAACCAATTAGTAGCAATAGATACCTAATTTCGAAAAATAAGTTAAATTTGAAGTAATTACCTAATTTAAAATCAAAATTAGGTTGTAATCGATTGCCGAAATAGAACGGAAGCCCTAAACTTCCTTTGTCTTCGTCAATTTGGGGGAAAATAAACAACCGAGGCTGTGGCAGAACGATGGAGGCAATGGCAGAAAGATGGAGGCAGTGGTAGAACGGCAGAGGGGTGGCAAAATGGTAGTAGAATAAATTGGATGGGCAATAACCTAGAACGAAAAAGGAACGATGAAATATTATCCGTGAAAAATGGGTTGAGCAGTAATAGAAGATAAAATTACAATCTTGTCCATATTACTTTTAACTATTTACAAAATAACCAGATTTAATAACGGTAATAACCGTGACAAAACTTCGTAATGGAAATATCTGTTGAAAATTTGTCACGGTTATTACTGTGACAAATTGGAAGTAGAAAAGTGTTACAAAATGGGATGTTTGGTGTAGTGGTTGATACTGTGATTTAGTAGAGATAGGGTAGGAGTTCTCACCTTAAATTGGACTGATAGTACAACTACATACGAAAGAGTGCGTATTTGTTATACTTTTTGGTTTTCAAAACTATATAGTAGTATATATAGTATAAGTTGTATTGCACACACGAGCACTATTGATGCAGTTTTTCTTTATGAGAGACTGATCATTCTTATTATAGAATAGGAGTGATCTGGCATACGAGAAATGCTATTACTGACTCCATCTCTGGAGTAGAGGAGTGGGCAGGATTGGGGACTACTAATCCCGATTTACAAAATATATTCGCTAAGATGGTGCGAAACATCATCTGAGATGACCAAGTTGCTCTAAGTAATTATGGTGCTCAAGTGCAAACACCTAGGGTTGACTTTGTCGAGTTGTATAAAGACTATATGAGACTAAGAGGTAGACTATTCCTTAGAATGGAGTCGGCTGTTGAGCTGCAAGACGGGATGATATTTGCGAAAGGATCTTCGATGACTTGGAGTTAGATGATGTAATGAGGTAGAAGTTAACTCTAGATGACTCCAAGGGTGAACAATGAATTAGCAGAGTGTCCTTTTAGCTTCGATTCCCGAAGACCATTTTACTTGGGATTAGTTCATAGTTTACTTCGAAGAAATTTCCCTTGACTTTTCAAAAGTTGGTATTGTTTAGAAAGTTCGCCGGTTTGAAGTAAGGCGATATGTATGTGTTGAAGTATGTGACCGAGTTCGATGTTCCATCGAAGTACGGTCTATTTCCACTAATAGTCCACGCAGAAAGAATGAAGGATTTAACATTGGGTTGAGTGATCACCTTAGGAAGCGATTGAATGGTCATATTGAAGAGTCTTTTGAGAAGTTGATCGAAAAGGCTTTATGATGTGAAAGCCTAGACCTAGTGTGAAGGGTTAACCCGAACCAGTTAAGTAGGGGCAAATAATGAAAGCATATGCATTGAATGTCGTTCTGAGTTCGTCGATTGCTCCATCGATGAAATTGAAGGGAAAGGGCATCACTACCCAGAGTATACTTTCTGTTTATGGCAATTCCATATGTGTTTTATTTGACGTCGAAGTTTCACATTCCTTTATATCTAGATATTTGTAGATAGACTGGGATTAAGACTCAAAATTGTTGACTGACCTTTTAATTTTGATGAACCTTATTAGAGGCTCGGCCGGCCTATACATGGTCTGTCGAGACCTTGCATTATTGAGTCATGGATGTTTATTTGTTTGTTATTGATTTATTTTGGGTTGAATTGGGTTTGATACTATAGTCTGGGAATTGACTGGTTGAAGGAGTATGGAATAGTGGTGGATTGTGAGAGGTCGTTAGTGATGATAGGGACAAACGATGAGCGGAAGGTAGTATTCGGCTGCCCACCTGATGATGAGATAATGGTTAGCTTTCTATATTCACTCGATATCCCACACGATGAGTTATCATCTGTGCTTGTAGCTAGAGAGTGTTTGAAAATGTTCGATGAGGTAATCGGATTACCACTATATAGGGTAGAGTTCTGTACCGATTTTTTTAGAGGTACTAGACCAGTAGTTATGTCTTTGAGGCATGTGATGCCCAATGAGCATAAGAAACTAAAGGTGAAACAATGCTGGGGAGCATGAGGTGCTTTAGATCGAGTCAAATGCTAAAGGAATTATTGATAACTCTGGATATGATGGTTGTTTCTATGGGCAAGGGTATGTGAGGACACTCACCTGTGTACCCCGGACCATGAGACGGTCTAGCTTGTCCTTAGAGGATAATACCAATGAGATTGGTATCCAAAAGAACACCGAATCTGATTACAGCATGAGATGTCGCTGACCTGAGAGGTTGTTGAGTGAGTTATCATGTACCCAAGAGGGATTGTGAGACATTCATAGTGGGGTGAGACTTCGGGGATGATCATGATGGGGTGAGACTCCAGAAATGGTCATACCGAAGTGAGACATTGGAGGTTGCCTAAAGAAGGCCAAAATGAAGAGGGACTATGAGTCTATGAGATGGTCGTACGGGGTGAGACTCCGGGAATGATTATGACAGGGTAAGACATTGGAAATGGTCATACCAAAGTGAGACTTCGAGGGGTACCTTGAGAAGGCCAAAATGAGGAGGGATTGTGAGACAGTCATAGTGAGGTGAGACTCCAGGAATGATCATGATAGGGGTGAAACTCCCGAAATGGTCATACCGAAGTGAGACTTCGGGGGAGCCTAGAGACTTGGAGATGGTCATAGTGGAGCTAGGCTTCGAGGATGATCGAGTGGAGCGAGACCTTGGCGGTGGTCGGGATAAAGAAGCATTTTGGTGATAATGTGATACCTTGGTGATGGTAAGGGGAAGTGAGACTTCTGTTTATCGCATTTATTTTTACTTTCAGTATCATATAGGGTAGTTTAATATCCTACATGCTAGGATAGGCATGGATGTTACTTTTTGATGGTTGATCTTATACGTGACTATTGATTTTTGATTTTTGGCATTTGACACGATTACTTTTACTTATATGGTTGTTAGGCATGCGGGGTAGCTATGATTTGACATAGCACAATTATTTGAGATGATTGCCATATGTATGATTTAGTATGCTTATTTGATGATGATGTTATTATTATGCTTAATCCTCTTTGTTGAGTAAATATTCAGGTAAATGGAAGCAAGTGTTGGCTATTTGGATGCTTACTCGCTTTTATTCGCATCTAAATGGTATGCACTTGCTATAAAAGAGGTATGTAACATCTGTAGTGCAGATTTGGGTCTATATGCTTGGTTGTCCTTAGAAACAAGATGCCTCGGATATGAGATGTGTGTGTGTGTGTGTGTGTGTGTGTGTGTGTATATATGTATATCTATGTTGTATCGAGATTTTTTCCTAGACCTAGCCTCGTAAAGGAGGTGCTGTCGAAATTTTCCATGACCTAAGCCAAAATTAAGAGAAAAGTCAATGTATAGGATATTAGACGTTGCCAATAGTTGAGAGAGTCGGTAATATATGATATTTAGTTGACTTGCCTTTCGATTAGTGAGTTGGGGCTTTTGTTTTCCATTGCCCGTTTCTTTGGAAATAAGTGCGTAACTTAGACGTTTGGCCTAGCCACATTGATCTCAGATTTGATATTGATAGTATTAAGGATGAGGATGATGGTTCCAGCTGATTCCGAGTTTATTCCCTTTGTTGTAATCGCTTTCAGTGATTATTGGCGTGAGTTGATAAGTGATGATTTCTCTTGGATCATTGCTTATGTGAGGGTCTTGGGTTGCGTTGCTTCGTCCTTAGGATTTTGAGGATGAAATCCTTTTAAGGAGGAGAGAATGTAACGACCCATATTTATTTATAATTGCATATTTAAATAATTTATTTAAATATTGAATCGTTAATTAATTAATGGTTCTAGAAGTATGATTTTTCACATACGATCGAATCAGCACTCGAGACCATTTCCGTTGACTTCGTATTGACATTACGAATTAAAATGAGTATAAGGATCGCTATATTTGGAGACCAGACGATCTGATGACAGAAACAATCTTGAAAAGCACAAAATTATCATCCTGGAGTGCTATCTTGAACAGCGATGAAATTTATACCATCGAGACTGGAAAAATAAGGTGATACATGCTGCGAGTTTCGTGGCAATTGGATGCACCATTTGATCATGCGAGCTCAAAACACACAGTCATTTTATTTGATAAATCAAATAAAATGAATATAATATTATTTAAATAAAATCCAAACCCTTCTCTCCTTCAAACAATTATTGTTCCATTGCTATGAAGAAAAAATGGCTACCACTCTCATTTTAATTCAAAAATCAAAATCGATCGATTTACTTAACGATAAATCATGAGACGTGGCTCGTTGGATTCCTGGAGGGGAGATGCACCACTAGTATGAGTTTAACCGAGATCGATGATGGTCATGGCCGTGAGCTTGAAACTAGGGTTTGGTTTTGCGAGAGGCATGATCAAAGATGGGGGAAATAGAGACCGGCATTGGCTCGAGGGAGGAGAGACGCACCGACAGCGTGTAGGGAGGTCTGGTTGCACGATGGAAAACGCAACCTAGGCATATTTGATAGGGAGGAGGTGGCGATGCATTTTGATTTGGGAGGTCGGGGTCCATGATTTTGATGCCGACGAGTCAAGCGTTTGATGAGAAGACCAACGGTGTGAATGGCGTTTGATTTCGTCAAGTGGAACTTCATGTCACTATGGAAATGTGCATGGCTTGGACATGGATATGCACCTATAGGCAAGGCAAGGGGAAGAAATATTAGTGTTGATTAGGTAATTAGAAATTTTTAATTATCATTTAAGTTAATTTAATTATTTAAATAATTCATTATCTTATATTATGCTTATCTTTTGCATACAAGGCCCGTTTTGGACGTCGTTTCTGGTATTGCACTTATGATGGATAGCTCTACAACTTAGCGATGGTATGGATGGATTTGGATGAGGTGAGTGATATTGTCTATCACCATACTATGATTGTTAATATAGTATTATAATGACATTTTGAAATATTTTCTAACTTTAAAATGTGATTTATAAAATAGTTAAACCTATATCTTATTTACAAAAAGAATTAAAAGTGTATTAAAATGGTTTTAAATTAAATATCATATTTTTCCCATTCGACGTACTATTTTGATGATATTGATAGGTTTAGGCTATTATTAATATTTATTCCATATTAGTTGCTTTGGATGGACTGAATTGCGTTATTATGGATGTATGTAGGCTATTATGGGCATTTATATGCTTGTTGGATGTATTTATGTTAGTTTGGTTGTTTCGGTTGAAATGTCGTACGAAGGCGATATAGTATTAGGATATATCCTTTAGGATATGATTTCGTACATAGAGTATCGTGCACATTGATTAATATGAAGACGGATGATGGATTTGGAGACATGCTTCAGATTTCGAGATAGATGCCGGACGTTTTCGTTTGGTTTGTATTTAACCATTTTTGGTTAAGGATGCGACCAAAGTGGTCGTTATTGACTACTTTGGAATGGTCTATATCTACCACTATTGATGAAGGTCGATTTGGCCAATTTTGACATTGATAATGGAGAGGCTTCGAGGGGCATGATGCAATGGTACCTTCATCTGCTCGACGTTCAGTTTTGGTGTTACTTCTCTTCGACGAGTTATTTTGATGGTGAAGTGAAGGTATAACACTTCGACGCGATGACTTCACGATTCGACGATGATGCTTTCATAATGGGAAGTGACAGATTCAACGATGGATAACCGTACTTCAGGATGTAGAGTAGGCGATGACGAGTCGAATTGATGGAACTGTCAGAGGATGGTTATGGGATGCACGATGACACTCTATGACTTATGATGGTTTTCTAGAGTAGTTCCTAATCGCAGCGACTTTAAATGAAAGTTATGAGGAAAAAATTCCAAGATGAGCTCTACTATGATGACGTGTGCAAAGGGATCACTGTTATTCGTAGGTTTCGATGTATACTCATGAAGCAAGGGCATGTGAGATGAGATCTATTTACCCTAGACTATTACGGAGTGTGCAGTCTTATAACTGGCCTATTGAGTGGCATGGATTCAAATACTGAGAAACTGAGACGTTCAGTAGTCTCTGATGAGGTCATACAAGTACCATATATCCACAGCACTAAGTGAGTGATGTAAGGATGGATGATGGATGTTATGTTTGCTTTGATTATTTATCACTCTAGGGGTGTCACATGGAGTAGCATATATCCTATGTTATGTTCTAATCTGTGGATGCAGGAACATGTTAGGTATGATTCTCTGTGATATCCCGGAAATTTTAAGCAATATCAATTTAATAATCTGTGTAAAAAATTAAATTGATTTGATAATAATTGTTAATAAGATTTGAATTGATTTAATAAATCTTCTTTTAAATAAATATTTAACTGATAATTATCTTTTAAAAGCTAACAAATTGTTTTCTATTTATAATGTATAAATATTTGTATATATTGTAGATAGATAAGCTTTGTTTTAAAATTTAAGTAAATTAAGATATGTTTTCAAATTCTAATATTTTTGGTAATTTGGAAATTTGGTTAAATTCAATATTAAATAAATAACCATTTAGCTTTAAAATATACTCAAGATTAAAGTTAAATTTGTTTAAATGATTTTAGCTTAAATTTAAATTTAACAAAAAGGTTGTTTTGTTCTCTTAAGTATAGCTTGATGAAAATAAGTAATGAAGTGATAGTTTCTTTTATAAATTATTTTAATTCAATAATGAGTTATTTTTAAAACAATATTAATAATATTATGTCTTTTCAAATGGGTTTTTAATACAAATAGAAATAGTTATTTCAAATTTATTTATATCTATGTGTTTTGAAAGAAGCTATGATTTGAAAATTTAAAATAAATCCTTTCAATAATATTTAAAATAAAACAAATCTCATAAATATTAACATAAGTATATAAAGTAAATTTAGTATTGGTAATTTAAGTTTTAAAATAAAAAGTGAAATGATAATAAGCACTTGTATTGGAAATGAAAGTAAATCCATAAGTTAAAAATCTATAAACAAATAACTAAAATCAAAAGCAAAGTAAAGTAAAAAGGAAAAAGTATCATTCAAATAACAAGGTAATTTGTAGGCTGTAAAGTATGCTAAGCAAGCAAATATGTATTCATGTGTACTGGTAAAATATAGGAAGTATGGAAGTGTGAGGCAAGAAAACAATCTTAAGTACATACGAAATATGTAATAAAATATGTATGTATGCAGGCAAAAGGAATTACAAAGCAAAGTAACAAAATATCTATGACACATGAAAAGATAAAATAAGAAGTAGGAGACACAAGTACTCCAACATTTAATGCAAGCAACATTTGAGTCAATTCAAAATGTTTGGAAAAATCATTTCAGCCTCCAAATGTTAGAAATCTCTGATAAAAATATGAACACTTGTACTTGTATACAAACCCAGATATCACCTTCCCCTGTAATCTTTTCCTTCTACATATAAATCTCTTCTCATTTCTAATTCGATCATCAACATAGCAAACCAGAGAAAATAAATACACTACACCATAACAACCATTTTGTAACACTTATTTTTTTGAGTTGCCAACGCTTATTTATGTTATAAATTAGTCACATCAATATGTGTTGCTAAGCTAAAAATGTGTGACCAAAAATACACATTAAAACATTTTTCATTCCTAACATATATATGCGTTGGGAAATCTGGTTAAATTGCAATTTCTAAAATGTTGCTAGGGCAAAAAAGTAAATCAGCCGCTTTTGTCATCCCTAACTCTACTCCTAACTTCTCAACGCTTGTTCCATTTCGGGCCTCAACATCCGTAACCCTAATCTCAATTGCAATTTCGACTAGCGATTCCATTTCGGCCTCAACATCAGGCGAATCAATTTCGGACAAAACTTCAAGCTCTCGATTTCGCCATCGACTCCACGCGCTAGCTCTCAATTTCAGATGATTACTTCAGGTGATTCGATTTCGAAACAACCGATTGTCTAAAATTTCAATCTCAATCAATCTATGCTTCGGGCGATTTCTAGTTCAAGCGGTTATTTCCAGGTTTAGTTATTTTGAGTAATTGTTTAGATTTGAATAATTGTTTACTTGTTGGATGTTGTAACTCTCTTTTGATGCTTTGCAATTTTTCCTTTAATGATTACTGCGTTTTTGCAGTTTAATTTTTAGTTCATAGCCTTTATTGGAATTTTAATAAACAACTTTAGACATGTAATCTTTTAAGAAAAGAAGCTCTAACTACTCAAGCTAGAAAGTTCAGTCAAACAAAATCAACTTTTTTGGAGCAAATCCAATATCTTTGATTTAAAATGTGGAAGACACAACCTGTTTTTAACCAGAAATCAATAAACAACAAAATAATATAACATGACAGTTTACATATGGTTGTCTAGTGTGCAAACTTGCCTTAGATATTTCCTTCACGATTTTGTATCAGTGATATTACTGTGACTTTTCCTTTTGCTGGATTAAGATTTAGTTCATTAATTAAAGAGAAGTCTATGTATAATGAAGTATAAGTGAAACCATGAGTTAATAATATTGCACTTTAAAAATATAGTCCAGCACCCAAAACTTTTTACTATAGATTCATAGAAAATGTTCTCACCCGTGCAACTTTCTGAATCAACATGCATTTTCGATGCTGCAGAAAGAATACAGAAAAGCAATTATTATTATGACCTGGATAATTTATCATTTTTGGTATGCATAAACAAGTAAGAACTCAGTAAAATAAATAAAACTTACATAATTAAATTACACAGGTACGATGAGTTCCCCCAAATATTCACATACTGTGTACAATCATTACCTTACCCTCATGCGTCTACCCACGTGCTATTCGATGAATCCAAAAAAAGAAAACAATTGACATTTTTTAACCATATATTACATATGATAAATATAAACAGTACTTATACTTAAAAATTGGGGAGTAAGTCGGTTGTGTGTTGAACACGATGCCACTGATCACAAACTCTTACACCGACCACTAGTAATATAAATCTTCTAATCAAAAGATTAGGTTGGTTTTGATGACAGCTACTATGCTTAGCTCTGATATTATAATGTGGTAAGAGTAAACGAATTTGAAAGGGGGCCTAGTTTTCTAGGAAGAGGAGAGAAATTATAAATATATGTGCAGAAACATGGATTAGTTTGTACTAACAAATTAAGTGAATGTGGTGCACGCACGTGCACATGCATCTAAGCATTCAAGTTTCAAACTTCTTTTCATGCATAGGTTGATGCCACAAAATAGTTAAATTCAGAGAAGAATATGGAAAAAGGTTAGAGCATAGGTTGCATAAGCATTAAGCATGTAAGAACATAATTATGTAGGGTGAAGAAAATAACTGAATATTTACATAAAAATTAATGGCAGCTCTAGTGGGGATGTATCGAAGTTTGCTGCAAAGGCATTTTTTTATTTTTTTGCATACACAAGTTACAATTGCTAATATTATTATCGTAAACAATTGCACCAAAAAAAATTCCTCTATGAATTTATCTCTATCCTTTTACACTAAGCATCTATGGTATCCTTCTCAATGGTATTATTTGTTTCCATTTGGAAAATAAATTTTGTTGTCCTTTCGTATCTCAAAGATGTGTCAAAAATTTCAACCATGACTAATTTTATTCTAGTTTATCAATCCCCAAATTTTGACCCTTAACAAATTAACATGTTCAAATAATTTTCAAATTGCTTGAATCTTTAACTTCGTGATATTCTGAAATATCCAAATCTTCAATGTTGTAGCAAACAAATAAGGTTGCTTTAGCAGTATTTTTCATTAGATAAATTAAGTTCTGTAATGTGAACAAATATCTCAACATAAATATAGTGAAATACAAAATCGATGAAATCATTTAAATTATCATGTGAATCTTACAGCAAAAACTTGACATTCAGACAGAAATATAAATAGAGGTAATAATCTTGCCATTACTCTGTAGAGTTAATGAAAAAAACTTACAATATTTGGCTTAATTGGGAGTTGAAACTGCAATAGGAATCCTGTAATATTGAAAACACAACTAAGTAATGTGTTTGTCATGAAAACATTTACAGTAAAAAAATAAATTTATATTTTTACTTAAATTATCAAGTGAAACTTACCGCTAAAGCTTTTGAAGACCGAAATATATCAGAAGAGGAAATTATCATATTCTTCTTCTTTAATGTTAATGGAATTAAAAAACTTTGGTTGGGACTCAAGAATTGAAACAGTTATTCAATTCCAGCATAGTACTTTTGCATATAGAATTAAGCTAACCAGCATATTTTATTTTATTTGTAGCATCACCAACTAGAGAATGTCAGCTCTAATCTTTTTTTTTTTGCCTATTAACATGTACTTTTGCATTATAAAAAATGTTCGATACTCAATGATTAATTCTTAAACTTCTTCTCCACGGTGTGCAACATGTTTGTGTATGCAATTATTTTCGGTAGAAGTTAACGTTGATCCATTCTTCTCCTATTTGAATATCTAAATCAGTACAAAATTTGTGTAGTTATAACTCAATCACCAACTTAATTAACAACTGACTGTGCATGTGAAACAAGTATGTATTCAAGTTGTTTCTCTGATTTAACTGTGGAAACAGCAGTATATAATAAAATATGTGTAAGCATAGCGAATTTAAAAAGATTTCCTAGGTCTCACCATAGCACATGTCCCCTAATTTATAACCGGCTATAGGGAAGAAGATGGAGCTCCCCTAAATTCCATCTTTTATATTTCAAGTAAATGTGCATTAAAAGTTCTGTTAATTAATCTGTAAAGCTTTTAAGCAAATGTCGCTGCAAGTGGTTTTTTATTTTTTAGTACAATTAAATCTGCAATTAATCGAAGTTAATATGAAAAAAACAAATTTATTTCAAAATTGCAATTTTTTTAAAATAATTTTAGAAATGATTGGCGAAACCCTGTTTTTAGAAAGGCATACAAGTGTATTTTGAAAAATATATAATCTGTTTTTGAAAGTAGTGGGAAGAGAGAAAGTCCCACTACAGATATATGATCTCCATGACTATCCATGTTTCGTTACATGTACTTTAACTTGTTATACATTATTAATAGTTTGAGCCCAGTTACATTATTAATTAAGAGAGGCATTATGTGGATTTTAGTTTGCTTTAACTCGTCTTAGTGTCAGATTAGTACGTAATACATAGATCATGCTACATAATACATAGATCACCTTGGCTTGAATTCTAGGTTGAAAATTAGTTTGAATAAATTCTTTAGACCAAGGTATTCTCATGCAATGCTGAAAACCGAAAGCATTTGCATCTTTATTCCTTTCAGCATCCCTAACTTTGGTTATGTGTAACTTGGCTGAGTTTGTTAGCTTTCGAATTTCATGCATGGACCTATTCTTGGTTTGTAGCGTTTGCTCTAAATTTCAATAACACATAGATGATGTCAAAATGTAAAATGGATAAAAATGCTTGCAGAGATGTTTGCTTTCTTCATGCATTTGTCAGCAATTATTTCCAAATAACGTCTTGAATAAATTGTATTAGGTGATTGGTCCAAAAACTTTGGAATCACAAGTAATGAAAACCCAGGAATTTCTATTGACATTTATGATCAATTTCAAGTTTTTAAACCAAATTTATCAAAGATTTGTATTCTGAACATAAGAATGAAATGAACTAAACCCAAAAGTTAACATTATTTCAAAAATAAAGAGCTAGCAATAAACTTCAAAACACAACAATTGAGTTTTGTTTTGTTTGATCCCTGTAGTTACAACACAGAATTATAGAAAACTATTTTGCTTTGGCCGAAATTCCTTGTGTTCTTTTATTTAAAACAATTATTTATTATTTATTATCAACTTAATTTAATGTTCAATTTAATTTTTATAAAGGAACTGCAAATTCAATTTAACGTGATATTAAATGCAGGCACTTCTAGAGGAAGCGGAAAAAAAGAGAAAGTTGGATGATAGTTCTAAGGGTGGAGTCGAAGATCTTGAAGATGACCCAATTGTGGAAGTTTTTGGTCCTCAAAATGGAATGTACAAGTTATGTGATTTTTCAGATGGAGGTTTCGTTATATGGCCGGAGTTTCGTATTCGGTATTTGTAGAATTTCACTATGAAATTTACGTTGTCTTTTGTATTCCAATTTGACATTGTTATGAAGTAGTTGATTATGTATTGAATTAACCAACTTAATTATGTATTGTACTTGTTATGAAGTAGTTGACATTGTTATGAAGTAGTTAACTATGAAATTTATGTTGTTATTTGATCATGAATATTGTAAATTTTGGGTTCCTATTGAATGTAGTATAATAATGCATATCATGTTAGTTATTAATTGTTTATTAATGTTAAAATAATTGACTATATTGAGAATGAAAATATTTCAGCGTTATAAGCGTTGGCAATTAAAATTTACCAACGCTTATAAGCGTCAGCATAGAAAATTAAACAATGTTGGATGGTTAATTTGCCAACGTTTATAAGCGTTGCTAAATAATATACACCAACGTTTATAAGTGTTGGCGAATACAACCTTCCAACGCTTATAAGCGTTGGGAAACTAAACTCGCCAACGCTTATAAGCATTGGCAATAAATTGCGACGCCCCTACAGCGACGCTAATAAGCGTTGCTGAAACTGTTTGCGACAGTTATACTCGTTGGGAATCACCTGTTTTGGTGTAGTGATAGTAAGCTTTTCTTTTTACAAACTTAAATAACTTCATCAAACAAAGGCAAGCTGATTAGGAAGATCAAAGCTTTCCAGTTTAAAGGAATCAAAGCAAGACAAAGTTTTCAAGTTTTCTGGGATCAAAACAAAAACATTCAAATGACATTTACAGTTTTAAAGTTGCTCTCTGTTTATCTTCAGGTGAGTAACACTTTTAAAACTCAAATATAAATATGGTTGCTTGATTTATATCTGAAATAAGTTTGTATGTGTGTGTGTATATATGGAAAAATTTCTATGTATTTTTGGATGTGTGATGCATGTATGCTTGTAAATGCCTGTAGAACATCTCTGTTCTAAATTTTCAAGCCCAGTTTTAGTTTAAAAATCATTACTTCTTGATACACTTATTGTTAGGACTCAGGATCAAAATAAGACCTGATTGTTTGATTTCAAAGGAGGTGTTAAAATTATATTTAAGCTAAACAAATCTAAATCTGCTCTGGAAAGATAAAAAGAACAGTACAAGCTTAAGTTTTGGTAAAACTCAAACTTCATAATTACTTAGTTCAGGCATATAAACTAAAACCCTAAACAAAAACTTGATTTTTAAAACTAAAATTACAATTTTTAGTTATGGGTTGTAAGAGCATTTTTGGGTTGCTTCGTTTTGGGGTTTTTGTGAATCTCTGGTGATCCCAGTGGTTGGAGAGGCTGGAATTTTGTCTGGAGGTAGATGGATGACTGGGAAGTGTGGCAAAAATGATCGGTGGATGGTCTGAGTATGGTGGTGGCCGTGGTTGCCATTTTGATTGCCTAAACCTAGTTTTGGGCAATGCTGGAATGTTTGATTGTCGCGAGGCCTAGGAATGATCGAGTTCGCTGGAAGTCTGGAAGATAGTAGCTTGGTCATTTACGAAGTGGTGGCCGGTGGTGCTGGTGCTCCGGTGGTCGGAGGAGTGGATGCGAAGCGATGACAGGTTTTGTGGTTGGTCGCGAGTCTGTGTTCCAGGTTTGGAAATTTAACTCGATTTCGATTCGAGATGTCGTGATGGGTTCTGGTGATCGCGATGTCATCTGGGGAAGGTCGCTGATGAGGTGGAGTACTGTTGGATGGCCGGAGATGGCCGGAGATGGCCAGAGCCACGGTGCACGTGCACCGTGCAGTTGAAGTTCAGATGAACTTATTTGTGTGCAGAGATATTTCAACTCGGCTTTTACTCGAGTCATTCGAGTAGGTGACTCGAAGCAGGAGGACGAAGGACTCGAAGCAAAAATCTGGTTGTCTCGAGTCAATTGTTTGGTTCAGGCATTTGTAAGCTTGTCTGTTTCCAGGTTTTTAAATTTTATTCAAATTTAAAAGCAGGATTTAAACTGTGATTTAAATATAAAATTTAAAGTATGGATTCAAACAAAACTTTTGAATCTTAAGGTTTTAAAATGAATTTGGAGTTTAAATCAAGAATTAAAAATCAAGGTTAAAAGCAAGTAAATCGAATTTAAATCAAAGTTAAATTTATAGATTCAAGTTTTCTTGAATTCAAATCTTAAATCAGTTTTTAAATCTGAATGTTTAAAATTAAGTAGTTTAAATTAAAAGGCTTTTCTTATATAAGTAATAAATGTTTTTACATTTCTTTTAAAACTTTATAAATTAATATTTAAATTTGGTTAATGTTAAATGGTAAATCATTTTGAATCTTAAATTCAAAATGGGATTCAAATTTAAATTCAAAACGAGGTCATGTTTAAAATACACTTCAATATTTATTAAGTCATTAATAAAGGAATAATTTATCTTAGAGATAATTAAGATATTGAAGTGAATTAATAAGATAATTAAGGGAGGACTTATGTATTTAATTTATAAATTAATAATTTTAGATTAATTTATGATTAGAGATTAATTAAGGGAGTAATTAAAGAATTGGTTTAGTTAATGAAGAAAATTAACTAAGGATTATTTAAATAATTAATTAATGTGATAAATGTTGATAATTAATTAGATTAATTTAAATAATCCAGTGTAAATTGTTAAATGTAATTACTTGATAAAGGTAATTAAGAGATTAATTACTTATTGTAATTAATTTTGATGATATGATTAATTTAAGTTAATTAATTTAGTTTAATTAATTTAAGATAGTCATTTGATAAATTGGGAGTGAAATTACTTAGTGTAATTAATGGAGCATAATTACTTAGGGATGTAATTAAATGATAATTACATAATGTAATTAATATAAGATGAATTGTAAGTAAGTAATTTGGGTAATTACTTTTGTAATTAATCTAAGGATTAATTAATGGGGATAATTAATTATGGGATAATTAATTTATATGAGTAATTAAGGATATTTAATTACTGGTTTGTTATTAATCAAGGGGGATTAATAATTGTGTTCAATTAAAGTTAAAATTACTTAATGTAATTAACTTAAATGAAGTAATTTAATTAGAGGTCATTAATTAATATAATTAATGATATAAGTAGGAATTGTTTAATTAAGGAATAATTAATAATGAGGTGATTAATTAATGTAATTAATTAAGGATAAATGTAATTAATTATATTTAATTAATAAATGAAGTAATTAAATGTTAATTACTATAAATGACTTATAATAATTAATTTGTGGAATTAATTAAAAAACTAATTACTTATTGTAGTTAGAGAATGATTAATCAAAGGTGTTTAATCAAGATGAATATTTAGAGAATGATTAATTAAATTGATTTTTATTTAATTAATGGTTGTATAAGCAGGATTTATAGAAGTGATTAATTTAATTTACTTTAAATTAATTAGAGATAGAAGTAATTAATTTAATTCATTTTAAATTAATTATAGATTGTGAATAATAAATCATTGCTTATGAATGAATGATATTGATATCCCATTGATTGATTGTGATCTCAGATATGAGATGAGTATTATCTATGTGATATGGATGCTTGTTTTAAGTATGATAATATTGATTATCTGTTTGAGTTGATAATATGGATTATCTGTTTATGATGATAATGTGATTATCCATTGTTATATTGTGAATTATCTATCTGTGTGTATATAGATAATTGAATTAAATTGTTTTAAACTTTAAAACAACTTGGCCTTAAAAGATACGGTTTGGATTTCGATGAGACCGGGATCGGGTTTCTAGATTTTGGATACCCGAAAACCACATCGATCCAAATTAACGATAGGTCGTGAATCTCAAGTGAAGATGAAGATTCAGAGTGCAAGGGTTATTGTCATTAACTCTGAGGATGATTCCAAAATGAGTGTAACGAGATAATGCCTTCGGTTTCGTTCGAACCCGGAATGAACTTGTATGGATTGAATGCTTTCAGAACGTCGTCAAGTGGACGATGAGCATTCTAAGTGTTGTGTTCTCTAAAGGTAATCGTAGCCTCAAGCCTCATCAACCGGGAATGGCTAAAACAGGGG
Organism: Allium fistulosum; assembly: GCA_030737815.1. Classification (NCBI taxonomy): domain Eukaryota; kingdom Viridiplantae; phylum Streptophyta; class Magnoliopsida; order Asparagales; family Amaryllidaceae; genus Allium; species Allium fistulosum. The sequence goes on from CM060903.1 coordinate 1,265,745,498, forward strand.
AGGTGCAGCAAGGTTAGTGGGTAAAACCCAAGTAGGACAAGATTTCCCCTGTCTAGATGTCCCTTTTTATTTCGGTTGTGTGGGAAGTTGATTGCAACAACTGTTGGGGAGTCTTGTGCGGAAATTATCTAGTAAGGGATGTTCCGACCTTGTGTTGCAGGGGAGTGGGCGTACTCCTCGGTACGGTGATCTAGGCCACGTACTGTGACGTGCGGTACCCCAGTAGCCCTGCCATTGTATGGAATCCAATCTCCAATAAGTGCCAACGGATTTGATGTAAACCTAGTATGCTGGAATTTAATGAATGTAACAATTTCGGTTATATCTTATCTACTTGAGAACCCTAGACCTATTATAATATCACTGGATTTCCTATCAAATGTTTGGTTAGCGTAAGGTAAAAACTTACCCATGTTTATGTGTGGGAAGTCTTACGTGATACCCTTTGTTTTCAAAGGTTTTTGCAAGTTAAGCAACTTTAACCTGTTACTCACACCAGACCCATGTCTGACCGGAGTTTATTTCTATTTTCTTAAACTCTCGGGTACTCAATTTTTTACGAGTAGCCAAGGGATTCAGGTTAGCTTCTGATCAACTGTGGAGGAGCAATGGAGCAGGAGGCTTTAGCGTTATAGATATATAGTTTTCCGCTGTGTTGGTATCTCTGTGTTGTATTTGAGTTGTATCGAGTTGTATTAACTAGACAGGTGTTTATAACTGTCTTGCATGTGTTGTATTATCTATGTAACTCTGATGTATATGATACTATGTATTATCTGATGTGATATATTATATTTTATTCGTTCCGCTGTTGAGATTCTGATGTTGTTTCTTCTTTCTTCTCTATCTTTTATGTTTTCTATCCCTTTCTTTCTTCATCATGATACGACTTTCTGGAGGTAGAAAGTTGGGTCGTGACAGTTGGTATCAAAGCACTAGGTTGAGCGAATACCTAGGCTCTTGAGTGATTTCTTTCTTGAAATAGCGTATTTGTAATTTTGATATATATATATATATTTCTACCTATCTGTTGGGTTACCTGTTCGGGTTTTCCAATATAATTTATAAAGGTAGATAGGGTAGGGGTGTGTGTAACACGACTACCAATGGTTGGAGTTTGAATGTTTGAGGTTGGAAGTGTATCTGCCGAGACTGTAGACCTAATACCGTCTCGAGTGAGCTTGAATGGTGTAAGGATTTCATCGATCTCTGAAGGAAACCTGTTAAGGTTTGGAGTTTATCTTTGAAGTGTAAGTTGGATGAGCTAGATTTTGGATCTGACGGTTAGACAGAAGCAAGTGATGTTATCTTGATACCTTAGGAAGTAGTAGTTGTGTGATGAGACGCAGTGACTATGGATGTTTCTGAAGATGTTTCTTTGGAACAAGTTAAGGAAATGTGTCTACTTCGGTGTTGTGGTTGTGATCAGCAGGATGTTTTGTTTGGTTTAAGGTCCGAGTTTTTCGAAGAGCTTTTGGATTAGGAATTCCTTGGCATTGGTGTCAGCAGTGTAGCTCGGAGTGTTCTGTGTGTTGGAAAGGGAGCTTTCTAGCTTAGCAGTGGAGTTCAGAAGCAGCAGAGTGGATCCATTTCTTCGATGGATTGGCTAGTTAAGTGTAAGCTGTTCTGTTTGGCAAAGAGAGAGTAGTTTTCCTTTGGAATTAAGCTGGATTGATCGCAAAAGTGACTTGCGATAGTTTAAGAGTCCTTTTGTGTTTCAGAGATTTTTTTTTCTGGATGTCTTCAGGGAGTCAGAGTTTTGTTAGCATCTGGAGATTGAGTTTGGTATCGACTGGATTTCAAAAGTGGCACCGATGGTTCAGCTTAGTTTAGGATGTTTTTTTGGAAAAAATTTTAGTGAAGTAGCTCAAGTTTTGAAGGAACTTCTGAGTCTTATTTTTGGATCTGTTGGACCTTATTTTTGGAATTTGTTGTCCAGTCTGTGCTTGTGTTCGTCATCAGCATTTTCATCTGCTCAGTCAGAGTTGCGCAGTGGAAGCATGGTGGCAGCTTTTTTAGTATGGAAGCTATTGGATATTGCAGTGTTTTGGATTAGAGATTTTCTACAGGAAAATTTTCAGGATCTTAAGGTCAGATTGGGGTGCACCTATTTTATCTTTTCCAGATGGGAGAAGTGAGATCTGTTTTCTGATTTTGAAACTGAGTTGGTGTTCTGAGTTTTGGTTGATCTTGGGAAGATCATTTTGTTAGATTGTTTTGGTTCAGTTTTTTTCGAGAGGTATCAGCGAAGGATGAGCTGATCAGGAAGGATGTAGGAGACCCAGGATCGTCCGAAGAATTTTATGGATAAGAACCAGAGATTTGATTTTGGATAAGTGTTTGACCTTCAGGAGTGAATTGTCAGTTTGGATAACTGGGATTCGTTGTATTTCACGTATCTCTGAGGGAGTACGTGTGAGATCTATCTTTGGTTGTAGAACGAGCAGTTCAGGGAGTTTGGTTGTTGAGTCAGACTCGTCTGTAGTCTGATATCCTGTCTTGGTTGGTTGATCTAGATGAGTAGGAGCTCTATAGCTTTGTAGCTAGTTTGTTTGGATTCTATAGAGCGAGTAACCCGGTATTTATACTCGGGGAAACTCGAGGAAATTTTATCCAAAATTTTGTCTGGATAGTTAGATTTGTTTGATTGGATGCTATGATTGTTAGCATATATTGATGATATATGCTTGTGTTTTAAAAATTAAATCTTTAATTAGATTATTAAATTACCTTTGTTTTAAATTTCGGGGACGAAAATCTTTTAAGGGGGGAGGAATGTGATATCCTGGAAATTTTAAGCAATATCAATTTAATAATCTGTGTAAAAAATTAAATTGATTTGATAATAATTGTTAATAAGATTTGAATTGATTTAATAAATCTTCTTTTAAATAAATATTTAACTGATAATTTATCTTTTAAAATCTAACAATTTTTTTATTTATAATGTATAAATATTTGTATATATTGTAGATAGATAAGCTTTGTTTTAAAATTTAATTAAATTAAGATATGTTTTCAAATTCTAATATTTTTGGTAATTTGGAAATTTGATTAAATTCAATATTAAATAAATAACCATTTAGCTTTAAAATATACTCAAGATTAAAGTTAAATTTGTTTAAATGATTTTAGCTTAAATTTAAATTTAACAAAAAGGTTGTTTTGTTCTCTTAAGTATAGCTTGATGAAAATAAGTAATGAAGTGATAGTTTCTTTTATAAATTATTTTAATTCAATAATGAGTTATTTTTCAAACAATATTAATAATATTATGTCTTTTCAAATGGGTTTTTAATATAAATAGAAATAGTTATTTCAAATTTATTTATATCTATGTGTTTTGAAAGAAGCTATGATTTGAAAATTTAAAATAAATCCTTTCAATAATATTTAAAATAAAACAAATCTCATAAATATTAACATAAGTATATAAAGTAAATTTAGTATTGGTAATTTAAGTTTTAAAATAAAAAGTGAAATGATAATAAGCACTTGTATTGGAAATGAAAGTAAATCCATAAGTTAAAAATCTATAAACAAATAACTAAAATCAAAAGCAAAGTAAAGTAAAAAGGAAAAAGTATCATTCAAATAACAAGGTAATTTGTAGGCTGTAAAGTATGCTAGGCAAGCAAATATGTATTCATGTGTACTGGTAAAATATAGGAAGTATGGAAGTGTGAGGAAAGAAAACAATCTTAAGTACATACGAAATATGTAATAAAATATGTATGTATGCAGGCAAAAGGAATTACAAAGCAAAGTAACAAAATATCTATGACACATGAAAAGATAAAATAAGAAGTAGGAGACACAAAGTACTCCAACATTTAATGCAAGCAACATTTGAGTCAATTCGAAATGTTTGGAAAAATCATTTCAGCCTCCAAATGTTAGAAATCTCTGATAAAAATATGAACACTTGTACCTGTATACAAACCCAGATATCACCTTCCCCTGTAATCTTTTCCTTCTACATATACATCTCTTCTCATTTCTAATTCGATCATCAACATAGCAAACCAGAGAAAATAAATAGTAAGCTTTTTTTTTACAAACTTAAATAACTTCATCAAACAAAGGCAAGCTAATTAGGAAGATCAAAGCTTTCCAGTTTAAAGGAATCAAAGCAAGACAAAGTTTTCAAGTTTTCTGGGATCAAAACAAAAACATTCAAATGCCATTTACAGTTTCAAAGTTGCTATCTGTTTATCTTCATGTGAGTAACACTTTTAAAACTCAAATATAAATATGGTTGCTTGATTTAATCTGAAATAAGTTTGTATGTGTGTATATATGGAAAAATTTCTGTGTATTTTTGGATGTGTGATGCATGTATGCTTGTAAATGCCTGTAGAACATCTCTATTCTAAATTTTCAAGCCCAGATTTAGTTTAAAAATCATTACTTCTTGATACACTTATTGTTAGGACTCAGGATCAAAATAAGACCTGATTGTTTGATTTCAAAGGAGGTGTTAAAATTATATTTAAGCTAAACAAATTTAAATCTGCTCTGGAAAGATAAAAAGAACAGTACAAGCTTAAGTTTTTGTAAAACTCAAACTTCATAATTACTTAGTTCAGGCATATAAACTAAAACCCTAAACAAAAACTTGATTTTTAAAACTAAAATTACAATTTTTAGTTATGGGTTGTAAGAGCATTTTTGGGTTGCTTCGTTTTGGGGTTTTTGTGAATCTCTGGTGATCCTAGTGGTTGGAGAGGCTGGAATTTTATCTGGAGGTAGATGGATGACTGGGAAGTGTGGCAAAAATGATCGATGGATGGTTTGAGTATGGTGGTGGCCGTGGTTTCCATTTTGATTGCCTAAACCTAGTTTTGGGCAGTGCTGGAATGTTTGATTGTCGCGAGGCCTAGGAGTGATCGAGTTCGCTGGAACTCTGGAAGATAGTAGCTTGGTCATGTATGAAGTGGTGGCCGGTGGTGCTGGTGCTCCGGTGGTCGGAGGAGTGGATGCGAAGCGATGACAGGTTTTGTGGTTGGTCGTGAGTCTGTGTTCCAGGTTTGGAAATTTAACTCGATTTCGATTCAAGATGTCGTGATGGGTTCTGGTGATCGCGATGTCATCTGGGGAAGGTCGTTGATGAGGTGGAGTACTATTGGATGGCCGGAGATGGCCAGAGCCACGGTGCACGTGCACCGTGCAGTTGAAGTTCAGATGAACTTATTTGTGTGCAGAGATATTTCAACTCGGGTTTTACTCGAGTCATTCGAGTAGGTGACTCGAAGCAGGAGGATGAAGGACTCGAAGCAAAAATCTGGTTGTCTCGAGTCAATTGTTTGGTTCAGGCATTTGTAAGCTTGTTTGTTTCCAGGTTTTTAAATTTTATTCAAATTTAAAAGCAGGATTTAAACTGTGTTTTAAATATAAAATTTAAAGTATGGATTCAAACGAAACTTTTGAATCTTAAGGTTTTAAAATGAATTTGGAGTTTAAATCAAGAATTAAAAATCAAGGTTAAAAGCAAGTAAATTGAATTTAAATCAAAGTTAAATTTATAGATTCAAGTTTTCTTGAATTCAAATCTGAAATCTTAAATCAGTTTTTAAATCTGAATGTTTTAAAATTAAGTTGTTTAAATTAAAAGGCTTTTCTTAGATAAGTAATAAATGTTTTTACATTTCTTTTAAAACTTTATAAATTAATATTTAAATTTGGTTAATGTTAAATGGTAAATCATTTTGAATCTTAAATTCAAAATGGGATTCAAATTTAAATTCAAAAAGAGGTAATGTTTAAAATACACTTCAATATTTATTAAGTCATTAATAAAGGAATAATTTATCTTAGAGATAATTAAGGTATTGAAGTGAATTAATAAGATAGTTAAGGGAGGACTTATGTATTTAATTTATAAATTAATAATTTTAGATTAATTTATGATTAGAGATTAATTAAGGGAGTAATTAAAGAATTGGTTTAGTTAATGAAGAAAATTAACTAAGGATTATTTAAATAATTAATTAATATGATAAATGTTGATAATTAATTAGATTAATTTAAATAATCTAGTGTAAATTGTTAAATGTAATTACTTGATAAAGGTAATTAAGAGATTAATTACTTATTGTAATTAATTTTGATGATATGATTAATTTAAGTTAATTAATTTAAGATAGTCATTTGATAAATTGGGAGTGAAATTACTTAGTGTAATTAATGGAGCATAATTACTTAGGGATGTAATTAGATGATAATGACTTAATGTAATTAATATAAGATGATTTGTAAGTAAGTAATTTGGGTAATTACTTTTGTAATTAATCAAAGGATTAATTAATGGGGATAATTAATTATGGTATAATTAATTTATATGAGTAATTAAGGATAGTTAGTTACTGGTTTGTTATTAATCAAGGGGGATTAATAATTGTGTTCAATTAAAGATAAAATTACTTAATGTAATTAACTTAAATGAAGTAATTTAATTAGAGATCATTAATTAATATAATTAACGATATAAGTAGGAATTGTTTAATTAAGGAATAATTAATAATGAGGTGATTAATTAATGTAATTAATTAAGGATAAATGTAATTAATTATATTTAATTAATAAATGAAGTAATTAAATGTTAATTACTATAAATGACTTATAATAATTAATTTGTGGAATTAATTAAAAGACTAATTACTTATTGTAATTAAAGAATGATTAATCAAAGGTGTTTAATCAAGATGAATATTTAGAGAATGATTAATTAAATTGATTTTTATTTAATTAATGGTTGTATAAGCAGGATTTATAGAAGTAATTAATTTAATTTACTTTAAATTAATTAGAGATAGAAGTAATTAATTTAATTCATTTTAAATTAATTATAGATTGTGAATAATAAATCATTGCTTATGAATGAATGATATTGATATCCCATTGATTGATTGTGATCTCAGATATGAGATGAGTATTATCTATGTGATATGGATGCTTGTTTTAAGTATGATAATATTGATTATCTGTTTGAGTTGATAATATGGATTATCTGTTTATGATGATAATGTGATTATCCATTGTTATATTGTGAATTATCTATCTGTGTGTATATAGATAAGTGAATTAAATTGTTTTAAACTTTAAAACAACTTGGCCTTAAAAGATACGGTTTGGATTTCGATGAGACCGGGATCGGGTTTCCAAATTTTGGATATCCGAAAACCACATCGATCCAAATTAACGATAGGTCGTGAATATCAAGTGAAGATGAAGATTCAGAGTGCAAGGGTTATTGTCGTTAACTCTGAGGATGATTCCAAAATGAGTGTAACGAGATAATGCCTTCGGTTTTGTTCGAACCCGGAACGAACTTGTATGGATTGAATGCTTTCAGAACATCGTCAGGTGGACGATGAGCATTCTAAGTGATGTGTTCTCTAAAGGTAATCATAGCCTCAAGCCTCATCAACCGGGAATGGCTAAAACAGGGGAGGTGCAGCAAGCTTAGTGGGTAGCACCCAAGTAGGACAAGATTTCCCCGGTCTAGATGTCCCTTTTTATTTCGGTTGTGTGGGCAGTTGATTGCAACAACTGCTATGGAGTCTTGTGCGGGAATTATCTAGTAAGGGATGTTCCGACCTTGTGTTGCAGGGGAGCGGGAGTACTCCTCGGTACAGTGATCTAGGCCACGTACTGTGACGGGCGGTACCCTAGTAGCCCTGCCATTGTATGGAATCCAATCTCCAATAAGTGCCAACGGATTTGATTGTAAACCTAGTATGCTGGAATTTAATGAATGTAACAATTTCGGCTATTTCTTATCTACTTGAAAACCCTAGACCTATTATAATATCACTGGATTTCCTATCAAATGTTTGGTTAGCGTAAGGTAAAAACTTACCCATGTTTATGAGTGGGAAGTCTTACGTGATACCCTTTGTTTTCAAAGGTTTTTGCAAGTTAAGCAACTTTAACCTGTTACTCACACCAGACCCATGTCTGACCCGGAGTTTATTTCTGAAGTGACCCATTTCTTTATGATTTATTTTTAGTGAATTTTCTGTTGAGTTTTTTTTTTTAACACTGTATATACATATATATACATGTCAATGGATCACTATCCTTAATTTAATTCTTCCCAAGATCCTGAATTTTACTAATATAAATATATCAGTATTTAAAATAAATCCTATCATTTATATATGTGAAGATATATAAATGGTTCTTTGCTTATCAGAGTGATTAAAATAGCAAAGCAACTCAATACTGAAGTGATCAAGAAATAATCACTAGTAAACAAGCTTTTAATATAGATGTTTGTGTTAAGTTCAGAATAGTGTCAAAATTAGTATAAAATAAAGTGGATCCTAAGGAAACACAAGCAACATCTAGGCGTAATGGAAACGCGCCTAACTTATACATACTAGGTCACGAGTTCGAGTGCTATGCTGGTCGGTTCAAACACAATTTTTTGTTTTTCATTTTTTTTCATTTTTTTTTTTAGAACTCAAGCCTGATTAACCTTAGGATTAGATACCACTAGTTCTCTTATTTTCTTATCCTATCTCACCCATTAATTGATCCCTGAATCTATAAGCCATACAATTTAATCCTGGGATTTTTGTAATATGATACCATTTGTTCTATAATAAGTAAAATGTGTTCAACCTAACCCATGCTATTTAGTTTAGCTTGTGTTACTCATTTCATCTTCAAACAATCTTTATATCAGATGAAATACCCATGCTTTAATTTACTAAGTAGCAACAATCAGGTGAACATTGAAATTACAAACTGATTTAAAGGCTAAGCAGAGGAAAACAATACAATCAGACTAGAGTGCTAACTCAAACTATCATGCTAAATGGAGACTAAGAACATGTGTGCAGACAGTGTGCCTAAAGGCAAAATGACCTGACAAAATGCAAGACTTCCTGGTGATCTTATAATGAAAACAACTGATGATTTTTCTAGGAAAGATAACAAATGTTAGTGGTCATTATTCTATTGAATGGTGGAGATGCTCATTACAAACAAGACCACATACCTCTACAAATTACTACTGGTTTTGACTATGACTCAATATTACCAGATTTGAATTAAGTATCCAGAAATCAAGAATTAGATGAGTCTAATTTGCAGTGATGCCTACAAGTATCTAGCATACATATGAGCTTATTACACCAAGCAATACAAGTTTTTGCTGGGGAAAAATCAAATGCCCCAAAACCAGACTACAGGCTATGCCTTCCAGCCTTTGCATGGACCTATATCAATTATAAGTCATGTTCCAGCCTTACTGGTTAGCCAGGACCAGATTCACCTATCCATTTAACAAAATTCATAGCATACTTTTCAATAACAGCCTTATCTTTATAATTTAAAATCACTTAAACCTTGCCAAGGTATGTATGTCCACATATCATATTATATGGCATACTTCCTTCATCACTTTTTCCACCAGAAATCATATAAATAAGTTGCTTAAATCGGTAACTCACAAACCCCACAGAATACTTAAGTTTTTACATGTTCTTTTCAAGTGAACAAAATAAGCATCATTGCTGAGAATACACAAAATAAAAGGAAGTTTGCCTAGATTATCTATTACAGATTATACTGCTACTCCCTTAAGCATTCATTTTTCCTTAATTCATGAAGATCTTCAAATATCCATGCAAGCAAGCCACTTATACATCTTTTCCTGCAGCAATACCTTGGACTGCCTCCATAAAAATGAGACACCCCAATTATTGCAAGGCAACAAATAGGGTCAGAATAAAATTCTGGTATGAGTGAAATCAAAATATAATAACTTGACATTTAAATTATTGTGCAGAGAATTTATGTGCTTGATGCTTATTTGGATTCATAATGTAAACTGGGTTTATGAACATGTATAAACCCCTACTAACACATATGCACACAAGCATCCATTCATCCATCCAATACAGTATACATGTACACATACTCCTATGGAATTAACTCATTTTAATCTCCATAGCTCAGCTCTCAATCTCAATTTAAAAATTCAATTTGGTCTTAACTCTTTGCCATTGAACACCATGTGTGCATTGCAAGGGACTCAATTCTGTTAACCCTTGCACAAAGGCCTATAGGACTTAAACAAGTCATGCACATACCCATCATCCCCCTTATGATGGATAGATCAAGGCTTTACTCCTAGATTAGTTTTTATAATCTAGAGACCATTCTCATTTTCTTTCAGAAAAATTTATTAACTCTTGAATTGCTGCTATATTCTTTTCTCCTCTTTTTTTTTAATCAAAGAGGGTTAACTCACTCAGGAATTTCAGCTAACCATAGTAAACATTCATGAAAAGAATACCACATCTCATTTTCCAGTTGTTTTATTTAAAATTTGTTTTAACACTGCATATCTTCTATATTCAGGAATATCATGATCACTTAAACAAGTTCTGCAAGGCCAAATAGAAATTCTTATACTTGATTTTACTGTGAACATAGGGTAAGGTTTTTGAGAAAAACCCATAAAACCTTTTAGCTTAAGATCTGAACAAATCAGCACATAAATGATTTATTGCATTGTTCACCTTAAGTTTAAAACAATCCAGACATGAGCATGAATCTCCTTTATTCACACTGCCTAGTTCATTTTTCAGTAATACCCTACTTCACAATAAAAATGTATTTATCTTACTAACCATATTTATAAACTGGTGTTTTAAGGTGCTGGATCTATTTCAGTGATCATGGTATTTTTCTTATCAAACAATCAAACAGAGCAAACCAAAGCATCAACCAAAGATTTATCATAACACCTACCATATTCAGCATTCATTTATACTGAAAAATAGATCAAGCACAAACAGGATATGGTTTTTATAAAATAATATGGCTGCCCTTAACTTGGGTCTTAATGCCTTAAGCCTCATAGATTGATTAATCACTCACCTTCCTGCCTCTTTTCCCTGAGAATTCTTTAACTTGAACTATGGCTTTGGATTGCTCTCCTTTCTTTTCTTAATATTTTCTGTTTTTCTGCAGTGAGACTGCTGCTTCCCCTTTAATTTTTAAAACATTGTTTAGGGTTTTAGTAGAGTGAAAAACCCATCTTATCCCCATACAGTTGAGAGAATTTTACATATAATGTCATGGCTAGAAATGCCATTTTCTTTCTGATTTCCAATTCGGGTATTTTCAGTTGCTTTAACTTTTCTTTTCTTTTCTGATTTGCATGCTATTTGCATGTTTCATACACACACCTTATTCTCATGTGACTTTCTTGCATTGTTTATTTTCTTTATGCTAAACTGTAATGTATACATGTATATCCTTTTATGAGTTGATTTCTTGTTAATGCTTCAAGCTATTTATTTTCTCTTGATGTACAAATGTATTCATATATTTAATTACCATTTTCATTTTTGTTTTACTGAAAACCACTATTCCCTTCATTATATTTTTAACTTATTCTCACTATTTATTTTCAGGCTGTATTATTTCTTTTTCCTTGAAAATTCTCCTTTTTCTGACTTTATTTAAATTATTCTTATCTCAATAATTTTGGGTCTTCACATACTCTCCTCCTAAAAGGAATTGTGTCCCACAATTATTCTCTCATACATTTCCATCCAAGTGTATACAAAGCATAATTTCAATTGAATGAGTTCTCAGAAACTCATTCATTTTAAATCAATCAAACACACATAAAAAATTTTTTAAGGTTTCATCATAGTTTTAAACATACCTTTTAAGCAGAAAATAGATTAGGATATTTATCCCTCATTCTATCTTCAGCCTCCCATGTACAATCATTCTCATCCAGACTCCACTGAATTTTTACCAATTTAATTATTTTGTTTCTTAATTTCCTCTCTTCTCTAGCCACTATGCCCACTGGTTCCTTTGTATAAACCAGGTTTTCTTGAATTTCAACATGTGTAGGGGATTCAAGAATAGTTTTCTTATCATGCACCCACTTTCTTAATTGAGATACATGAAATACATCATGTATTTTGCTCAATTCCTCTGGTAACTTCAACCTATAAGCTAAAGTCCCTATTCTTTGAACAATTTCATATGGTCCTACATACCTTGGTGACAGTTTCCCTGCTTTTCCAAATCTCAATATTTTCCTCATTGGTGAAACTTTGAGAAACACATAGTCTCCCACCTCAAACTCTACTGGCCTTCTCTTTTTATCTGCATAAGCTTTCTGTCTCTCTTGAGCCACTCTCATTCTTTGCCTCACTAATTCAATTCTTGCAGAAGTTTCTTTTACCTGGTCTGGTCCAAGCAACACCCTTTCACCAGCCTCCATCCAACATGCAGGAGATAAACAAGGCTTCCCATATAAAGCCTCAAATGGAGCCATTCCTATAGTGGACTGGTAGCTATTATTATAAGCAAACTCAGCTAAATAAATATGATCTTCCCAGTTGCCTCCAAAATCAAGTATGCATGCTCTCAACAAATCCTCTAAAACTTTATTAACAATCTCAGTTTGCCCATCAGTTTGTGGATGGTAGGATGTGCTTAAGCTTAATTCTGTCCCCATAGCTTCTTGAAAGCTACTCCAAAATCTTGAAGTAAACAAAGTATCTCTATCACTAATGATAGTCTTGGGGATGCCATGCAATCTTACTATCTCCTTTACAAACAATTGAGCTAGCCTGTGAGCATTTCTGTTTGAACTTATTGGGATGAAGTGTGCTGTTTTTGTGAGTCTATCAACCACTACCCAAATACTATCATTTCCCCTTCTTGTTCTTGGCAAACCATCCACAAAATCCATTGATATACTCTCCCATTTCCAGGTAGGCACTTCCAAAGGTTGCAATAGGCCTGAGGGTCTTTGATAGTCTGCCTTTACTTGTTGGCATGTTAAGCAATTTGCCACATATTTTGCTACTGCCCCTTTCATTCCTGGCCACCAATAATTTCTCTTGAGATCATGGTACATTTTTGTACCACCAGGATGGATAGTATACTTTGTTTTGTGATGCTCATCCATAACTTCTTGCTTTAGTTCCTCTACATTTGGTATGCAGAGTTTCCCCTTTTTCCTTAAGTATCCTTTACCATCTACCTCATAGTTTTCCACTGTCATGCCTTGGGATATCATGTTCTTTTTTTCCTTCAAATTTATATCTTGATTCTGCATTTGTCCTATTTTATCAACCAGTGTTGAATTTAAGGATATGAGGCTTAATTTACCATATTCAATCATCTTGCTGTGTGTCTTATCTGATACACTAGTCTCTTCTTTCACTTCCACCTCACTAAGAATTGTCAAATCCTTGAACTCTGCCATCATTAAGCTTGCCAATTTAGCTTGATGTCTACTTAATGCATCTGCTACTTTATTAGCTTTTCTAGGGGTATACAATATATCAAGATCATAGGCAGCTAGAAATTCTACCCACCTATGTTGTCTCATGTTCAAGTCTTTTTGGGAAAACAAATATTTAAGTGACTTGTGATCAGTAAACAATTCAAACTTAGCACCCAATAAATAATGTCTCCATAGTTTCAATGCATACACCACAGCAGCTAGTTCTAAGTCATGTGTAGCATACCTAGTTTCATTTGGCTTGAGTTGCCTTGATGCATAAGCTATGACTCTACCATGTTGCATAAGTACTGCCCCCAATCCAGATCCACTAGCATCTGTGTAAACTACTAATTCTTCATTGCCTTCTGGCACTTGTAAAACTGGAGCTTCTACCAGTGCCTTCTTTAGTGACATGAAAGCTTGTTCACACTTCTCTGTCCACACATAGGGTTGCTCCTTTTTAGTTAGCTTGGTCAATGGGATGGCTATCCTTGCAAAATCTTTTATAAATCTCCTATAATAGCCTGCCATTCCCAAAAATGACCTCACCTCAGTTACTGATTTGGGTCTGCTCCAAGATTGCACTGCCATCACCTTATTTGGGTCTACACTAACCCCTTGTTGTGATACTATGTGCCCCAAAAATTTTACTTCCTTCTGCCAAAATGTGCACTTAGAAAATTTGGCTTTTAAATCATGTGCCCTCAGTCTAGACAAAACCAGATGCAAGTGTTTTGCATGTTCTTCTTCTGATTTTGAATACACTAATATGTCATCAATAAAGACAACCACAAATTTATCTAGAAAATCTCTAAATGTTCTATTCATTAAATCTACAAAATATGATGGTGCATTTGTCAATCCAAAAGGCATTACTAAATATTCATATAGCCCATACCTTGTGTTGAATGCTGTGTATTTAATACTTTCCTCTTTAACCTTCATTTGGTGAAATCCAGAGGCTAAGTCTAGCCTTGAGAAAATCCTTGCTCCATTTAATTGATCAAACAAATCATCAATTCTGGGAAGTGGATATTTATTTTTAATGGTGACTTTGTTTAATTCCCTATAATCTATGCACATTCTCAAAGTACCATCATGCTTTTTCACAAATACAACTGGAGAACCCCAGTTTGAACTACTAGGCCTTATGAAGCCTTTCTGCTCCAGTTCTTCCAACTGATGTTTCAATTCCACTAATTCTTTAGGACCCATCCTAGTAGGCTTCTTGATGATTGGGCTTGCTCCTGGGATTAGCCTTATTTGAAATTCTACTTGCCTATTTTCTGGAACACCTATGACTTCACCAAAGACATCTGGGTATTCATTTATAATTTTTATGTCTTCAAGGGTTAATTCTTTCTCAGTCATGCTACATATTTGGTTAAGGTAATTGATTTCAGCAATTTCACTCATGACTATAATATTTTTACCATTTTCTGTTTTCAGACAAATAGTAAAATTTTCCAAATTCAAAATTGCTTTGAATTTGCTCAACCAATCTACCCCTAAAATAATTCCTATTCCAGGGTATTTTAATACAAACAAATCAGATTTAAACACATTTCCTCCTATGTTTAATTCTACTCCCAAACATTTCAATCCTAGCAAACAAGAGCTACCCAGGGGACTTTGAATAGACAAGGGATTATCAACTAAATAGCATGTGAGAGTTAATTTATTCACTATGTCTTGGGATATTAGTGAATGTGTTGCTCCAGTGTCATATATAACTGAGATGGGGTGATCTTTAATTAGAAGTATACCTTCCAATTGTCCAGAACTTCCCACTGCAGTTGCTTTTCCCTCAAGTGCTCCTACCTTTGCTCCTTTTTTGAATTCTGGGCAATTCTTTTTAATATGACCCTCTTTCCCACAGTTGTAGCAACTGAATGGGGTTTTCTTAGCTGCCTGACACCTATTACTCATGTGTCCTTCTTTACCACAATTGTAGCAAATAATCTTCTTCTTGACTTCTCCACTGGTTGCTCCTTCAACCTTCTGATTTGAATTTCTCTTATCATAAGGGTGAGTTCTATTTTTCCCTTTTTTATTGTTGTTGTTAGCCCTCATGCTCCTGAATTTTTCTCTGGCATTATCATGTTGTTCAAAAGAGAGAGTAAGATCTATGACTTGATCAAAGGTTTTGTCTTTGTAGGGTAGCATTGCTCTACTTAAATTAGCATTAAGTCCTTGAATAAATCTGGAATTCTTTAATTCTTCATTCCCTATGAGCATGGTTCCATACTTGGATAAGCTCTCAAATTTTTGTATGTATTCAGTTACACTCATTGGCCCTTGCCTCAGCCTTATAAATTCCTCCAGCAGTGTTGCCTTGGCTGTTGCTGGGACAAATCTTGCCTCAAGCATCTCCTTGAATTGATCCCAGGTTATCTCATCTTCTGGCCTCCCTGTGATAATGACCTCCCACCAATCAAGTGCTGCTCCCTTGAGTCTTCTGGAAGCAATTTGCCTCTTCCTTTGATCATTTATTTGCATATCTGCAAATATCCTATCCAAAGTTCTCAACCATGTCTGCACTCCCATAACTCCCTCAGTGCCTTCAAAATCCTTGCCTCCTAAATTTGAAAATGTCTTCAATAGCTTAGATAATTCCTCATGAGGATTTTCTTCTCTATGCACTGCTCCTTCTCTAAATGCCCTCACCAAATCTTGCAAATTGACCATTGGTGTTGCATTGGAGGATCCTGCTCCATGACTTGGTGGTCTTCCTACCATGATTCACTATTCAATTGCATAGCTAATTAGTCATATTTCTATTTCAATTATTTTCTGCAATTTATTTCTACTGAAAATATTTATTTCTATCATTACTATATATTTATGCTATGTTTTAACAACATAGCTCTGATACCAACTGAAGTGACCCATTTCTTTATGATTTATTTTTAGTGAATTTTCTGTTGAGTTTTTTTTTTTAACACTGTATATACATATATATACATGTCAATGGATCACTATCCTTAATTTAATTCTTCCCAAGATCCTGAATTTTACTAATATAAATATATCAGTATTTAAAATAAATCCTATCATTTATATATGTGAAGATATATAAATGGTTCTTTGCTTATCAGAGTGATTAAAATAGCAAAGCAACTCAATACTGAAGTGATCAAGAAATAATCACTAGTAAACAAGCTTTTAATATAGATGTTTGTGTTAAGTTCAGAATAGTGTCAAAATCAGTATAAAATAAAGTGGATCCTAAGGAAACACAAGCAACATCTAGGCGTAATGGAAACGCGCCTAACTTATACATACTAGGTCACGAGTTCGAGTGCTATGCTGGTCGGTTCAAACACAATTTTTTGTTTTTCATTTTTTTTCATTTTTTTTTTTAGAACTCAAGCCTGATTAACCTTAGGATTAGATACCACTAGTTCTCTTATTTTCTTATCCTATCTCACCCATTAATTGATCCCTGAATCTATAAGCCATACAGTTTAATCCTGGGATTTTTGTAATATGATACCATTTGTTCTATAATAAGTAAAATGTGTTCAACCTAACCCATGCTATTTAGTTTAGCTTGTGTTACTCATTTCATCTTCAAACAATCTTTATATCAGATGAAATACCCATGCTTTAATTTACTAAGTAGCAACAATCAGGTGAACATTGAAATTACAAACTGATTTAAAGGCTAAGCAGAGGAAAACAATACAGTCAGACTAGAGTGCTAACTCAAACTATCATGCTAAATGGAGACTAAGAACATGTGTGCAGACAGTGTGCCTAAAGGCAAAATGACCTGACAAAATGCAAGACTTCCTGGTGATCTTATAATGAAAACAACTGATGATTTTTCTAGGAAAGATAACAAATGTTAGTGGTCATTATTCTATTGAATGGTGGAGATGCTCATTACAAACAAGACCACATACCTCTACAAATTACTACTGGTTTTGACTATGACTCAATATTACCAGATTTGAATTAAGTATCCAGAAATCAAGAATTAGATGAGTCTAATTTGCAGTGATGCCTACAAGTATCTAGCATACATATGAGCTTATTACACCAAGCAATACAAGTTTTTGCTGGGGAAAAATCAAATGCCCCAAAACCAGACTACAGGCTATGCCTTCCAGCCTTTGCATGGACCTATATCAATTATAAGTCATGTTCCAGCCTTACTGGTTAGCCAGGACCAGATTCACCTATCCATTTAACAAAATTCATAGCATACTTTTCAATAACAGCCTTATCTTTATAATTTAAAATCACTTAAACCTTGCCAAGGTATGTATGTCCACATATCATATTATATGGCATACTTCCTTCATCACTTTTTCCACCAGAAATCATATAAATAAGTTGCTTAAATCGGTAACTCACAAACCCCACAGAATACTTAAGTTTTTACATGTTCTTTTCAAGTGAACAAAATAAGCATCATTGCTGAGAATACACAAAATAAAAGGAAGTTTGCCTAGATTATCTATTACAGATTATACTGCTACTCCCTTAAGCATTCATTTTTCCTTAATTCATGAAGATCTTCAAATATCCATGCAAGCAAGCCACTTATACATCTTTTCCTGCAGCAATACCTTGGACTGCCTCCATAAAAATGAGACACCCCAATTATTGCAAGGCAACAAATAGGGTCAGAATAAAATTCTGGTATGAGTGAAATCAAAATATAATAACTTGACATTTAAATTATTGTGCAGAGAATTTATGTGCTTGATGCTTATTTGGATTCATAATGTAAACTGGGTTTATGAACATGTATAAACCCCTACTAACACATATGCACACAAGCATCCATTCATCCATCCAATACAGTATACATGTACACATACTCCTATGGAATTAACTCATTTTAATCTCCATAGCTCAGCTCTCAATCTCAATTTAAAAATTCAATTTGGTCTTAACTCTTTGCCATTGAACACCATGTGTGCATTGCAAGGGACTCAATTCTGTTAACCCTTGCACAAAGGCCTATAGGACTTAAACAAGTCATGCACATACCCATCATCCCCCTTATGATGGATAGATCAAGGCTTTACTCCTAGATTAGTTTTTATAATCTAGAGACCATTCTCATTTTCTTTCAGAAAAATTTATTAACTCTTGAATTGCTGCTATATTCTTTTCTTCTCTTTTTTTTAATCAAAGAGGGTTAACTCACTCAGGAATTTCAGCTAACCATAGTAAACATTCATGAAAAGAATACCACATCTCATTTTCCAGTTGTTTTATTTAAAATTTGTTTTAACACTGCATATCTTCTATATTCAGGAATATCATGATCACTTAAACAAGTTCTGCAAGGCCAAATAGAAATTCTTATACTTGATTTTACTGTGAACATAGGGTAAGGTTTTTGAGAAAAACCCATAAAACCTTTTAGCTTAAGATCTGAACAAATCAGCACATAAATGATTTATTGCATTGTTCACCTTAAGTTTAAAACAATCCAGTCATGAGCATGAATCTCCTTTATTCACACTGCCTAGTTCATTTTTCAGTAATACCCTACTTCACAATAAAAATGTATTTATCTTACTAACCATATTTATAAACTGGTGTTTTAAGGTGCTGGATCTATTTTAGTGATCATGGTATTTTTCTTATCAAACAATCAAACAGAGCAAACCAAAGCATCAACCAAAGATTTATCATAACACCTACCATATTCAGCATTCATTTATATTGAAAAATAGATCAAGCACAAACAGGATATGGTTTTTATAAAATAATATGGCTGCCCTTAACTTGGGTCTTAATGCCTTAAGCCTCATAGATTGATTAATCACTCACCTTCCTGCCTCTTTTCCCTGAGAATTCTTTAACTTGAACTATGGCTTTGGATTGCTCTCCTTTCTTTTCTTAATATTTTCTGTTTTTCTGCAGTGAGACTGCTGCTTCCCCTTTAATTTTTAAAACATTGTTTAGGGTTTTAGTAGAGTGAAAAACCCATCTTATCCCCATACAGTTGAGAGAATTTTACATATAATGTCATGGCTAGAAATGCCATTTTCTTTCTGATTTCCAATTCGGGTATTTTCAGTTGCTTTAACTTTTCTTTTCTTTTCTGATTTGCATGCTATTTGCATGTTTCATACACACACCTTATTCTCATGTGACTTTCTTGCATTGTTTATTTTCTTTATGCTAAACTGTAATGTATACATGTATATCCTTTTATGAGTTGATTTCTTGTTAATGCTTCAAGCTATTTATTTTCTCTTGATGTACAAATGTATTCATATATTTAATTACCATTTTCATTTTTGTTTTACTGAAAACCACTATTCCCTTCATTATATTTTTAACTTATTCTCACTATTTATTTTCAGGCTGTATTATTTCTTTTTCCTTGAAAATTCTCCTTTTTCTGACTTTATTTAAATTATTCTTATCTCAATAATTTTGGGTCTTCACAATTTCTGTTTTCTTAAACTCTCGGGTACTCAAACTTTTACGAGTAGCCAAGGGATTCAGGTTAGCTCTGACGAACTGTGGAGGAGCAATGGAGCAGGAGGCTTCAGCGTTATAGATATATAGTTTTCCGCTGTGTTGGTATCTCTGTGTTGTATTTGAGTTGTATCGAGTTGTATTAACTAAACAGGTGTTTATAACTGTCTAGCATGTGTTGTATTATCTGTGTAACTCTGATGTATATGATACTATGTATTATCTGATGTGATATATTGTATTTTGTTCGTTCCGCTGTTGAGATTCTGATGTTGTTCCTTTTTTCTTCTCTATCTTTTCTATTTTCTATCCCTTTCTTTCTTCTTCATCATACGGCTTTCTGGAGGTAGAAAGTTGGGTCGTGACATTCTCCATACCCTCTGTTCCATATACTATACCGACTTTTATAGTGTTTTGAGATTATTTATCGTTCACACCAAACTGTTGTCTGACTCGAGGTTTTATGCTTTGCTTCTTGTTATATCAGGAACTCTTAGATGAGTAGACTAGATAGTAGGTGTAAACGGCACTTAGATCTGTGCAGATGGACTGGCAGGAAGTTACACTTTCTTATACTTATATTTTGGACTTATTATTGTTTATTCTAATGTGTGACACTATGGAGCCTTGACAATGTTAGCTTACTATTATTAGAGATAGTCTATCGGTTGAGTAGATTTATCAGTTGTATAAACTCTATTACTATTTTGTAAAATTGTATGAGTTGTGTACTCTGACTATGTGGTTCATGTAGTTATTACTATCTCGCCTATTTTATATCTGTAATGACTATTATATTTTATCTGATGCGCTGTAAGATGTACGGCAGGTTATGTGATTGTGTAACGTTTTATTTCTTTCTCTTCTATTCTCTTCTCTTCTATCTCTCATCTTTATTTCTATTTATTTCCCTTGACAGCCGTCCTAAATCATCCGGATGCTCCAGCAGCGTACTATTCAGTTATATGAGCATCAATGGTGTAGGGCGGTCGTCGCATCTTTCCCCTAAAGGAAAAGATCAAGTTGACATCGTGGTTACCTGAACCGAAGGATAGGGTAGCTTGAATAATTGGAGAATGTGTTCGACATAAACAAGTGGAGTGGGGAATTAGAGCTAGGTTTAGCATTTGATTCTCCCTAGAGATAGAAACTGGCAGGAACCCTAGAGATTTCACAATGTCTGCTATGGAGTTGTATAAAGGACTAATTGACCCCACTGTAATTTACAACGGTATACCCAGCATGTGCTATTAGAGCTATAAAGGAAGACTTATGCAAGTGCTTTCCTTATTCTTGGTAGAATTAGCCACTATGTGGTTTTGTCATTTATTACTAGAATCAACTCATTCTTATGAGATTTTAAATGAGAATTTTATTAGTTAGTTTCAGGTACATGTTGAATATCCAAAACATGCATGCTCATTGTCTGATGTAAAGTAAAGAGAGGATGAGTTGCTATAGCAATACCTAGCTCGATTTCACACCGCAACGGTTAAAGTTCATAACACTAATGAAAGGCTCACCACGATGGCTTTGTGTTGTGGAGTGCACCTAGGAATGAAGTTTTCTAGGAGAATGAGAAAGGAGAAACCGCTACTTTATAAGAGTTCTTCTATGAAGTGGTAAAGTATATTAGGTTGAAAGATGCTACTTTGGAGAGGAATGCGATATGGCAGCTAGAGTTTAAGAATAATCTAGCAGTGTGAATGTTCCAATGAAGGAAAATGGAAATAACTTCGTTAGGAAGAAGGATAATAACTAGGGTGGATCAGACGGAAAAAAAGTGGAACAGAAAAGATTTAGGCCCAAGCTAAGGTTTGATGCTTAAACAAACCTAGAAGACACTATTGAGAACATCCATTCTGTCAATCCAAAAGCAATTAAAATACAAGAGGCCTCAACCTAAAAAGGAGATAGAAGCTAATCAAAATTTTAGGAAATTTTGCAATTTCTAAGAGTCCTATGGACATGATACTAATGAGTTCCATGACTTGCTTGGTCTTATTGAGTAATCTATTAGGAAAAAGAAGTTGCAACAATATATTAAGAATCCCAATGGTCCTCCAATCCTCATATATCAACCATCGAGTCAATCTTTGCATGATGATGGGGGATAAGGAACCAAACTCCCATGAAAATGATGGAAAGGTGGTGATCAATGCTATAATTGGAGGGCCCTACATCATTTATAAGAGCTAGGTTGACATGAAGAGGTATGCCAACTCATTGAAGAATGGCGAAGGATTCATATATGCAGTGGGTGAGGAGCATGATGCCGACACCCCTTGTCGAGAATAGTTTGAAATAACCTTCAGCGATATGGACTTAAATAAAGAGAAGTACCAACACACCGACCTAATGGTGATCTCGGCCATGCTTGGACCAACAGTAGTTCATAGAGTATTGGTGGATAGCAGGAGCTCTATCAATATTATGTTCAATGATGCTTTTGATAGGATGGAATTATATATAAAGGACGTCACTCCATGCAATAAGCAGCTGCACGGGTTCACCAAAGAATGAAAATTTCCCCTAGCAAAGTTGGATTTAATTGTCGAGCTCAGGGACCATCCTGGTTCAAGCATACGAAAGCAAGCTTTTGTTTTCATGGACGGTTTCTAGGTGTACAATGCCTTCTTGGGTCGACCTACTGTATTTGAATTTCAGGTAGTCTTAGCCCAGTGATGCTTAAAGATGAAGTTCCTTATAGCTGATGTAGTCAGAATTGTTGAAGGAGATCAAACACTACAAGGGAATGCTGTGTGATAGAGCTTAGTGAGAATAGACGTATGGAGAAAATAAAGATTACATAGAGGACACTTTACATTAAAAAATCGAGTGCAAGGAAATCAATAAAGGGCCTCAACTTGGGTACACCAGTGATCCACTTAATGAATTGGACCTTAGAGACGTAGAAGAGGGGGCAATAGTGGAGCCTATGGAGCCAACGAAGTTTGTAGAGGTAGATGAGCACGATCCAACTAAACTAATGAAAATCGAATCTTAGCTGGAGTGGTGTCTGAGAGCATGAATGGTGGGTTTGTTATGAAATACCAATAAGTGTTTGCATGGTCTCATGCCGATATGTACGTGATTTCTACCAACTTTGCATGCCATGCATTGAACATCGATCCAAGAATAATCCCAATAAAGCAGAAGAAAAGGAGTATGGATCTTGATTGATCATCAACCTTGAATGAGGATGTCAATACTTTAATAGTGAATGACTTTGTTAAAGAGATCCATTACCTGGAGTAGATAGCTAACCAATGTTGGTCAAGAAGCTGAATGGGAAATGGTGGACATATATAGACATTTTGAACTTGAATTATGCATTCCCCGAAGGGTATTTCTCGCTTTCGAGAATTGACCAATTGGTGAATGGAACAGCAGGACATGAGCTACTCTCCTTTATGGATGTATACTACATATATAATCAAATAGCAATGTATATCCCCGACCAAGACCATACTAGCTTCATCATTGATCTAGGACCATATTACTACGAAGTCAAGCCCTTTGGATTGAAAAATACAGGAGGAATGTGCTAGTGCTTGGTGAACAAAATGTTTGCTAAGAGTCGAGCATATCATAGAGGAGACGTGGATTGAGCACTTAACAAACAAAGTCTTACCTCTAAATGGGAATGAAACAAGGAAGGTGTCATGGAAAGTGCCATGGATTATCATACAGGATGGTATCTTATACAAAAGAGGATTCTCTAACCCATTTCTAAGATGTGTGGCTGGAATAGGAACGAGGGACATATTGAACAACGTGCATTAAGACAGTTGTAGAGACCACACTAGTGAGTAGACCCATAGCAAAGAAAATTTGCAGTATGCATATATTTGGTTGACCCTTAACAACGTTGTGGAGTACGTGAAAAGATGTGATGAGTGTCATTGATTTGCTAAGATCCCTAGGTTACCGCCAGCCAAACTAACTCACATGGTTAGCCCTTGGTCGTTTGCTGTGTGGGCCATTAATCTGATTAGATAACTTCTAATGGCTATGGGTGGAGCTAAATATGCAATAGTGGATGTAGATTACTTTGTCAAGTATGGTGTCCCACTTTAGATTTTTTCAGACAATAGGTTGCATTTTGATGGCCAGGAGTTCTCCAACTTCTATCGACAAAATGGAATCGGGAATTTCTTTTTACAGTGGCTCACCAACGGGACAGTTTATAGGTTGAACCAATCAATAGGGTTCTCAAAACAATCATAAAGAATAATTTGGAAAAAATCTAAGGTAGCTTGGATATATGAGCTATTCGGTGGCACTTTAGGTGTATTGCACTGCCCACGAGACTACGAAGAGGCATATTCCTTTTTCTTTAGCCTATGGATCAAAGGACATACTTCCCATTGAAACCATGGTCAAATCTCATAGGTGAATCCACAATGACTTAGAGGACAATGAGGAATTGTAAAACATGTCCCTAGATCTGATCATTGAGGAAAAGCGCAACGCGACTGCTTTGAAGACTATGGTGTATTGGTAAAGGGTGGCGAAGCAATACCACTCTAAGACAATGCATCACCCACTTTAAGAATGAAACCTAGTCTTGGAGTGAATTTTCCTTGATCGAGGGCACTTAACCCAATCTAAGGAGGACTATATGTTATCAACTGGGATCTTTAAAATGAAGCATACACTCTCAACACATGAACGGGGTGGTATTCAGGAAAGCATGGGATGCTTGAATCCGTCATTATTTCTGTTAATCTACTTGTTTTTGTTAAAATTTTATTATCTTTTAATAAAAGCAATTTTACTACAATGATTAAAAAATGTGCATCTTTTGAAATCTGATTGTGTTATATTTCCTTTTTACGCACTGACTATTGCAACTACATGGATTATAGCTAGTGGTATTGTCGATCATCGTGATATTATCAAACCCTATTGATACAGTGTGTGAAAGCATGATAGACGGTCGGTGCTACCCAACCACCACAAGAACAATCGATCTATACCAACTAAAATCCTCAATTTCTATAACTGTACGGGCAAGGCTACTACATGCTAAGGGCACACGACTCTGGCACAACACAACAAGCTTAGACAAACCTTGGCCGGCAATATTGAACCAACTTACATGCAATTAGGACATGATCGCCAATTGGGTAGTTCACTATTGGCGATCGGCCTACAAACCTTGGTCGGTAGCACTGAACTGACTTACCTGCGGTCAGGACATGATTTTCAATTAGGTAGTTCACTGTTAACGATCAGCCTATAAACCCTGGCTGGCGGCAGTGAACCGACTTACCTGTGATCAGGACATCATCAAGGACTACGTAGTTCATTGTTGAAGATTGGCCAGAAAATCTTCGTCGGTAGTCATGACCTGATTTACCACGACTAAGACATATTCGCCGACTGCGTAGTTCACTATTGACTATCAACCGACAAATTGTGGCTAGCAACAATGAACCAATTACATGCGATCAGGGCACGATCACCGATTAGTCGTTTTTGACGATCGACGTATGGGTTTACTTTGTCTAGGTATAGCAGTTTTTCCTGCCTCGCGAAGTGGAAAAAATCACTCGAACCCTAAATAAAGAAACTAAGAACCAACAAGGACATACACGATTAGATTTGTAACATCCCCTATCTGGAGGCCCAAAGCTAAACGCTACAGATGCTGCAGTCATTCATAGTATTAACTTCCGGTGACCAAATATGGTAGTGTTAATGGTATCCATAATATCAGAAGCACATGAATATGAAACAAATTCATAGATTTCAAAAACAACATTTCTGATTACATTTCAAAAAACATGTTTCATATCCAGATTACATAATCCTAACTTTTCCCAGGTTCAGATCAAATATAATTATCACAAAATATGCCAACAGCGACGTATGAAGATGCCCCCTTGGATGACCAGAGTACTAGATAGTCATTATAGACTTAATACAACACAGCGGAAATAAAACAAAACAACTCCTAAATATAGCTAACTTCAGCCTCCTGCTCATCTTCGGAAGCTTTATTTGTTAACCTACTAAAACTTGAAAATCCTTAACCCTCAGCCTACTCAAATCAATTTTGAGCGCCCGAGAGTTTAAGGGGAAAAACATAGACTTCGAGGCAGACATAAAGCCTGGTGTGAATAATACTATACTTCTCAGTTATATGATATTTAGTGAGACCACACTACTTAGCGGAGTGGGTTTTCCCTCACTAATATACTTTTAAAATATATCTTTAGCAAATCATAATCCTTCAACCAAAACTGGTTAAAACAATAAAGCAATATCATGTAAGCATATAAATGAGGTAACAAATGGACTATCTGTCCGAACACTATAGTTTTGTTTGGCTAACTACTAACCTTTGGCTGACTCGGGCCTACCAAACAAAATAAACAAATAATACAACTTCTGTTAGATACTCCTCTTATGAACGGTCTGTCCCTAACTTACTCCCAAGGTCAACTGATCCTAATGGTTTTGCGGGCTCACCAATAACATATCCTCATACTATATTCCTTTCTGCGTGTAACATCATTTTAGTCTTATCTGTGACAAAGCCCTACACATTGGAATTTTGGACTAAGTTAGCTAGGGGCTAATAGCTAATGTATAGAGCGCGACCCTATACCAGTCTCATTTGGTATTCTAATATTCGAGTCATTATACATAGGGTCATCTACCCATAAAATTTTGCTTGAAAACATTTTCTCTCAAATTGATTTAAACCTTTAAATCATACTTTTAAACAAGGATAATATACTCTATGCTTTACTCAAATCACCTTGCCATGTTATATATACTTTACACAAAATTTTGTTGATGAAAACATTTAAACCTTTGAAAGTATCCCTTTCGAAGCCATTGAAAGTACCCCTTTCGAAACCAAGTAAAACCTTAAGCCAAAAGACCAAAACATACCTTTTGAAACCATTTGTATGGCCTTTCAAAAACATTGAAAACCTCTCTGTCGAAAGCCTTTTAAAAACTTAAACATCCTCTTTTCAAAACACATTAAATATGCCTTTCCAAAACCTTTGGAAACCTTTCATTTAGAACCTCTCGAAAACATTGGGGAACTACCCCTTCGAAACCTTTCTCTTAAACCTTGTGAAAGCATTAAATACATCAAACCTTTCGAAAGCATTTGGGTTCAAATAAAACATGTGGAATAACCTTTCAAAACCATTCAAAACTATATCTTTCGAAACCTTTAGGCTTATCTTTCAAAAATCTCAAAAGGGTCTTAATAACAAAGTCGGGAGAAACACATTTGAAAGCTATTTCCTAAGTAAAAGAAGTGATGGTATCGAAACCAACCCTTCGAAAGCATTGGAGAAGCGGCTTTAATTTGAAAACAAGGGACCCTTTCGAAGGCACTGCTTCAAAAGGAAAAAGGCGGCAGCTAGGGGTTGCGACCCCTTCGAAAACAATTACTTTAAACAAAAGGCGTAACCTCTTTCGGAACCATTCCTTAAACCATTTAACCAAGTCGAAAGCCATCTAAGTCGAAAGCAAAGCAGGCACGTTTTCTTTTAAAAGCAAAGCAAAACTTCAACCCTTTTGGAACCCCTTGTTTCAACCTCATAACTTTCGCCTTAGTCCAATTCACTACGTACCAAGTCTTTGATACCATGCGCATTGGTTTCGATGGTGATGAAGGTGGAAGTACTAGGTCGAAAGCTCGATACCGAAAGTGGCGAAACAGATAAAGTAGGAAAAATGCATTTTTACTTTAAAAGATAATTCTTTTCAACTAACCTGCTTTATTTATCAACATATGATTGGTTGTTAATTTCTTTTCTAAAAGTGCTGCCATAATTTCAGAAGCAAATAATTTAAAACATTTGTAAATTTCCCCTTCTCCTTTTATAAATATATAAAACAATTAAGTCCAACACCTTAAATAATTTTATATATCTATTAAAACACTTAGTAAAATTCTATAAAAAATCCCATAAATCACTTTTAATATGTTTTCTAACATATATAAATTTCGGACCCAAAATCAACATAAAATATCCATAATTAATTTAAACCCAAATTAACTGTTTTCTTCACTAGAAAATTCTTAATAAATCCACATTAATTCAGAAAATTATGAGATTTAAAACCCATTTCCAAAATCATTTCTAACCTTATCTTAAAATCACAAGGCATTTGGATGTCATTTAATTGGTTTTTCAATCTAAAACTTATCATAAAACCTATATGAATTAGCATAAATCATCAACAAGCATATATATCCATTTTAACAATAAAAAACATGACAATATACTTTGCAAAATATTCGGATCTGATCTAGAAACCAAAAACATCAAAAATATGAGATGTAACCTATTATTCACATTTAGCTTGTGATTAAGGAGTTGAGATTTGATCTTTGATTAAGTTGCTTAAGCTTTCCTCTTGAAATCTTCTCTTGTTTTCCCTTAATGATGGCCGACCTCTTATTTTTTTGTTTGTGAGAATGAATGTGTAAAATGAATGTGTTTGAGGGTTTAGGGTATAAGATTATTTCTTATTCCAATATTGCCCTTGACTACTTACCCTAACTTAATTCATTTTAATTCCATTAGTTCATTTGTTTAATTAGCATGGCTACCCTCTAAATTTACCAACCTCAATCCCTTAATCATTTTACATTATTTCATTTAAATTTACTAATTAAATGGCCTAAATAATGTTACTAAAAATTAAGGGTGCTACAAACTCCCTTCCTTAAAGAATTTCGTCCTCGAAATTAGGATAGCGTACTTATACAAATCAATCAAAAAGTAAAACATACCATCTAACAAATCAGGATAAGCGTCTCTAATCATGCTCTCAATTTCCCAAGTACAGTCTCTCTCATCGTTGCTCCACTGGACTTTAACTGATCTGACTGTCTTGTTCCTTAACCACTCCTCATCTCTCGTGACTATACGAACTGGCTTTCTACCTATAGTCAAATTCGGCTATACTACTAGGTCCTCTAGCATAGTCGGTGCTATAGTACTCTCTGGGTCTCTAACACACTTTCTTAGATGAGAAATATAAAAAACATCATGGACTCCTTCCAAACTGTTCGGTAACTCTACTTTATATGCGAGTTTCCTGATCCTTTCTATAATAGGAAATGGTCGTACAAATCTCAGTGCCAATTTCCCTGACCTTTCAAATCTGATTACACCTTTCATCGGTGATACACTGACGAAAACATGATCTCCTACTAAGAACTTTAAATCTTTCCTCTTTTTGTCAGCATAACTCTTCTGCCTAGACTGAGCTTCCTTCATCCTAGCCTGAATTAACTCAATCTTCTCTACAGCTTCTCTAACTAAATCCAGACCAAGAACCAACCTATCCCCGGTCTCTAACCAAAAACTAGAGTTTTGCATGGTCTTCCATACAAAGCTTCAAACGGTGCCATCCCTATACTAGTCTGATAGTTGTTGTTATACGAAAACTCGACTAAGTGTAGACCGTCTTCCTATGATCCTCCAAAATATAGCACACAAGTTCGTAACAAGTCTTCCAAAACTTTGTTAACTCTTTTCGTTTGCCCATCGGTTTGTGGATGGTAAGCGGTACTCATCTTGAGCTTGATACCTAAAGTATCATGTAGACTCTTCCAGTTTTCGCTAGTGAATAAGGAATCTCTATCACTTACTATGCTACTAGGAATTCCATGTAGTATAACTATATTCTTCACAAACAACTTAGCTAAAACAGGTGTCGTCCTAGTTGACTTAACTAGAATGAAATGGGCACTCTTGGTCAACCTATCCACTACGACCCATATATTTTCATTTCCCCGGTTTAATCTTGGCAACCCGTCTACAAAATCCATAGAAATAGAATCCCACTTCCATACTGGAATATCTAATGGCTAAAGTAACCCACTTGGTTTCTAATGTTCGGCTTTTATCTGTTGACAGTTCAAACACTGCTTTACCCATAAGCCTACAACCCTCTTCATACCTTTCCAGAAGAAACTCCTCTTCATATCCTGATACATCATACTTCCTCCTGGATGAATGGTGAACTTCAAACGATGGCATTCCTCAAGAACTTCCCTCCTAATGTCTCCCACATTTGGAACACACAATCTCCCTTTCTTTCTCAACCACCCATTCTGCTCAAGACTAAAATTCTTCAGCTCATCGCTCTCTGTTCCATTCCTTAACTTCTTAATCCGCTCAGTTGATACTGGGTCCTCTCATTGCTTAGAAGTAATCCTTTTGATCATAACTGGTCGAACTTCTAAACATGATAACAACAGTTTATCCACTAGATCCAGCTTCAGATCTCCATTGTACTCTACATGACATCAAAGCTTCCAAATCTCTCCACTCAGCTATCATTTCCAACACTGCATTCTGATGTTTTCTGCTAAGTGCATCTGCAACCTTATTGCCCTTTCCCGGTGTGTACTCAATTCCAAAGTCATAAGCGGCTAAAAACTCTAACCACCTCTAATGTCTCATATTCAACTCCTTCTGAGAGAATAAATACTTCAATGACTTATGATCCGTATATAACTCAAATCTTTCTCCTAAAAGGTAATGTCTCCACACCTTCAATGCAAAAATCATCGCAGCCAATTCCAAATCATGAGTCGGGTACCTAACCTCATGCAGTCTAAGCTGTTGGCAAGCATAGGCAATTACTTTACCTCTTTGCATTAACACAGCTCCTAATCCAGTACCACATGCATCTGTATATACTACTAAGTCATGATTCCCTTCTGGAACAACCAACACAGGTGCATTAGTCAATAAGTGTTTCAAGCTCCGGAATGCTTCCTCATACTTATCGGTCCAAACAAACTTTGCATCCTTTTGCATTAGCTTGGTCATCAGTGCTGCTATCCATGAAAAATCCTTTATGAATCTCCGGTAATAACCAGCTAATCCAAGAAAACTCTTTATCTCAGTCACTGTCTCGAGTCTCTTCTAATTATTCACTTCTTTGATCTTAGTCGGATCTATAGACAATCCTTTCTCTGAGACTACATGACCAAGAAACTTCACTTCCTTCTTCCAAAAATGAAACTTCAAAAATTTTGCTTTTGGTTGATGCTGCATCAGCATTTCAAGCACCACTCTAAGATGAACTTCATGCATTCTTTCATCTTTAGAGTATATCAAAATATCATCTATAAAATCTAACATGAACCTATCCAAGTGCTATCGGAAAACTCAGTTCATCAAATCCACAAAGAATGCTGGCGCATTAGTTAGTCCAAACGGCATCACTAACCATTCGTACGATCCATGTCTGGTTCTAAACACCGTCAAAGGAATACTATCCTCTGCTACTCTAAGCTGATGAAACCCTGTCACTAAATCCAACTGGAAAACATTATGGCTCCACTTAACTGGTCGAACAAATCATCAATTCTAGGCAACGGATATCGATTCATTATCGTCTTCTCACTCAACTTACAATAATTAATACATAACCTTAATAATCCATCCGGCTACTTTGCAAACACTACGGCTGCTCCCCAAGGTGAACTACTATGCCTAATAAAATTCTTTCTTTCCATATCCACAAACTGCACCTTCAACTCCCTCATCTCGGTAGGTATCATCCTGCTTTGCGGTCTACTTACTGGTTCTGCTCCCGGTACTAAATCTATCTAAAACTCAATGGCTCATTTCGGTGGTAATCCTACCACAGGGTCAAAGACATCTGCAAATTCTCTAACAACGAAAACGCAAATCAACTCGTTATCTACGTCCACAACACCCAACAAAGAATTAACCTCACAACTAGGGTTTTCTATGGAGTATACTATCCGATCTCTACAGTTAAGGTGTCTAAGCGATATTTTCCTATCATGGAAAAATATCCTAGCATCGTACTTACTTAACCAATCCATACCCAAAATAATTCCGCACCCTATGAAATCAAACACATGCAAACTGCAAACAAAGGTATGACCTAACAATTCAATCTCTAAGTGGTCACACTTCATCCCGTGTCGCATACCCTCCTATCGGATTTGCAATCCTTAAGGAAGTAACTAAGTATGAGGCTTCTAGGTTAAGCTTAGCTACAAACAACAAGGTATAAAAGAATGTGATGCACCAAACAGAATGCTAACTAACATAACATGAATCAGAAGCGTACCTCCCAACACAGCTTTTCCTTTTTCCTATGTTGTTGGCCTTGAGGTAGCTGGCTCCAACGCATATAATTTTTCCCTTCCCATCCTTGGCAGGCTCCTTGCATTGGTTCTTGTAATGTCCAATTTGATCGCAGTTGAAGCACCTGATATTCTTCTTCCCGATCACCTTCTTTCCCTCTCCAAAACGACATTCATTAGCAAAATGACCTTTCTTATCACACTTGTAGCAGACAACCTCCGACTTCCCCTTCTTTGCAACTCCACCCTTTTAAACTCCTTTCTTATGGAAAAACTTTCTTTTCTGACTCTGCCCCACCTGGACTTCCTTTGCCTTATTTCTCTCCAGAAAAGCAAGCATCTCCTCATGTCTTAGTGCCATATCAACAATAACATCACATGGATCCCTAATGTGCGATAGCATAGCCCTAATAAGCTCAGACTTCAACCCCTTGATGAACTTCTCATTTCTCTTAGTATTAGTATCAACCGTAGCATAGCCATATCTTGTTAGCTCCTCAAACCTCCTCACATACTCAAGTACAGTCATATCCCCCTGCTCTAACTCAGCAAACTTCCTAAACAGAGTGGACTTTGCAATCTCGGACATAAACCTTTTCTCACATATTATTTTAAACTCAGCCCATGTCATGGTCTCCTCATTAACTCCGACTGTAACGTTGTTCCACCAGTACAGCGCTGCTCCTTGTAATTGCCTAGAAGCGATCCTTCTCTTCTGCTCATCATTGAGCCCCAAATTTGCAAAGATTCTATCGCAATGATGTAACATGTTCTCTACTTTGATTGCGTCCTCAGTACCAATAAGCGTCCTTCCTCCCAATCGAGCATAATCCCTACTCAGAATAGCATAGTTATTCACCATCAGAGCTTCCTGAACTCCTCTTCCAACTACTCCAGCAGCAACACCCACCTGCATCATGATGACAAAGAACTGATACATTGCTCCCATGTCAACTTGCGGGACTCCAGCACCCACATTTCCAGCTTGCGCCTGACCTGGATTTCTCCTGGTGTTTGGCCTGGAATTTCCATTTGAAGTGGTGCTTCCCCTCCAAGGTTAACTCTTCCACTTCTAGCATCCATATCTGTAATCAAGCCTCGTAAGATACAAAAGAATAACCTAAGGGAGATAGGAGAATACAGATATAGCTTAAACTTATATATATATATAGCAAATACAAGTATGTTACTATAGCGTTATCCCATACCCCGATCTTATCTCTTATTCCTTAGGATTATGTTTTCAAAAATCATTTTAGTTTAAAGTTTTTCATAAATCTCACTCTGAGACCAAGTTGTAACATCCCCTATCTGGAGCCCAAAAGCTAAGCGCTACAGATGCTACAGTCATCTATAGTATTAACTTCCGATGATCAAATACGGTAATATTAATGGTATCCATAATATCAGAAGCACATGAATATGAAACAAATTCATAGATTAAAAAACAACATTTCTGATTGCATTTCATAAAACATGTTTCATATCTAGATTACATAATCCCAATGTTTCCCAGATTCATATCAAATATAATTATTACAAAATACGCCTAGAGCAACATAAGAAGATGCCCCATTGGATGACCAGAGTACTAAATAGTCAAACATACTTAATACAACATAGCGAAAATAAAATAAAACAACTCCTAAATATAGCTAACTTCAGCCTCCTACTCGTCTTCAGAAGCTTTATTCGTTAATCTACTAAAACCTGTAAATCCTTAACCCTCATCCTACTCAAATCAATTTTGAGCACCCAAGAGTTTAAGGGGAAAAACATAAACTTCGAGTCAGACATAAAGCCTGGTGTGAATAATACTATACATCTCGGTTATATGATATTAAGTGAGACCACGCCGCTTACCGGAATGATTTCCCCTCACTAATATCCTTTTAAAACATATCTTTTGCAAATCATAATCCTGCAACCATAACTGGTTAAAACAATAAAGCAATATCATGTAAGCATATAAATCAGGTAACAAATGGGCTAACACTATAGTTTTGTTTGGCTAACTACTAACCTTTAGCTGACTCGGGCCTACCAGACAAAATAAACAAATAATATAACTTATGTCAGATACTCCTCTTCTGGACGGTCTGTCCCTAACTTACTTCTCCCAGGGTCAACTGATCCAAATGGTTTTGCGGGCTCACCAATAACCTATCCTCACATTGTATATTCCTTTCTGTGTGTAACATCATTTTAGTCTTACCTGTGACAAAGCCCTACACACTGGAATTTTGGACTAAGTTAGCTAGGGGCTAATAGCTAATGTATAGGGCATGACCCTATACCAGTCCCATTTGGTATTCTAATATCTGAGTCATTATACTTAGGGTCATCTGCCCATAAAATTTTCCTTGAAAACATTTTCACTCATTGATTTAAACCTTTAAATCATACTTTTAAACAAGGAAAATATACTCTATGCATTACTCAAATCACCTTGCCACGTTATATATACTTTACACAAAACTTTTTTGATGAAAACATTTAAACCTTTGAAAGTATCCCTTTCGAAGCCATTGAAAGTACCCCTTTCGAAACCAAGTAAAACCTTTGGCTGAATGGCCAAAACATACCTTTCAAAACCATTTGCATAGTCCTTTCGAAAACATTGAAAACCTCTCTATCGAAAGCCTTTTAAAGCCTTAAACATCCTCTTTTCAAAACACTTTAAATATGCCTTTCGAAAACCTTTGGAAACCTTTCATTTAGAACCTTTCAAAAACACTGGGGAACCACCCCTTCGAAACCTCTCTTAAACCTTCCGAAAGCATTAAATCCATCAAACCTTTAGAAACCATTTGGGTTCAAGTAAAACATGTGGAATAACCTTTCGAAACCATTCAAAACTATATCTTTCAAAACCTTTGGGCTTATCTTTCAAAATCTCAAAAGGTTCTTAAAAACAGAGTCGATCGAAAGCTATTTCCTAAGTAAAAGAAGTGATGGTATTGAAACCAACCCTTCGAAAGCATTGGAGAAGCGGCTTTAATTTGAAAACAAGGGACCCTTTCGAAGGCACTGCTTCGAAAGGAAAAAGGCGGCAGCTAGGGGTTTCGACCCCTTCGAAACAATTACTTTAAACAAAAGGCGTAACCTCTTCGGAACAATTCCTTAAACCATTTAACCAAGTCGAAAGTTGTAACAACCCGCATATTTTACGATTGTATATTTAAATGTTTTATTTAAATATAGCATTGTTAATCGGATTGAAAGTCTGAAATGTTACTTTTTGTAAACAGTCGAATTGGGACTCGAGACCACTTCCATTGAGTCCAAAATGGTGTTTACAACTTTTTTGAGTATAAACATCGATATGTTTGGAGTTGAGTGAATTTTGCTATTTTTCTATTTGGGCTTTAGGTTTGGGTTTCAGCCCACTAACCCATCTAATACCCTAACACTCCACTCAACTCCTCTTCATTCACTCATTTCCTAATACATTCAAGCTTAAGTAAAAATGGGGGAGTGGAATGGGAAATAGAAATTCCAAACCCTAGTTTGATTTGGAAACACAAGTTCTTGCTCCAAAATCAAAGAGAAGCTTAGGTAAGCATCCTCTTCATCTTCTCCATCTCAATCACTCTTCTATTTTCAAAATTTCCTATAACCTAACTTAGGAAATATTCTTCTTATGAGTTTAGATTGAAGCTTCTTGAGTTGAGATTGAAGAGGACTTGGTCTTTCCTTTGTTCTATAGCTTCTCATTTGTTGTTTGGGTTTAAAAGGTGAGTTTTTGAACTCACATCTACTTCTATAGATATCATTGTTGTTAGGTATGAATTCCTAACACTTATTTATGTTCATTTGCTTTTGATTTGAATTGAATTGGTGAATATTCCACTTTTTGGTGTTTTGAGGTCAACTCTTTAAAAATCCAATCTTTGATGTTTGAACACGTTAGTGGGGTGTTTCGAAGGGCCATACAAGGCTGGGTTATCGCTTGGCGTAAATCCCTAATCGTTGTAGCTCGCTCGTTCGCTTCCGTTCTGTATTATTGGTTTTGCCCCCACAAGGGGGCTAGGCTGGAAATGCTGCAGAAGACAGTTTAGTCGACTGAACGTATTGGTCAGTCGACTGAACCTGGGAACAGAAAACTTTCTGTTCCAGCATCAGTCGACTGACCATATAGTTCAGTCGACTGACCATATAGTTCAGTCGACTGAACCTGGAACCCGAGAATTTCTGGGTATGGATCGGTTGACTGACCTATTCAGTCCAGTCGACTGAATCTAGGCAAAGAACAGTTTGCCTATTTTAGGCAGTTTTGTGTGGGATTTTTGGTTTTTAATCGCTTTTTGATGATTTGAATTGTTGTTATCATTTATCATCTTTGATGACTTCTTTTTCGGGATTTTTGAGAATATCCATTTCGATGGATCTGGTATCGATTTCTTTGTATTTAATTCACATCTTCGTATGTGAATTTCTGGTAATTGATTGTTTCTACAATCATTTCTATGGTTTGTCACTTTAAAATACAAAGGTTTCTATACTAGTAGTAAATACTCAAACTCTTTCACAAAAACGATTTCAACACTACTTTTAAATACAAAGCTCGTTTCTAAATCCGTTTTTCAATCTATTAGTATATACAAACCTTTACCTCATTCGTATGAGGATTAAATGACTTAGTGAAACAAGTGGTATGAAACGCTTGCGTTTACTTCATCGGTTAATTTTTGGACTTGTTCAATTGAAAATCTTGTGACAATCTTTGAGTGAAAATCTACAATTTGTTCGTAAATATTTGAGTTAAGCTAGTGGTTATGGGACATGAAGCTAAACTCTTATATTTACTAGCTTAGTGTAATTGACACTTTTTAATTGATCGATGATGATCATTTTATGATTTAGACTAGCGATTGAGCGATGTCTCTTTGTTGGTATGGGGATTAAACCCCGTTTGAGGAGCTTCGGCTCAAATTTGGCGGGGTAGCGACCCGTGGTCTTCGGGCCGTTTGCGGAGCTTTGACTCAAATTTGATGGTTAGCGACCATGGAATAGCGTTCCGTTTGAGATACATGTGTTGGTGAGTTTTCATGCTCCCGTTTGAGATAGGCCTTCCCCCTTTTTGTGATTTCTGGATTTCTAGTATTTATGTTGATCATTCTGAGATTTAGACTAGCGATGTGCGATGTCTCTTTGTCCGCGTGGGGGACTATACCCCGTTATGTTGAGCTTCGTCTCATTTCTTTTATGGGCTAGCGACTCATGTTCTTATTTGAGTTTTGGTTCATCGGACGTACCGTTATTGTATTGCGTCGTTGCACCAGCTTATTTTATGGATTAGCGTTCCATTTGGGTTTATGGATTTCTAGTTGATGATTTCTAGTATTTACGTTTCACCGATTTTGTGATTGGCAATGATATGTTTGTCAATATTTGGGGTTTGGTGAATAAAATAAAGAATATGACATTCTTTTTGGTGCTTTGAGATTCTTGAGATATTGTATGATTTTGTTGTTGTTTAAAGTATACTTGTCACAGTATGACATCATTGTTATCATACGTTTTTGTTATATCTCTTCTTATATCTCATTTTATATAAGATAATTATAGCTAGACTGGTCCGTTTATTATTTTCTTCTTAAATAATACTCGGGTCAGACTGAGATGTTACAGGTGCTTCCGCTTGACTTCTTATCAGGGATTATCATCTGATTTTTGGCTAACTACTTTAGATTAGTAGTTTTTGTTATTATACATTTGAGATATAGACTCCTTGATGTATAATTATTCTTTTGTCTAGCACATGTATCTATTCTTTTGTTATGTAGTGGATCTTGTTTGACCACTACTTTGATGTACACTTTTATGTGTTATATTCATATTTTATTCCGCCTTTGTGATATGAATATCTGTGACTGATTTGTGTTATGTTTATTTCTATATTTGTTTCCGAATGCCTCATAGCCACTGTGTGGTAGCTTTGAGTTTGTATTTGATATGTCGGATTTCCTCTTGAAATGAAATGTATGTTATATTATCTGACATATCGGTACTCGCACAAAGCAATTACACAGATGGTCGCTCCTCAACAGCCTTATTCTTCGTGCTAGTCGACGGCATTACCCAGTAGTGTCCTTGGCTAGTGTGAGTATAGAGGTGGGGCGTCACAGCTTGGTATCAAAGCCAAACTTTGGAACAATGTAGAATAATCTAGCAAGGATCATTGTCCTAAGTCTTTCTTAGGAATCGTGCCATAGGATTTAATTCGAGTCTTCGTACCGTTCTATCCTATTTCTTTTTATGATGCCTTGTTTTATCAATCATGTTTGTTTGATATTCATTTTGAGAATAACCTTTTTCTTTCTTTCTTAAAGAAGAAGAGATGGTTAGATCTGGCAGTCCCAGCGCCAGTCAATCCAGTAGATATTCTCTAGATGGCGTATTTATGTTTGCCCAATAACTTTTGGATCTTGTAAAGAATCAAAAGTTTATCTGTGCTTTGAGTAAGGATCCCAAAAAGGTTTTGCCTCTGAAACTAGAAGTTCCTTTCGACCAGCTTGTAGATATCACTCTTTGACTTGAAGAGGCCGATAAAGAAAGTGGTGTTGAAGTTATGGATGCCAAACAAAACTTCAACATCAACAAGAAGAGGCGTATTAAGTTCAAAAGCCCTAATCCCAACAAGAAAGGGAGGCAGGAAATTTCGGTAGCAAAGACTCCTACCTCTAGTCGTGGTCAATGCTACAGTTGTGGTTCTCTGGACCACTATGGAATTGAGTGTCCAAAACCCTTTTCTTTTCACTATTGCAAAAGGGTGGGTCATCTTTTAATATATATGAACTATTTTAATTTATAACTATTTTAATATATATACTATTTTCAATATCTAAACCGTTTAAGGTGGAAGTGTTATGATTTCAAAAGTGTTATGATTTCAAAGTGTTATGATTTTAAAAGTGTTATGATTTCGAAAGTGTTATGATTTTGAAAGTGTTATGATTTCGAAAGTGTTATAATTTTGAAAGTGTTGCGATTCTGGAAATGAATATTATTTTTAAGTGAATAATAATATCTAATTGATATGGTTTTGAAATGAATATGATATTTGGATATGAAGTATGAACTATTTGAAATGAAATGACCGCGGTGTGAAATAAGCGTTTGGTTGTTAAAGAGACCGGGATCAGATATTGTCATACTCTCTGCCAATACCGAAAACCACTTTAACAACTGTGTACGTGGTGGAGATTCCAAAACGAAGTAGGATGGTTTGGTGAGGATTCTATATGAGGTATTAGCGCAGCCCTAACTCCCGTGAGTCAGCTTGATGTGGCTAAAACAGGAGCCATGCCGGGCCAAGTGAGGTCATTCCTCCTATCGGACACATTTCTTCGATACCACTCTATTACTTTGTGATTTGATTGGGTGCACCTTTGATTTGGGAGTTTGTCACGAGGTGGGCACTAGTAGCTGCTATGCGTTACCACAAGTCCGGATCCGCAAACTGTATATCTACCCTGGCATTGCCTCGCGTGCCTTGTCACATGCCTTATCGCGCCTTCTACGAGTTTGTTTTGTACCGTACCTATGTGATGTCCTCTGGGTAAACAACCGGTTTGGTGGAGCGTACGACATTGTATAGACTACGGAAATATATAAAATGTGTTAAGGGGGATATGGGTAACGCCTTAATGCTATTTTAATACTTTACTTTACTATAGACATATTATAATAGCGTATATTACTACACAGATAGTTCCACGGATCCTTAGAGGATGGAAATCCCAACTATCCTTTAAGTTACTTGTGTTTCAGTTGACATTTCACTTGAGTTAAATTTACTGATATAAGAATGTTAATCCTAACTCGAGTGTTTTATGTTTTTCTTTATGCTCGGGTCAGACTGAGTGTCACAGCATTGAGACTCACCTTTGGAGATTGGAGCTTTGCTTGAAGATCTGTTTTATCTATTCAGCTTTTCCAGTTGTTTTGTTCAGACTTGTCATCTGTTTGTATGTGTGGCTACATTGTATTTGAGATATTCTGTTGTAATTTTTTTCAAACTCTGTTGTTTTGTATAGTAGCTTCATGAACTATTATTTATCTATTCCGCTACTTATTGTTATATTACTCTTTGTCTGTGATTCTGTGATTGATTTATTTACTATATATGCTAAGTTTTGCCAAATATAAATTAACAATCTGTTGTTTTGAGCAATTCAAGTCTAACATGTGCGGATGCGAATGGTTCAAAATACCGAGGCGTTACAATGCGATTTTCGATTTTAAGAAGATAAGGCATCGGGATTTTTTAATGAGAAGAAGATGGTTTTCATGATTTTTGAACTGAAGTGAAGGAGGATTTCGCGATTTTTAAAAAGGAAAGGAGGTGGCTAAACGTACGAGGTAGGTCGGCTTCTCAAAGAATAGGGTGGATCCAATTTTGACCTTTGATTGACTTTATTTGATTTAATATTGAAAATATCTCGTATTATCTACTGTGAAATCTTGATCTCCCATTGAGGCATGCCGCCTGACGTTTCCAATTTTATACCACTATTCCGAACCCAATGGAACTAGTCTCAAATCCTAAGTCGCTTGTATGTGGAAAATAGCTTTTTGAATCGACTATTTAAATTAAATTCAATTAAATTATTTCTAGGAGTTTTCAGATCGCACGACCAAATGTTAAATCCAATTGCTACGAAAATTGAAATCCAATAAAAATACACTATTACAGATCCAATGGAACTAGTTTCGTCAAATTCCGAGACTGTGCCCCGGATCGCTATTTTAACGCGTCGATTAAATCGACGATTTCAAAAATTAATGGAATCACTTGAAATTTGTAACAACCCTGTATTTTACAAATATTCTTAAATTGATTTTTTTCAGATTCAAAAGCTTTATTTATGAAAAAGAATAAATTTTGTTATTTTAAATATAAACTTTGACTTTGATGTGGATTAGAATTCCAAATATGACTAAATTTAATATTTCCTGAAAATGTGAATTTTGGTCAATAGTCAAACTTTGACTTTTAAGTTTAAATTTTAAATAGTTTGAAATTATAAATTTTATCTTTTATTATGAAAATAGATTTAATAACTTGAACACCACTTTTCGTTTCGTTGAAAACGGAGTTAAAATGTAAAAGTTATGTACATTTCAATTTTTAGTATAATTTGTTTTATTGTGCATTTTTGCCTATTTTAAATTTTTTTAAATTTTTTTTTCTTTGTAATATTTTATTTTAATATGTGTTAATATGTTATTTTATGTATATTTTTGTATTTTATTATTTTTAAAGTGAAGTAGACATTTTTCTAGAGTCAATGGTAATTTATGTGAAATTTTCATGTCCTGTCTGCTATTTTTAAACAATTTCTTCAATTCTTTTGCTATTTTCTCTGAATTTAATTATTTATTTCACTTTGAAAATGTTTTAAAAGTCATTTTTATTTCAAATTTTGTTTTAGAATATTTTTAAATTAAAGTTAATAATTTTCCAAAGTCAATGGTGATTTATTTGTAATTTCTGGACACTGTTTTGTATTTTAAGCAATTTCTTTTATTATTTTTTCTAATTTCTTTAAATTTTATTATTTATTTTCTTATATATTTACTTAGTTTCGGTTTGTATAGTATTTTTCTGAAATATTTTGTTTATATAAAGATTTATAAGGAAAGAAATGTGAAGGGTTGTGTAACGCTTTGAAACGAAATCCCTTTTATTTACCAAATCCTTTAATTCCTTTAACTCCTCAAAATTAATTGCCTAGCCATGTAAAACCCTAGTGTAGCCGTCATCTCATCTGGCATTCATGTGAAAAAATATCCCATCTTCAATTGTTTCTCACGGCTAGAGAAAATTAGGTAATGGCCTCCATCTCTTTCTTCCTACTTTTCTTCTTTTTCTATGTTATTTTGCTTGCCTTCTTCCCTGATTGAGATCGGCCTCTACCCCTATTCCTCTGCCACCACCTCCTTCCATCTCTTCCCGACCACCACCAGCCCCCACTCCACCAGATCTGACCATAGCCGAACCATTTTGATGGTAAAACCCCCCAAATTTCAACCTAGATGCCTAAAAACCATGTTTATTGACCTCTACATGCTCACCCACCTCAACCACCACCCAAACCACCACCATAGCCACCACCAGCTCCCTGACCTGACCACAACACACCCCTCCCCACCTCTGTCCAGATCTGAACTTGATTGGCCAAATCCAAACTCCTATGGCCGAGCCCTTTTGTTGACCAAAAACCACGCTAGTGTGCCTAAAACTCTTCACATACCTATGTTATAACTTCCCCATCATCTATAGCTTGTAGCCGTGTATCCCTTGGTCCAAACCAGACCCAAAACCATTGCCTTAGACCTGTAGTTTCCCTCATGGATGAGCCTAGTAAAGGTTGAAAGCAAGTGCAAGCATTTCTATTTGATTCCGTGCAGTCATTTCTAACATTGTTCTATTAAAATTTGGGTTGAAAACTTATATTGTTTGGATTGTTTTGTCTTATGTATTCCGAGGAGTTAACCTTGTCTCTCTCACACTCATCATCATCATGGCTGAGAAATGAACCCCTTGTTCGAGCTTTTGAATGGTTAAAGCATGGTCAGGTAATCTATTCCGTTGTTGCTTCTTATCTGCATTGTTTCAACATTGTTTTGCATTGAATATTTATGTGTATATTGTCTTGTTTTGTTTGAATGTTTTCAAGGAGATTTATCTTTGGCTCTCTCAATATCCAATCTTATTCGTGCTTTCGTGCCTTCGAAGATCTCAGTTTGTGCATTTGATAGCAATCTCCAGCACAAAGAGGTGAGTTATTCTCACCAGACAATATGTACCTATATAACTAGTAAATTGACACCCTGCGAATCTGTAGAAATATATTATCATGTTATATATGCTTATATTATTATCATATGATGTTCACACCTATTATTACACCTTTTATATCATATGTTACTGTTATTTAATGTTATTCTGTTATTTATATCTGTTATCACCATTGCAAGTTCCCTGTAGACTAGAATCACTATGGGTTGAAATGATACATACCCGAACGGACTTTAGAATAGGGAAAAATCATTATGGGCTGAAATGATAGGCCTGAACGATTTTTATTTAATTTATTTTAACTTGGGATTGCGGGTTTGAAATGATAGAACCCGGATTTTTCTTTTTTTAACTGCGGATTGAAATGATACATATCCGTATCACTTGACCTAGGTTAGAAAATTTTATACAGGCCCGTGGTTATTTTATAAAGTGTTTTGGATATTTTTAAGTATTTTAAAAATTATAAATTTATGAAATTTGATTTAAATAGATTTTGAAATGTTTTAAAATAAAGAAATTATGATTTTTTTCTATGTGTTAAAAATGTAATTAATGAATGGTTTAACTGGATTTTTGAAATATAACTTAAGTTGGAAATTTGGAATTTTGGTTAAAAATGATATTTAAGTTATATAAATAAAATGGATATTAAATTTTATTTGGAAATGGTAAATATGATAATTTGATTAAATTTGAATTTAAGTGATTTATTAAAGTATTATTGATTTTTCTATGAATTTAAGTGGTTAAATAAATGAATGTTTAAAAGTGATCTTTTAAAATATAACTTGACTAGGAAATGTGAAATTTGGTTTTAATTAAAGGTTTAAGTTAATTAAATAAAATTGGAAGTTTTGTTAAATTGTAAAATGGTAATTTAAATTTGAAGTGTTAAGTCTATTTGTTGAAATGTGAAGAATTGGAACTTTTACACTTAAACTTATTAAGTAAATTGTTGAAAATTGGATTTAATTATAAGAAATTTTATTGTGAAAAAGATATATGTTAAATGATATGTAAATGAACATTTTAAACGTTAAAAATATGATTTTTAAAATGTTTATGTGTTTTAAATTGAAGTTATTTAATTGCTAGAAATACACTAACACCTGAAATCTACTTTTAATAGCATTCAGAAATGCTATAGATTCTGTTTTGAACTAAAATTGTGTAAAAAGAGCTATTACAGCATTTCTGAAATGCTGTAGTTGCTGTAGTTGAACTTATAGGTTAATATTGAACTCAGGCCTATTATAGCATTCTCTGGAAATGCTATAATGGTCTGCAGTCTTTGCTGAAACCAAATTTAACCCTTGTTTTGAAATCTGAACTACCGCAGCACTTCTGAAATGCTGTCTTTTCTGTTTTGAACTATAATTCAACTAAAACTGAGTTTTAACAGCAGTTTTAAGTGCTGTCTTTGCTGAATTAAAAATGTTTTCAAATATAACTTATAGCAGTTGTTTTTAAATGCTATGAAATGCTGAAATTTTAATAATTAGGGTTTTTGACTTAGTAAACAAACTCAGAATGGTTTGAAACTTTGGAAATTGAATACTTGATTTGAAAATATAATAATCACACTTTTAAAAGGTTTAAATGAATT
Source organism: Allium fistulosum (assembly GCA_030737815.1). Taxonomy (NCBI): domain Eukaryota; kingdom Viridiplantae; phylum Streptophyta; class Magnoliopsida; order Asparagales; family Amaryllidaceae; genus Allium; species Allium fistulosum. The sequence continues at coordinate 1,265,789,773 of CM060903.1, forward strand.
ATTTGATTGGAATATAAACTATTTAAAGGTGATTTGAAATGATAGTAAATGAACGATATCTTTGAATTTAAAAGGTATTTAAAGTTGAATATTTGGATTTGAATTGATAGGATATTTTATTTTATTAAAATGATTTGAAATGAAGTTTTGTAAGGATATGATATTTTATTATATTAAAATGATTTGGAAATGAAGTTTTGAAATGATATGAAAATTTAAATATATGGAAATGGTTTGGAATTGATTTAATCTTTATTTTGATAAAGATATGGTTTGAAATGATATTTTATTTTGAAGTAAAGTATTGTTTTTAAAAGTTATAACCACGGGTTATAATAACGATTGGTTGGCAAAGAGACCGAGATCGGATATGGACATACTCTCTGTCGATACCGAAAACCACTTTGACAACCGTATACGCGGTGGAGATTCCAGAATGAAGTAGGATGGTGGCGACGTTCTTAAGGTATGTTACGTGGACCCAACTCCCGTGAGTTGGCATAAGGTGGCTAAAACAGGAGCTATCTCGGACCAGTGAGGTAGCACCTCTTCTCGGACACATTTCTTCGATATTATACTCTTACTTGTGATTGATTAGATGGCCATCCTCCGATTTGGGAGTGTTGTTCGAGGTGGAACGGTAGTGGCTGCTATGCGTATCCATCAGTCTGTGTGCGTAATTGGTATATCTACCCTGGCATTGCCTAGTTGTGCCGTGTCACCTACCATATCGAGCTTTACTACGATTATGATTTTAAGATCCGACCGCATTAAGGTTCTCCATCCCCTTAACGCTATTTTCTATATGATTATACTTTACTTATTTAGACACTATTATAATATCGAATATTACTACATAGTAGATAGTTTAACGGATCCTTAGAGGATGGGCGGTCCCAAGCATCTTCTAAGTTACTTGTACCTTTATTACAGTTCACTTGAGTTGGTTTACATTATATAAGTATATATTGTCCTGACTCGAGTGTTTTATGTTTTGCTTTACGCTCGGGTCAGCCTGAGTTATTCACAGATTTGGATTTCCACTCTCTTGGAGATTTGAATCGCTGGAGATTATCTGCTTGTCATGTCCTATCTATTTCAATTCTGTTGTTCTACTCAGCTTGTACTTGGTTATTTTATTGAGACTTTTGTTGTACTCTATTTCTTCTGTTGTATCTTATGTAACTCTGACATATTTAGATAGTAGCTTCATGAACTACTATTTCTTTTACTTCCGCTGCATTATTTTACTCTGTATCTGTGATCTATGATTATATTTATTTACTGTATATTCTGAGATTTGCAAAATTTTAATTACAACGTGGTATTTTGAGCAATTCAACTCCGGCATGAGTGTCTACCTATACACTTATAATGGATGCGAATGGTTGAAAATATCGGGTCGTTACAAAATTTCAGTTTTAAAAACTTATTAACTAAATTCTAATTCCAACAGAATTTTTATATCGACATTAGAAATCATTTCGATTCATATTCAACACCAATCCCAATTATTTACATTATTTTCCATATTTTGACAATCGCTATATTTGAAATATAAATTCATTTTAAAATTTCCAACCAACATCTTCGTATTCAAAAATCAAATTATATTTCAAATCCATATTTAAAACCATTTAAATATCCCAAATCAAACGTCGAAAAATCTGTGTCGTTACATTCCTCCCCCCTTAAAAGAATTTTGTCCCCGAAATTGCTAAGGCGGGAAAATGCTCCAAACCCATTAACTTATCAAAAGCCCACTTAGCTAAAACTCGATATTTAACTTTTCTAATCTTTTAGTTCCAACCAAAAAATTTAGTTCTCAATTCTAATTCCAAAACCCTTTATTCCAATTACAATTCAAAATAAAATTGTCGTTAACGAAAATTTTCCAAAAGTTTTCAAAAAATTTCTAACACCCTAAGTTTCCAAAAAAATTTGGCAGAGTCTTCTTTGTACGGAGGACCTTTTGCAATGTGACAAGAGAGATAAATATATATACATTGACCCACACGGTCGGAAAACACAATATATATATCGATATTTATTATTTTTGCGGTATTTAATCCAAAAACTTACCTTATTTTAGCATTTTTAGTGAGCGGCTTATTTTATGTGCAGTTTGCGCGACCAAAATCAAGCAAAACAGCTCCATATACCTGTACTTACTCAATTTAAACACGTAAGTACCCAAAAACATGAAATCCACTAACATTTCATTCATTTAACTGGTTAAACTCACAAATACATAAATCACATGCCAAACATATATTTATAAGCAATTATAGGGTCTTGATACTAATTTAGTTGCTTTCAATCGATTCATATTCAATTCGAATGATTTACAACTCAATTTACTTGCATTTAATTCATGTTTATACCAAACAAACTCATATCCATTCCAAATTGATTTAAAAATCAATTTACTCACTTCCTATTAATTTACAAAAGTTTATTTACTTTCGTTTACGTCAAACGACAATTTTTCCATGCAAATTCGACGATATCCATTTTATAAAATACCCATTTCAGTTTATAGCTATTTTAAATTGATTCCAAATCAATTTATATTCAATTCTATTCCATTTTAGATTGATTTTCAATCAATTTAGTTGTCTTCCATTCATATTGTATTCAAATCTATTTTATTTAGCTTGAAATCATTCCATGCTAATTTATTAAATAGTCATTTCACAAATTTATTTAAGCCAAGCTTCCATCCAAAAATATTAACTAAAGTTAATCCATTTATCTTTAATTAATTCAACTATAAAACTTAGGTATATTACCCCCGCAACCAAATCCATTTAAATTTTTAGATTGATTCTTATTCAATCAAATTCCATTCCATTTACTAATTAATTTAATTAGTTCATTTATTTAATCCATTTCAAACTTAACTTCATACTCGAATTCATTCTCGAATTCATTTAAATGATATCCAAGGCCATATTTAATTTACTTACACTTTAATTGAATTTATTTATAACTCAAGTCATTGCTATTTCAATCCATTTCCATTTTATTCGACCGCATTTCCAATTTTATTTAATTCACTTATAATTAAGTCGAATTTTATTTACAACTCAAGTTCCATATTTAATTCCAATTTCAATCCGTAATTCATTTTTACTTAACAAAGCTAATATCCATTTTTATATTCAATTCACTAATTAATTATATAATTAGTTCACCTCCATTTTAATTTACTTGAGTTCAAATTCATTTTATAATTCAAGTTTGGATTTTATTCCTTCACCAAAATGTCAAACCATTTTTTGGGTTTTACCATTCCATTTTTCCCCAATTTATAAATTTTACAACTTATTTTTCTTATTTTTATCAACTCTATACTCGAGACGTTTTATTTTTAACTCGAGATTATACATCTATTTATAGCCTAAGTATAATTTTATTCCATTAATTTAAATTTTGTAAGCTATTCAAATTTGTTTATTCATAATTCCGGATTTTCACTCAAATTTTATTCTATTTAAATTTTTATAACTTATAGTTATTTAGTCACTTTACAATCCAAGTTTATATATTCCATTCAAATTTCATTTAACTTGCATAAGTTAAATCTTAGTTCACACAATTCATTTGAATTTAATCAAGTAAGAATTCAATTCCAATTTCAAATTTTTTCCACATTTCCTTACTTATATTTATTTGTTCCATTCACTTACACATTCATATGCACTTATATTTAGTTAACTTCATCACATTCTACTCATTTCATTTTATTCAATATAATCATTTCATTTAATTTATTTTCTTTAACTTTTGCTTAAGCTAAATTCCAATTCCTACAAATTTTCTTTTACAAATCCAATTTATCTAACTTACACAAGTTAAATTTTAATTTTATCTTGATGTTCACATTTTCTAAGTTATAAATTCAAAAACTTATTTTTCTTCTGGTTTCACAAACCATATAGCTGAGAATTTTAGAATTCAAACAACGTTTTCAATTTAAATCATTTAGAAATCACTAATGTTGCAAATCATTTTATTTTTTAAATTTAAACCAAACCTGGTTTTCATCCAAAAAAAATCCCCTTTGGAATTTTAAATCAACTCATTTTTCCAAAACAATCTTGAAACAATGACCCCGGTAGAAATCCGTCACTTGGAAACTCGAAAATGAATACTAAAGATGTTGCAGTTATCCCCAGAATTATTTTTCAGTGACTGAAGTGAGTTTAGTGCTTTTACCACTTTCAAAATCTATTTTAAAACAATTTCCATTCAGAAATATTCCCAAAAAAAATACTCTTATTATTATTTTCCACACCACTTTGAAAAACATTTTTTTCCAACCGTCCTGGAATTTAAATTTCCAGATTATGGTTTGAATCCAATTTTAGTTATATAAATTTCACCCTTGAAATTCCCTTTGGTTATATAAATCATTTTAATTATTTTAATCCTCTTTTAATTATAATACTGTCATCCAACACTTCAATATATATAATAATTTCTGAAAAATATTTTTTTTCTATCAAAATATAATTTTGGTAAAATCGTTTCATTTACCCACTTTTATAACAATACCGTGTCGAAATCCTCTATTTAAGTGTTTAGAAACCCCTATCAATACAAGTGTATGGAATGTGCCGACCAGAATTCATAAGCCACTAAATAAATCAACCAACACAATATAAAACATTTTATATTCACTAACAAATACGCGCTCATATCTATTAATACACACAAACTCATTCTAGGGTACTACTGACCCTATCTCTAATGAGTAATTCTCACCAACGCCAAGGTTCTCACTTAACCTTTAGCACTGATACCAAATGTAGCGAACCGTCATTCCGTACCCTTGGAGTTGATAATAATTCACTCTTGTTCAACCCAAATTGTACGAAAGAGCGAATAAGTAGGGTAAAGAAGAAGAAAGAGATAGAAGAAAATAGAAACAACAACACAGAATCTCACAATCGCAGCGGAACAAAATATAATATATAATAACAGATTTTATACAAAAGAATCTGTAGCTGTTTATTACTTACAATCATCAAAGTACAACAATCAATATATCGATTTGGACAGTTATAATAACTTGTCCGGATATACATAACTCACACAGCGGAAATAACCAAGTACGTGATATACGTCTGAACTCCTCTAGCTCGTCTCCTGAGCTCCATAGCATCCTATTGTGAATCTGTAATACTCAGTCTGACCCGAGCATTATAATAAAATAACACCCGAGTCAGTCTGGAAAACCAGCATGAGAAAACACACTCAATTTGAATTATTAGATTTATCAAAATCCTTTGAAAAACAAAGGTATCTCGTAAGACTGCATCACACATAAACACGATGGGGTTTTCCCTTACGATAACCAAAACATTTTATAGAAAGTCAAGTGATATTATAATAGTGTCTAAGTACAAATACTTATTCAAATAGCCGAAATGTACATTAATTAAATTCCATCATACAAGGCTCTACAAACAAAACCGTAAAGGCTCGTATTGGATAATGTATTCCATACAATGACTGGGCTACTGGAGTACCGCCCATCACAGTACACCTCTAGAAGAATGTACCGAGGACATCGTCGGGGTCCCCTGCTACACAAGACCGGCCTACCCCTAACCTAGATAGAACTGAATATGTTATCACCCTGGGTGTTCCCACCCTTAAAAAAAATTAAGCGCTCCCTTTTTCATGCACAACCATATCCATAATTTATATATATTTCTGAGGTTATCTAGAAAAGTGATAACATACCCTAATTGGGTGAAACCCACTTAGCCTTGCTGCATCTCCCCTGTTTTAGTCATTCCCGGTAGATGAGGCTTGAGGCTAACGATTACCTTTCAAGAACAATTCCCCTTAGAATGCTCATCGTCCTCCAATGACGATGTTATGATAGCATTTGTCCATACAAGTTATCCTAGGTCTGGACAAACCGAATAACTGACTCCACTATCTTCACGATATCCATTCATAACGTTCAAACCAGATCGAAGTGGTTTTCGGATAATTAAACCTGATCCATCCCTCTTCGAAACGATTAACGAAATTGGCCAATATTGATAGCCGGTTATTTAACTATCAAATAACATCCATAAGCAGTCACTAGGCCATTGTTTATAATTCTTTAAACATTCATTTCAAAATATCTTTACAAAGATATATATTCAAATCTCTTTCAAATTTATCAATATTTGAAAACATTTCCGAGTACTTGCTCCCGTAACAGGATATTTCCACATGTACCTCACTTCAACACTTAGTGAATATTTCCAACTTTGATTTATAATCCATTACTTAGAAAATATCTCGATATAAATCCTTCGTCTCTAAGTATTTTCAAAAACCTTCCATTTTCTCACTTTGGAAAATATTATAATCCCGAAATCATTTCTAATATCAATACTTATGAGTTTTTCTTATCCTATTTCCTACATTTCCGGAATTTATATTAATTCCTTTACACTTTTCAAAGTTGATTATACTCACTTATAATCTCGTCTATCCATTTATACTTCTAACAATCATACCCGTTTCCACATCTCGAGAGAGTTAATAAATAAATAAACAATTTAAATCATTCAAGACTATATGTATTTATAAAATAAGTATTTTAAAGAATAATAATTTATTTTTGAAACATGTTTAAATAATTGTTTGAAACATCAATCACTTTTTAAATAAAACATTAATAACTCATTTTTCAATCCATCCTTAATTAAAACTAATTGATTTACAAAACTTGTTATAAAAGTTAGAATTTATTTCAATAAGAACTTATATTTGAATAATCCACTTTCTGAAATATCCCAATATTAACTAGTTTAAAATTTCATAGTTAAATAAGTAAAATTTCCCTTTTAAAAAAAACTTAATTTCTGAATAAATATATATATATAAGTTCTAAATAAACAATTCCAATCTATAAATCCATCTCGATTCAAAACACATCGATTTCCTTTCCAACTCCTTAGCAATTTCACTTTCCAAAAATAGATTCTGCAATTTTTCCCAAAACTATTCCCATATCTCGGTATAAATTCACACTATGAATTTTTATTCCAATTTATCAACAATTATCATTTACCTTATTTATAAACATCGTTTATAAATTTTATAGCTCCTTTGGGTTTTACTTGTTTATAAAACTAATTCCGTTTATAAAATCTCATTTTATAATTCCATTTCTAAATAATTTCCATATATTTCACCAATCTATTTAAATTATCGATTTCAACTTTTTTTCATATTTTCCAGAATATCACTTTAAAATTCCACTGTTAAAATCCTTTATATAATTAATATATTCTTAAATTCTAATTAAAACATTTTATGAATAGCTAAGTCCAATTCCAAATCAAAATTTTATTTTACCCAAATCAATATCTTTTAAAATAACCAAATTTCTATATAATATTTTTATATTCAAAATCTCCTTTAATTTCTTCAAAATTTCAAAAATAATATTTATGGTATTTAAAATACCAAAATTAAGGCCAGTGCTACTATAGCATCCAATAATTCAAATCACAACAATAATCTATAACAGATTATTCTAACACATTATATATTTTTATATATGAAAAACAATCAATATAAATTTTGAGGAATCTAGTTGGATCCCTCCAACCTTTTTCCCTGCATCCATAGATGTTAATACAACATAAAAATACTAATCCTACTTCAAGGGGGAAATCGCGGTATATAGGGTCATCCGCTGTTATGCGGGGCACATAGGGTCTCATCCGCACCAACGGCGGGAAATATTGTAGGATCTAGATTAACCCTAGAGGGGGGTGAATAGGGTTATAGCAAATTTTCTCGAATTAAACACAAAAACAAACTGCAGAGAAGTAAATATGCTGAAAAGTAAATCACACAGAAAATTTACCCAGCTTCGGCAACCCCTGCCTACTGCTGCATTCCCAGATTTCTATTAGAATTAAACAGTCTCCCGCTTACAAACACTCTAACAGACTTGCAAACCCTGCTACCGCCTATAGAGTTTTGCAAACTCGCATACCCTGCTTACTGAACTAATCCTAACTAGACAATCTGACACAACCTAAAACCTAGGTGGTGATTTACCAAAAAATTGATTCGAAAAGTACAGACTTTAAAAATAAAAAACAAGAGCAGAAATAAATAAACGACTTGAGTAAATTTCTGCCCTTAAATGAAACAACCCAACCCCCAAAGTATTATCACTCAAGAAATAAAAATACGCCCCTGTTATCTTCTTTTATCAATGACGGCTCTGGTTTCTTCTTTCGTTCGTTCCTTTTAGCTCTGAAAATTAGGGCTTGAATAAATTTGAAGATGCCGACTTTATTTAGCACGATCGAATGATGATTTCGTTCTTGCTTGATCGATCGATGCTTTCTTCTCTTTGCTTCACGGCTGCTTCAATTTGCTTGTTCGTTGCTTATGAAATTAGGGCTTTGGCTTGGTTGCTTTGAGCTTGATCGAATTCGACTTCTCTGGTATGTTATTCGATCCTTTAGTTATCTGGATTGATTACTTGAATTCGATCGTTCTTCTTTTTGCACATTGCCTATGATGATTTTGGGTGAATATTTATATGGATTCCGAGACCCTTGAATTTGTTCGTATTCATTTACTTGACTTTATCACTTTCCTTTCTCGGTTGCTTGATAATATAATGATGATTGTGATATTTGTGACTTAGTCAAATACGTATATTTTTGACTTGATTCACACGGTTTTGATTTCGAAGCATTCGATCTTTCCTTGATCGATACGGCAGAAACTTTCCTCTTTTATTTTAACTTTGATTTTTGACTTTTTCAAATTGTACACACACTTGATTTCATTTGACGATGTTGATTCTTTTGTCTGCACTTACATTTCTTCTGGCTTCAAGTATAGTCTACATTGCATATAGATAATCTTGAGTTCATCCCTGTCTTCGGCTTTGACCTTTTCTGATGATGTTGATTTCACTATGACCTTGCTTTGTTCACCTGGTTATATTGAGTCAGATTCATCATGTATTACTTTGGTATTTTTGCAGACACTTGATCACTGTGTATCACTGCATACTGGTGGATTGAACTTGTTACACTTAAGTTTTTGCTTTGTTGGTCTATTGTTGTCATATCTTGTCTGGTTCATCTTGATGTTCTGTAGTCATTTATGCATTGATGCTATTCTCCGTTGCACTTGCTCATTTGAGTTTGCACTGCTTCATCATGTCACTTGATCTGTTGTAGCTTGATAATCATGTCTGCACTCTCTGACTTTTGTTTGGGTTCACTACTGACCTGTAGTGTTCATTAGTTCATATTCTATTTGAGCATTTCTGGTCTGATAAGGTTGTTGTACTATGAAGCATCTTGATCATTATATATTGATACTTGTGCATTTGCATTCTTGCTTTCATATGCATTGAGCTCTTATCCTTAGTTGTTCATATGTGCACATTGTAGCCTTGTTCAAAAACAGGTCACTACCCTATGTATATTTGATGTTGTCATTGTGTATTGATGGTCGACACACTTCAAGTAGTCTTCATGTAGCTTGTTCTCTGATTTATGTCTTTACTGGTCTGATCTTTGATGTTGAGGCTGCTGTGTTCATGATAGTTGGGTTGTTTGAATTGCAGACTGAGTTTGTATTGCTTTTGTTGACTGCGCACACGAGTTGGCGAGGCAGTGCACACGTGTATAAATGTACACGTGTGTATTACAGCCACTCATGATTACCTGTCCCTGATAAGAATACTGATATGCACAGATATTACACAAAAAATGATGACAATAACCCATATATCTGAGGCACCAATAAAAACAAATTTATATTTTTGCAAATTCAAATTTGTTTATTTTCAAATTACTGCTGTAGTTGCTAATTATACAGGTACACAGGAGACAGGACAAGAACTGGAGCTGGACAATGCAGATGGATGCAGATGTGCAGACAGAGTGAAAAACAAAGTGTTGAGTGTTGTAGTGAGAAAAAAATGTGAATGTGAAATGTATGAAACCGGTGTATGTATATAGAGAGAGCTGAAAACTTTGTACTGTATAAGTGTTGAAACTAAAATATTATAATGAATAAAAATACTGATTGAATTATATAAATTCTGTGCAATAGTATTATTATTCAATATGAATATTTATTCCTATATGTGTATAGTACAATCTGCAAACACATATATAAATTGATATATGTTTGTTATCATCAAACAAAAAATCACATCAAACAAATATATCCAACTACTAATATATATACTACTATATATGTATAACATCCAAACTGATAATAACATATCAATTCAACCAATCATCCAATAATTGTTTTAAATTATTATAAATTAATTCCAGTCAACCAAATTGAGTAAGATTTACTCACCTTGATTTTTCAAATCTGTTTTATCGTTCCAAATTTAAATTAAATTGAACAATGTTCAATTTAATCTAAAATTCCAACTATTTCCGTTCGACTCCAAATTGATTCCATATTGCAGATTTTGTAGCTACTAATCAAAAGCGGCATATTCCCATGATTTTGGACCTCGTATAAAATAGTTATACCTTTTATAAGCATTCATATTTAATAATATAATTATTTTATTTAATTAAAATCATTAACAGTTAACTAACCTCAATTTAAAACCAAAATCCATCTCGTATCATCTCCATATCAGGCTGCATATCCTCAGGCCATCCATGAACTAAAACACGCAACTCAAACCCCTTCGAGTGCCACTCCCTTTGACCCACCAATCACCTGCCACCGCTTCCAGCATCGCGCACAGCCAATTCGAGTCGAAACCCTAAGTCACGCCCCCCTTTCCGACATCGTTTCCCTCTTCGTTCGATGCCATCGCCTGGAACAAATCGCGCCTTCTCGCTTCATACCTCATCGTTTCCCCTACCGCGCGCGTGCTTCTTCCTCACCCACATTGCGACCACTCCCAACAACCTCAAAGCAAAGCCCTAGCTCCGAAAAACTTCGACTAGAAGATGAACTCAACTTCTCAAAGACCTCGACCTCGGCCTCACGCTCATACGAATCGTGATTTTTCATTGTGCGATATATTTATTTATTTTTATTTTTTTGCACGAATTTGATTTCGTATTGAAGATGGAAAAGGAGAATATGCAGTTTTCGATTTTAAGAAGATAAGGCATCGCGATTTTTAAACGAGAAGAAGATGGCTTTCGTGATTTTTGAATTGAAGTGAAGGAGGATTTTGTGATTTTTAAAAAGGAAGGGAAGCGGCTATAGGTATGAGGTAGGTCGGCTTCTTGGAGAATAGGGTGGCTTCAATTTTGACCTTTGATTGACTTTATTTGATTTAATATTGAAAATATCTCATATTATCTACTGTGAAATCTCGATCTCCTATTAAGGCATGCCACCTGACGTTTCCAATGTTATACCGCTATTCTAAACCCAATGTAACTAGTCTTGAGTCCTAATTCGCTCGTATGTGGAAAATAGCCTTTTGAATCGACTATTTAAATTAAATTCAATTAAACTATTTCTAGGCATTTTTGGATCGCACGACCAAACGGTAAATCCAAATGCTACGAAAATTGAAATTCGATAAAAATACACTATTATAGATCTAATGGAACTGGTTTCGTCAAATTTCGAGACTATGCCCTGGATCGCTATTTTAACGCATCGATTAAATCGACGATTTCAAAAATTAATGGAATCGCTTCAAATTTCAGTTTTAAAAACTTATTAACTAAATTCTAATTCCAATAGAATTTTAATATCGACATTAGAAATCGTTTCGTCATATTCAACACTAATACCAATTATTTACATTATTTTTCGTATTTCGACAATCGCTATCTTTGAAATTTAAATTCATTTTAAAATTTTCAACCAACATCTTCGTATTCAAAAATCAAATTATATTTCAAATCCATATTTAAAACCATTTAAATATCCCAAATCAAACGTCGAAAAATCTGTGTCGTAACAATATCATTGTATTTTGTGTTCCAAGTACCAATGATCTATAAAAAGGATGATGAAAATGGAGAATGGATATAGGCACATTCTGGCCGAACCACTATAAATCTTTGTGTTCTTTATTTTACCGCAATTTACTTTCTGCATAATATATCCATGATCTGCTCTCTGAAAATCAATCATAATGCATATATAACATCTGTGTTATACACCCCTTATTCACAATTAAACGATTTTTTGGGTTTGCCCTTTTTTGAGCAAACAACAACCATGTTCCTTTCTTCATGTCTTCTTCCATGCGTTTTCCTACATTGATAGCATGTTGTTTGCATGTTTTTTGTTATAGGAATTCATTAGTTTCTTCCAAAACTTTTCTCCGCTTTGGTCATCACCTCTGATCGAATCTTTGTAATAATAACAATAAATATTGCACAAGTCGTGGTCTTTATTGCTACGTCATGGGTTGGATAAATGTTCGCTAAGAGGAGTGTCATTTTAATTATTACCGTCTTCAAATATATAATTTGAAGGATTTGTGAACTCTACTAAGTAGTGAAAACATTTTTACAGATTGAATTTTATATAAAATTTATTAATTCAGTAGAAGACATAAAAATGTGATGTATAGTGAGTTATTTATTAATATTTATTAATATAGAAATGAAAGTAGCCATTGCGGGCAAAAATGAAGCCTATTATATAGACATCTGTTATGAATATTACTCTTAATATTCAGCGCGGTTTCCTCTGTCGAAAAGCTCAAAATCATGAAAGCTTGGTATTGAGCCTTGAATTTGCATCTGTTCGAGATGCTCCGCCATTTTGAAATTTAATGTTTTCCTTTACCACATGTTTGATATAAACATTGTTGGCAGCAGAACGGTTTGTGCTATAGGCTTTCTTCATGAACATTCTTTTCCGTTTAAAAATTATGATAAATATTAAAAGATGGTTTAAGACTAAATGTAAAAAAATACAATGCAAGGACTAAGATTGATTCACAATTTCATATATATTTGGCTGCATCATCCAAAATATGTTATTTACGTTAGTAATTCTATACTATTATGGTAAAATACACATAAAGTTTGAAAAATAATATAACTTATGTCCTTCAAAGAAGACAAACAATTTTCCTAGGAATACATTTTCGATTAAGAATATTCAAAATTAGAACTTCAAAATTTAAGGTAGTGTTTGGTTTGTTGTTTTTAGTTTTGGGTTTTCGTCCATTGTAAACCTGCCTTTTGGCAAGGCCATGGACAGGTGGATTTAACTAAATCGACTACTCGTCTGTCAAGGTTAGAATACGAAAGGTTAGAGCTGGTTGGATGGTTCAATGTGGGTCATCCGGCCTTGATGATGTGGTTCGGCCTTGGAGGCATGGTTTGGTCGGCATTGGTCGTTCGGTCTGGAAGTCATGGTTCGGTCGGCATTGGTGGCTCGGCGCAGGTGGCTCGGCATTAGTGGTTCGACATTGGTGGCCCGGCTGTGTCGGTGGCCCATCATGGAAGGTGGTTCGGCCTAGTTAGATCATGGGTCGGCCTTGGTTGTCGCTCGGCAACTTCGAGTTCTGAGGCATGTGACTTCGGGTCATCACTCGGTTAGCTCGGTGGAGTATCAGGTGGATCGGCATGGTTGCTCGGGGTGTCGCTCGGTGTCCTCTAGCTCCTTGCTTCGAGTCTTGGTGGTTCGGCTCCTAGGATGTGGGTCGGTATGATGGAAGGTGGATCAGCGATTGAAGGTGGTTCAGCATGCTATGGATCGGTTGGAGGTGGTTCGGCACGTATGGTTCGGCATTTGAATGGTTCGACCGTAGTGGGTAGGTCGGCATAGCAGGAGGTCGGTGTTTTAAAGAAGGAGGTTCGACACTTGGTTGCTTCGAGTCGTAGGCAAGTTTACTTCGAGTCTTGGATAGGACTGCTTTGAGTCATGCCCGGGGGATGTGGATCGGCTTGGCTGGGTGGGTCGTAGTGTTGAGTATAGTTCGACTATGGCCTTGATGGGCCCGGATTACTCAGGAAGCCCAGTTACTTGCATTTGCCTATAAATACACCATGTGAGTCTCCAGATAGGAGGATCTTCTTTCGGCTCTCTAACTTTCTCTTTTCAAAGGCTAAGGCATTCTGCCATTGTTAAACTTGGGATTGTAACTGTAATTCATTCTAACATCAATAAAAAGGAAATTTCTGCTGTGGACGTAGGCCGAAATCAGCCGAACCACTATAAATCCTGTGTCATTACTGCTTTCTTTTTAATTTTTACTGTTCTTCATATTTATACTCTCTACATAAATTCTATCGGTATATTATTACTGTAATTTGGTGCTTTCATCTGGGTTTGGGTGTTAGTGACCAATTTTGGCGCTAACATTTTGGTGCTTTCACTGAGAACTAAACTCAGGGATTTAGAAGCTTAGATTTTGTATTTAAAGGTATAGGAACTTGGATTCTGGAGACTATGGCAAAGCAATCAACCAGGAGGCATAGGATAGAGAGGAGTCAGCAAGAGGGAAGTCAGGAGGCTTCCTCCTTAGCTAATCAAGCCTCCGTCTACATCACTAGGGACGAGATGGAGATGATGATGGGAGCTATGCAGGAAGAATTGTTGAAAAGGCAGGAGGAGGTAATGCAGAACCTACTTCGACAAGTTGGACAAGCTGGAACACAAAGTCAAGGGAATGGACCGACTGCGGCTGCTGGCAATGCAGAACAAGGAATCGGAGCTGTAGAAGTTTCTGGTGGTCAAAACCAGAACCAGACTGGAGGGAGTGAAGGAAATCAGCAAAGGCCTGGGGGCAGACTCCCGGGATTGGATACTGAGAGAGCTATGAATGAAGCTCGGCGAGAAGGGACCAACGTGAACGTACATGGCCAACATGAAGAGTACTGCCCAGAGTACCCTCCAGGACATGGAGGGCAAGGTGGAGATGTGAACAGGGGACTACCCCCAGACGGAGACGAGCGGATGGCTGGATTAATACGAAGGATTATGAGAGGAGGAATACCGAGCAGAGGCTTGAAAGAAGTTAGTCGAAGTCCTTTCACTTCGAAAATCAGGAATGCAAGGAACCCTCCAGAATTCAGACCGCCGACACTGGAGGCCTATGATGGAAAATCAGATCCAACTATGCATTTAACCAGATACATCAGACATATGGAAGTGCTGAGGGCATCCGAGGAGGTGATGGCAAGATGTTTTCCTCTATATTTGACGGATTTGGCTGCACTCTGGTTCAGGCAGCTAGCGACCGGATCGACCAGGACATGGGGCGAGCTAGTGGAACGCTTCATGAGACAGTTTCGGGTCCACGTGATGCGACCCAAGAATGTGATGACATTGGCATCAATGAAGCAGAGGACCGGAGTGTACGTGAGGGGTTTTCTAATGCAGTTCAATGCAGCCATAGCTTCAGTAGATCGCCCGGATCCATCAATGATTTTGATGGCGGCGGTAGCAGGTATTGCTGAGGGCACTGAATTCAAGGATTCATTAGCACGGGATCCACCACAGCATCTTGGAGAGTTCTACCATGAGGCGGAAAGATTCATTCGGTTAGAGGATTCACGTGCCGAAAGGTAGGAGATAAGTGCCGTGCAAGGCGAAGGAACGTCTGATGAAGGACGAGGAATGAATAAAGGAAAGCGCAAGCTGGACGATGGACCTGGCGGCTCAGACAAATGGAGGAAAGGTCGAGAACCCAAATTTGCGACGTACGCAGACCTGACAGATAATTTGGAATGGATCTACTTGGACACTCGAGGGCAGCTCCCCTATCGAAAACCACCAAGGAGGGATCCCACTGAATGGGAATGCAGGAGCGGGAAGTACTGCATATTCCATGAGCTGGAAGGGCACTCCATGGATGAATGCCGCCACCTGAAGGATGTGGTGGAGGAACATGTTAGAAGTGGCAGGTTGCCACAGTATGTGAGAAATCGGACTAGAGCAGTAGAACACGAGCAGCTACCGCTTAGGTCAAACGGGAACGACTCTGGAATGGGGTCACGACTCGTCATCCGCTGATCGTAATGGCAAGGACCGAGTTCAGGATTTGATCTCTGGTCATCAAATAATCTTTTCTGATTTTGTTTTAAAAAATAAACAGCAACTATGCCACTCACACATGTAAGGGAACCAGAGTGATCCCCAGGCATGCTCTGAGACGGTAATAGGTTGCTTTGCCCGGAGAGGCAACCCTTAGCTTTTTCTATTTTTCTTATTGGACATTTGGACTTTGGATTAGATAAATGGATTTTGGTTTTATGAAACAAACACCTAACCGGAGAGTTATGAGATGGATATTGGAAGTCAGTTGGAAATTAATCGCTTAATGTTCAGGGACACTGAACCGGAGTGCATGGAGTGACGCCGCTTCGCTGGAGAGCGACAGGATCGGCTCACTTGTCGTTGTTTCCCCTTTACCTAAGAGTGACAGGATGGGATCCAACATGTGCCCGGAGAGGCTACAATCGGTCTAGGACTTAGGCCATGACATCGCTTAATGTTCAGGGATACTGAACCGGAGTGCAGGGAGTGATGTTGCTTCGCCGGAGAGCGATAGGATCGGCTCACTCAACGTTGTTTCCCCTTCACCAGAGAGTGATAGAATGAGATCCAGTAAGGGCCCGGAGAGGTTGACATCGGTCCAGGAGGATCAAGGCATCGCTTAATGTTCAGGGACGCTGAACCGAAGTGCAGGGGATAGGTTGCTTTGCCGAAGCGCAACAGGATCTGCCTATTCAATCGTTAAGTTTGGATCGAGCTTAGCAAGGGTCCGGAGAGGCTGTCAATGATCTAGAAAGATCGTAGAATTTGATTACTGACTTCCAAGGTGTGAAATGGATTTGGATAGTGGCTTCGAACAGCTACAGATTTGGATAAGGACCCGGGGAGGTTCTGGATATGGATTTTAGGACCCGGAGAGGTCCCCGCTTAGGATTTGGAACCGACAAGGTCCTCGATTTGGACTACAGGACCCGGGGAGGTCCCGAACTCGGATAAAATGATCCAGAGAGATCGTGGATTCGGTTAGTTGATTTCGGACGGATGTGGAACTGGATGAGGATTTGGTTACTGGATTGGAATTGGATATCGACTCAGAGCAGTCGTGAATTTGGATAAGTATACGGCAATGGCACTTGGATAAAATGGATTGGATTATGGATCGGAAGGTATGGCTATGGATAAAATATGGACTTCGGATATCAGATCTGAGGCTATTCAAAACACACCTTCCAATAGCAAGGCATGTTTTGGGGGGCAAATGTTAACCCGCCTTTTGGCAAGGCCGTGGACAGGCGAATTTAACTAAATCGACTACTCGTCTGTCGAGGTTGGAATACGAAAGGTTTAAACTGGTTGGATGGATCAATGTGGGTCGTCCGGCCTTGATGATGTGGTTCGGCCTTGGAGGCATGGTTCGGTCGGCATCGGTCGTTTGGTCTGAAAGTCATGGTTCGGTCGGCATTGGTGGCTCGGCGCAAGTGGCTCGGCATTGGTGGCTCGGCATTAGTGGCCCGGCTATGTCGGTGGCTCATCATGGAAGGTGGTTCAGCCTAGTTAGATCATGGGTCGGCCTTGGTTGTCGCTCGGCAACTTCGAGTTCTGAGGCATGTGACTTCGGGTCATCACTCGGGTAGCTCGGTGGAGTATCAGGTGGATCGGCATGGTTGCTCGGGGTGTCGCTCGGTGTCCTCTAGCTCCTTGCTTCGAGTCTTGGTGGTTCGGCTCCTAGGATGTGAGTCGGTATGATGGAAGGTGGATCAGTGATTGAAGGTGGTTCAGCATGCTATGGATCGGTCTTGAGGGTGTGGGTCAGTCTGGATGATGTGGTTCGATGTGGTGTTCTGGGTCGGTCGTGGAAAAGTGGATCGGCATCAAGGTGGTTCGGTCAATGTGGAACGGCGTAGGTCGTTCGGAATGGTTGAGTGGATCGGACAAAGGAAGGAAGCTAATGTCGTTCGGTCGGAGGTGGTTCGGCACTTATGGTTCGACATTTGAATGGTTCGGCCGTAGTGGGTAGGTCGGCATAGCAGGAGGTCGGTGTTTTAAGGAAGGAGGTTCGACACTTGGTTGCTTCGAGTCTCAGATAAATTTACTCCGAGTCTTGGATAGGACTGTTTCGAGTCATGCCCGGGGGATGTGGATCGGCTTGGCTGGGTCGGTCGTAGTGTTGAGTATAGTTCGGCTATGGCCTTGATGGGCCCGGATTACTCAAGAAGCCCAGTTACTTGCATTTGCCTATAAATACACCATGTGGCTCTCCAGATAGGAGGATCTTCTTTCGACTCTCTAACTTTCTCTTTTCGAAGGCTAAGGCATTCTGCCATTGTTAAACTTGGGATTGTAACTGTAATTGATTCTAACATCAATAAAAAGGAAATTTCTGGAGTGGACGTAGGCCGGAGTCAGCCGAACCACTATAAATCCTATGTCATTACTGCTTTCTTTTTAATTTTTACTGTTCTTCATATTTATACTTCCTACATACATTCTATCGGTATATTGTGACTGTGATTTGGTGCTTTCATCTGGATTTGAGTGTTAGTGACCAATTTTGGCGCTAACATCCATATAAAAATGCACATGACGTATGTATATTGTCAAAAACGACCAATTTAGAAAACGAAGTTAATATACAAAATAGAAAAGAACTTTTTTTTATTTTCCGTTTTTTGGGAAATAACACAAGCACGTGAAATAATCCATTCTTCCGTCGTCCCTCTATCCCCTTCGTCCTCTCATCCGTCTTTCTTTCGTCCCCTCGGTCGTCACTCCATTCTTCTTGTATTTGACATACATATTGAAAACCGAAAACATAAAATTTGTTTTTAAACCACACACTACCTAATATTTTGATTTTGACAACTAAAATGTAATTTGCAGATGTTTAATGTTGTTAGCATCAAATTGTTACAATGGCTTAGCGAACGCATGATGACATAAGAAGCATCTATATTCTGCATTTTAATTGCTCATCCTTTTCTTGTAGATTCCACATATCACAATCCTATAACTATTAATATTACATTCTTATGATTATAAAATCTGAACTTTAAATCCTTCGTGATTTTCTTAGATAAAATATATCATATTTTCAAAAAAATAAATGCAATTAAATGAGATATTCGCATAATTTTATTAATCTTAACATAGGCTCATGTTATTGTTATACATAAATCATAACTTCATGCGATACACATCTTGAGAATGACTCTTAGACTTGAAATCAAATGTAAAAAATAAGTAATTATGCAGAATGTATAAAATAATTTTCAAAAGGAAATGTGTAAAATAAATAAATTTTAAAAAGATATACATGTTCTAATTTCCACCTTTTTTTCTAAACTCGGAATATAAATCAAAATTAATATCATGTAAAACGAAACATTTTCAATATCACAACCATACCATTTACTGCCAGCTAACGTTCTTTTTAACATACCATATGCATAAGCTAATAGAATTTGGATAGCTGTAATATAACCTTTTTGACAAAAGCTATGGTACCGTTCTGAGTTAAAATTAGACATGTTACCGATTTTGACGCATTCGACGTCTTTGATGTTCCAACGTTCCCAATGCAAAATATGGAACATTGAGTCGGTTGGAACCAAAAAAAATTTCACGTCGAACGCATTGTGTCTTTAACCCCAACGGCCGAATCTTTTTGGCTCCAACCCCCTATAAAATCAAACCCCTCCTCCAACCAGCACAAAAAAAGCCAACACTTCCTCTTCTTTCTTAAATTTTTTCCAATCCGCTCGTCTATATATTCAGATATTATTCTCCGCTATTATACTTATTTTTTTTCCTATTTATAACATATATATTTCTGAGATTTTTTTTTCGAGTTGCAAATTGAATTGAATATGGTTGGAATGTTGTTTAATAAATTGGATTTGAACTTATCTTGTAAAAAAAAACAATAGAAGTGTGATATAAAAATGTTTACAATAAAACTTGAGTAAATTGTTGTATGGAATGGTTCTTAAGGGGATATTAATATTGAAAGAAAAATACTAAGTGATAATGAAAAAGGATTTAACTTAGGAAAGTTAAAATGAAATGATTTTATGAAATGATCCATAAATGAATTAAATATGGAATGAAATGTTGTTAAACATAATGTGAATAATTGGATGTGAACCAATGAATGTAAATGGATCGAGCGTAAATAAAGTGAATGTAAATGATTGAATGTAAATCAATTGAATGGGAGTAAATTGAAATAAATATGTAAGTTGTATGTATATTATTTTATTCACATAACTATTTGATCTGGATCCGAGTATACGATTTCGAGGTGATTTATACCGATCCGAGTTAAGATTTTTCACTCGATTCTTGGCGGCGAACCCTGGATATGGATTTTTGATTGATTCTGATATTCACTATCGTAATATATGGCTACGCAAGGAGAATAACGGTTTCTAATCGAGAAACCAGACCTGAGTCCGCACTAGGGTGGTCGGGTGAACGATACTAGTTCGAAAGTGAAATTGTGTGATCGAGTGAGCGATCGGTTATGGTTTTGTGTACGGATGATATATGTACATCGTACGGGTTTAACTAAATTAAATGTTGACATTGGAAGATGCGAACTGATATGATTTTGAATTAATTGGATGAGTATTAATTGTTTGATGGTTTCTCCTGTTGCATTTGCTACATTGGCATATAGATATTGTATAGTCTATGTTATATATTGATATTACTTTCCATGTACTTCTTCCCATTGTTTGTTGAGTGATTAGTAGGTGCGGATGGCGTATGCTTCGCATTTGGAGCTCGCTTTCGTGCTATATTAATTGTATATGCTTGCTAATATAATAAAAGGTACACATCTCGGATTACATATGGTATTTTTTATATTTTTCCCTACGGGATGCCTCATCCTCGAAGATGAGATGTATATTTGTGATTATATATATATATATATATTGTAAATTTGTACGATCGAGCCGTGCAAAGGAGACGCTAGCGATATTTTTTGAAAATTTAAGGCATTAGAAATTTTTTTAGAATTTTGGCAAAAAATTTTAATAACTTAAAATTTTGATTTTGGTTTTATAACTTGGAATGGTATTAGTTAGTAATTATGAATTGAGTTGAAAGACTTAAAAATTTGGTAATCTATTTTAGCTAATTTGTTTTGAAAAGTTAATGAGTTTGTGATATTTTTCTTACTTGGTAATTTTGGGGACGAAATTCTTTTAAGGGGGTAGAATGCAACGATCCAAAATTTTAGTCATTTGAAGTTTGATATTTAATTGATTTTAAATATTTAAAAGTTAATTTTATAAGTAGTTATCCGGGTTTTTAACCCAGCAGGACCCACTAGAAAGCAGAACAATCTCGTAACATCAGAATGACTTAGAACCTAACCAGAAAGGCTAAGGAAAGAAGTGAACGATTGTCAAGCTATATTACTAAGACAACAACCGAGATCGATTAAACCAAGGGACTAGCCTTCATACAACCCAATCAGTAGTTGAGTGCAAACAGCTAGTGAACTACTATCAAAACAAAACAACTACGATAAAAAACTATGGAAACATCTCCAATTCCAAACTCCAAAAAAATCCTAAGTGCTTGAATCATAAGCGACCCATGCCTCTCCTCAAACCTTCAAACGAGCTAGCTAAGGAATACTACAAAAAGAGGCCAAGACATTGGCTCGCAAACGAGCCAAGTCTATGGGTCGCTAGCGACCCATAGACCATGGGTCGCCAGCGACCCATAGACCATGGGTCGCCAGCGACCCATAGACCATGGGTCGCCAGCGACCCATGTTCTTGTCTCATTTTGCGAGCCAAACCCTCCCTGGGTTGTTACCTACCTACTTGTGAGCTGATGATGAAGTGGCTTGGCCCAGAAGCTCTCTGATCCATATAAATATCATCCTACCTGCAACATAAACTGGATCCTCTCCGGACTTGTTGTTAAAGCTCTGCTGGAATTATTCTTCACTCTCTACCTTCCTCACAACAATCTCCAAAGGAATTCACTGTGATTCTCCAGTGGATTTCAACTCTGGGGATTCAATCTAGCTAAAGATAATCAAAGCCATCTAATCAAACATCTCTTGTAACAGCAATCAGTCTATAATAAAACTATAAAGTGGATGTAGGCTTCATTAACAACCAAACCACTATAAAAATTCTCTGTCTTCTTTCTTTTACTATTCTTTTTCTATATCTGTGATCTGTGATATTGCTCTGTCCGAACAAGGCTGGTGCTTTCAAATCCAAACCAGGGTGTTGGTCCATTTTTTGGGTCAACATTTTGGTGCTTTCACTGAGAACTAAACTAAGGCTTAGATCTAGCTATCTACATTGGACCAGATAGGTTCAGAAGTTAGATCTTCAATCTCTACATTGAGGGTTTGCCGTTGAGAACAGAAGAACCAACCAAGAAGGATCGGAGAAAAGCAAGCAAACACATGCTAAGGTGATGGGTCGCTAGCGATCCATCTCCTATGGATCGCTAGCGATCCATATGGTTAGCTCGTGGGTCCACGAATCCCCTTGCATCATGATCCGATAGCAGTCCAATGCAACCAGCGTATGGATCATCATTAAAATAAGGCAACAAGCTATGAAATTAGGTGGAGAACATTAACATGAGATAGTAGACGCGATCCGAAAGGCAAAGCTCATAAATTAACTAAGTACATGGATCGCTAGCGATCCATGCCTTTTAACCAGACCGCCATAAACTCCAAAAAGAAAAGTCCAATAATATTCTAAGTATATGGATTGCTAGCGATCCATACCGTCTCACTGATTTGCAACGACCTACACGGAACGAGATGGGAGAAGAATGCTAAGGAGTTGGCTCGCTTTCTAGCATACATTTTGGATCGCCAGCGATCCATAAGCTATGGATCACTAATTACCCATTGAATTGGCTCGGGTCGCAATGCTTTTCTCCAACGAATCAGCTTATCGGAAGTGTCATAACATATACCGTGAGCGAGACCACCGTCTGGGTCGTTCGAAGGGGATATAATCGAAAGGAAGCAATGGTCGGAGCTCCAAGAATGATGACGGAAGAAAATGTTAACACTCCACCTACTGCAAAAGCACCGACTACAAAACCGAACTTAGGGGTGAAAACCCACGGAAGGATATAAGGATGGCTTTCTCCAGCTTTAAAAGATGACAAAAAATTTGAGGAAGACAAACTGGATTAATATGCCAATGTGCAAAATGCTAGAAGATGCTCTAAAACCCGTGTCGTAGCACAGTGCCAAGCAATGGACGAGGAACTACTACTCAAACGGTATTCTTAGAGGCAGAAGGACCAACATAATATGATAAAAATCGAGATCAATTACAATGCCAAGCTCCTATGGTATATTGTGACAACTCCCAACTAGCCAGTTTCAGTTTTCGATCCCATCACGGAGCTCCCATCGTCGAATCACGAATGGTCGTCGTCGAAAATCATCTAAGATCTTCAAAATGGTCATTGAAAACTCACTTCAGAGTTGAATCGAAGTTGAACTCGGGTAATTGCCTATTTGACTCGAAGAAGATTTTGGAAGTCCTGACTCTAAGTCGAACTCAGGTAATCATCCATTTGACACAAAGTAAACCTAGGAAATTCTGGTCTGAAATCAGACTCGGATAAAACCAAGAATTTCTCCAAGCAAACAGGCAAATGGCTCCAAGCAACGTTTGTCACCAAACCAGCACTTCGAATTCTGTGACTCCAAGCGAATCATGGGCTGACTCCAAGAAAATGGCAAATTTTCTCGGATCGGACTCCAAGTAAAATACCACCAATCCATCGATGCCGATCCATCTACTTTTGCCCATAACTCGACTGTGCGAACTCCTAATACCTTGAAATTTGGAATGCAACCTTGTGGAGCCTTCTTTGTCACCCCAGACCGATCTCACCTAGTTTGAAAAATTTTGGGATCGTCACTGATCCATGATCCCATCATAAGTGATTTGTCATCCAATCGGCATTTCCAATCATTCAAGCATAGACAATCATGCATGAATCATTCTTAAGCATTATAAACAGCCATAACTAGAAAACGGACCAATCTGACAACGATTAGAGCATGTTCCCTAATCGAAACCCATTCATCGAAGCCGTTCAACATGAAGAATATCCAAAGAAGTTTATCAGGCCAACTATAACTTTTATACAACTGATTCGAAATTGCTTCTTTATAGGTATGACTAGCATATGGACGAAGCGAAGGCAATGGATGCAGTCTGCTGCAAGGCCCTTAGGAATCATTAAAGCATCAAACAACCTGCTACCCTGGAGGAATTCTATGGGAAGGCAAACCGGTTCTAAAGAATATAAGTAGTGCAATTAGAAGAAGGAAAACCCGGAGTGTGCCAAAGAGCATACCAAATGGTGAAGGAGCTTCAGGACCTCAGGGACCTTTTTCCCTAGCAAGGCTACTAAGACCCAGCAAAAAAGCGCCCCAACTAACTAACAAAATCAGACGAAAGGATGATTATCAAATAAAACTCTAGCTAGCTAGCAACTAAGGAATGGGACAGCAACCTAAAGCGATGCCTTCTCATCCATCCTTGTTTACTCTCCTTTTTCAAATGAGCCATACCGGGACACTAGGGGTATTGCAGATAATATGGCGAAAGAAATGCTTATATGCCCTCGACGAGGCATGTCAATCCCCCTTCTGAGAACCGGCGTTGCTGGTGGCATCGAGAAGTCTTATCCAAAGGATCATCGAACAAACAGATCTAACACCTTAGCCTACATGAACCGATAAAACTGTGTTCCCTCGAGCTGAATCCAAAAAATTCCTCTTGAAGTCGATGAATCATTGCATTAAGATCGTCCGGTCGTCGGACACACAACCCAAAACTCCTCATGAAATCGATAAATTATCATTCCAAGGTCGTCTGGTCGTCGAACATCTGACCACAAAAAAATCTTCGCAAACGTGAAGGTCTTTTATGAACTAAAGCGTCGTGAAGGTAAACTGGTTGATCAGCGGACATATGTTCCTAAAAACCCTTCGCGAACGTGAAGGTCTTTCACGAACTAAAGCATCGTGAAGGTAAACCGTTAGATCAGCGATCATCTGATCCTAAAAACCCTTCGTGAACGTGAAGGTCTTTCACGAACTAAAGCGTCGTGAGGGCGAACCGGTAGATTAGCGAAATTTATGTACGACTGATATCCGTGAAGATGAACTGCAAGATCAGTAGTCATCTAATGCAAAGCCCCTTAGAGTCAACAAAGCCATGCTCCAGGGCCACAAATCGACAATCATATCAGTCACTTGGCATAATTAAACGACCAATGAAACAAATAGGGTTGAACCCCAGAGCTTCAAAGTCGTTCAAAGGAACTAAGCCAAAACTGAACTAACCTTGTAGTTAATCAGAGGCTGACTCGAATCAAGCCAAGACTAAGAACTCGGAAGAACCGCTCCCACTGGACTGGGGGCAACCAATCGAGTTGTGGAGAGACCATGGATACAGTTCAAGCACGCCAACAGCCCTGTGGCATGAGGGGCACTGCACACACGTGATTAGCCATAAGAAAGGTTGAGACTAATCATACCACAGTTCTGTTATGCCCGATCAAAAATTCTGGCGTTCTGACAACAACGGACTTAATGACCTAGCTAGTGCAACAAATGAAATACTAGCATAATACTTGCCGACTTTTTTCCAACTACTATTATACCATTCTTGGTGACCAATTCCACTTCCTCTTAGACCGTATGCCAGTTAAAGACCAATTCTCTAGAGGCCTTTTGGACCAAAAACTGAGAGTCTTGCCCCGAACTCCCATAAGCTCTTTCTTTATAACCATCTCCATGCAGTCGGCTATAGATCTCTCTGCCATTGCAATCTTATTTGTTTGGCCGAGCACATCTTTCCAAAATACGGAAGGATCGTCCAAGCCACAACTACTCGATCTAAAAACTAATTATCTCTTAGAACTGACGAAACCACATTCCAACAAAGTAAAACCGCCGGATTGATGGGAAAACTCGATCCTTACCTTCTATGAACTGGTATCATTCCTCTAGCACTAGGAAGGCCGAACCACTGTGCGCATCCCGTAAGCCATGCCTTGCTTCTTGAACCAATAATGCCGTGTTCATAGTAAATACCCACCGGGTCAACGGAATCAAATCGACTCAAACCATTGGATCGACGGAACATGACCCTTGCCTTCCGAAAACCAATGTTGTCCCGGCAACATCGAGAAGGCCCAAAACTTAAACTCCTCGCGTTGCCCGGAGATAGGCAACGCCGAGGAGCACTAAAAAACTAACTCCACGCGTTGCCCGGAGATAGGCAACGCCGAGGAGCACTAAAAAAAACTAACTCCTCGCGTTGCCCGGAGATAGGAAATGCCAAGGAGCACTAAAAGACTAACTCCTTGCGTTGCCCGAAGATAGGCAACGCCGAGGAGCACTAAAACACTAACTCCTCCCGTTGCCCGGAGATAGGCAACGCCGAGAAGTATCAAAAACTAACTCCTCGCGTTGCCCGGAGATAGGCAATGCTAAGGACCATCAAAAACTAACTCCTCGCATTGCCCGGAGATAAGCAATGCCGAGGAGCATCAAAAATTACACTCCTTGCACTGCCCGGAGATAGGCAACGCCAAGGAGCACCCAAAACTTAAACTCCTCACATTGCTCGGAGATAGGCAATGCCGAGGAGCACTAAAAACAAACTCTTCGCATTGCCCGTAGATAGGCAACGCCGAAGAGCACTAAAAAAACTAACTCCTCACGTTGCCCGGAGATAGGCAACGTCGAGGAGCATCAAAAGCTAACTACTCGCGTTGCTTGGAGATAGGCAACACCAAGGACCATCAAAGATTACACTCTTTGCATTGCTCGGAGATAGGCAACGCCGAGGAGAATCAATGATCACACTCCTTGCGTTGCCCGGAGATAGGCAACGCTGAGGAGCACCAAAAGCCGCGCATTCCATAAGCCGCGCCAAAACATACGCCCCTCGTGTTGCCCAGAGATAGGCAACGCCGAGGAGCTCCAAAAGCCGTGCATTCCATAAGCCGCGCCAAAACATACGCCCTTCGCGTTGCCCGGAGATAGGCAAGGACGAGGAGCTCCAAAAGCCGCGCATTCCATAAGCCACGCCAAAACATACGCCCCTCACATTGCCCGGAGATAGGCAATGCCGAGGAGCTCCAAAAGCCGCGCATTCCATAAGCCATGCCAAAATATACGCTCCTGGCGTTGCCCGAAGATAGGCAATGCTGAGGAGCACCAAAAGTCGTGCATTTCATAAGGCGCGCACTAACTCCTAAAACGTACACTCCTCACATTGCCCAAAGATAGACAACACCAAGGAGCATGGAAAGCAATGCATTTCGTAAGCCGCACACTAACTCTTAAAGAGCTTAAACTCCTCACTTTGCCCGAAGATAGGCCACACCGAGGAAAACTAAAAGCAGCGCATCCAATAAGCCGTGCACTAACTTTCAAAATACAAACCCCTCATGTTGCCTGAAGATTGGCAACACATAGGAATTTCATAAGCCGTGCACTCTCAAAAGCCGCGCACTTCGATTAACAGGGATCAACTCCCAATACCCGAAAGAACCAACATTGATTTGGTAGTACTCCAAAGCTCACAAACCAAGAAGTCGGCAAAGAATTCTGATTTTGACCAAAGTTAATGTACGAAATGTCAAAATCAAGACATTTAGGTCACGAGTTCCCAGAGATAGGAGCTCCGACATACCTTGACTGAGGGCATCCAGGGAGCCGCCCAGAACGTCAAGTCTCACATCAATTATTTAGAATAATCGGCCCTGTGGACTAAGGGGCACAGGACACATTAACACTTGGTCAGGATAAAAGATTGCTCCAACTTGCAATCAAATGAGGAACTTACCGTCTTCCAGAGATAGACGACAACGGAAGGCAGTTCTAGAATCAAATCAACAATGCACCAGATTTCAAAGAACAGAAGCAGGTGCTCGACTGAGGTCTCAAACTCTAACTTGCAGAAAACAACTGTTATCTGAAGATAATTCATGGCAAGGAGAGAATGCTCGATATCAAGCAGCTAAACCATTGGTTCTCGAAGATTGGAACCAACGAATAAGGTTGATATCCACAATAATGCTAGCAGCCTAGCATAATGCATATGGCCTGAAACAAGCGAGGTTAAGTGTTATGGATTCAAGACAAACACTACCGAACTCTACCGGTCCATGATCAGTATAGGAATGAACGCGGTTATACTGGGGGCAATGTAATGACTTTCTCCACAATTTCATATTTCCTATAAGAACCTGTAGTTCGACACCTAGAAATGAAGGGTTCCGCGGATAGTCGTTAGATCATAACAAAAACCAATTGGAGGAAGAATAACTATGGAATTTGTTAAGCAACAGCCTTGCATCTCTAAGTGTAATACTTGGCGGTTATAAACAAAGCTAGGCGGTGGAAATGCCTGGGATGCGCACCATTCTGAAACATGGCATATCCCAAATTTAAGCAACATTGAGAAATAGCCACATTGGGTTAAAAGGAATCTACTCAACTCTACAGGATCAGTTGAATGAGTCAACCATCATCAAACTGGCTCTTAGTCCCCGGAGCATGGACTGGAGTATAAACGATTGAAAAAAATCTCTAAGTCCCCGAAGCGTGGACTAGAGTACTCTAAGTCCCTGGAGCACGGACTAAAGTATAAACGATTGACAAAAATCTCTAAGTCCCCGGAGCGTGGACTAGAGTATAAACGATTTACAAAAATCTCTAAGTCTCCGGAGCGCGGACTAGAGTATTCTAAGTCCGCGGAGCGCGGACTAGAGTATAAACGATTTACAAAAATCTCCATGTCCCCGGAGCATAGACTAGAGTACTCTAAGTCCCCGAAGCACAGAATAGAGTATAAACGATTGACAAAAATCTCTAAGTCCCTAAAACGCGGACTAGAGTACTCTAAGTCCCCGGAGCATGGACTAGAGTATAAATGATTCACAAAAATCTATAAGTCCCCAGAGCGTGGACTAGAGTACTCTAAGTCCCCGGAGCACGGACTAGAGTATAAACGGTTCAAAAAATCTCTACGTCCTCGGAGCACAGACTAGAGTATAAACGGTTCACAAAAATCTCTAAGTCCCCGGAGCGCGGACTAAAGTGTAAACGGTTCACAAATATCCCCCAGTCCTCGACTACAAACTGAAGTACAAACAATTTGGCGAATATGCGACCGCCCACGAAAGAACTCTAAGTTCCCGGAGCGCGGACCAAAGTATGTACACAAATCGAGCGTGAGTCGACCGCTCACAGGATGACTCTGAGTTCCCATAATGCGGACTAGGATGCATACACCATGAACCGATGAGTGGGTTTCTACCGCCCCTTATTCCAGTAATTCCAACCTAAAATTGGCAAGAGAAGCGCTAACCGTTAAAGACCATCACCAACATGACTTTAACACTGCCCATAAGATAGGCAGCACTAAGAAAATACTTCTATAATCCAACCATCGAAGTGCTAGTTTTCGAAGGCCGAAACTAGTACCCAACTGGATTAAGAGCACCATCGAATCGACGGGGAAAATCAATCCCAACATCCTGAGTGTCGGTGTTGCCTTGCCAACACCAAGGCCTTCTTTTATCTTTTAAGTACTGGTATTGCCCTGGCAACGCCGGGAAAATTTTCTATTTCCTAAGTACCAGTGTTGCTCAGGCAATGCTAGGAAACTTTCTATTTCATAAGTACCGGTGTTGCCCCAGCAACTCCAGGAAACATTCTACCCACTGAGTATCGGTATTGCCCCGGCAATGCCAGGAAAACTTTAATCTATAGGGCTGATGAGAAACACTCATCGTAGTGAACCATCGATGCACTAGCTTTCGGAGACAGAAGTTGGTCCTCAACTGAGTTTCTACCTTCTCTTCAGAAAACTACTGTTTCCCAATGACAGGCAGCGACCAGAAGACATATCCTTTCAAAGGTCAGCCGGATGGGTCGACCTTTCATCACAAGAATCAGCCACTGCACAGGAATAAAGCAGCATCGAAAGGAAATCCCAGGATTGAATTACCCACGTACTAGTTTCTAGGGATGAAAGCTGGTGCACAACCGAATTTCTTAAATTCAACTTAGAAAGAATTTAGACACGGCCGAAAGATAGGCAGCTTCGAGGAAATGTTGCTTGGAACCAAACAGCTAGGTTATCAATTCTCAAATACAGGAGCTGACATATGCACAAAAATTCCATGACAACGTAAGCAACCAAGATGAGCATGCATGGCCAAGAATAAGCAGGAGCAATCATGGAAGGTCGAAAATAAAATCCCAAAACGTCCTCGATTCCAGAATTGGATTGAGAGACAGACTGGAGGCAATTAAGCAATTCGCCCTATAGGTTTCCATCTCTCACAATCACCCAAATATAGGCATTCAAAATAGCTAGTCTCTCAAGAAGGGATAGAAGCACAGATACTTGATCGAAAGAAATGTTTCAAAAGTCCAAATGCGAATAACCGCGAGGTTGGTAAGATAACGGTTCTGTATTACAAAACAGAGCATTCTAGCAACAAAATCACCAACAAAAGAAATGAAGGATTTAACATTCAGAAATCCACCGTCGCTCATAGTCTGGCGATGACGAGAAGGATCGATGACCTACTTACGGACTAACAAGATCATTTGGTTCCAACTTGCAGGATAATGCCATTACCTGAAGTTTGGTCATGTTATTTGAAGATTCACAACATCAATTAAAAATCCACAGAGTTGAGTCATCCGTGTATGAGTCTCCAAAGATAGAAACGAACACATGATTAGGATCTAAACATAGGACTCAGAAGAATTTACTTTAGCAAAAGATGCTAGAAACGCATCTTTCTAATACATGCTGACATCATTACAAAACACAGACATTGGGATCAAGCAACAAAGTCCCTAATTCCCGAAGAAAGGAGTATCGTGTCAATCAAACTGGGGCAATCAAACTTATTTCTTAGGAAACCTAGTCTCCCGAAACATGTTGGCTCGGTAGTCAAAGTAATCAGCCCTACGGACTAAGGCATTTACACCACACTTTCTTGAAACTAACTCAATTAAGCATAAGTAGGGATTAGCTATAGAACTGGCTAGACCAAGCTACTTCATAGTTCTGAATAAAGCCATGAAATAGAATATGCCGAAATGACCGCAGAAGTATTACTTACATGTATAGAATTAAAGTAAATGAGTATGATACACATGAACACAAGAAGTGCAACAGCGAGAAAAAGAAATGTTCAGAATCGAGCAATTAAGCCAATAGTCCCCGGAGACAGAGGCTGGTGTGCGCTGAATTCTGAAAAATGCAAGAGAATGATAATAACAATCGAACAACTCATGTGCTAGTTTTCAAAGACGAAAATTGTGCCTGATTGAACTTCAACTACAACTCTACAAGAGCAACTTACCTCATAATTTAACTCAATCAGTCCTCCCAATATGATAGGAATAATAGGCGAAGTCTAAGTTGGGAAGGACCCGACTTCTGGAGGAGTGGAAGAACCTCCACCAGACTAAAGATTGGATGACCAAAAAATCATTTTCAACGACAAAACTTGGCATTCAACCCTGTTAGGTATGTTTTACTTTAAATAATATCCTCGTATAACCAACGCTTGAAATCCAAAGGAAGTCAACGTATGTTGACCAACCGGGTCTTGAGAGTTGACCGGGGAAGATGTAGTCACTACAAGAAAAACAGTCTTTTATAGCGGCATATAGCCGCTATTAAACACAACTATAGCGGTTTGATAAACGTTGTTTATCGACAAGTTGTAAAAAAGAATTGCACATTTATAACACAAAAAAAACCGCTATAAAAGAGCATGATTTCATAGCATGTATATACCACTATAAAATGTGTAGATACAATAACGTCTATTTGTTGCTATCCTTTGACAGTAACCTCATACATTGCATTATCTTTTTATAGCACTTATGTCATATAATTAGAACGCTTTTTAGGAGCTATGCTTTATTTTACTATATATTTGATGCACCCCACTATTGCATTTTAATAATAACAATCAAATTGAATCTTCTTTAAATAGATAACAATTTGAACAATGTATGAACGAAAAAATATAATAATCAGAAAATGTAACGCATATTCATGATAACAAAATAAAGTATCAACTAACAAAAAATAAGTTCAATACATGAGTTACCAAATTCAATGCATATTCATGATAACAAAAGACAACATAGTTCAAAGTTAACGTCTACATATTTCACAATGGTACCAACATATCCAAGACCCATGATGAAAAACGCAAACGATTGTGGAAGTACATAATAGAAGAACTGCCCCT
Organism: Allium fistulosum; assembly: GCA_030737815.1. Taxonomy (NCBI): domain Eukaryota; kingdom Viridiplantae; phylum Streptophyta; class Magnoliopsida; order Asparagales; family Amaryllidaceae; genus Allium; species Allium fistulosum. Next base: position 1,265,822,065 of record CM060903.1, read on the forward strand.
TTCCATAGTTGAAATCATACAATGCACACGTAAAGAGGTAGACAGACATCATTAGCTCCGGTAGCAAAAATCTAGCAAAGAAAAATAAACAAAATGTCTTCATTTGTGGATATCAATACTCAAAACTAATACAGTTGTTTTGTATAATTGAAGAATACCTGCTTGTGATCATGCTAATTCTTTTGGTTAAATTTAAAAGTTTACTTTTCGTTGAAGAAGATCCTAACTTTTTAGTCACGATCCACTCATCGACTTTGCGTAACTCAAACAAGCCAGTACATGCTGCTTTCATTCGAAGCATGGACATAACATTCTCAAAGAATACCTAGAAAACCAACAAGGGTACAGAGCTGCACAAAGAAGAGTTTTTTAAATCCAGTTCAAAACAAGCTTAATATGGAACATATGAAAAATTCAAGTCTGTGTTATAGGCATGGAGAATTACTTGTGTATAACATAGATTTATATTACAACAGCGTTTAAAATAGGCACAAAGAAACAAACCTTGGAGTACCAACAACTTTTAAAATGGTGATGACAGTAGGAACATATACAACTTGCCAAATAGGAATAGGAACCTCAGGGAAGAAAATAGAATTAGGAAGCACGATGCAATAGAAATGAAAGTGATGAGGTGACCGACGATTCTTCTTACAAAGAAGAAATTGTATATCATGTAAAACTTCTTCCACATTGTTACTTTCTGTAATATACACAATGACCATTAATTTCCAGGAAAATTGTAGATTTTTTGCCTTAGAAAGAAGGCTAACCTTAGTTCTTAAGATCTCTCCAAAAGTTTTTCTGAATAAGTTAGCAGGGCCACAAGCCCATCTATACTGTTGGTTTCTGAAAGCTTTGAATGTACTGGGTAATTCACTTTTAACCTTAATGTTGCCAGCATAAATGAATTTCCAACCTCTAAGACTTGTTCTTACCGCTAAATCCATGTCTTCAATAGTTGTTCGTTCATTCCAGCCTCCTACATCATTCATTGCAGAGATTCTCCAAACACCAGCAGTTCCTGTTATTTTGTCAAACTAATCAATTGCAATGTTTAACCCAATATGAAAAAATTGTATATTTCTTGCTCACCATTGAAACCAAAGAAGTTGCACAAGTAGAACCAGCTTCTTGTTCAACCTTAAAGTGATAATCCATTAACATCTCTTGCATTCTAGTCATTAGACACTCATTGATGTTGACTACAGAGTTAAACATTAAGTGCAGACTTCAGCGTGAGAGAATGATCAAACTAATCATTAACATATTACTATGATTTCAATAAAAGTTGTTACTGCATACCAAAAATCCATCTAGTTTGAACTAATGCTATACTTGGGTTGTGGAACAGAAATGGAATAGTTCGCATCAAATAGTCAGGTTCAGGTTGAAAATCTGCATCGAAAATGGCTATAAATTCACATTTATCCACATATGAATGCTTCATTCCTTCTTTCATAGCGCCTGCTTTGTATCCATATCGATTGTCCTTGATCTCATATTTAACATTTACACCATTGGACACCCATTTTTTGCATTCTTGCTTTACTAAACTCTGTAAAACTCCCATCGATACAAATAACAAAGGAAAAAAGAACAGCTTGAGAATTACGAAACCAATAACATATAACATTTCATTTTCAATCGGGACGCCGATTATATGTTACGAAACCAATAACATATAACAGCCTGATCAACTGTGAAGAGGACTCAGTATAACTCCAAGGTGACGTGAGCAATGCTCGCCAAGGTAGAGATTGTTAGGTGTGGCTCGCGTTGTAAATGGAGTGGGTGCGTGGATTGAATGTTAAAGTCCCACATCGTAGGATATTCAGAATAATCATGGTATATATATGGGATTGGTGGCACATAACATTGGGGATTCCTTTTGTTACAATGTGTTGCCAAGACCAGATTATATGCTCGATGGAGGCGATGGAGGGATGTTCAATCGGGACCCCGACATGGGAGACTTCGACCGTTGATGACGCTAGACACGGTGAAGCGAATGCGTAAGGAACACGGGAATGCCGAAACTCAACATTGTACCTTTGTACGTGTTGAAATGCCAATTCAAAATTATAAATTGACTTTAGAAACTAAAGGAATGTAAACAAGACATAAATTTTTATCTATGAGAAAATTTAAAATCTTATGTTTTGTGTTGTTGTAATTGAGTTATTTTCCTTCAACAAATCATTCAGCGAATACAGTGCTAGTTGCTTATTTGGTACTGCAATGGTGCTCAGACTCGTCTTGCAACTCTAGACCAGGTCACTTGCTAGCTGCATGAACTTGTTTCCTAATATATAATGTTCAGTAATTTACATTGGGAGTTGCCTTAATTACTGTTATGTTATGTCTCTTCCTTAGTGATGAGAAAACTCCTCCACTGTATGTAACCAAATCATGGCCTCTACTTAGAAATAATTCATAAATAAATCACAGAAGTAACGTGAATCAATCCGGTTCATCTAAAATACATGTTATTAAACCAATGCATAATTTTACACAATTTAAAAAAAAATCCTCATATTTCACAATCTAGGAAATAATAATACTATAAGCAAGAATGAAACCGTTTGATATTTACAAGATAACACAACATGAGCATGCAAAAGAAGAAGATAAAACTTTTAGCGCGGCTGAACTCAATTTTAAATCTAGTTAACAATAGGTTCGAATCGAATCTAATGTAAATGCAAGTCTGCTTACTTCTTACAATCAAAAGAACAAGTAAAAACGTGTAAAGTCCAAAAATGAAAAGAGATGATGCGTTGTTCTCCGCATACAAGTACAACATACAACCATGCGTTTCGTATTTAGTGAAGCAAATGATTATATGTGCTAAATTTTGAACTCTCTTGCAAAATTGAAAAGGGTAGATTAAAAAAAAATAGAACACTCTTTAAAACATTCACAAGAAGAATAATGACTTAATAACCCTTCAATCTTTGGTAACAAACAAGGTACGGTTAAGATTTTATAATTCCATCTGATACTTTCACCATTGTAGAAGAAAACAATATAAGCCAGTAATTTCTAGCTTCTTACTGTCTATTTCTAGTATCACAATAAAAGAAAACCAGTATAACCCTTCAGTAGGATACAACATCACAATAATGCGCACTTTCACCACATTTATGATTCTTAGTTCCCTATTGTCTATTTCCACAGTAGTTTCTATTAAAATATATGTTATGTTTTATTCAATATCTATACTTTCAACACCTTCATGAACAGCAATCTACGGATATTAACGAACAAATGAACAAACACAAGTTAGAAGCATAAGAATCAACAGTCAGAGAAAGGTTGTAACTAAATCAAAATTCGAAAAACAAAACGAGCTTGCCCATGGCATCAGCGGTGGCGGAGAGAATGTTCTACTGGCCAAGGCAGTAGTGCGCTCTGAAACGAGGAAGAAACTTGATGTGATGAAAGTTGCGACTCGCGAGAATACCACACTAAATTGGCCATGATGTTGAGCCGCCGCAAGGAAGGCCACTGAGAAGAAGAGTGCTAGCCGCCGGGTTTTGATGTTGATGAAGTTGAAGAAGTAGCACATGTGCTGAGCCACTGCCGAGAAGCAAGTCGCGATGAAGGTAGAGAAGCGGCACATGTTGATTTGGGATTCGGGATCGTAAAACATGCAATTAAATGTGAATCGGAGCTTAGGAGATGGAGTAGAACGGCTGAAGTTCGGTAACTAGAGATGGGATTGGAAGAGAACGTCGGTTAGGGTTATTTCGTGTTGGGAGGGAGATGAAAATTTTTAAGTGTTTTTTGGGAGGGAGACCAAACCGGTTAAGTGTTTTTGGAGGGAGACGCAAATTTTGGGGCCAAAACGTTACACATGTACCGTACAAAACAAAAGGATAAATAATTAAAGATAAACAATAACGCTTTAGAATAATCCGTTATTAAATGGCGTTATTAATAACATGTTTTCTTGGAGTGAGTGTCTTATCTACATGAGAAGATTCTGGTATCCTGAATACTGCGAACAAACAATCCAGTGTAGCTAGCTTGCTTGCATTTGAAAAACAATCCATATCTTCCTTTAATTATCTCTTCCATGTTGAGTCAAGATTTTTATATAGTTTTGATTTCTGACAAAGGGATAAACCGTGATCGTCAAAAAGAAGTCATTCATTGAGACACAACGAGCTTCATACATTAGAGGTGGAATATTTGGTATGTTGGTAATATTAGTTATGTTAAAATCTATCCTCAAAATAATCATGTATCTCAAAAGAATCGATGTATAAACATTTTGGATGACAGCGCACATTCACTGTGCAATTTAACAGCGACCGGTCGACCGGTCCAAAACCAGGCGGTCGACCGTTCCTGTGTAAATTGCACAATGAACGTGCACACATGCACATAACGTCTATATATTTGAAATTTTCGTCTACTGGTCATTTTTGACCTGTCGACCGTTTTTAAACAGAAAGCAACCTTTCCCAAAAGACACTTCTTTCTTCAATGGTTGCTTCTCTTTCCTTTCATCAATGATCACATCTTTTAATGGCTACTCTTCACAAAGAGTTACAACCATTTATTCTCTATATAAACATATCTAAATCATTGATTGAAATACAACAATTCTTTGCTTTAAAATTCTGATCTTAATTTCTAAATACTCTTGCATTCAAAAAGCTTTCTACTTCAAAATTGCTTATTGAATCATTGAAATTATTTCATATCTTTTGATTCAAATAAGTAATATACTTCCTTCAATCTTCACAAACATCATTCACATATTTTGAGGATAAGATTATAGGAAGGGTGTACTACAAGTGACAAATCAGTGTTGTTAAGAGCACAAGTTGTCAACGACAATTGTATTTATTTTTGTTGAAGTCCTCGGTGTTGTAAGAGGCACGAAATCCCGTTCGGCTGTTCGGGTGTTATAAACCTGTTCCTCCGGGTGAAGCGAGGTAGTTGGTAGTGAAATCCAGATAGAAGTCTGGGACTGGACGTAGGACGGGAGGTCCGAACCAGTATAAAAATCCCTGGTGTGATTTTACTGTTTACTGCATTTACTATTCTATATCTGTGAATTGCTATATAGTTAGTTTATTGAATATTTACTTATATAGCAATTGTAAATAACATTCCGCATATATTAGTCCATATTACACGATCCGTAATCAGTGTGCACAAGTGTAAACATAAATACTTTCATTTGATATATTCTTGTAATATGGCAAATAACGCAAGTACTAGCTCTAGCACTTACACGGAAGGTCAATCAACACAAAGACCTCCATTCTTTAATGGTCTCAACTATAGCTATTGGGCTACACGTATGTCATTTTTCATGCAATCAAATAGCTATGATGCTTGGAATGCTACTCAAAAAGAAATAGTAAATCCAACAACTGAATATTCAGAATGGACAACGGCTGAGAAAACAGCAGCAGCTGTAAATGCAAAGGCAATAAATATGTTGTTTTGTGCATTAGACCAAAATGAATATAACCGTGTTAGTATCTGCACTACTGCATATCAAATTTGGCAAACGCTGAAAACCACTCATGAAGGTACTAACAAGGTTAAACAAGCCAAAATAGCCATGCTGAAGAGTCAGTTTCAAAATTTCAAAATGAAACCGAATGAGACAATCAATGATATGTATTCAAGATTTCAAACTATTCATCATGCACTTATCAGATTAGGGCAAAAATATTCAGATTTTGATGTTGTTTCAACAGTCCTACATTCTCTGACTAGTGAATGGGAAGGAAAAGTATTAGCAATTGAAGAAGCTAATGACCTTTCCATCATGAAGCCAGATGAATTGATAGGAAATTTAATGTCCTATGAAGCAAATTTGCAGGCTAGAAAAGAACAGAAAGAAGAGAAGAAAAATGTAGCATTTCATGCTGAGAAAGATGAAAATGAATCAGATTCTGAAGATGAAGATTTGGCATTCATTGCAAAAGGATTCAAAAAATTCCTAAAATATCGAAAAGCCAGTCGCTACAACAAAAGGAAACCTGGATCAAGCAAACCATCTTCATCAACTATAGAATGTTTCAACTGTCACAAAAAGGGGCACATGCAGAAGGATTGTCCAGAACAGAAGAAGAAGTCAGAAAATGATAAATTCAAACATAAGAAGGACAAGTCAAAGAAACGAGCCTTCTCAGTAACATGGGATGATTCAGACTCATCCTCATCTGAAAGTGAAAGTGATCAGGAAAATGAACAAGCTAATGTTTGTTTTATGGCAACAGAAGATGAGGTACAAATTCCTACATTTGATGAATTACTTGATATAAATTCTGAGTTGATAGTCAAATATAAAGACATAAAACGTCAATTAAAAGTAGCCAAAGCAGATTTGAGTAGAGTAGAGTTTGAACGAGATATGTTAAAAGACGAGAAGAAAATATTAGAAGAAGAACTTGAAAAACTTCAAGAATCATCATCTAATGTTGACTCTCAATTATCTCTTTTGAGTCAAGAAATTGAAACTCAAAAAGAGAAAAATGATGCTCTCGCTACTGAAAATCATGAGCTTAAGGCAAAAGTCAAAAATCTGGACCTAGAAAAGGCGAGCTTACAAACTAAGTTAGATGATATAACTCAAAATGTTTCTAACTTTAACAAAGGTCGAGAAAATTTGACAAAAATCATTGAAAGTTCACAATCTGTTTCAAATAAACAAGGTTTGGGATATAGGAAACCAGAAACCAAGAAACATCTTGGTAATGGAAGGAAAAAGAAAGTACAAAAGACTGAAACTAAGAAAAATCTTAGTGTATTATATTCCAAACCAAAACCAGTTGTGAAATTTCAGAAGAAAAATGTCAAGACTATCAAAATATGGGTTCCTAAAACAAATAACAATTTGATTAGGAATAAATATATTCAGAATTTCATGAATACTGTACATCTTAATACTAATTATATATATAAAGGGGATACCGGACCCGTATGGGTTTGGACTCCTAAGACCTAACTCTTAGGACCCCATAAAAAGTGGGTACCATGGACTTAATTTTATTTTTTGCAGGTCCCACTTAAGAAAAGAGGAAAGTGGATATTGGACAGTGGTTGCTCGAAGCACATGACTGGAGACAAGAGCTTATTAACAAATATTACATACTCAGATGGTGGCTCCGTCACTTTTGGAGATAATTCAAAAGGCTATATCATCGGCAAAGGCGATGTGAGCAATTGCGGTACATCTAACTTACCTCTTATTACAAATGTCATGCTAGTTAGAAATTTAAAACACAATTTACTTAGTATCAGTCAATTATGTGACAAGGGTTTTACAATTTCTTTTTCAAATAATAATTGTAGTATTCTAGATAAAGATCATAATTTAATTTTCGAAGGTTATAGAGACAGAAATATATATATTCTGAATATGAATATTAATCATAACTCAGATATGTGTCTTATAGCTAATGATAATGATCCATGGCTATGGCACAAACGCTTCTGTCATATAAACTTCAGAACTATTGACAAGCTAGCCAAAAACAATCTAGTTAGAGGATTACCCAAAATGAGTTTTAAGGTCAACAATATCTGTGATGCATGTCAATTAGGAAAATTAACCAAATCATCTTTTAAATCCAAGAAAGTCATATCAACACTACAACCACTTGAGTTACTACATATGGATTTATTCGGACCAACACAAGTTCAGTCGATAAACCATAATCGATATGTATTTGTAATAGTTGATGACTATTCTCGGTATACATGGTCTATTTTCCTGAAAAACAAGAGTGACACTTTTGAACATTTTAAATCTTTCGTCAAAAGAATTCAAAAATCGAAAGGGCTAAAAGTTAAAAACATAAGGAGTGATCATGGTGGTGAATTCGAAAATAACGAATTTGAACATTTTTGTACACAGAAAGGTATTAACCACAATTTTTCGTTTCCTAGAACTCCACAACAAAACGGAGTTGTAGAACGAAAAAATCGAACATTACAAGAATGTGCAAGAACGTTATTAAATGGATCTACTTTACCAAAACATTTCTGGGCAGAAGCCGTAGCCACTGCGTGTTATGTTTTGAATCGTGTGTCCATTCGACCACTTACCAAGAATACATCTTATGAATTATTTAACGAAAGGAAGCCAAATATATCTTACTTCAAAGTATTTGGTTCAAAATGTTTTATTTTAAATACGAAAGACCAACTCGGGAAGTTTGATCCGAAAGCTGATGAAGGTATATTTGTCGGTTATTCGGAAAGAAGCAAGGCATATCGTATTTTTAATAAACGAACCAAAACTATTGAGGAATCTCTTCATGTTTCCTTCGATGAAATCTTTCAGCCCTCTCAACCAAAATCTGATGATGACGAAACTATACTTTCTGACACTCCTATCATCACAAATTATGACTCTGACTCTGAAAATATTGTTGAAAATACTTCTCAACAACTTCCAGCTTGTGAAATACGTTCCCCTCCAAGATTATTGAGACACCATCCGGTTCAAAATGTAATTGGGGAGGTCGACTCACAAGTAAGAACTAGGAGTCAATTACATCAAATGGGACATGTTGCATTTCTATCAAATATCGAACCTAAGAATCCTAAAGAAGCAGCTACCGACGAATATTGGATCATTGCCATGCAAGAAGAACTAAATCAGTTCGTGCGCAATGACGTCTGGGAACTTGTTCCAAGACCAACTGATCAGTCAGTGATTGGTACTAAATGGGTCTATAAAAATAAGGCTGATGAACAAGGAAATATCACCAGAAATAAAGCAAGGTTAGTAGCACAGGGATATAATCAGGAAGAAGGTATCGATTATGAAGAAACTTTTGCACCAGTTGCTCGACTAGAAGCTATTAGGATCCTTTTATCTTTTGCTTGTCACCACAATTTCAAACTTTATCAGATGGATGTCAAGAGTGCATTTCTTAATGGATTTATCAAAGAGAATGTATATGTCGAACAACCTCCTTTGTTTGTACATGAAAAATATCCTGATCATGTGTTCAAACTAAAGAAAGCTCTTTATGGTTTAAAACAAGCACCTCGTGCTTGGTATGAACGATTACGTAGCTATCTTATTGACTCAGGATTTCAAATAGGCAGAGTCGATCAAACTTTGTTTATCAAACATTCTCAAAAGGATATTCTTGTTATTCAGATATATGTAGACGACATCATCTTTGGTTCAACAAATGATAAACTCTGTAAGGAATTTGCAAGTATTATGACCAAAGAATTCGAAATGTCTCATATGGGAGAACTGTCATACTTTCTTGGACTTCAAATCAAACAACTTCCGAATGGTATTTTTATTAATCAAGAAAAATACTGCGGAAATCTTATCAAGCGCTTCGGATTAGAAAATACATCTGGTAAACCAACTCCTATGAGTACAACTACACATCTTGAAAAAGATGATAATGGTAAGAGTGTTGACCAGAAATTATATCGAAGCATGATTGGTTCTCTTCTTTATCTTTCAGCTAGTCGTCCAGATATAATGATGAGTGTTTGTCTATGTGCTCGTTTTCAAGCAAATCCAAAGGAATCACATTTACGAGCAGTGAAGCGTATAATTCGTTATCTTAATAATACAAAAGATTTCGGTCTTTTTTATCCAACAGAATGTCCATTCGAATTAGTTTCATATAGTGATGCTGATTTTGGAGGTTCTCGAACGGATAGAAAGAGTACAAGTGGTACGTGCCATTTTATTGGAAAATCACTTGTCTCTTGGTTTAGTAAGAAACAGAATTGTGTTTCACTATCAACATGTGAAGCCGAATATATATCAGCGGCTCTCGCTTGTACTCAAGTATTATATATGCAACAAACACTTCAAGATTTTGATATTCATTTATCAAATTCTATTATATACTGTGATAACACGAGTGCTATAAATCTTTCTAAAAATCCAGTGAATCATTCTAGAACCAAGCACATTGATATCCGTCATCATTTCCTTAGAGATAATATTGAAAAAGGAAATATATGTCTTGAATATGTCCAAACTGATAATCAATTAGCGGACATTTTTACTAAACCCTTGCTCGAATCTAGTTTTATTAAATTAAGAAGAGAGCTTGGTTTAATTTCTTTAAAAAACCTTGTCTAATATTTACTGATGTTAAACTTTTAAGTTCTTTCGTTTGATTATTTTTTAACTATAGCTATTTTAAGCTTTTTTAAATTTGAGCCTCTGATTATTTTACACCATCAAATTCCTCTTTTTACTCTTATTCATAGGCTTATATATAAGAACTGTCTATATAAGTTGTCAAAAATATTCGTTCTATTCATCTTCCCTTATCTAATCATAAATACAAATTTTTCTATGGCACATATTTGTGATGAGTGTGCTCAAAAAACTCACATTTCCATTACAAGTTCTGAATCAGAAGAATATCTTTCTCCTGAAACACCAAAATATAAACCAAAGTGCCATCATCAATGCTCTCGTACACCTGGAAGTACGCCTAAATCAAAAAAGGCAAAGAAAGTGCTATTCTATTCTCCTCAAACCAAAGAGAAGATCAATGAAATTCATCACTATCAAAAACATCAAATAGATCTTCAACGTCAGCTTCATTATGGACAACAACAGCTCCATCATGAACAACAGCAGACTTCGGCACGATTATCTATTTTAGAAAGAATGGCATTCTTCTTCTGTGGATCAAACAAACGAGATGTTCATGAGCCAATGCCAAATGCACCTTCATCTTCTAGAACCCCAAACTCATGGGACAGAAACTATGCTCAGAATGAAGGGGCAACTGAAAAATGGTCATCTTGGAAGGCTCGCATTGATGATATTAACGAAGATTCAACCGATCTTCCTTCTCCCACTCTTCATTAATTTTATTTTTATATTGTACCGTTGTTTATTTTCTTTTGTAATCACTCATTTAATAACAATTAAATATTATAATAAGAGTGATATACAATTTATAGGACACAACTATATTGAAAACAGGCTGAACTGAGCTTCCAGAACAGCACCGGTCGACAGCTCAAAATGGACCGGTCGACCGTTTTGCTCTCTGGATAAAAACGGTCGACCGCCCCATTTTCACCGGTCGACCGGTTACGAGCATTCTTGTTTTTTTTAATATATCCGTCCGTTCTTTTTACCCCTATCACTCTTTTCTTCTTCATAACCAGTCTTCTTCCCCCAAATCAAAGAAACCCTACTTTCTCTTATTAACTTTCTTTCTTCAAACTTATCCCTAATGGCTCCTCAACAAAAGAAATTTAAGCAAGCCTCTACCTCAGAGACTCAACCCATTGATCTCTCTATCAAGAAATGGCTTGTGGATCCAATTTCACTCAAAAGGTGGAATGAAATGAAAGATTTTACTATCCATCCGGGTTCGTTTGTTAAATTCTCAGATTTCTCTAGTTATCGTATTTTAGATTTAGCAAGGGATACCGACATTGAAAACCTTATTGACTATGATCAAAACAATGTGGAAATTAACCATGTCATGATCAAGTTATTCTATGCTAATCTAAATATAGAGAAAAACAAACCCGCAAATCCCAATTATTGTCTTTGGTCTGTTGTATGTGGCAAAGAAGTGTTTATCTCATGTGATAGGATGGCAAGTGTTCTTGGTTCTAGGTTTATTGGTGAAAAATTCTCAAATGACTTTTGCAATATTCATATCCGTAATCAAATTAGTCATCAATTTACTGAAGATGACAAGGATAGCACTAAGTCTATTGGCTTAAGGCCGTCTGCAAGAATTCTTCATCATACTCTTATGCACTCCCTTTTCCCAAGAACTGGAAATTTTGATGCCGTCTATAAAGAAAATTTCAAGGCATTATACGCAATTTATGGGGGTATTCGTATAAACTGGATTGGTATGATCTTCGATGAGATCTTGAAAGTAAATGATAGCTCTAGACCTCACTTGTTTTATAACGAGTACATTATGCGTCTCTTGCTCGATTGTGGCATTGAACCACCAAAGTCTTCCATTTCCAAACCAAAAGCCATCAACAAAGCTTCGATTGCAAGAATAAAGCTTCCAGCTCCATACTTCAATATTATGCCTTTTGAACAATGGAAAGACCAAGGACATAGAGAGGCTTCCTCCCGTTCATCCCGATCTAAACATGGAGAAGTTAAACTTTTAAGATCATCTTCCTCAACAAAAGAATCACTTAACACTATTGCTCAAAATCAATTTCTTCTAGAAGCTCGACTTAAGCGCATGGACACCAAAATGGATAAACGATTTAACAAACTTAAGTCGTTCTTCAGTTCTATATGGGAAGCAATATCATGTGGAGCATCATCCTCATCCATGCCAACTCAAGACCCTGGCAAGCGCCCAGCTCCTCCTACTTTTGCTTGGACATCCTCGGAGGAGGGTACAAGCTCGGGAACGAGTCATGGACGTGGATACGGAAAATCTCAGCTTGTTGACGAAGAAGAAGAGGAGAGTGAGACAGATTCAGATTGAATCCTTTTAGTCTATGTCTTTATTTACTATTATGTGTAAATTATGACTTAGTTCTTGCTTTAAGACATTATCTGGCACTTGTACTAAATAGTGTCGCATTTTAATTCGTACTAGACTCTTTGGCATTATCATATTATGTGACTCTTAACTCTTGATCTATGGAAGTAGTCTTATTTTGCTTATACTCTGAATTATATATTTTATATCCTATATTTTAATAAACTCCTTTTTGTCGATGACAAAGGGGGAGAAAATTGTGCTAACAGTATATATGCAGGAAAATATAAAGTTACAGGCACAATCTCAGGGGGAGATCAAATACAGGGGGAGATTCATAACTATGTTGTCATCAATCAAAAAGGGGGAGAATGTTGAGTCAAGATTTTTATATAGTTTTGATTTCTGACAAAGGGATAAACCGTGATCGTCAAAAAGAAGTCATTCATTGAGACACAACGAGCTTCATACATTAGAGGTGGAATATTTGGTATGTTGGTAATATTAGTTATGTTAAAATCTATCCTCAAAATAATCATGTATCTCAAAAGAATCGATGTATAAACATTTTGGATGACAGCGCACATTCACTGTGCAATTTAACAGCGACCGGTCGACCGGTCCAAAACCAGGCGGTCGACCGTTCCTGTGTAAATTGCACAATGAACGTGCACACATGCACATAACGTCTATATATTTGAAATTTTCGTCTACTGGTCATTTTTGACCTGTCGACCGTTTTTAAACAGAAAGCAACCTTTCCCAAAAGACACTTCTTTCTTCAATGGTTGCTTCTCTTTCCTTTCATCAATGATCACATCTTTTAATGGCTACTCTTCACAAAGAGTTACAACCATTTATTCTCTATATAAACATATCTAAATCATTGATTGAAATACAACAATTCTTTGCTTTAAAATTCTGATCTTAATTTCTAAATACTCTTGCATTCAAAAAGCTTTCTACTTCAAAATTGCTTATTGAATCATTGAAATTATTTCATATCTTTTGATTCAAATAAGTAATATACTTCCTTCAATCTTCACAAACATCATTCACATATTTTGAGGATAAGATTATAGGAAGGGTGTACTACAAGTGACAAATCAGTGTTGTTAAGAGCACAAGTTGTCAACGACAATTGTATTTATTTTTGTTGAAGTCCTCGGTGTTGTAAGAGGCACGAAATCCCGTTCGGCTGTTCGGGTGTTATAAACCTGTTCCTCCGGGTGAAGCGAGGTAGTTGGTAGTGAAATCCAGATAGAAGTCTGGGACTGGACGTAGGACGGGAGGTCCGAACCAGTATAAAAATCCCTGGTGTGATTTTACTGTTTACTGCATTTACTATTCTATATCTGTGAATTGCTATATAGTTAGTTTATTGAATATTTACTTATATAGCAATTGTAAATAACATTCCGCATATATTAGTCCATATTACACGATCCGTAATCAGTGTGCACAAGTGTAAACATACATACTTTCATTCCATACTTACCCGTTATCGATCTAACTAAGCCGCTATCCGAAGCGACGCAGGAAGCTTTTCTTTTCAGGATCACTGGAATACAGAAATAGGAAGAGCGATACAATTGAATCATCCACTATATCCGATTTTGGAATAAATTTTCACATTGGAACTCATAAACATCGACGGGAACTTAACCAAATTCTCAAGAAGAAAAGGCTAAAGACAAAGAGCAAGACTTCACTCCAGAACGGCGTACAATCGTTTGAGACAAACTTAGCTTCACCGCCGATCAAATTAAAACTATATGGGCAACTCCAAACCTACATCGTGCACCCACTTACCGACCTAAACCCTTGCGTAAACTACGAAGCAAAGATTGCATCGTCAATACCAGGAATTGAAAATCAGATCGAAATAAAAAAACGAACAATTATCAAAAGTCAGTCAGTTGAAAACAACATCTTGAGGTGGACTCCGATTATTCACACTGAAAATTCAACAAATCGCTGAAAAGCCAAAGCCAAATTTGCATGGTAGCCTTGACACTTACCCATTACTTCAAAGTACCCTAGGAAGCTATGGAGAGAAATTTGATTCGTTACGACAAGCAGTAGCAGTCGAGACCAAAACTAGGTGATCAACAGCGTAACTTACTACGTGTCTGCGAGACTCTAATGCGGTTATTTGGAATCCAGTAAACAGATACTATAATCGATAACTTCTAGAGCACGCTTGTTTCCAACGAAGATGTACTCTAGGGGACAAATGTTATCCGAGTTTTTAACCCAGCAGGACCCACTAGAAAGTAGAATAATCTCGTAACATTAGGATGGCTTAGAACCTAACTGGAAAGGCTAAGGCAAGGAGTGAACGATAGCCAAGCTATATTACTAAGACAACAACCGAGATCAATTAAACCAAGGGACCAGCCTTCTTACAGCCCAATCAGCAGTTGAGTGCAAACAGCTAGAGAACTACTATCAAAACGAAACGACTACGATAAAAGACTATGGAAACATCTCCAATTCCAAACTCCAGAAAAATCCTAAGTGCTTGGATCATCAGCGACTCATGCCTCTCCTCAAACCTTCAAACGAGCTAGCTAAGGAATACTACAAAAAGAGGCCAAGACATTGGCTCGCAAACGAGCCAAGTCCATGGGTTGCCAGCGACCCATGTTCTTGTCTCGTTTTGCGAGCCAAACCCTCTCTGGGTCGTTTCCTACCTACCTGCGAGCTGATGATGAAGTGGCCTGGCCCAGAAGCTCTCTGATCCATATAAATACCATCCTGCCTGCAACATAAACTGGATCTTCTCCGGACTTGTTGCTGAAGCTCTGCTGGAATTATTCTTCACTCTCTACCTTCCTCACAACAATCTCCAAAGAAATTCACTGTGATTCTCCAGTGGATTCCAACTCTGAGGATTCAATCTAGCTAAAGATAATCAAAGCCTTGTAATCAAACATCTCTTGTAGCAGCAATTGGTCTATAATAAAACTATAAAGTGGACGTAGGCTTCATTAACAGCCGAACCACTATAAAAATTCTTTGTCTTCTTTCTTTTACTGTTCTTTTTCTATATCCGTTATCTGTGATATTGCTCTGTCAGAACAGGGCTGGTGCTTTCAAATCCAAAACAGGATGTTAATCCATTTTTTGGGTCAACATAAGTTAAATAACTTGAATTTCAAATATAGCGATTTATTTGATAATTAAATTGTTGAATTTAGTATTGAAATTGTTTAAATAATTAAATCTTGAATTTAATGAATGAAAACGATTTCAAAAGTTGAATTAATTTCTATTTGAATAAAAATGAAGATAGTAGACTTATAAATTGGATATAAAAGTATTAAACGGATTTTTAAAATTACTCGTTTTAATTAACGTGTAAAAATAGCATTTTGGGGCACAGTCTCGGATTTTGATGAAACCAGTTTTATCAGATCCGTAATAGTGAATTATTATATGCCGTCGAATTTCGTAGCGATTGGACGTATCGTTTGGTCATGCAAGTTCGAAACTAGTAGAGATTAATTAAAGAAATTTATATAATAATTAGGTTTGAAAAGCTATCTTCTGCATATGATCGAATTAGGGCTTGAGACTAGTTTCATTATGTTCAAAATAGGAGTATAACATATAGAACGCCAAGCGGCACGTCTCGATAGGAGTTCGAAATTTTTGAACGTTTAAAGGCACGATATTATTTTTAATTTAAAATAATATAAATATAATATTATAACAACTCATACCTATGCCATACATTAGCCATACCCGAACGTACATGCACAATGCCTGGCCATAACCCTCTCCTCCCTTTTTATATATTGTGTTTTTTTATCTGAGAGATTGGTTTTCTTTTTCTTTTTTAATTTAAAAACGACCAAATCCAATGGCCGACGTTCATCGAAGCCATTATAGACAATATCAGGCGAAGACTTCAACTAAGATAATGGTAGCAACGACGAGAGGGACGTGATGGACGGTTGGTTCGAGGCGAAGTGGCTCGAGACGGCGGCAAAGCTCATTCAATCGCGAGCAGTTTTCATGGGTTTCCACGCGATTTTCGAGCGCGAGTTGCGCGCGCATGGCGGGGGGCTGGAGCGACGGTCGAGACGGCAGCGATGGCTACTGCACGCGCGAGTGCAAGGCGTGTGGTTAGCATCGATCGGAGAAAAAAATAAACAAATAAAACGAGGCGCCTGGAAGTCTCGTGCAGAGGAGTGAGGAAGGAGGGAGCTGTTGAGAAAGGTTTAATTGTTTAAGTTTAAATTAATTATCAATTAATTATTTCAAAGGTTCATTTATTCATATTTAACTCGTACGAGGTCCAAATTGAACGTGACAAGTCGCGTTACGATCGTATCGACAAAGGCGTTTTCAGTATAGCGCACTTTTCTTATTCTGCTACTACTTCTGCTACCTTCCAATCCATTGTTTTATGGACACCAAAAAGAAAGAAGGTATTCATAGATCTTGTGTTGACTTTCTATTAAAAAAGAGTTCGATCAACGGGTTTTATTCGTCTGCGACAGCCACATTTAACGACAAGTTGAACCTGCACTGAGGCCATACACAAATCAAAACAACTGGGACAACCTCAAACGCTCTTGAACCGAACTTCTACAGATAAAAGGAGAGATATGGAATCAAAAAAAAAAGATCATTTGAACGATTTCAAAGAGTGATGGAACACCACTGTAAAAAGATATAGAAAATTCAAAAAAATCCCCCCATCAAATTCAAAAGGTTAGATGAACTATTTAGAGGATGCATAGACAAAAACATTTGCAAATATCTGATACTTCCTACTCCACCAGCTGAGCTTTTAACCGCTGTCGATGCAGATATGTATTTCAATTGGATGGTCGATGACACTACACTTGTTCAGTCCAAAAGCAATAGACAAATCAAGCATGGCAGCTCGAACAGACCTGTCGATGAACAGTCGTTCATTCAGACGGACCGTTTCAACAACGCCGTACAACGTTGTTTACTATACCGTCTGCTGGTATACATATTCAACGGTGGAAAATTATTCAAAAATTTTCATAAAAATTCCACAAATTTTAATATGGTTGAAACATTGTCAAATGAGAAGATGCAAGAATTTATGATGTACTACTTGTTTATATTCCGTAGTCGTCATAATTTATAATTTTATGTTTGTTTTTTTTACATGTATTCAAATTTAAAATGTAGTGGTTTGTTTTAATAAAAATTCACATAATTTATTTTTTATTATTTGCAATTAATAAACTAATATTACACCATAAAAACAAATAAGTAATCACCTACAAATCAATTAAATTAAAAAATCACAACTAAAATACCTTTTTCATAGCTCAATCGCATTCACAAATGCACCCTATATTTTGAAACTTTCTAAGAAAACCACATATTGTCGAACTTTGAAGACTGGAGTGTGAAAATATAAACTTAAAATCCAAATTATTCATCAATACTTGGATAAAACTCCAGCAAGTAAAGCTAAACAGTAAAAACATTGAAAAAAATATAAAAAGCTGGCAAACATTTAACTATAATTTCAACATAACACTGTACATTACTTGAAACAACCATGGGAACAATACATTGGTTCATACATTGGTTGATTGATTGCTAAACCCAAATCAGGAAAAAGAAGAAAAAAACTAAATTATTCATAAAATATAATAACCTAATTATTTCTTGAATCATCAAAGTCATATTATATCTCTGGAGAAGAATTAACTTGTGATTTCTTAACAGATCTAGATCTTTTAACTGCAGTCTTATTGGGAGCAGAATTTTTACCAAGGCGCTTGTCAGATCTAGGTCTCTTACCCCTGGTCTGACAACCAGTTCGATTCAAAGGAGAATCAGCAACCTCATCAAACTCATCCACTAATTTTCTTGCCATTTTTTTCTCTGCTTCAGGATTCACTTGAACTTCAAACTCATCCCCTGGTTCAGATTCAGATTCTATAAACTCATCCTCCTCGATATTACGGATCTTTTCTGCATCCAATCGGACCTTTTCTGCCGTCAACCGGATCTTTTCCTCCTTCTTATCGGACTTTATGGTTTCAGCACGGAGCTTCTTGATGGATCCCTCGATTCTACCTTGTGAAACGAGGCGCTTGAAGCTGAGACCACCCATAGACCAATGAGCTTCGTTAGCCCAACAAAGGAGAGGGTCGCTGACTGATACAGGTGGATCAACTCGCTCAGAGGAGAATTTAACGTCAGAGTAGAATCTTGGTCGTGGAAGGCTTCGGCCATAAAATTTACCAGGTCTAAGAGCAGCTACCATTTTTTTTTTGGTATTTTTAATATGCAGAAGAGTAATTGATTAGGGGATAACACAGAAGTGAATTATATGTTAAAGAGACTTGTTTAAAACTGAAATAAAAAGGCAGATATTTATCGGCGAAACTGGCGTGAAAGCAAGGCGGCAATAATAGGCGGAAAATGAAAGTTTTTCAAACTACGAGCGGGAAATCGTCAAGCATATTTTTTTTGTTTTCATAATTTATGAAAGGGAGATACCATTTGCATCATTTTTTGGTCTGATAAGTTGGCGTCACGAGGAGCACCTCTGACAAGTCAATGATAAAATTCATACAAATGTGATGCTGAAAGAACCATTGAAAATCAACGGTTGACGTCATATAATGGCTAATTACTATCTCTTTGTCTAATAACTACCTTCCTCCACTTTATTTCCTCTTTGTCTTCAATTCATATTTGTCTTCATCTCCACTTTTCTTAACTTAGAACAAATATATTAATAACCGAACCGTATGACGAATGTGATCATTCAAATTCTGATGTTAAAGACTTGAACCGCATGACGAATGTGATCATTCAAATTCTGATGCTAAAGGCTTGACTGTTATACAAACTATTATAAGATCTAAAGCACTATAAAAAGCTTCAATGGATCGAATTCACACTTTATTGTATAAAGGAATATACTGGGTTAACGATATAATGTGCGGTCATGCAGAACGTTGTCGGTAAAACTTTCGAGTGAAAAGACTGTTTTCTAACATTGTGTGAGCAGTTGAAAGACCGCAATTTGAAATCAATATCTGATATGTGCATTAAAGAAATGATAGTCATCTTTTTGTATACAATTATTTTAACTCTTCCTATAAGACGGTTTGTTGAAAGATTTCGATGGTCGAATAGTTCGATTTGTGTTTATTTTCACAATGTTTTGAAAATTGTTGAGTTAATGTCTAAAAATATCATTAGGTCGATAGACCCTTAATTTTGTAGAATCTCAGGACAAATTAGGACATCACACAGATATTATCCATTCCTTAAAAATTGTATAGGGACCATTGATGTACACATCTAGTTGCACATGTGGCTACTACGGATATGCAATGATATGTTGCACGAAAAGGCTTTGCTATGTAGAATATTATGGTTAAATGAGCGTTTGTCTTAATATTTACGTTTGTAAGGGCAGAGTGGAAAGGAACCATATATGATGCTAAAGTTTTTCATTTCGTATAAACAGCAAAAAATTGAATTTTTTCATCCACCTCTAGGACAATATTATCCAGTTGACTCGAAGTATCCACTAATGGATGATACTTACCTCTTTACCACAATGCTAGATAACATATTATAGATTTTAGTGAAATACAGAATGAACCAAAGACCGAACAACTATTATTAAGTATGACAATCGAAAGAACCTTTGGAATTTGGAAGAAAAAATTTGCAGTCGTACATAGCGTGCCGACATACAAGTATAAAATTCAAGTAAAGGTTGTTACTACTACAATGGATATTCACAATTTTATACAAAGACACAACGAATGAGACCTAGAATTTATGACATATAACGATAATCCTGATCCAGTAACGAAAGAATTTTTTGGAATAGTACTATAATATTCGAACATCTGGAAATAACGATCATGAACAAGTTGAAAAATAATCCAACAAATTCAATGGTAATCATTCGAGATAACATACGAAATGAACTAGTTGCTGATAGACTACGTTATGAACTGTTTGCATAAGACTGTTGTATTTTGTAACTGCACCGGTATCGTTATTGTATTTGTAATTCGAAATTATTGTACTTATGTAACAATACTTCTACCATTATTGTGGATGAATTATCAAATTTTCAAGATTAATTTTTTTGAATAAAACGATTGTTCCTCTCAAGGAGGGGAGTGCTCGTATAATTTTATTCCATACTTAAAAAGGTGATGCCAATAAGACTGGCAAAGTAGCAAAAAACCCCGTATAGAAAAAAAGTAGAAAACCTTCCCAACGAAAAAAGGGAACAAAAATATCATCGATCAAGATTAAACCTAACAAAAACCATAGTAGAACAAACTCAAAGAGTGACCGTCCAACTGAAAGAGGGGGGAATCTAAAACATTAGCTCTGCATCCACCTCCCACTTGCAGCAGTTCCATAGCCCAGACCATTCAAATCATATAACCTACTATACTTGAAAGAACTCAACAAAAGATGTAAGTCCAGCACATCTATATGTATAAGGGTTATATACATACATATGTGTGGAAGATAAAAAATGCAAGAAAGATATGTAATTAAACTCGGTTATCCAATAGGTAAGGAGAGTACGAATAGTTATCCTCGTGAAAAGAATTAATTATGATAGTGCTAAGGCCATATTATGGCTCCCACTATTACGCTCTATGTTTAGCTTTAAGTTGTAAATGTGATTTTTTCCCCTTTTAAGAAGTTCTTTGAATAATATATTTGAGGTTAATTTGTAACTAGGATTTGCAATCCAATTGTAAGTAAACAACTCAATGGCATAAGTTAGGTTATTAGATGGGGTATTGTTATTAAACATTCTTTGGTTCCAAGTGATTATGAAGATGGTATCAAGTAAGATTCTATAACATTTGATGTAATGAGGTCTAATGACATTCCAGTAGCGGTTGTAGTTAAAATAAAAAATGTTCATATTAAACTCGAAAATGCAGAGAGTATTTTACAAGTATATAATTAGTTAGGGGACAAGTATATTATAAGTGTGCTATGTCTTCTAAGTTTGGGTTACAAACAACATAATTTTCGTCTATAAATGGATGTTTTTTCTTTAAGAATTCGATCGTTTTCATTTCTTGCGTAAAATTATCCATATATGTTGCCTTGCTTTTGGGTGGACATTGGCTTTCCAAATGTATTTAAACTTCTTTTGCTTAGTGTTATCCCACCTTTTAGCAAGGCCGTGATACCAAAAGATTAATTGGAAACCAAAGACAGTTCTCCTCGATTGTCAATTATGTACAGGTCAGCTATGGATGTCGGTAAATTTTGACCGAGTCCAGATCAAGCTACAATTGATGCAGCACGACAAACAAAGCTACGGAATCCAACATTCAAAATGTCAAGTCAATCCGAGTTCATATGCTCAAGATATGATCGGTACAAGCCAAGAAGGTAGCCTCATTTCATATCCATCGGGGAACAGGCCCACTTTGTATCCATTGACGCCCACCCACTTCGAGCCATCAAACAACCTACTTCGGGTTGGCAACGTGTTCGCTCCGAGTCATTTCCCTATTTATTTCGAGTTTCGTGGCAGTCTGCTTCGAGCCGTTGGGAGGTCTACTTCGGGTCGAGAAGAAGATTACTTTGAGTCGTGGCTATGAATCAATCGGCAGCCTAGGTCCTCATTAATTTCGTATCCATGTTGCTCGCATCCAGACCAGACTGCACTCGTTTGTTTCGTATCCATCAGACACATGCACCTTTCAAATCAACCAAGGTTATTTACTTCGTATCGATATACATTTCGTATCGATCCATGTTAATACATGTTTCGTATCGATCACCCAGATGATCGATACGAAACCCATCCCTTCCTATCGATGCGAAGTAGTCACAGTTGTCTACTTCGTATCGGTCATGTAGATGTGTATTTCATATCGATCAACCAGATGGTCGATACGAAACTGACACTCTTCCATCGATGTGAAGCACTAGGGAACATATGGATACGAATCATATGTGATCGATACGAAGAGACCCATAGTAATCGATGCGAAGAGACCCATTGTAATTGATACGAAGAGACCAATTGTGATCGATACGAAGAGCATAGCACCCGAGATACGAAGGAGGAGGCGGTCAATGCGGCATGAAAAGTGGATCTACCCTAGCTTATCGCTCCACGTCGCCATCGTCTGATCATTACGAGCGAGATCGATGCGAATAGCATCGATGCGAACTGCGCAGCCATCGAAAAGTCCAAATTTGCATCGATCACAACTGACAATCTACAAGTCCAAATGCCGCCAAATTTTCATAGGAGCTTGCATACAACCTAAAGAATGTTCATGATCGATCTCGACTCGATCAGGAAAGATCTTGATCGATACGAAATTCATTCGTATCGATCACGGATCGAGTCAAAATCGCATGGGATCGATCGCGTAGGCCCGTGCACGTGCCAGAAGAGGTCTCCCGAGATCAGAGCGAGATATTTGCAGCCTACGCCTATAAATAACATCCCAAAGTCTATAGAAAAGGGACTTTTTATTCTTCTACGTCCAGACTCTGCAAGAACCATCATTGTACTCTAAATTTGTTGTTGTAATCAGTGGTAACTCGTTGTAGTCAGCAAGCAAACATCAATAAAATCATCAACTTCAAAGTGGATGTAGGTCGGATTGCCGAACCACTATAAACTCTGTGTTCTTTACTGATTTCCTTTTAATTTTCTGAGTGTTCTTTATTTTTAATTCTCTACATACTTGTTATCTGTGATCGTGGACTGGTGCTTTCATCGACAATTGGGTGTTTGTGACCAATTTTGGCGCAAACATTTTAGTGCTTTCACTGAGAAGGCTAGCACTCAGGGATTCTAAAGCTTGGAGTTCGGATTTGGGAAGCTAGAGGATCAGATCTAAAGGGAACCATAACAAAGCAATCAACAAGGAGACAAAGAGCTGAAAGGAGTCAGCATGATGGGAGTCAGGAGGCATCCTCAGGAGCAAATCAGGCTTCAGTTTTCATCACCAGAGACGAGATGGAGATGATGATGGGAGCTATGCATGAAGAGATTCTAAAAAGACTAGAAGAGATGATGCAGAATCTGCTTCGACAAGTTGGACAAACCGGAGTGCAGAATCAAGTTAACGTAACTGCAGGGGATGCTGGAGATAGGGATCAAGAACAACCAGAATTCAGAATAGAGCAGGACCATTAGGAGCAGCACCAGATCTGGTGGGCACCCACTAGGAACATGTTGATCCAACCTCATGCAGGATACCAGGTGGAACTGTTCAATGCGGCATTGATAGAGGAACGAATGCTCGTCCTGAACGGTAGATTCCAGAATTCCCTCGTGAACTCGGGGGGCAGTTTGGAGGCAATGGACAAGGACTACAACTTGACGACAATGACAGATTGGTAGAGGTGGTCAGACGAGCCATGAGAGGCGGATTACTGAATAGAGATCTGGAAGATGTGAACAGGAACCCCTTCGCTCCCGCAATTAGGCAGGCCAGGAACCCACCTGAATTCAAGCTACCAACGCTGGAGATGTATGATGGGAGGACGGATCCTGCGGTTCATCTGACAAGTGTTAGTCCCTGAGGAGTTGGTTTTGATGACAACAACCTTACTTAGAATTAGATTATAAAATATATAATACTAACATTATTGTGTAGATATATATAGATATGTTTGCATGTACTAAAGAATGAAGAACTGTACAGTATAAAGATTCAAGATCAAAGATTGAAGATATCAAGATTCAAGACTCATGAGTATCAAGAATTTCAAGAGTTCAAGTTTCCAAGATAAGTTATATAGTTAGGAATATTGTTAAAACTCATAGAAAGGCACTGACATCTTAAAATCTATTTTATTCGTGGAATGGAATCCACTTCATGCTCGTTAAAGGGATGGAACCTACGAAAAATCTAGTGGAACATCTTTTTGTATCCATTTACTTTTATTTCAAAATATATATAGCTTGTTTTTCAAAATGATTTTAAATATTCCTGTTTAAAAACCAAAATCATATGTCCTGGTTTTTCAATATATTTTAGCCTCAAAAATATCCTTAGTTTTAAATATCCTTAATTTTAAATATCTTTGATTTTAAATTATTATCCTAAGTTTTTAAACTATAATTCTGATATTAATATATTTAGCTGTTTTATATATTTATACTTAAGATTTAAATATAAAAGTATAGAAAATTATTATATATATTTTAATATTGTTCTCTATAGTTATTTATGTATTATAACTATATATAAGTATATTTATAAAGTTTAAATATAAGTATAATATAATATAGAAATTATTTTCAAAGAAAAACAAATCACCAAAATTACAAGGGCATGTCGACATGGTCACATGTACCCCTGTCGACATGGTGACAGTTAAATTGTTTTTTAAAAGAAGTGTCTATTCGCCACATCCCTTCACCAATGGACATGGCTATTGATCTACTATAAATAAAGGGTGTTTTCAACGAATTTTAATCACATTTTTCTCTAATTTAACTTCTCTTCATCTTCTCCACTTTCTTATTTACAAATTACATCATTACCCTACCGGAATCAATATCGAATCTAATTAGATAATTTTTGGTTTTGATTCTCTTCACTATCTCTACAAGATCCAAGTGCTAATCTGAGTTATAGACTTTTTGTAATCAATTGAGCGAGAGAAGGTGTGATTGTAGCCCTGGAAATCAATTGGGTGAACTTGTTGCTCGGTAAATCAAGTATCTCTACCCAGAGGATTGTGATTCTGGAGGGTGTACCTCGTAGCCTTGAAACCGAGGGTTGTATTTGTAAGAATTGTTTTTGAAAGGAAATCTGTACTTGTGTTGCGGGACTGGATGTAGGGTAACTCCGAACCAGTATAAAATCCGGTGTGTTCTTTCCTTTACTGCTTTTACTTTATATTTGCATCTGTGTTTGGTTCTGTGTTCGTATCTTTGTCTGATTAGTGTATACATTGTTAACAAGTTAAGATAAATTCAAAAAGATTTAGTAATTTCTTAAAAACACTATTCACCCCCCTCTAGTGTTTATTCTAGCCTTAAGATCCGTAATCCTCATTCCTCACATTTGGTATCAGAGCAAGGTTTTCAAAAGTTTCATAATCTGATTTTTGAAAAATTTTCAAAATGGCTACCAACACTGGTACTGTTATTAACACTAGTATACCTGTCACTAGTTCATTTGTAGAAGGTCAGTCTACTGCCAGACCTCCACTTTTTAATGGTAATAACTATGCATATTGGGCATGTAGGATGAAAATATATTTACAATCTGTAGGATTAGATACTTGGAATATCACACAAACTGAATATTCTGAACCCACAACTAATTTTGCACAGTGGACCACTGAGCAAAAGATTGTTGCACAAAATAATTCTAAAGCAATGAATATTCTATTTTGTTCACTCGAAAGAAATGAATTTAATAGAGTGTCAGTTTGTAAGTCTGCATATGAAATCTGGAAAACTTTGCAAGTAACTCACGAAGGAACAAGTAAAGTTAAACAGACCAAAATTTCCATGCTCACAAATCTGTTTCAGTTATTTAAAATGAATACTAATGAGTCTATTTCAGATATGTATAGTCGATTTCAAGATATTGTGCATTCTTTAATATCTTTGGGAAAGGAATTTTCGGAAGAAGATCAAGTTAGAAAATTTTTAAATTCTCTCACTCCAGAATGGGATCAAAAGACACTTGCAATTGAAGAGGCAAATGACATCAGTACTTTAAAGATAGAAGAATTGATTGGAAATCTAATGTCGTTTGAAGTTCAAATGATCGAGAGAAGAGAAAGCAAAGCATCTGAAAAGAAATCAATGGCATTCAATGCATTAATCGACGGATCAGACTCAAATAGTGATAATGATGAAGAGATAGCATTTATGACCAGGAATTTTCGGAAATTCCTGAAGTACAGAAAATTGAATAGTTCCAAGAGAAACAACTTTAAGAATTCCGGTAATCAGACTACAGTACCAAACTTTATCAAATGCTTCAATTGTGATGAACCAGGTCATATCAAAAGAGACTGTCCGCATCTAGATAAGCAAAACTCTCCTACAAACAATGATTCTGCAAAGAAACGGAAACGTGCATTCACTGCTACTCTAGATGACTCTGCCTCATCCTCCAGCGACGATGAACAGAAGAAAGATAATTCAAATCTGTGTTTCACAGCAATTCTCGATTTAGTCGATACCAAAGACATGGACTCTGAAAAAGGTACACGTTTACAATACATTAGCTGAAATTGCATGCTTGAATTGATTGATTGGTTGTTTTTGAATTGATGTGTCGTTTGAATTTTTATTTTTTTTTATTTTTTTTAATAATATTATAATATTTTATGAGTCTTAGTAATATTCCAGATATTATATAGACATTAAAATAATATATATATATATATATATATATAAATATTACATTATATAAAAGTATCTAGTCATCAAAATTTACGGATACCTGTCGACATGGGTCCATCCCTACCTGTCGACATGGTATAGAAAATTTGAAATTCAAATTTTGAATTCAAATGCTTGTATTTTCCTCCACTCTTTCACACCATTCGAGACTCTGAAAGGACACTTTTTGACCAGAGAAACTGTCCATTTAATTTCTATTTATTTACTATCATTTATCTCATCTTTTCACTTAACTTTTCAAATTCAAACTCTTTCTTCATAACTCAATCTCTCTTCTCTCTACATCAATAGCCTCCTCAAGTACTCCATCAACTATGAGACTCTCCAAAACCTTAAAAGAACACCTCTTTTATGATCCGGAAGCAATCAAAGCCTATATTGGCTATGCTAATTATGGAAAAGTTCATCCCAGAAAGTTTGCAATTTTCCGCTATTTCGCTTCTTATGAAATCGATTCTCTTTGTGTTAGCTACAACATTTTAAGTCTTGTCGACGATTCTCAAAATGATTTTGTATGCTACCCAAATCTTGTGAAAATGTTTTATGCAAATCTTAATCGTGGCTTTTATCAAGGAAACGATGATGAAATATGGAGTAGTGTAAAAGGCACTCAAATTGTTTTAAATTGTGATGTTTTGGGAGCGATTCTAAATTGTAAGTGTACGGGTATGGATATTTCAAATTTCAATTTTAATGAAAGTGATCGTGAGACTTTCCACCATATTTTTGAAAGTGACAAAAACTTTGATTTTATAAACCGCAATTTTCGTCCAAAAGCAAAAATTGTGAGCCTTCTTTTGCAACACACTTTGACCCCGAGATCGGGAAGTTTTAATAATCCTACTTCAAAAGTTTGTAAAGCTCTTTTCGCTCTTTTCGGAAACTATGATATTAATTGGGCTCAAGTTAGTTTGGATGAATTTCGGCCTAAAAACTTGGAAATGGGAGAAAAGATTTTATATCATGGAATTTACCTTACTAGAATTTTCAACTATTTTGGAGTGAATTTTAAAGGAGAGGAATTCGTTTCTAGAAAAGTTTTCAATCATTCCAATATCTCACTTATGAAAATTCCATACATCTTTCAACCTTATGAATCCCTTGTGGAAAAGGAAGAGCGTTTAGCTCACGAAGAAATGGAAGAAGGAGAGGAAGAAGAAGAAGAAGAAGAAGGGGATGAAATGGATATTCAAGAAGAAGAAGAGGAAGGTGAAACATCTCTTGAAAGTATTGATTACACCTCCAAACCAACCAACAAGATGATTATCCAAAACCAAAAGATAATTGTGGAAAATCAACGGACACTTAAGAGATCCGTTAGTAAAAAGTTGGATAAAATGTCTCCTAAGATGAACAAGTTCTTCTCAAAAGTCAGCAAGAAGTTTAGTCTTTCATCATCCTCATCATCCTCCAATTAGATCTATCTTTTCATACCTTGTCGTAGTTGTTTAAGTTTGTTTTAAGTTTGAATGTTATTGTATTTCATGTTGTTTAATCCATGTATCATTCCAGTTTGAATTAATGTTGAAGTTCTTTCTGTTATCTAGCTTATTTCATCTCTAGAATAACTGTTAATATGATATATAAATATAAATATATATATATATACACATTTATTCAAAATCAAAAACAAGTCATCAAAACACAGATGACCCTATCGACAACCCCAAAGGCACCCTGTCGAGATGCTTAAAATCTGAAGTGTCTTTTCATTTTAATTTTTGAATTTTAAATAACTAACTTGTATCTATTCATTTCAAACGAAATTTACACCTATAAATACCTGTTCTCTTCCAGAAATCTTTACTCAAAATCATTACTTATCTATTCTATCTATATTTCTTCTCTTTTTCACAAAAATGGCCGATCCTATTCACAATTTATCTGAAAATCTTGAAGAAACTCTTAAATCCTTCAAGAATATTCTCTCTATCATTATCCGTAATCAGCGTCACTTAGAATTGAGTCAAATGCAGATGATCAAGGAGCAAGAAAGGCATTTCGAAGCAATTCGATGGATGATTTCCTCCCTGCACAGGGATGATAATGAAGCACACCCTCCCGTTTCTCTCTCTGTTGATAATGAGAATTGGGATGCCATCAAACAAGACCCTATCTTTGGAGAAGAAGGATGGGTTGATGTTCCTCGTAATATTTGATTAACTTTGTTTGCTTGCTTAATTAGGATTTGGTTTGATTTGCTTGAATTTGACTTAGTATGGATTGATATTATGTGTGTAAAATATAACATACATATGATTAGTATTAATAATATATGATCTTTTAAGTTATCATGATTATCAGTTTAATTATCTATTTTTATATTAAAAAAACTCCATTATGAATAAATAAATTGTGTTCTCTTATTCGTATATTCTCTTATCTTTTGAATAAATAGTTTAGTAGTTAGGAAAAGTAGTTATTAAGAGTTTAGTTTAAAGTTAAGTATTGATTATGTATGATAACACTATCATTATAATCACAAGTAATGTAGTCTTAGTTTCAGGGGGAGTTATATAAAGTTATATAGAGTTATATAGAATTATATAGTATTATAATTATGGAGTTATATGGTTTTTGTTGATGACAAAGGGGGAGAAGTATAAAATAGGATAGTTAGGCATAGATTAAGGGGGAGTTATTAGAAGTATTAGGATAGAAGTGATATTTTATAAACAAAGGTTTTCATCATCAAAAAGGGGGAGATTGTTAGTCCCTGAGGAGTTGGTTTTGATGACAACAACCTTACATAGAATTAGATTATAAAATATTTAATACTAACATTATTGTGTAGATATATATAGATATGTTTGCAGGTACTAAAGAATGAAGAATTGTACAGTATAAAGATTCAAGATCAAAGATTGAAGATATCAAGATTCAAGACTCATGAGTATCAAGAATTTCAAGAGTTCAAGTTTCCAAGATAAGTTATATACTTAGGAATATTGTTAAAACTCATAGAAAGGCACTGACATCTTAAAATCTATTTTATTCGTGGAATGGAATCCACTTCGTGCTCGTTAAAGGGATGGAACCTACGAAAAATCTAGTGGAACATCTTTTTGTATCCATTTACTTTTATTTCAAAATAAATATAGCTTGTTTTTCAAAATGATTTTAAATATTCCTGTTTAAAAACCAAAATCATCTGTCCTGGTTTTTCAATATATTTTAGCCTAAAAAATATCCTTAGTTTTAAATATCCTTAATTTTAAATATCTTTGATTTTAAATTATTATCCTAAGTTTTTAAACTATAATTCTGATATTAATATATTTAGCTGTTTTATATATTTATACTTAAGATTTAAATATAAAAGTATAGAAAATTATTATATGTATTTTAATATTGTTCTCTATAGTTATTAATGTATTATAACTATATATAAGTATATTTATAAAGTTTAAATATAAGTATAATATAATATAGAAATTATTTTCAAAGAAAAACAAATCACCAAAAAATACAAGGGCATGTCGACATGGTCACATGTACCCCTGTCGACATGGTGACAGTTAAATTGTTTTTTAAAAGAAGTGTCTATTCGCTACATCCCTTCACCAATGGACATGGCTATTGATCTACTATAAATAAAGGGTGTTTTCAACGAATTTTAATCACTTTTTTCTCTGATTTAACTTCTCTTCATCTTCTCCACTTTCTTATTTACAAATTACACCATTACCCTACCGAAATCAATATTGAATCTAACTAGATAATTTCTGGTTTTGATTCTCTTCACTATCTCTACAAGATCCAAGTGCTAATCTGAGTTATAGACTTTTTGTAATCAATTGAGCGAGAGAAGATGTGATTGTAGCCCTGGAAATCAATTGGGTGAACTTGTTGCCCGGTAAATCAAGTATCTCTACCCAGAGGATTGTGATTCTAGAGGGTGTACCTCGTAGCCTTGAAACCGAGGGTTGTATTTGTAAGAATTGTTTTTGAAAGGAAATCCGTACTTGTGTTGCGGGACTGGATGTAGGGTAACTCCGAACCAGTATAAAATCCGGTGTGTTCTTTCCTTTACTGCTTTTACTTTATATTTGCATCTGTGTTTGGTTCTGTGTTCATATCTTTGTCTGATTAGTGTATACATTGTTAACAAATTAAGATAAATTCAAAAAGATTTAGTAATTTCTTAAAAACACTATTCACCCCCCTCTAGTGTTTATTCTAGCCTTAAGATCCATAATCTGCATTCCTCACAACAAGGTATATGAGGCACATGGAAGTACTGGGGGCATCAGAGGAGGTCATGGCCCGGTGCTTCCCATTGTATTTGACGGACATAGCAGCTCTATGGTTTAGACAATTGGAGAGCGGTTCCATTGGAACGTGGACCGAGTTGACCGAAAAACTTATGAGGTAGTTCAAAGTTCACATTTCGAGGCCCAAGAATGTGATGAGTCCGGCGACGCTAAAATTGAAAACTGGGGAATCTTTGAGGAATTTTCTAACATGATTTAATGCAGCAGCAGCATCGGTGGATCGTCCAGATCCATCCATGGTCTTAATGGCAGCCGTAGCTGGCATAGCTGATGGAACGAAGTTTAAAAATTCACTGACAAGGGATCCACCTATGGATCTAGGATAATTTTATCATAAGGCCGAAGGATTCCTGCGATTAGAGGATGCAAATGTTGAAAGAGAGGAAGGAGAGGGAGTAGAAGTTTATGCAGTCAATGGCGGAAATCCTCCCGAAAAAGATTCAGGCAAGGATAAAAGAAAACGAAAAGCCGAGGATAACGGTGATGAACCAAAATGACCGCAAAAGGAACCGAGATTCACCTCTTATACTGAGTTGAATGAAACTTTGGAACGGATCTACCATGACACCCGGGGGCAGGTTCCTTATCGAAAGCCAATAAGGAGGGATCCGACCAACAGTGAAAGAAGATAAGTCAAGTATTGCTTATTCCACGAGCTAAATGGTTATAGCACGAATGATTGCCGACACTTGAGGGATGAGATAGAAGGACATATCTGGAATGGCCTGCTATTGCAATATGTAAGAAGGCGAGCCACAACGGTGGAGCAAGAACGACCACCACCTGCACCAACTGGGAACGGGTTAGGATCGAGGCATCGACTTGTCATAAACTGATTGAAATAATGACGAATAAGTGGCAAACTCCACACCAACACGATCGAGTCATTTACACATGTACATGATCGCGAACGATCCTCAGGCATGCTCTGATACGACTATAAATCGCATTAGTGTAGGTGTTTGCACTTTGACGTCTCTGTTTTGCCTTTGTTTTCTATTTCTCATGTTTGGACTTGATTTTGTTGGACATTTCTATTGAAACACTCATTTGAATGTAAATTTGATTTTAATAATTCTATAACGGCCAAGTCACTTACACATTTACGAGATCGCGAACGGTCCACAGACATGCTCTGAGATGGCGATAAACCACCAACACAAACAATTCAGAAACTCACTCGAACATGAAATCTAATGTTAATGATACTACGTCCCCCGGGCACACACAATTCGCCTCGAACGGCATCCGACCGCGAACAGTCAAAATTCGCCTCGAACAGTACCCGACCGCGAACGGTCATAATTCGCCTCGAACGACACCCGACCGCGAACGGTCACAATTCGCCTCGAACGGCATCCGACCGTGAACGGTCAAAATTCACCTCGAACGACATCTGATCGCGAACGTTCACATACCACCCCGAATGGCATACGATCTCGAACGATCGCCACTCGCGGCCTGGTAAGATTATCAATCTCTTTACATGTCATTAACAAGATATGAACTCTAACTTATGACATTACAAAACACACTTTCCTATCGCAAGGCATGTTTTGGGGGGTAAGTGTTATCCCACCTTTTAGTAAGGTCGTGATACCAAAAGATTAACTGGAAACCAAAGACAGTTCTCCTCGATTGTCAGTTATGTACATGTCAGCTATGGATGTCAGTAAATTTTGATCGAGTCCGGATCAAGCTACAATTGATGCAACACGACAAACAAAGCTATGGAATCCAACATTCCAATTGTCAAGTCAATCCGAGCTCATATGCTCAAGATATGATCGGTACAAGCCAAGAAGGTAGCCTCATTTCATATCCATCGGAGAACAGGCCCACTTCGTATCCATTAACGCCCACCCACTTCGAGCCATCAAACAACCTACTTCGGGTTGGCAACGTGTTCGCTCCGAGTCATTTCCCTGTTTATTTCGAGTTTCGTGGCAGTCTGCTTCGAGCCGTTGGGAGGTCTACTTCGGGCCGAGAAGAAGATTACTTCGAGTCGTGGCCATGAATCAATCGGCAGCCTAGGTCCTCACTAATTTCATATCCATGTTGCTCGCATCCAGACCAGACTACACTCGTTCGTTTCGTATCCATTAGACACATGCACCTTTCAAATCGACCAAGGTTATTTACTTCGTATCGATATACATTTCGTATCGATCCATGTTAATACATGTTTCATATCGATCACCCAGATGATCGATACGAAACCCATCCCTTCCTATCGATGCGAAGTAGTCACAGTTGTCTACTTCGTATCGGTCATGTAGATTTGTACTTCGTATCAATCAACCAGATGGTCGATACGAAACTGACACTCTTCCATCGATGCGAAGCACTAGGGAACATATGTGATCGATACGAAGAGACCAATTGTAATCGATACGAAGAGACCCATTGTAATCGATACGAAGAGACCATTGTAATCGATACGAAGAGACCAAATGTGATCGATACGAAGAGCATAGCACCTGATGGATACGAAGGAGGAGGCAGTCAACGTGGCATGAAAAGTGGATCTACCTTAGCTTATTGCTCCACGTCGGCATCGTCTGATCATTACGAGTGAGATCGATGCGAACAGCATCGATGCGAACTGCGCAGCCATCGAAAAGTCCAAATTTGCATCGATCACAATTGACAATCTACAAGTCCAAATGCCACCAAATTTTCATAGGAGCTTGCGTGCAACCTAAAGAATGTTCATGATCGATCTCGACTCGATCAGGCAAGATCTTGATCGATATGAAATTCATTCGTATCGATCACGGATCGAGTCAAAATCGCATGGGATCGATCGCGTGGGCCCGTGCACGTGCCAAAAGAGGTCTCCTGAGATCTGAGCGAGATATTTGCAGCCTACGCCTATAAATAGCATCCCAAAGTCTATAGAAAAGGGACTTTTGATTCTTCTACGTCCAGACTCTGCAGGAACCATCATTGTACTCGAAATTTGTTGTTGTAATCAGTGGTGACTTGTTGTAGTTGGCAAGCAAACATCAATAAAATCATCAAACTCAAAGTGGATGTAGGCCGGATTGCCGAACCACTATAAACTCTGTGTTCTTTACTGCTTTCCTTTTAATTTTCTGAGTGTTCTTCATTTTTAATTCTCTACATACTTGTTATCTGTAATCTTTGATTGTGAACCGATGCTTTCATCGACAATTGGGTGTTTGTGACCAATTTTGGCGCAAACACTTAGTCCCGAAGAAATTTTGAAAATTTATAAACTAAGGTTGATGAATATATCTTGTTGTTTTCCCAACACCAACTCTTCATTTCATTTTCATCGTCTCGGTATACAACTATAGACTAGAACAAAGTACTATAAATTGAGTCCAGATATTACCTTCAAGTGCACTTTGAAACTAAAGTTCCATGGAAAATCATTTTCTGGATTAGATAGCTCTGAAATTAGTTCATTTTTGAAGTTACAAATATGAAAAGGTTCTTTGAATTCCACTTATAAAGGAATAGCCGAAATCCATATATCGTCCCAAAAGACCGCTTTGTTACCAGTGTGAACTATACCAATAATACCCAAACTAAAAACATTGAGGCGTTTAAAATGGATTTCCAAAAGGGGGACATGTTATTGGAATTAGGAGAAACACGATGGAGGTTATAGGTTCTACCATAGAATTGAATTGAGATTATATTTTTCCAAATAAGATTTTCATCAGTATTCTTAAATTTTCAAAGTCATTTTCCTTATAAAGAGAGATTGTGGTTATGAAGATTTATAATCCTAGACCCCCTTCTTCTTTTGATTTGCAAACTGTTTCTCATTTAACAAAAAAATTCATACTAAAGCAAGAATGGTCACCATTCCAAAGGAAGTTTCTTCTAATATTATTTATTATATCAATTACCCATTTGAGAAAAAGGTAATAAGATATCCAATAGATTGGAAAGGCTGACACGAGGGAGTTAATCAAAGTGGTTTTGCCAGCTATAGAAAGAAGTCTACTGTTTCAACATGATAGTTTCATATTAATCTTACCAATTACCACTTGTCATTCCTCATTTTTAAATTTAGCTGGCCTAATCAAAAATCCTAAGTATTCTATTTAGAATTTCATTGTTTCATTCGCAATAAGATTTTCTATATTATTTTTATCATTCAATAATAAAACTGAGCTTATGTCAAAGTTAATTTTAAGCTAGAAAAGAATTCAAAACTATATAAAATAAATTTAAGAGCTGTGATGTGTTGAGACAAATGAAATGAAAAAAGCATGATATCATTCACGAATTATAGGGCTGAAAGCCCATCATTAGTAATATAATTTCCTACTCTTTCTAGAACCCCATTTGTAATCGACAACTTATTAATACTAGTGAAAACACCCGCTGCTAAATTGATAGTAATGGCAACAAAAGATTGCCTTGTCTAAGACTACAGTTTAATTGAATTTTATTTCCTGGGATGCCATTGACCATTATATTTAAGTTTCTGGTTTTGAGTAAATTCATAATCCAGCGTACCCATTTATTATTGAAACCCCTGGCCAACAATAAATCTTTGAGAAAAAGCCAGTCAGTCGAATCCAAACTTTAACGAAGTCTAGTTTTAAGAGAGCACGAGTGATATTATTCTTGCAACAATAGTTAATAAATTCTTGGACTATAGCAACCTCATCCATGATATTTCTACCTTTAATAAATGAGGATTGAGCAATGTCAATTAGATTATCTATTTTAGAAACTAGAATATTTGTTATAACCATTGAAATAACTTTAAAAGAGCATTTATTAACGAATATGCCTAAAATCTTTCAGCTTAATCGCTCTCACTTTCTTGTGAAGTAGTATATATGATATTGGCAAAATTAAATCTTCTTACTTACAGGTTATCATTGTAAAAAATTTCAAACGTTCTTATTAGATCATATTTTAAAATGGGCCAATTTTTTTATAAAATGGTATGGGAAAAGGCAATGAGCCTAAAATTCGTATAGTCTTTGGCTAGAAATTTCTTTATATAAGTGCTAGCGGTGTGTGGTTGATTTCTCTTACTATTCTATCACTACTAAAAGGGAATCTCCTTGTGTAACACTTTCCCTAGCTTTTTCCAACGTGTTGTGGAAAATCTAAAGTTGAAGCCATCTAGGCTGGTGCTTACGTTTCATGGATAATGAACAAATCTTCCTTTATCTACTCCAAAGTGAACGGTGAATTTAAATGGTTTTTCCCCTTTTTATTTGTGTGTTTTACATATGATTTTTGGAAAATCCTTGCAAATCAGCTTCCCATTGTATAGATTGTAGTAGTATTTAATCACCTCCCAAAAATATCATGCTTCACTTTTTGTATAATTGTTCAATTTTCATCCATCATAGAAAAGGAATGCTTCTTATATTCCTTATGACATTTTAGAATGGAAAAATCTGCTATTGTCATCCCCTTCCTTTAGCCAACTGCACTTTGATTCTGCCTTAAATCCACAGCTAGCAGAAGCCGCTTTTCACTGTACTTAGTTTGTTCATCATAAAAAGCCTTTACATTTTGCATTTTTCGTAGGTGGATGTTTCTCTAGCAATTAAAACAATCTTTCACTCTTCTTCCTGCTTGCTTCTACCTTCTTGGCAATACTGCCTTTAGTTAGGTTCCACTGTCTCAATTTTTCTCTAAAAAACTTCGATAACACACTAAATGGAACATTTGGTTGCCATTTTTGAAAGCCTGATTATTGGCTCTAATACACTTCTATAATCAACTTCGTTCAGCCATAGATTGGATAATATGAATGGTTTTGTTCCCTCATAAGACTACCATCCCATAGTTTTAGCACTAACGAAAATAATCGTTAGAAAAAAATTAGAGTGCTATACCACTGGAGTTAGGGAAGTACTGCAACCATTTCATATTTATCAACAAGCTATCAAGTATAAGTCCTATGCCTTTTGCTAGTCTGGATATCCATGTATATGCATATCCTCCTATTTTATGTTCAATTAAGCAACATTTAAGAAAATAATCATTCAATTTTTTTAAGCTATTGCTGGAGAGGCTACGACCATTAATTTTCTCCTTTGATAGCCTTAGACAACTGAAATCGTCGAGAATTACCAATGGTACACAAAAAAAATGCTAACTTCCATATTTAGTTTTTCCCATAATTTTTGTCTTACATGCTCAGTGTTATTATGTATATTAAAGTGCATGCTAATTGAATACCTTCCCTATTATTAAGCATTAAAGTGATATGTTGCTTGCTATCGAGACTTTAAAAACATTCCTATTGCTTATATGTAATGACCCGCAATTTTATCACTTTGCTAAATTATATTTATTTTTAAAATATTCAAAAATAAGCTTTTTTTAACATAGATTACGTTGTCCTGAACAATAAATAATGTGATAATCTTATTTTGAATAAGTATTTACAAAAATATTTAGTTTGGAAAAATATCGATAAAATGGTCGAAAACCATTTTATCAATAAACAGCTCTATAACTAACCGAAGCCGCGCATGGAGCTGGATACATACACTTATATAAACAAGAATATGAAGTAAAATTATTTATTTTATTTTTTGAAATAAAATGTATTTAAAGCATCATATTTAATAATTAATTTAATGAATTTATATTAAGATTTAACGATTTAATAATTATTATAAATATTCAAGTAATTGTTTTAATATGATAATAATTCATTTTAATTAGTTATATAGTGATAGTAAATCATTATAATAGAATAATAAAGATATATACTTGATTTGAAAATATAAGAAAATTCATATCGCTTTGTCGATATAACATCACATGTTGTAAACAATGATTTAATATTAATTTATATGGTTTTATAAATCAAATGTGATCGTTTTAATTGTTATAAATGATAAAGAAATTAGTTTTCAAATTTTGTTTACATTTATATGTAATTTAATTAACAAGTGAAAGTATGACCAAGAATCAGTTTTTAGATTTTCAATGGTTTAGCAAATGGAAGTTGTTCAAAGTTGTTGCAACTTTGTTTATATGTCATTCGCACATATATAACATACACATGTACACCCTAACATATACATGAACACATATGTGACGCCCCACCTCTATACCCACGCTAACCAAGAACACTACGGTGTAGTGCTGTCAATTAGCACGGAGAATAAGGCTGTTGAGGAGTGACCATCCATGTAACTTCTTTGTGCGAGTACCGATATGTCAGATAGTATAGAATGCATATCATTTAAGGAGGAGATCCGACATACTGATACAAACTCAAAGCTATCACACAGTGGCTATATATATAATCTTCGGAAACAAACATAGAAATAAACATAACATAAATCAGTCACAGACATCCATATCACAAAGGCGGAAGAAGATATGAATAATAATATAACACATGAAAGTGTACATCAGAGTAGTGGTCAGAAAGATCCACGATAATACAAAAGAATAGCAACACGTGCTATACAAAAAGAATAAGTACACAACATAAAGTCTATCTCAAATGTGTACATCCAAAAACTGCTAATCTAAGCAGTTAGCCAAAAGTCAGAATAGTCCTGAAGAGAAGTCAAGCAGAAGCACCTGTAACATCTCGGTCTGACCCGAGTATTATTTATAAGAAAATAATAAACGGATCAGTCTAGCTATAAATATCAGATGATATGGTATATAGTAAAAGGCATGACATGTACATGTAATAACCATAACGGCATACTACGATAAGTATGTAAATGATAACCAACAAAAGATTAATCAATATCACAAGAATCTTCTCAAAGATAAAATAGGGTATCATACCCTAAACCTGTATTCATAACAAGTCAATAACACATAAATTCACCAATGCACAAAAACTGATATCATATCAATGAAAATCATGAAAATTGGTGAAGCACAAGATTCCAGAAATCATCACCAGAAATCAAGAAAACACATAAAAGGGGGAAAAGGCCTAACACATGAATGGGAGCATGAAAACTCACCTACGCGTATCACACAAGACGAGAAGTTATCTCATGGAAGCTATCCATTAAATTTCCACACAGTAATGGCCCGAAGACCGTAGGGTGCTACCCTACATATGTGATGGTGAAACATCACATAAACGGGGTATAGTCTCCCTCGCAGACAAAGAGACATCGCTCAATCGCTAATCTAAATCACAAAAATGATCGTCATGACCATCAGGAAGTGTCGATTACACTAAGCTAGTAAATATAAGAGTTTAGCTTCATGTCCCATAACCACTTGCTTAACTCAAATATTTACGAACAGATTGTAGATCTGCACTAGAATATTGTCACAAGAGATTCAATATGTGTGAATCGAAATCACACCAATGAGGTATAGACTAACCTTGAAGATAAAGAGATATGTGTGAATCGAAATCACACAAATGGTGTCTAGTCTAACCTCGCAAACAAAGAGACATCGCTCAATCGCTAGTCTAAATCACAAAAATGATCGTCATGATCATTAGGAAGTGTCAATCACACCAAGCTAGTAAATATATGAGTTTAGCTTCATGTCCCATAACCACTTGCTTAACTCAAATATTTACGAACAAGCTGTAAATCTTCACTAGGAAATTATCACAAAAAGGGTTCAATCGAACAAGTCCAAGAGCTAACCGACGAAGTGAACGCAAGCGTTTCATACCACTCGTTTTACTAAGTCGTTTAAGTCGATTTCTCATCCGAGTGAAGTAAAGGCTTGTATATACTAGTAGATTGGAAATCGGTTTGAGAAAACGAACTTTTGATATTTGAAATAGTGTTGAAATCGTTTTGATGAAGAAGTTTTGATATTTAATACTA
Organism: Allium fistulosum; assembly: GCA_030737815.1. Taxonomy (NCBI): domain Eukaryota; kingdom Viridiplantae; phylum Streptophyta; class Magnoliopsida; order Asparagales; family Amaryllidaceae; genus Allium; species Allium fistulosum. The sequence goes on from CM060903.1 coordinate 1,265,862,011, forward strand.
GTATTGAAACCTTTATATTTTTAAAGTGACAAATCATGAAAATGATTGTAGAAACAATCAATCGTCAAAATTCACATTCGAAGACGTGAATAAAATCCAAAGAAATCAATAACGAATCCATCAAAAATGGATATTCTCAAAAGTCCAAAGAAAGAAGTCATCAAACTCGATAATAATTGATAACAATAGGTCGGATCGACAAAAATCGATAAACCTTGGAAATTTACTCGAAAATAGGCAAATTAGGCAAAATCAGCAGTTCAGACGTCTAAATTTTTGTGACAGATGTCTAAATTTTATCTCAGACGTCTGAATTTTTGTGACAGACGTCTCAGAGGTCTGAAATTGAAACAAAGAGTAAAAAACATTTTGAACTAAATTCAGACGTCTAAATTTTTGTGACAGACGTCTGAATTTGATCTCAGACGTCTGAATTTTTGTGACAGACGTCTAAATTTATCTCAGACGTCTGAATTTTTTTGGAAGGCTAAAAAAACAGCCTAGCTCGAAAACGACGAACCCAAACCGAAATGCGATCGAACGAGCGACGAGTACTAAGGGGTTTACGCCAATCGGCAACCCAGCCCTATAGGTACTTAGATGCAATCACCAAAAACATGTTCGAATCATCCATAAAAGGATTTTCACAAAAATTAAACCAAAACACCAAAAATTGGAATATACACAAAATCGATCCAAATCAACATCAAATGCACATGAATAAGTGTTAGGAATTCATACCTAACAATCGAAGATAATTATAGACTAAGATGTGAGATAAAAATCTCACCTTTGAACCCAAACAAATAAAGAAGAAGCTTTGGAGTAATGGCAAGAGCAACTACTACTCAATTCCAACACAACAAGCTTGAATCAAAGCTTAAAAGAAGAACAGTCCCAAAGTTAGGTTTAGGAATTTCTAAAATTGAAGGAGAAAGAGTTGGAGAAGATGGAGAGGAGGCTTACCTATGGCTTCACTTTGATTTTGGAGGTAGGAGCTTAAATTTGCAATGGAACTAGGGCTTAGGAATTTACATTTCCAATCTTTTCCCCCATTATTCTCTTGAGCTTGAGAGAGTTAGAAAATGAGGAATGAATGAAGAGAAGTGGAGAGGGACTGGGTTGATATAACCAGAATTGGGCAAATGGGCTGAACCAAACCCAAAGTCCAAAGTGAAAAAGTAGCAAAATTCTACTAACTCCAAATATATCGATGTTTATACTTAAAAGATTGCAAACGACGTTTTGAACTCAATGGAAGTGGTCTCGAGTCCTAATTCGACTGTTTGCAAAAAGTAGCTTTTTGGACATCAATCCGATTAACGATTCTATATTTAAATAAAACATTTAAATATAAAATCGATAAATATGCGGGTTGTTACAGACTCCCCTCCTTAAAGAAATTGCGTCCTCGCAATACTTAAGAAGAAAATAAAGATTAACAACCATAAAAGCATAACAACACAACAGAAATTTGAAATAGGAAGTTCACCATAAAGAGCATGAAAGAGTTATCCTGAACGGGATTGCTCGATGAATTCCCAGGATTCCCAAGAGCAATTCTTAGGATCTGAGAACCATTGAACTCTCACAAGAAGAACATCTTTATTCCGAAGGCGCTCAACCTCCGAAGCAATGATGCGAATGGAATGTTGCTCATAAGTCAAATCTGGTGAAACTTCAATTTTCCACAATAACACCGGGCTCAAGAATAAAAATCGAAATCCCAAAGGCATTTCCGTATATAAGAGACGTGGAAAACGTCATAAATAACAAAAGATTGAGCCGGTAATAAAAAGGCGATAAGCCATGGAACAAATACGTTCGGTGATGGGAAATGGACCAAAATATCGTGGTGCTAACTTTCCCGATCAACTGAAACGCACAACACCCATCATAGGTGAAACCTGAATGAACACCAATAAGATCTGGACCTGAAACCAGCCCCTCACCGGCTTCAAGCCAACACAAAGAGAATCAGCATGGTCTTCCGTAGAGTGGCTCGAAAGGTACCATACCAATACAAGATTGGAAGCTATCATAGGAAGAAAACTCAACAAGAGAAATATGACCTTCCCAACTTCCACAAAAATCGAGAGCACATGAACGAAAGAGATCTTCAAGAGTTGATTCACACGCTCGGTTTGTCCATCGGACAAAGATGATAAGCGATGCTAAAATTTTAAGCTTTGTTCCTAAAGCTTTTTGAAGACCTTACCAAAAATCCACTAGTAAGATAATGGATCACGATTGCAAATCAACAGAAGTAAGAACTCCATGAAATTTAACTTGACATAAAGTTTAGCTAAAAAGTATATTCCAAAAGAAGGATGAGCCTCCATGCTACACAAAACAAGAGACGAACATAAATTGGATTCACGATCTCAAATCTCACAAGTGGATAAAGTCTCGAGATCATTCCATCCGGATATCATCATAGAAACAACTACTTGTTGCTTTCGGCTAAGGGCATCGGCAACACGATCACCCATCCGGGAGTAAACAAAGAATATCAAGATCATAAGATGCAAGGAACTCGATCCAATATTAAGTTCCTTATGAGAAAATAAATATTCCAAAGATTTATGATCAGGGTAGAGAACAAATTTCTCACCCAAAAATAATGATGCCAAATTTTTAAAAGCGAAATCGATAGCCACGAGCACTAGATCATGAGTGGCATATCTAGTCTCAATAGGCATTAATGATTTAAAAGCAAAAGAAAGAGAACGACATCCAAACCAATACGATTAGCATTGGTACAAAAGATAAAGTCTTGGTTCCCATCGGGAATCACAAGAATAGAAGTATCGGAAAAGAATTCTTTCAAATAATCTTCTTTCCCGAAAAGCTAAAACTTTCAAAATCACAATTATCTTTATGTAATAATCTTTCTAGAAAAACTTTTATTTTTCAAGTCAATTTACTGTGTCTGATTGTCTCATCAAAGCGTTTAGGAGATTCCTATCGATAACGTTGATCAAGCGCATCGACCAAAATTCTTAAAGCACTCAATGGGCAATACAATCACAAAATCATCTTCAAGATAATAAACATGTTTCTTTAAAACTTTTAAGAATATTCTTTGTTTGCTTAAAGAACAAAAATCCCATCTGTACTTATAAATAAATCTTATGAAAAAGATTTGCAAAATTTTAAATTGCTATTTTCACCCAAAATCAATGAATACAAGAATGGTCTCATCGAAATCGTAGAATACTCGATTCATAAAATGGATGAAATAAGCTGGACAAACAGAATGACATAATAAGTCATTCATAAGTTTCATAACGAGTGCGGAATGCGGTAAATGGAATGCTAACTCCCGCAACTCGTAGCAAATGAAAATCGGTGGCAAGGTCGAGCTAGAAAAAGACCTTATCACCACTCAAAAGATTTGCTTAGGTGATAATCCTAAGACAAACTCAAAAATACCGGAAAATTCTCAAACTACATGAATGAGAGAAATAACACTTTCCACATCATGTGAGCTTAAAGAATAAAATGATGCCACCAAATTGGAATCAAAATAACAAAGAAAAAACAGAAATCTGCTTAACAGATTGGAAATGTCAAAGATGAATAGCCCACACGGGCAAAGGATATGGCTTCATAATAATTAAGCCAACCCTTACAAATGTCAATTCCGAAGCATAAGTAAAAATCGGCTCGGAAGGAAAAATCACATAAAATAATTTCGACATAAATAAAAAGCAAATTGAGTGTTGCGGATCCACCAATCCGGATCCACAATCCTCAAAGAAGTCATCAAGCCCAGAAATGTTTTAAATAAAAAAGGAATCACAAGTTCTTTTGATATAAAAAAACAATGGGATGAAACCCATATCAAAAAGAACTCGAATAAGATAATCACAAAATAAATGTCATCAAGGATAGAATGGATACCTTGATTAAGAGAAGAGTTGCTAGGGGCTTGCACAATATTTAGCTTTCTCATGTCCTTGTTCAAAAGTTTGGGACATGCAGATAAAAGATGACCCGGTTTCTTGCAATAGCGACAAGAATGGGGTTTCGGACACATATTCGCATAGTGTTCTTTAGAATTACAATTGCAGCATTGTTCACGACTAGAGGTAGGCGACTTTGCTACCGAAGTTTCTTTCTTGCGTAGAAGTTTGGAGCATGCAGAAATATGATGACCAGAATTTTTGCAATAACGACAAAAGAGCGGTTCCGGACACTCCTTTGCATAGTGGTCCGTGGAGCCACAATTGTAGCATTCTCCACGATTAGGGATTGGAGTCTTTGCCACCAAAGTAGTTTGCTTCACTCTCTTATTGGGATTAAGGCTCTTGAACTTAATATGCCTCTTCTTGGAAATCCCAATATCACTATCACTTCCTTTACCAACCTCTTTATGTCGAAGAGTGATATCCACAAGCTGATGGAAAGGAACTTCAAGTTTTAGAGGTAAAACCATTTCGGGGTTCTTACACAAAGCACAAATAAACTTTTGATTCTTTACAAGATCCAAAAGTTGCTGGGCAGACATGAATACGCCATCCAGAGAAGGACTACTGGATTGACCAGCGCTAGGACTGCCAGAACCAACCATTTCTTTTCTTTAAGAAAGAAAGAAAAGAAGAAGAAAAGGTTATTCTCAGAATGACTATCAAGCAATCTTGATAGATAAAACAAGGAATCATAAAGAAAACAGGATGAATCGGTTCGGAGACTCGAACTAAATCCTGAAGCACGACTCCTAAGGTGGACTTAGGACGATGATCCTTGTTAAGTTATTCTACATCGTTCTGAAGTTTGGCTTTGATACCAAGCTGTGACGCCCCACCTCTATACCCAAGCTAACCAAGAACACTATGGTGTAGTGCTGTCAATTAGCATAGAGAATAAGGCTGTTGAGGAGCGACCATCCATGTAACTTCTTTGTGCGAGTATCGATATGTCAGATAGTATAGAATGCATATCATTTAAGGAGGAGATCCGACATACCGATACAAACTCAAAGCTATCACACAGTGGCTATATATATAATCTTCGGAAACAAACATAGAAATAAACAAAACATAAATCAGTCATAGACATCCATATCACAAAGGCGGAAGAAGATATGAATAATAATATAACATATGAAAGTGTACATCAGAGTAGTGGTCAGAAAGATCCACGATAATACAAAAGAATAGCAACACGTGCTATACAAAAGAATAAGTACACAACATAAAGTCTATCTCAAATGTGTACATCCAAAAACTGCTAATCTAAGCAGTTAGCCAAAAGTCAGAATAGTCCTGAAGAGAAGTCAAGCAGAAGCACCTGTAACATCTCGGTCTGACCCGAGTATTATTTATAAGAAAATAATAAACGGATCAGTCTAGCTATAAATATCAGATGATATGGTATATAGTAAAAGGCATGACATGTACATGTAATAACCATAACGACATACTACGATAAGTATGCAAATGATAACCAACAAAAGATTAATCAATATCACAAGAATCTTCTCAAAGATAAAATAGGGTATCATACCCTAAACCTGTATTCATAACAAGTCAATAACACATAAATTCACCAATGCACAAAAACTGATATCATATCAATGAAAATCATGAAAATTGGTGAAGCACAAGATTCCAGAAATCATCACCAGAAATCCAGAAAACACATAAAAGGGGGAAAAGGCCTAACACATGAATGGGAGCATGAAAACTCACCTACGCGTATCACACAGGACGAGAAGCTATCTCATGGAAGCTATCCATTAAATTTCCACACAGTAATGGCCCGAAGACCGTAGGGTGCTACCCTACATATGTGATGGTGAAACATCACATAAACGGGGTATAGTCTCCCTCGCAGACAAAGAGACATCGCTCAATCGCTAATCTAAATCACAAAAATGATCGTCATGACCATCAGGAAGTGTCGATTACACTAAGCTAGTAAATATAAGAGTTTAGCTTCATGTCCCATAACCACTTGCTTAACTCAAATATTTACGAACAGATTGTAGATCTGCACTAGAAAATTGTCACAAGAGATTCAATATGTGTGAATCGAAATCACACCAATGAGGTATAGACTAACCTTGAAGATAAAGAGATATGTGTGAATCGAAATCACACAAATGGTGTCTAGTCTAACCTCGCAAACAAAGAGACATCGCTCAATCGCTAGTCTAAATCACAAAAATGATCGTCATGATCATTAGGAAGTGTCAATCACACCAAGCTAGTAAATATATGAGTTTAGCTTCATGTCCCATAACCACTTGCTTAACTCAAATATTTACGAACAAGCTGTAAATCTTCACTAGGAAATTATCACAAAAAGGGTTCAATCGAACAAGTCCAAGAGCTAACCGACGAAGTGAACGCAAGCGTTTCATACCACTCGTTTTACTAAGTCGTTTAAGTCGATTTCTCATCCGAGTGAAGTAAAGGCTTGTATATACTAGTAGATTGGAAATCGGTTTGAGAAAACGAACTTTTGATATTTGAAATAGTGTTGAAATCGTTTTGATGAAGAAGTTTTGATATTTAATACTAGTATTGAAACCTTTATATTTTTAAAGTGACAAATCATGAAAACAATTGTAGAAACAATCAATCGTCAAAATTCACATTCGAAGACGTGAATAAAATCCAAAGAAATCAATAACGAATCCATCAAAAATGGATATTCTCAAAAGTCCAAAGAAAGAAGTCATCAAACTCGATAATAATTGATAACAATAGGTCGGATCGACAAAAATCGATAAACCTTGGAAATTTACTCGAAAATAGGCAAATTAGGCAAAATCAGCAGTTTAGACGTCTAAATTTTTGTGACAGATGTTTAAATTTTATCTCAGACGTCTGAATTTTTGTGACAGACGTCTCAGAGTTCTGAAATTGAAACAGAGAGTAAAAAATATTTTGAACTAAATTCAGACGTCTAAATTTTTGTGACAGACGTCTGAATTTGATCTCAGACGTCTGAATTTTTGTGACAGACGTCTAAATTTATCTCAGACGTCTGAATTTTTATGACAGACGTCTAAATTTTTCTGGAAGGCTAAAAAAAAATAGCCTAGCTCGAAAACGACGAATCCAAACCGAAATGCGATCGAACGAGCGACGAGTACTAAGGGTTTACGCCAATCGGCAACCCAGCCCTATAGGTACTTAGATGCAATCACCAAAAACATGTTCAAATCATCCATAAAAGGATTTTCACAAAAATTAAACCAAAACACCAAAAATTGGAATATACACAAAATCGATCCAAATCAACATCAAATGCACATGAATAAGTGTTAGGAATTCATACCTAACAATCGAAGATAATTATAGACTAAGATGTGAGATAAAAATCTCACCTTTGAACCCAAACAAATAAAGAAGAAGCTTTGGAGCAATGGCAAGAGCAACTACTCCTCAATTCCAACACAACAAGCTTGAATCAAAGCTTAAAAGAAGAACATTCCCAAAGTTAGGTTTAGGAATTTCTAAAATTGAAGGAGAAAGAGTTGGAGAAGATGGAGAGGAGGCTTACCTATGGCTTCACTTTGATTTTGGAGGTAGGAGCTTAAATTTGCAATGGAACTAGGGCTTAGGAATTTCCATTTTCAATCTTTTCCCCCATTATTCTCTTGAGCTTGAGAGAGTTAGAAAATGAGGAATGAATGAAGAGAAGTGGAGAGGGACTGGGTTGATATAACCAGAATTGGGCAAATGGGCTGAACCAAACCCAAAGTCCAAAGTGAAAAAGTAGAAAAATTCTACTAACTCCAAATATATCGATGTTTATACTTAAAAGATTGCAAACGACGTTTTGAACTCAATGGAAGTGGTCTCGAGTCCTAATTCGACTGTTTGCAAAAAGTAGCTTTCCGGACATCAATCCGATTAACGATTCTATATTTAAATAAAACATTTAAATATAAAATCGATAAATATGCGGGTTGTTACAGACTCCCCTCCTTAAAGAAATTGCGTCATCACAATACTTAAGAAGAAAATAAAGAGTAACAACCATAAAAGCATAACAACACAACAGAAATTTGAAATAGGAAGTTCACCATAAAGAGCATGAAAGAGTAAGCATGAACGGGATTGCTCGATGAATTCCCAGGATTCCCAAGAGCAATTCTTAGGATCTGAGAACCATTGAACTCTCACAAGAATAACATCTTTATTCCGTAGGCGCTCAACCTCCGAAGCAATGATGCGAATGGAATGTTGCTCATAAGTCAAATCTGGTGAAACTTCAATTTTCCACAATAACACCGGGCTCAAGAATAAAAATCGAAATCCCAAAGGCATTTCCGTATATAAGAGACGTGGAAAACGTCATAAATAACAAAAGATTGAGCCGGTAATAAAAAGGCGATAAGCCACGGAACAAATACGTTCGGTGATGGGAAATGGACCAAAATATCGTGGTGCTAACTTTCCCGATCAACTGAAACGCACAACACCCATCATAGGTGAAACATGAATGAACACCAATAAGATCTGGACCTGAAACCAGCCCCTCACCGGCTTCAAGCCAACACAAAGAGAATCAGCATGGCCTTCCGTAGAGTGGCTCGAAAGGTACCATACCAATACAAGATTGGAAGCTATCATAGGAAGAAAACTCAACAAGAGAAATATGACCTTCCCAACTTCCACAAAAATCGAGAACACATGAACGAAAGAGATCTTCAAGAGTTGATTCACACGCTCGGTTTGTCCATCGGACAAAGATGATAAGCGATGCTAAAATTTTAAGCTTTGTTCCTAAAGCTTTTTGAAGACCTTACCAAAAATCCACTAGTAAGATAATGGATCACGATTGCAAATCAACAGAAGTAAGAACTCCATGAAATTTAACTTGACATAAAGTTTAGCTAAAAAGTATATTCCAAAAGAAGGATGAGCCTCCATGCTACACAAAACAAGAGACGAACATAAATTGGATTCACGATCTCGAATCTCACAAGTGGATAAAGTCTCGAGATCATTCCATCCGGATATCATCATAGAAACAACTACTTGTTGCTTTCGGCTAAGGGCATCGGCAACACGATCACCCATCCGGGAGTAAACAAAGAATATCAAGATCATAAGATGCAAGGAACTCGATCCAATATTAAGTTCCTTATGAGAAAATAAATATTCCAAAGATTTATGATCAGGGTAGAGAACAAATTTCTCACCCAAAAATAATGATGCCAAATTTTTAAAAGCGAAATCGATAGCCACGAGCACTAGATCATGAGTGGCATATCTAGTCTCAATAGGCATTAATGATTTAAAAGCAAAAGAAAGAGAACGACATCCAAACCAATACGATTAGCATTGGTACAAAAGATAAAGTCTTGGTTCCCATCGGGAATCACAAGAATAGAAGTATCGGAAAAGAATTCTTTCAAATAATCTTCTTTCCCGAAAAGCTAAAACTTTCAAAATCACAATTATATTTATGTAATAATCTTTCTAGAAAAACTTTTATTTTTCAAGTCAATTTACTGTGTCTGATTGTCTCATCAAAGCATTTAGGAGATTCCTATCGATAACGTTGATCAAGCGCATCGACAAAAATTCTTAAAGCACTCAATGGGCAATACAATCACAAAATCATCTTCAAGATAATAAACATGTTTCTTAAAAAATTTTAAGAATATTCTTTGTTTGCTTAAAGAACAAAAATCCCATTTGTACTTATAAATAAATCTTATGAAAAAGATTTGCAAAATTTTAAATTGCTATTTTCACCCAAAATCACTGAATACAAGAATGGTCTCATCGAAATCGTAGAATACTCGATTCATAAAATGGATGAAATAAGCTGGACAAATAGAATGACATAATAAGTCATTCATAAGTTTCATAACGAGTGCGGAATGCGGTAAATGGAATGCTAACTCCCGCAACTCGTAGCAAATGAAAATCGGTGGCAAGGTCGAGCTAGAAAAAGACCTTATCACCACTCAAAAGATTTGCTTAGGTGATAATCCTAAGACAAACTCAAAAATACCGGAAAATTCTCAAACTACATGAATGAGAGAAATAACACTTTCCACATCATGTGAGCTTAATGAATAAAATGATGCCATCAAATTGGAATCAAAATAACAAAGAAAAAACATAAATCTGCTTAACAGATTGGAAATGTCAAAGATGAATAGCCCACACGGGCAAAGGATATGGCTTCATAATAATTAAGCCAACCCTTACAAAAGTCAATTCCGAAGCATAAGTAAAAATCGGCTCGGAAGGAAAAATCACATAAAATAATTTCGACATAAATAAAAAGCAAATTGAGTGTTGCGGATCCACCAATCCGGATCCGCAATCCTCAAAGAAGTCATCAAGCCCAGAAATGTTTTAAATAAAAAAGGAATCACAAGTTCTTTTGATATAAAAAAAACAATGGGATGAAACCCATATCAAAAAGAACTCGAATAAGATAATCACAAAATAAATGTCATCAAGGATAGAATGGATACCTTGACTAAGAGAAGAGTTGCTAGGGGCTTGCACAATATTTAGCTTTCTCATGTCCTTGTTCAAAAGTTTGGGACATGCAGATAAAAGATGACCCGGTTTCTTGCAATAGCGACAAGAATGGGGTTTCGGACACATATTCGCATAGTGTTCTTTAGAATTACAATTGTAGCATTGTTCACGACTAGAGGTAGGCGACTTTGCTACCGAAGTTTCTTTCTTGCTTAGAAGTTTGGAGCATGCAGAAATATGATGACCAGAATTTTTGCAATAACGACAAAAGAGCGGTTCCGGACACTCCTTTGCATAGTGGTCCGTGGAGCCACAATTGTAGCATTCTCCACGATTAGGGATTGGAGTCTTTGCCACCAAAGTAGTTTGCTTCACTCTCTTATTGGGATTAAGGCTCTTGAACTTAATATGCCTCTTCTTGGAAATCCCAATATCACTATCACTTCCTTTACCAACCTCTTCATGTCGAAGAGTGATATCCACAAGCTGATGGAAAGGAACTTCAAGTTTTAGAGGTAAAAACATTTCGGGGTTCTTACACAAAGCACAAATAAACTTTTGATTCTTTACAAGATCCAAAAGTTGCTGGGCAGACATGAATACGCCATCCAGAGAAGGACTACTGGATTGACCAGCGCTAGGACTGCCAGAACCAACCATTTCTTTTCTTTAAGAAAGAAAGAAAAGAAGAAGAAAAGGTTATTCTCAGAATGACTATCAAGCAATCTTGATAGATAAAACAAGGAATCATAAAGAAAACAAGATGAATCGGTTCGGAGACTCGAACTAAATCCTGAAGCACGACTCCTAAGGTGGACTTAGGACGATGATCCTTGTTAAGTTATTCTACATCGTTTCGAGTTTGGCTTTGATACCAAGCTGTGACGCCCTACCTCTATACCCACGCTAACCAAGAACACTACGGTGTAGTGCTGTCAATTAGCATGGAGAATAAGGCTGTTGAGGAGCGACCATCCATGTAACTTCTTTGTGCGAGTACCGATATGTCAGATAGTATAGAATGCATATCATTTAAGGAGGAGATCCGACATACCGATACACATAAAAGGGGGGAAAGGCCTAACACATGAATGGGAGTATGAAAACTCACCTACGCGTATCACACAGGACGAGAAGCTATCTCATGGAAGCTATCCATTAAATTTCCACACAGTAATGGACCGAAGACCGTAGGGTGCTACCCTACATATGTGATGGTGAAACATCACATAAACGGGGTATAGTCTCCCTCGCAGACAAAGAGACATCGCTCAATCGCTAATCTAAATCACAAAAATGATCGTCATGACCATCAGGAAGTGTCGATTACACTAAGCTAGTAAATATAAGAGTTTAGCTTCATGTCCCATAACCACTTGCTTAACTCAAATATTTACGAATAGATTGTAGATCTGCACTAGAAAATTTTCACAAGAGATTCAATATGTGTGAATCGAAATCACACCAATGAGGTATAGACTAACCTTGAAGATAAAGAGATATGTGTGAATCGAAATCACACAAATGGTGTCTAGTCTAACCTCGCAAACAAAGAGACATCGCTCAATCGCTAGTCTAAATCACAAAAATGATCGTCATGATCATTAGGAAGTGTCAATCACACCAAGCTAGTAAATATATGAGTTTAGCTTCATGTCCCATAACCACTTGCTTAACTCAAATATTTACGAACAAGCTGTAAATCTTCACTAGGAAATTATCACAAAAAGGGTTCAATCGAACAAGTCCAAGATCTAATCGACGAAGTGAACGCAAGCGTTTCATACCACTCGTTTTACTAAGTCGTTTAAGTCGATTTCTCATCCGAGTGAAGTAAAGGCTTGTATATACTAGTAGATTGGAAATCGGTTTGAGAAAACGAACTTTTGATATTTGAAATAGTGTTGAAATCGTTTTGATGAAGAAGTTTTGATATTTAATACTAGTATTGAAACCTTTATATTTTTAAAGTGACAAATCATGAAAACAATTGTAGAAACAATCAATCGTCAAAATTCACATTCGAAGACGTGAATAAAATCCAAAGAAATCAATAACGAATCCATCAAAAATGGATATTCTCAAAAGTCCAAAGAAAGAAGTCATCAAACTCGATAATAATTGATAACAATAGGTCGGATCGACAAAAATCGATAAACCTTGGAAATTTACTCGAAAATAGGCAAATTAGGCAAAATCAGCAGTTCAGACGTCTAAATTTTTGTGACAGACGTTTAAATTTTATCTCAGACGTCTGAATTTTTGTGACAGACGTCTCAGAGGTCTGAAATTGAAACAGAGAGTAAAAAACATTTTGAACTAAATTCAGACGTCTAAATTTTTGTGACAGACGTCTGAATTTGATCTCAGACGTCTGAATTTTTGTGACAGACGTCTAAATTTATCTCAGACGTCTGAATTTTTATGACAGACGTCTAAATTTTTCTGGAAGGCTAAAAAAACAGCCTAGCTCGAAAACGACGAATCCAAACCGAAATGCGATCGAACGAGCGACGAGTACTAAGGGTTTACGCCAATCGGCAACCCAGCCCTATAGGTACTTAGATGCAATCACCAAAAACATGTTCAAATCATCCATAAAAGGATTTTCACAAAAATTAAACCAAAACACCAAAAATTGGAATATACACAAAATCGATCCAAATCAACATCAAATGCACATGAATAAGTGTTAGGAATTCATACCTAACAATCGAAGATAATTATAGACTAAGATGTGAGATAAAAATCTCACCTTTGAACCCAAACAAATAAAGAAGAAGCTTTGGAGCAATGGCAAGAGCAACTACTCCTCAATTCCAACACAACAAGCTTGAATCAAAGCTTTAAAGAAGAACATTCCCAAAGTTAGGTTTAGGAATTTCTAAAATTGAAGGAGAAAGAGTTGGAGAAGATGGAGAGGAGGCTTACCTATGGCTTCACTTTGATTTTGGAGGTAGGAGCTTAAATTTGCAATGGAACTAGGGCTTAGGAATTTCCATTTCCAATCTTTTCCCCCATTATTCTCTTGAACTTGAGAGAGTTAGAAAATGAGGAATGAATGAAGAGAAGTGGAGAGGGACTGGGTTGATATAACCAGAATTGGGCAAATGGGCCGAACCAAACCCAAAGTCCAAAGTGAAAAAGTAGCAAAATTCTACTAACTCCAAATATATCGATGTTTATACTTAAAAGATTGCAAATGACGTTTTGAACTCAATGGAAGTGGTCTCGAGTCCTAATTCGACTGTTTACAAAAAGTAGCTTTTCGGACATCAATCCGATTAACGATTCTATATTTAAATAAAACATTTAAATATAAAATCGATAAATATGCGGGTTGTTACAGACTCCCCTCCTTAAAGAAATTGCGTCCTCACAATACTTAAGAAGAAAATAAAGAGTAACAACCATAAAAGCATAACAACACAATAGAAATTTGAAATAGGAAGTTCACCATAAAGAGCATGAAAGAGTAAGCCTGAACGGGATTGCTCGATGAATTCCCAGGATTCCCAAGAGCAATTCTTAGGATCTGAGAACCATTGAACTCTCACAAGAAGAACATCTTTATTTCGAAGGTGCTCAACCTCCGAAGCAATGATGCGAATGGAATGTTGCTCATAAGTCAAATCTGGTGAAACTTCAATTTTCCACAATAACACCGGGCTCAAGAATAAAAATCGAAATCCCAAAGGCATTTCCGTATATAAGAGACGTGGAAAACGTCATAAATAACAAAAGATTGAGCCGGTAATAAAAAGGCGATAAGCCACGGAACAAATACATTCGGTGATGGGAAATGGACCAAAATATCGTGGTGCTAACTTTCCCGATCAACTGAAACGCACAACACCCATCATAGGTGAAACATGAATGAACACCAATAAGATCTGGACCTGAAACCAGCCCCTCACCGGCTTCAAGCCAACACAAAGAGAATCAGCATGGCCTTCCGTAGAGTGGCTCGAAAGGTACCATACCAATACAAGATTGGAAGCTATCATAGGAAGAAAACTCAACAAGAGAAATATGACCTTCCCAACTTCCACAAAAATCGAGAACACATGAACGAAAGAGATCTTCAAGAGTTGATTCACACGCTCGGTTTGTCCATCGGACAAAGATGATAAGCGATGCTAAAATTTTAAGCTTTGTTCCTAAAGCTTTTTGAAGACCTTACCAAAAATCCACTAGTAAGATAATGGATCACGATTGCAAATCAACAGAAGTAAGAACTCCATGAAATTTAACTTGACATAAAGTTTAGCTAAAAAGTATATTCCAAAAGAAGGATGAGCCTCCATGCTACACAAAACAAGAGACGAACATAAATTGGATTCACGATCTCGAATCTCACAAGTGGATAAAGTCTCGAGATCATTCCATCCGGATATCATCATAGAAACAACTACTTGTTGCTTTCGGCTAAGGGCATCGGCAACACGATCACCCATCCGGGAGTAAACAAAGAATATCAAGATCATAAGATGCAAGGAACTCGATCCAATATTAAGTTCCTTATGAGAAAATAAATATTCCAAAGATTTATGATCAGGGTAGAGAACAAATTTCTCACCCAAAAATAATGATGCCAAATTTTTAAAAGCGAAATCGATAGCCACGAGCACTAGATCATGAGTGGCATATCTAGTCTCAATAGGCATTAATGATTTAAAAGCAAAAGAAAGAGAACGACATCCAAACCAATACGATTAGCATTGGTACAAAAGATAAAGTCTTGGTTCCCATCGGGAATCACAAGAATAGAAGTATCGGAAAAGAATTCTTTCAAATAATCTTCTTTCCCGAAAAGCTAAAACTTTCAAAATCACAATTATCTTTATGTAATAATCTTTCTAGAAAAACTTTTATTTTTCAAGTCAATTTACTGTGTCTGATTGTCTCATCAAAGCATTTAGGAGATTCCTATCGATAACGTTGATCAAGCGCATCGACAAAAATTCTTAAAGCACTCAATGGGCAATACAATCACAAAATCATCTTCAAGATAATAAACATGTTTCTTAAAAATTTTTAAGAATATTCTTTGTTTTCTTAAAGAACAAAAATCCCATTTGTACTTATAAATAAATCTTATGAAAAAGATTTGCAAAATTTTAAATTGCTATTTTCACCCAAAATCACTGAATACAAGAATGGTCTCATCGAAATCGTAGAATACTCGATTCATAAAATGGATGAAATAAGCTGGACAAACAGAATGACATAATAAGTCATTCATAAGTTTCATTATGAGTGCGGAATGCGGTAAATGGAATGCTAACTCCCGCAACTCGTAGCAAATGAAAATCGGTGGCAAGGTCGAGCTAGAAAAAGACCTTATCACCACTCAAAAGATTTGCTTAGGTGATAATCCTAAGACAAACTCAAAAATACCGGAAAATTCTCAAACTACATGAATGAGAGAAATAACACTTTCCACATCATGTGAGCTTAAAGAATAAAATGATGCCATCAAATTGGAATCAAAATAACAAAGAAAAAACAGAAATCTGCTTAACAGGTTGGAAATGTCAAAGATGAATAGCCCACACGGGCAAAGGATATGGCTTCATAATAATTAAGCCAACCCTTACAAAAGTCAATTCCGAAGCATAAGTAAAAATCGGCTCGGAAGGAAAAATCACATAAAATAATTTCGACATAAATAAAAAGCAAATTGAGTGTTGCGGATCCACCAATCCGGATCCGCAATCCTCAAAGAAGTCATCAAGCCCAGAAATGTTTTAAATAAAAAAGGAATCACAAGTTCTTTTGATATAAAAAAAAACAATGTGATGAAACCCATATCAAAAAGAACTCGAATAAGATAATCACAAAATAAATGTCATCAAGGATAGAATGGATACCTTGACTAAGAGAAGAGTTGCTAGGGGCTTGCACAATATTTAGCTTTCTCATGTCCTTGTTCAAAAGTTTGGGACATGCAGATAAAAGATGACCCGGTTTCTTGCAATAGCGACAAGAATGGGGTTTCGGACACATATTCGCATAGTGTTCTTTAGAATTACAATTGTAGCATTGTTCACGACTAGAGGTAGGCGACTTTGCTACCGAAGTTTCGTTCTTGCTTAGAAGTTTGGAGCATGCAGAAATATGATGACCAGAATTTTTGCAATAACAACAAAAGAGCGGTTTCGGACACTCCTTTGCATAGTGGTCCGTGGAGCCACAATTGTAGCATTCTCCACGATTAGGGATTGGAGTCTTTGCCACCAAAGTAGTTTGCTTCACTCTCTTATTGGGATTAAGGCTCTTGAACTTAATATGCCTCTTCTTGGAAATCCCAATATCACTATCACTTCCTTTACAAACCTCTTCATGTCGAAGAGTGATATCCACAAGCTGATGGAAAGGAACTTCAAGTTTTAGAGGTAAAACCATTTCGGGGTTCTTACACAAAGCACAAATAAACTTTTGATTCTTTACAAGATCCAAAAGTTGCTGGGCAGACATGAATAAGCCATCCAGAGAAGGACTACTGGTTTGACCAGCGCTAGGACTGCCAGAACCAACCATTTCTTTTCTTTAAGAAAGAAAGAAAAGAAGAAGAAAAGGTTATTCTCAGAATGACTATCAAGCAATCTTGATAGATAAAACAAGGAATCATAAAGAAAACAAGATGAATCGGTTCGGAGACTCGAACTAAATCCTGAAGCACGACTCCTAAGGTGGACTTAGGACGATGATCCTTGTTAAGTTATTCTACATTGTTTCGAAGTTTGGCTTTGATACCAAGCTGTGACGCCCCACCTCTATACCCACGCTAACCAAGAACACTACGGTGTAGTGCTGTCAATTAGCATGGAGAATAAGGCTGTTGAGGAGCGACCATCCATGTAACTTCTTTGTGCGAGTACCGATATGTCAGATAGTATAGAATGCATATCATTTAAGGAGGAGATCCGACATACCGATACACATAAAAGGGGGGAAAGGCCTAACACATGAATGGGAGCATGAAAACTCACCTACGCGTATCACACAGGACGAGAAGCTATCTCATGGAAGCTATCCATTAAATTTCCACACAGTAATGGCCCGAAGACCGTAGGGTGCTACCCTACATATGTGATGGTGAAACATCACATAAACGGGGTATAGTCTCCCTCGCAGACAAAGAGACATCGCTCAATCGCTAATCTAAATCACAAAAATGATCGTCATGACCATCAGGAAGTGTCGATTACACTAAGCTAGTAAATATAAGAGTTTAGCTTCATGTCCCATAACCACTTGCTTAACTCAAATATTTACGAACAGATTGTAGATCTGCACTAGAAAATTGTCATAAGAGATTCAATATGTGTGAATCGAAATCACACCAATGAGGTATAGACTAACCTTGAAGATAAAGAGATATGTGTGAATCGAAATCACACAAATGGTGTCTAGTCTAACCTCGCAAACAAAGAGACATCGCTCAATCGCTAGTCTAAATCACAAAAATGATCGTCATGATCATTAGGAAGTGTCAATCACACCAAGCTAGTAAATATATGAGTTTAGCTTCATGTCCCATAACCACTTGCTTAACTCAAATATTTACGAACAAGCTGTAAATCTTCACTAGGAAATTATCACAAAAAGGGTTCAATCGAACAAGTCCAAGAGCTAACCGACGAAGTGAACGCAAGCGTTTCATACCACTCGTTTTACTAAGTCGTTTAAGTCGATTTCTCATCCGAGTGAAGTAAAGGCTTGTATATACTAGTAGATTGGAAATCGGTTTGAGAAAACGAACTTTTGATATTTGAAATAGTGTTGAAATCGTTTTGATGAAGAAGTTTTGATATTTAATACTAGTATTGAAACCTTTATATTTTTAAAGTGACAAATCATGAAAACGATTGTAGAAACAATCAATCGTCAAAATTCACATTCGAAGACGTGAATAAAATCCAAAGAAATCAATAACGAATCCATCAAAAATGGATATTCTCAAAAGTCCAAAGAAAGAAGTCATCAAACTCGATAATAATTGATAACAATAGGTCGGATCGACAAAAATCGATAAACCTTGGAAATTTACTCGAAAATAGGCAAACTAGGCAAAATCAGCAGTTCAGACGTCTAAATTTTTGTGACAGACGTCTAAATTTTATCTCAGACGTCTTAATTTTTGGGACAGACGTCTCAGAGGTCTGAAATTGAAACAGAGAGTAAAAAACATTTTGAACTAAATTCAGACGTCTAAATTTTTGTGATAGACGTCTGAATTTGATCTCAAACGTCTGAATTTTTGTGACAGACGTCTAAATTTATCTCAGACGTTTGAATTTTTATGACAGACGTCTAAATTTTTCTGGAAGGCTAAAAAAAACAGCCTAGCTCGAAAACGAAGAATCCAAACCGAAATGCAATCGAACGAGCGACGAGTACTAAGGGTTTACGCCAATCGGCAACCCAGCCCTATAGGTACTTAGATGCAATCACCAAAAACATGTTCAAATCATCCATAAAAGGATTTTCACAAAAATTAAACCAAAACACCAAAAATTGGAATATACACAAAATCGATCCAAATCAACATCAAATGCACATGAATAAGTGTTAGGAATTCATACCTAACAATCGAAGATAATTATAGACTAAGATGTGAGATAAGAATCTCACCTTTGAACCCAAACAAATAAAGAAGAAGCTTTGGAGCAATGGCAAGAGCAACTACTCCTCAATTCCAACACAACAAGCTTGAATCAAAGCTTAAAAGAAGAACATTCCCAAAGTTAGGTTTAGGAATTTCTAAAATTGAAGGAGAAAGAGTTGGGGAAGATGGAGAGGAGGCTTACCTATGGCTTCACTTTGATTTTGGAGGTAGGAGCTTAAATTTGCAATGGAACTAGGGCTTAGGAATTTCCATTTCAAATCTTTTCCCTCATTATTCTCTTGAGCTTGAGAGAGTTAAAAAATGAGGAATGAATGAAGAGAAGTGGAGAGGGACTGGGTTGATATAACCAGAATTGGGCAAATGGGCTGAACCAAACCCAAAGTCCAAAGTGAAAAAGTAGCAAAATTCTACTAACTCCAAATATATCGATGTTTATACTTAAAAGATTGCAAACGACGTTTTGAACTCAATGGAAGTGGTCTCGAGTCCTAATTCGACTATTTGCAAAAAGTAGCTTTTCGGACATCAATCCGATTAACGATTCTATATTTAAATAAAACATTTAAATATAAAATCGATAAATATGCGGGTTGTTACAACATATATACATATACACTTATATATATATATATATTATAAAAAATATAAGATATTTTCACACTTAAAAAGCAAACTTCACTTCACTCTTACACACATCAACTCACACACATGGCTACACACATGGGGGGGTGCTCGGCCGTGCATAGTGATGCAGGATGAGGGTACGGTGGTGATGAAATGGTAATGTATATGCACATAAATATCATGATATTTTAGTTCAAAAATTTGATTGTAAATACCACCATCCATCTCCACTTTATTTATTCATTTATTCATAAATTTCTAAGTTACTTCATCTCTTTATATTCCTCTCTAATGGCTTCCTACCTTAGGAAAATTATGAAGAAAATTTAGCAAAAAGAAAATAAATTTATATAAGTATATATGCATTAGCTATTCACTTCTAAACAAGCTCAAATCCACTCCTCTCCTCTCTCTAAACCCACGACCACATCATCTATCACCCAAGGCCGAGCCCATCTCCACTTGCAAGCATAGGCCAAGTCCATTCAAAGGTCTAAGGCTAATTTCCGTAGGCTTTGATTCGACTGTAGCGAAGCTATAGTGAATTTTCATGAAGTTAGAAACCAATGAAGGTGAGAAACTCTCTCTATATATGTGTGTGTGTGTGTGTGCGCGCACACATAAAATGATGATGTGATATGAATGCTATGGATGTTTACTATGCTTTGATCATCAAGTATTAGTTGTTTTAATATAGTGTTTAATTGCGTAAACAGGTCATGTTAAATACAAGTCGAATATCACAAAGGAAATCACCTTTCTTTAATAAATAAAATGGTGAATATGAGATTGTTAAACCTCTTTAAAATGGTTTATAAATGTTTTATAAACACTAAAACCCAATTTGGTGAAGTTTTGACAAGTTATGAAAATTGAGTCAAAAATAGGCGCGTCGCGTAATGACAGTTCACGATTTTGCACCGTAGAAAGTTAAATCTATTTACATGATGGATTCGAAGTCGGAATTCTTTGGAATAAGAATTTCCAAACTCTTATAATCATATTTTTCAAAAAAAATAAAAAGATCGAGATTTTGTTTAGTAGATTTTGAAATATGAGCAAAACAAGTTTTCAAAATAGTCGCGCTTTGGCAGTTAGAAAACCAAAGCGATAAATTCTTTTAAATTGATATTTTTAATTCTTTAAAAATATGGAATAAATTCTATAAATATTTTAAAATGTTTTGAAAGAGATTTGAGTTATAAAATTGGATTTCTAAATGATAGAAAAGTTGTTTTGATCAAATAAGCCTTAAAAGCACTATTCGCAGCACTATTTGCAACACTTTTTGCAGCACTTTTAATAACTTTTGAAATATGGATTTAAACTTAAGTATTCTTTCCCAAATATTTTATAATTATTTTTAAATAAATAATTAAGTATTTTAAACATAATTTGGAGGTTTTATAATTTATTTAAAAGAGTTTAAATAAATGATTTAAAGAAAATCCGTTATAAGAAAGTGATTTAATCTTGGCTCTAAAAGTCGAAGATTGGACTGGATTTTTCTATTCGTGAGATCCGGATGTGAGGTGCTTAAACTAAGGAGATGTTCAAGGCAACCAATGCCCTAGCTCACCTGGCCTCTTTCCTAGGCGAGGGATATGTAACGTTCAAATGTCGGAAACGAGACAAGTATAAAAGATCTAATTTTTATAATTAATTAATTGCAACTTGGATTGAATAGAGATAATCTTCTTATACTTGGTGTTAAATTACAAGGAGGGAACTCGTATTAATCATATGAATTTAAAAGGTTATTCCACCGTTATTCGATGAATAATACAAGTTGAATACAGAAGTTAGTATTAAGTAAAATTAGTATAATTTCTATGGATCTGTTTTACTTGAATGCTAACTAATTTGGGTTTACTATCTTAGATAACATGGTTTCAACCTATTAAAAAGATATGTGTTGGAAATAAGAAATCTTTTTAAAAAATTAAATAAATGATTTCAAAACATTTCCTAAGTAAAGGATAAAGTGATTTGGAATTATTCCAAGATTTAAAAAGGTTTTAAGTAACCAAAGTATTTGATAAGAGAGGTTTAACGATCTTGTATATACTAAAAAGAAGTGCTTTTAAAAGATATATATCTCTAAGAAGATATTTTGGATAAAAGGATACAAATTAATGGAATATTAATCACCCACTTAACATCTTTTTATTGATAATTGGTTTGGAGAAACCATGGTCGAATTTGGGTGATTCCTATTCGAAAACCATTGCGAACCAATTTACGAGTTTTGAAGTAAAGATATGTTGAAGATAATGAAGTTGTAGGTGGAGATCTTCATAACAGAAGAACTGCTTGTTGATAATTTAAGAGTAGCTCCCGAGATAACTAAATAGCAGTGGTCCCTTCGTTCTGGGATCTTCATATGCAAAGACTACTCACTACTAATTGTAGAGGTAATTTTCAACAGGATGTGGTAGGAGAGTGACTTCGGTTTGTCCTGTTCCTGGACAACTTATATGGATGGATGTTTGACATTACATTTCTAAAATCACAGTGCATTGATCTTTACAAACGTACATTTGTTGGTGCTGCAGGAGGTAACCCCTCTTAAACTTAACACCCTTCTTCGAGTCGTACGAGCTTAGAGGTTGTACTTTTGTTAAAATCAATAGTGTGTTTTTGGAAATGGCAATGTGGTATTTTAAGTGTAAATGTTCTAAGAAAGGTAAATATTACCTCTAGGCTCACACCTGGGGAATTGTAAAACAAGGGTTGCTTTAAGGCTATGTGGTTCACAACCATTAGAGTATGATATCGCCTTTTTAGATTTATTTTGCGCCCGCTATGATGTCGGGTAAAAAAATGTGGCGCATGGTATGAGAGCTCTCGGATAGGTCGGGAACGACCAGGGTGATATCATATTCGGTGCTACCCGTACCATATGTTGGTCTCCTGTAGGACGGTCTTAATTCGCATAGGACCATCTATGGGTGGCCTCAACGCGTACCTCTAGAGATGCACTGTATGGGAGGTAGTCCCTTACCTCGCTATTCGTTGGAAATCCAATCTCCAATAAATGCCTTCGGTTTTAGTTGTAAACCTGTTATGCCGTCAAATTTAACTAATGCAACAATTTCGACTATTTGAATATGTTTACTTGAAAAGTACTTTCAAAAGAATGTCATTAAAAATAAAATCAGTAGATTTCACGTAGTAATGTTTCGATTATCATAAGGTAAAAACCAATTCCGTGTTTATATGTAGTGTGGTCTTATGAGATACCCTTTGTTTTCAAAAAAACTTGTATTTTTAGTTTCTCACACCAGTCTCATGATTGATCCGGAGTTTATTTTCTTTCCCTTAAACTCTGGGTGCCCTATTTTTCCGGGCAGCCTAGTAGTCAGGTTTTGTTTGGTGCATTTTGGAAAAGCTCAAAGCATGGAGTTAGAAGATTCTTCTGAAGATTGTTATCCATTTCTTCCACATTCATGTACTATTATATTCCGCATTTGTAAGGAAGGATATTTATAACTGTCCATGTTAATGTTAAGATAAACTCTAATAAATGTATTTAAAATTTTCCACTGTAAAGATTATATATTGAAATAATATATGTTATTCCATTCGTGTAATATTCTGTTCTGTTCTTTTCTTCTTTCTACCCTTAACCATCCACCTCTCCGGTGCTTGGATCTGCGGCATGTGGATACCAAGGATGTATTAATGTCGATTTCTGAGGGTTGGAAAGACGGGTCGTCACATTTGGTATCAGAGCTTAGGTTTAGCGAACACCTGAGCCTGATATGGGTAAAGTCTCATCAGAGATAGGGTTAGTAACACCCTAAAATGAGTTGAGAGTATATTATATAAGAGCGCGTATTTGTTAATATACAAATGATTTTTTTATAGAAAAATATGGTAAATGAAATAATTTTATCTAGGATTATGTTTTGAATATAAAGGATATATTTTAAAAAATATATATAGTTCGATATGTTATAACTTGAATGATAGTACGAAATCAAGATTTGTAAAATCTAAGTATAAACATCGTGTGATTAGAATTTCATATTTGACTATAAGATGTTTAATAATAACACTAAGAAGATTAAGAGTAATACTTTGGAAAAGGATTTAGATAATGAGCTTTTATCTAAAAAATGGGTTTTTGGAAAGAGAATTTTCCAAGGATTTTATTCTGAGTATTGGTTTTGGAGAAACAATATCATATGCTTAGCAAACTATCACCCTTAATATTTTACAATTAAAATAGATTTATGCTGGGATAAACTTAGATTTATAACCCAACATTAGATTCAGTTAAGACAATCGAAATGCTTAGTATCTAAGTGTTTGTCATTGATAATTGTAGAAACCCTCAAGCTATAGGAGAAAGTATGGAAGTGAGAGACCTCAAGAGCAAATTGGGATGAGAAGAATGATCTAATCATTCTTTCAAGTGATGAGGAAGAACCCAGAAATGGCCACTTAGCAATATTATGCCCATTATTAAAGAAGAATTAGATCCATACACCCAACTAGATAAAGACGATTATCCTATGGCTGAAATGCCTATATCTCCCCTGACTCTAGAACTTATTATAGTGTCTAGTGATGAAGAGACCCCTCAAGCTTCAGAAGGAATGTGGATCACTAACCCGGTAAGTTCAGAATTCAAACCGAAAGAAGAAATTCCTTATAAGGAGTCGATGAAAGAAGAATCTAAACCTGAAGAGGACCCGAACACTATGATATCCCATGAGTCAAACAACAACAATAGAGAAAATAATGTCATATGGTATATGGATGGTGACCCTATTATTTGGTGCAAGGAGTCAGTAGATTTCCCCATTCATTGGAACAACACGGAGGACGAAGATGAAGAATTTGAGGATCCCGAGGAAGAAAAAGTGTAAGATTTAGAAGAACCAGAAGAAGGAGAATTTATACAAGAAGTGCCAGCTGGACTTGCGCATGTACCATGGAACCAGCCCCGGCTACCATATGAAGTTGATGTGATACCACAAATTGAGGACGGAAACAAAGCTAACAACGAACAAAATGATACTAATGACGATGAAGAAGTCTTGTTTGATTTTGGATACGAAAATGAACCTTCGACATCAGACTCGGAGGGGTGATTATGATGTGAGATCAGAAGATTTGGAAACACCTATCTAGTATTAATATTAGGTAGTATCATGTATATGTATGGCTTGTAAGGTTGTTATATTTGTATCGATATTGTGAAAACCCAAGTAGTTTTAGAAGGACTTAAGAATGGTTTAAGTATGTAAGGAGAATGACGTGTGTAAGATAAAGATGAATGTAAAATATTAAGCATGTACAATATAATTATTCCTTTGTTTACGACTTTGTTCAAATGAAAATACACAAAACACTTAAGAAATTTTCATAAGAATAAAACTATATATTTATGAAATGTTTAAAATATTAAATGAAGATTTTCTGAATATTTTGAAAAGGATAAAAAGTATATGTATTTTACTTGAATTATTTCATAACACAAATTTGGCCTAAAGATTTGAATATAGGATTTTGATATCCAAAAATGATTTATCACTTGATGCTGTAGGGAAAACATTGATGCAGATTTGCAGTTGGATCCTTACATTTTCTATCATAGTTGAGAGCTATTCAAGGAAAATAGAAGTTTCTAAACCTGATCAAAGTCCGCACTAGAGAATCAAAGGATCAATACTAGTCGGAAGCAAAGTGGTATATTCGAATTAAAAGATCGAATAGGATAGCATATATAGATAGTATGTGAGCACCACCTGAATTTATATTTGAAATTTCAAATTTTGTTTTGAATAAGTACTATCGATTTTTGCATTGTAATTTTGGGGATGAAATTCTTTTGAGGAGGGGAATCTATAACAACCCGCAAATTTATCAGTTTGATAAATTATATATATATTTAAATATTCAAATATAAGCTTTTTTAACATAGGTTATGTTGTCTTGAAAAATAAATAATATGGTAATCTTATTTTTAATAAGTATTACAAACATATATACTTTGAAAAAAATATCGATAAAATTGTTGAAAATCGTTTTATCAATAAACAGCTCTATAATTATCGGAAGTCATGCACGGAGATGGATACATACATTTATTTATCCATATAAACATGAACATGAAATATAATTATTTATTTTATTTTTGGGAATAAAATGTATTTATGACATCATCAATAATGGCATCATATTTAATAATTGATTTAATGAGTTTACACTAAGGTTTAATGATTTAATAATTATTATAAATATTTAAATAATTGTTTTAAAATGACAATAATTTATTTTAATTAGTTATATATTGATAGTAAATCATTTACAATAGTTTTATAAAGATATATACTTGATTTGAAAATATAAAAAAATTCATATCCCTTTATCGATATAACAACACTTTTTGTAAACAATTATTTAA
The DNA here is from genome assembly GCA_030737815.1 of Allium fistulosum. NCBI lineage: Eukaryota > Viridiplantae > Streptophyta > Magnoliopsida > Asparagales > Amaryllidaceae > Allium > Allium fistulosum. The sequence goes on from CM060903.1 coordinate 1,265,888,157, forward strand.
TATTAATTTATATGGTTTTATAAATCAAATGTGATCAATTTAATTAGTTAAAAATGATAAGAAATTAGTTTTCAAATTTTGTTTACATTTATATGTAATTTAATTAATAAGTTAAAATGTGACCGGAATTCGTTTTTAGGTTTTCAACGGTTTAGCAAACGGAAGTTGTTCAAAGGTGTTGCAACTTTGTTTATATGTTATGTGCACATATATAACATACACATGCACACCCTAAAATATAAATGAATAAATATATACACATACAAATATACATATACACTTATGTATATATTTACAAAAAATCTAAAATATTTTCACACTTAAAAATCAAACTTCATTTCGCTCTTACACACATCAACTCACACACATGGCTACACACATGGGGGGGTGTTCGGCCGTGCATAGTGATAAAGGAGGAGGGTGTGGTGGTGATGAACTGGTGATGTATATGCACATAAATATCATGATATTTTAGTTCACAAATTTGCTTACACCTTCCATCTCCACTTCGTTTGTTCAAAAATTCCCAAGCTTCTTCATCTCTTTATACTCCTCTTTAATGGCTTCCTATCTTAGGAAAATTATGAAGAAAAATTAGCAAAAAGAAATTTTTTTATTTAAGTATGTATGCATTACCAATCCACTTCAAAACAAGCTCAAATCCACTTCTCTCCTCTCTCTAAACCCATGGCCACATCATCTACCACCCAAGGTCGAGCCCATCTCCACTTGCAAGCGTAGGCCGAGCCCATTCAAAGATCCAAGGCTTGATTCCGTAGGCTTAGATTCGACCATGGCGAAGCTATAATGAATTTTCATAAAGTTAGAAACCAATGAAGGTGAGAAATTATATATATATATATATATAATGATGATGTGATATGATTACTATAGATGTTTACTATGCTTTGATCATCAAGTATTGGTTGTTTTAATATAGTATTTAATTGTGTAAATAAGTCACGTTAAATACACGTCAAATATGTTTAAATAATATATGTTATTTCATTCGTGTAAGATTCTATTCTGTTCTTTTCTTTTCTTCTTTCTAACCTTGACCATCCGCCTCTTCGGTGCTTTGATCTATGACACATGAATACAGAGGATGTATTAGTGTCGATTTCCAAGGGTCGGAAAGGTGGGTCATCACATTATATATATGTAGACGATTATTTTGCATTTATGATAATGGTTAGCATTTGAAACAGTCTATAACCCTCCACACGATTAATTTTGATGTTTTCTATTTTGTTCCATAGAACTTTAGTTTTGAGTAACACAACCATAGAAGGTTTTCAACTTCTGATTAAATTACTAACATCCAACCATATAGCGGGGTCGTTTAGACCCTTAACATCCCAACATATAACTGACATAATTTAATTATAAGGGCATTAAGTCCAACACTCCTCCTTACTCCTGCTGAAGTTGGTTCAACTATCTTGCTCATTCCTTTGTTCCCATTAGAAGGTTTCTTCAACTTTATAAGCGTGTCACATTGCATTGTTTACTACATATTTGTTGTAAACACTTATATTATTTCTATTCATATCACATGTAGCTTATATTACTTCTATTTATTTCGCTTGTAGCATTTTTTTTTCTGGCTTCATAAGGTTTCTTCAACTTCATAAGCAGTATGCACTGAAGACGCTATGAAATACCCCACACCCCTTAGTATACCCAAAAAGGACTCACTAAAAGATGTGGTGTGTTGTAGGTATAGCTAAAAACTTTACAGAGACTATGGTTCACAAGACAATTAAATAAAAACAGCAGAAACGATAACTCATTTAAAAATTAAACCTCATAAAATAAGTCATAACCAAAAATATGTCTCAAAATACCAAATACATATGTCTTATGAAAAATACCATCTCAATCACAACATCAGAGTACATAAATAAAATCATCCCTCTCAGCAAGTACCAGTACATGGAAATAAAAATGAAAAGAAGAAGAAGAATACATGAAGAAAGACTCCGCAGCTGAATCTCCAAGAAAATCTAAAATCTACTATCCTTCCCTCTGCTGGCCTATGGGGGAAAAAGGGAAAAATAGAGGAGTGAGTCAGACTAAAAGTCCGGTGAGTGGAAGTAATTACTAGTATTTTTAAGCAAGATAAAGATAATAGACTTATCAACAGTTCTAGTATAAAAGGAAATAAAGGAAAAGATAAAGCTGGAATAAAATACCGTTTAACTGTTTGCTTTGGTTATTTTGATTATTTGCACTTGTCTCAGATAACTGCTTTGATTAGGCTGAAATCCTAATCCTACTTTAATTAGGCTGAAGTCCTAATTCTACCCTTTTGATCGGCCTTCTATCTCTGATGTGGCACTATGGGCTAGTCCCATCCTGTGGGTCCTACAGCAAAAGGACACCTGTTTAGCGCTTTTGGAACTCAATAGAGACTTATATCCCTGCACCGAGGCCGCACGCTCGACCATTGTCGGCTCGCACTATCCGTTGCTCCACCTTTTGACCTCTTATTGGAACTCAATAGCGACTTATATCCCTGCACTAAGGCCGCATGCTTGGCCACCGTCAATTCGCACTATCTGTTGCTCCACTTTTTGACATCTTATTTACCATTACTTCTGCATAAGCGTGTCCAGCCTCACTTGATCTGTTGTGAGACCATCAATCCTAGTCTGATAAAGGAAATGGTGCTGGTACGGGTCCTAACAAAAAAAATCTAGTTGCGTCCCTTGCCCAAATCCCCTGATTTGAGCTTCTATCTATTGACCTCTTATTTACCATTACTTCAGCATAAGCGTGACCCAGCCTCACCTAATCTATTATAAGACCATCAGTTCCTGACTGAAGGAAAATGCTGCCGGTACAGGTCCTACTTCTATCTTTGCTTATTAACTAAGTGTAAGTTTTAAAATAAGCCTCTTCTATTATTTCTGCTCTGTTTGCTTATTAACTTAATCTAAGTCTTAAAATAAGCCTCTTCTGTTATCTCTGCTATATTTGCCTATTAACTTAGTGTAAGTCTTTAAAATAAGCCTCTTCTGTTATCTCTGCTATACTAGCTTGTTAACTAAACTCTAGGTCTTAAAATAAGCCATTTCTATTCTTTCTATTTAATTATAACCTACGTTATTAGTTATAACTACTAGTTATAAACTTGCTTGCAAATGTCAAATTTGCCTATTTCAGTCCGTATTCTTTTTATTACAGTTCTTCTTATTTACATCAAATTTTCTGTAAATTTAGTATCCTTATATTTTTGTCCATATTAGCGAATTATCCTCTTTTTATTATTTTATTTGCGTAAAAAGGTACAAAAGAAACTAAAATTTACAGGCAGAATTATAATGCAAAACAGATGTAAATAAAATACAAATAACTGTAAATAACAGCAAATAACTGTAACTAATGAATAAAATAGCTAAACAAAAATAGCTAAATAAAATACACTGAAAAGAAATTTAAAAATTAACTGTAAACAACTTATATAAAATCGGTCTCAAAATTTCAGAAAAACTACAACTGTTGAGAACCCTATTATTTTAAATTACTTAAAAATCTAAAATAATTACTTAAAGACTCACCTGTGGTCCTTAGCTCTTTTCCTTGGCCATCCCGGATCCACTTCTAGGGTATAAAATATTTTAATTAAAAAGATCTTCTCTTTGGAAAAATATTCCTTTTAGGGTCCAGCCTCAAGTAATGAGCCCAGATGGAGAAAATCTTAATGAGAAAAATAACTAGGCCTAGGGTCTTATTTATAGTGTCACTTGGGGATCTCAGGCCGCTGGATTTGAAGATGAAATTTGGTGCAACCATGTCATAGGCTCGCTAGAAACCGTCGGATGGAAGCACAGATGCATAGGATCGAATAAAATAGCAAAACACGTCACTCAGTCCAATAGAAAACCGCCACGTCAGAAAATAAATCAATGTTCATTAATTATTCCCATTAATTGATTGCATAGCAAAATTTTCATTTTTGTTGTTTGTGTGTATAAATTACACTTTTTGAGAGGTTATACTCTTCCTCTTAATTGACTTTTCAAATTGTTTCCCATTTTATAAATCTCCTTAGATCTTTATTTTAAATATTTTCATTTGTTAGCAATCAATCCATCTTAATTTGCCAAATTTATATCCATAATAATTTCCTTTGTTATACATTCTCATTAATATCAATTATGTCAGTAATTCAGCCAATCAATTTATTCCCAATCCTTATCTATTTATCAATTGGGTATGTTACACATTTATTTACACTCTTGAATGTGTACAATTAGTTAGGATATATGTATATACACATATACAATTTAAACTAATCAATCCCTTGGTTAATTTTATTCATTCATAGTTAATTTTCTTAATTGATTGCTTACTAATTTTAACCATTTCCCATTGATTCTTGTCTGTTACAACATTTATTTGTTAAGGTTTTATCCTCCTTTCTAAATCTTCTGTTTATAAACATTAAAGATTTAAACTTCAAGAATATATATTTTATAAACAAATTTAGTTTCAGCATCTTACATGTTTACAATCTACATTAATTTCCAATTAACGTACATTAGTAAATGTTGTAACGCCTGTTAATTACAATTGTAACGTACATTAATTACTAATAATGTGCATTTATTATCAATAAATTGGTGTACCATTTCCCTCCTTATACATATGTATGCATGTATGTATATAAATACAATACTCTTATTTCCAATTAATTTCATTAATTAAATTCAAACGTTTAAATGTGTGCATAAACGCGTAAGCTATTAAAATAATTCCAAACTTTGTGTATATAATATGTTTCCCTTTTTAATAAATTCTACTAACTCATTGCTGACTATGTACATATGTAATTTAACACACATCAGCAATCAATCAATCAATTATAGTTAATGTAAATTACCAATTTCATACGTGTAATTGTTTCTGATGCCAAAACTTCCAACGGTCATAACTTCTTCGTTTGAACTCCTTTTGGAAAACATTATATATGAAAATTAATCAAAAAATAGCCACGAACACAATGGTATAAGTTTCATGGCCAAATTCCAATATTTACAAAATGTCCATTTTTCACAATTGTCTAAGTTTGTTAATTATATTTCCATTAATTAATTAGTGTAAAAAAATGTGAGGTGTACTTTAATTTACATGTTTCCTTTAAAATTTATTTTAATGATTCTTTTATTTTAATTCCTTTTTAATTATTTTTCCCCTGAAATATCAGGGTGTTGCATTCTCCCCCCTAAAGGATTTGGTCCCCAAAATCTCCAAAGATGGAAGAATGTATATAGCAACCATCATACAAAAACTACATCCATCTACTCATCCATCATCCATTTCTATCATTGTCTTTAAGTTTTTCTAATGCAATTCATGATATATATGCAATAGCGTAGTGTCAATGTCCCTAACTAATGCAAAAGATTAGGCTGTCTACTGATTCAGCCAACCTCCTTTTTATGCAATCATGTCCGTGCTATGTATCCAAATAAATGTAAATTTCCTAATGATAACTGGTAGTTCTACATGCGTGCTACAATCATCATCCAAATGCATCAATCATATGATAATCATCCATTTATAGCAACCATGGAATAAAATAAAATGCAAATGTGCACACATCCATATGCATATGCTCTAGTGTTCTAGTTAGGCCGATCCTTAAGAGATAACAGTGCCTAGTGTAAGTATATGCGTCCATTAGCATCCACTAGCAAACACTTGCAACCACTTGCGTCCAACATACATAACATGTTCTAGTAACATGTTTACATTTAGTCCTACCATCCATAGGTTAAATCCTAAGATCTACCCTCCCAAAGGGTAATAAAGGAAAGAACCTATTCAAACTAAAGATGGAAACAGGAAATTCAAAATTTACTATCAAAGAGATGTGGATAGGAGGTATGTATTCTCTCCTAATCAAATCAATCTTCTCTGAAGTCTCTTTAACCAAGTCGGGACCAAGTAGCAATCTCTTTGTAGACTCTAACCAACACGAAGGCGACTTGCACGACCTTCCAAAAAGAGCTTCGAAAGGTGCCGTTCCAATGCTAGCTTGAAAACTATTATTATACGCGGATTCCACTAAAGGAAGATGCACCCTCTAAGTTCCTCCAAAATCAAGAATGCACATCCTCAACCACATGTATCTTACTATCTTACTAATATCACCTTGCTATTCTTCTATAGTTTACAAACTTGAAGCAACAATCCTAGGTTCTCACTAGTGTCATATACACTTTACGGAAACTTCTATTATTACTTCTAAATGTAATCACTGCTATCTCCTACATAACCTTACACTTTTCCGTCACACCTAGGAAATGGCTCCTATCTACTCCACATTTAAAGTTTGGTTTGGTATTTATTACTTCAAAAACTAAAGCTTCTAAAATTTTAAAACATCAAATCCCAAATTTTTTTGCCTTTAAAAGTGTTATTTTCAAATTTCTATTAAATTCAAAGGTACTTGGTTACCTAACATTTTATCTTTCTAGACTTGCATCCTTACAGCTTTTAGAATTTACATTATTTCCCAAACCTAGATGGGAAAACTTACAAATTCTAAGTTCAAAACTTACTCCTCTTTTTTTTTAAAAGACCTTTACAGTTTTTCATAAAAATTTGGATTTTTAAATTAACTGTTACTAAGCTTTTCGCTTCCAAAAACTTATTTACTTTTTCACCAAACCATTTTTCTTTAAGATATCTTTAAAATGTTCTTACATGTTTTTAAAACATCTTATTTTCATAGATTTTCAATTTTGCAAAAACTGGAGTAGATAAGAACAATTATTTTATTAAAAACCCCTTAACTTTCCAATTACCTAACCTTGGAGGAGTTTCTAACTTACTACAAATTGGGACTTTCTACAAAGGCTCTCTACAATATCTCCCCTAACAACACTGTCTCTAATTACTACACTTCTTATTACACCTAATGGTTTTATACCTTAATATATTGGAACTACTTTCTTTTATAAGAAACTATTAACGCTAAAACCTTCTATGAATCCTTTAAAAGAGGACTTCATGTTTATGTGAAATTACAAGGAACTTATTTTATATTTTTCGAAATAGGCTATACAAAATATGGTGCTTCCCATACCTTGTACATCTCTTTCACGTATTCCTTATAACTTGCACAAGACATCTTTATTTGTGATTTGGTTTCATAGAAAATTATATCATTATTCATTTCATTCCAATAGATTAAAGTATGTTTAATCTATATTCTCTTACGATAGACAATTTCTATGAAATTCATTAATTTTTTAACATTTAACTTACACTTTTCTTTTCAGAAAAACTCATTTTCAAGACTGTTTTAATATTTTCATAACTAGAAAACATTTCCTTATACTTATTTAAATAATAAGTGTACTTACAAACCACTTTATTTCTATACTTAGAAATTATCTTCAAAACACATTTTTATTTGGGTCAAAACAGATGTTGCGTAAAACACCATTACTATAACCCAAAAAACACTAGTGTATGGATTTAATTAAAATAAATACTAATAAATCTTATAAACTATGTAAAAACATTTTCCTTGGGAGTCACCTACTATAACAGTAGTGTTATAGTCTATGCCCCCTTTATTTTTCACGAAAACATCTGTTACAACCATAAGTGTTGTAACCTATGTTTCCGATATTTAATACACTCTCGGTTTTTATGTTTAAAATATTTGTTTACCTACAAAGAAACTAGCAAACTATATATATGCTCTATAATTCTTCAAAAAGAATTTCACTTTTTATAAAATTTACATCATATAAAAACCAAATTAAATTCCATACCACTTTTTTTTTCTAAACCCAATATTTTCTTCCTCAAAAATGTCTAGGAAATCTCTAACGACTGGAACATAATCTAGCTCTCCTAGTGATGAATCAAGGGAATAAAGGAAGCTTAACATGACCGACCCCTGTGAATCGCATGAAACCTCGAGAGTCCTACTGCTGCATATCTCTAGTCTAATGACTCTCCTCTCGTAGACCAATATTGCTCCATAAGTGGATACCCAATCCATCCCAAAACCATCCCTACCTCGAAATTCCCAGTACATAGGCGTCACAATCAAGCTCTACGGCTAGTATAAAAATTTTCAAACCCCTACAAATCGTGGATAAATGTGCCGATCCTCCTATGGGGTTTGAAACATCTATGGGGTCTACTACTAAAGAGGTATTTAAGTGCAAACAATCAGTCAAGGAACTAGGAATGAAAGAATGCGATGCTCCGGAGTCAAAAAGAGTCTGAATAGGAAAAATCCAAAATAGAAATCAAACCTTCTACAGAGATTTTCCTACCTCGATCCGATCCACTACTATAAGGTGCTGCATCCAAAGCCTATACTTATGCTATAGGTGCGCCTGCTCTCTACCCTGTCCTATGAGGACAAGCTCTACTAAGGTGATCAGGCTGCCCACAGTTGAAACACCTCCCCTTCATTATTTTATTCTTACAGTCCTTTGCGAAATCCCAACCAATCCTCAACTATGACATTTCCCGCTTTTCTTGATCCGCTTCTGAGGTCCTCCTTTACTCCTATCTTTATCCTTCTTGTTTTTCCACCACTGCTTCTTAGAGCTTTCTGACTTAGGAACCTCTTTAAGCTCTCCTTTCAACTGCCAAGATGCAGGTTAAACTTCTTGTCGGTCCTCCAATCCTAACAGTCTAAACATCCGCTCTGTATTCCTTAACCAAGCTTGTGCCTCCACGAAATCCTTCGTGCCAAAAAACATTCGACCTCCTAGACTAGCGAAGTCCTTGCATAGCTTAGAAAAATTGGCTGCTGCAGGCGGATTAATGGGACCTCCACCCGCTGGTGCTGGATTGGGCGCTTGCCCTTGCACCTCTAGTACCGTAGCTCTACGGAACCAGTCAGCCATACTATGCAAAGAAAAGAAAATTTAGGTTCGAAAGGATCGAAAGAAGGTTGAACTGGACTTTGAGGGGATTTTTATAAAAACTCTTTTATACTTGAAAAAACTATTTCTATAATAAGAGTTTCTTTCTGAAATATACTTCTTGTTTGAAGATATGCTACTTTTAAAAATAGGTTACTTTTGGAAAATACTTTATTTTTAAAACAAGTTTTTAGGAATCATGTAACCTTAGGCTCGAATACCAAGCGAAACACTCCACACCCCTTAGTATACCCAAAAAGGACACACTAAAAGATGTGGTGCGTTGTAGGTATAGCTAAAAACTTTACAGGGACTAAGATTCATAAGACAATTAAATAAAAACAGCGGAAATAATAACTCATTTAAAAATTAAACCTCATAAAATAAGTCATAACCAAAAATATGTCTCAAAATACCAAATACATATGTCTTATGAAAAATACCATCTTAGTCACAACATCAGGGTACATAAATAAAATCATCCCTCTCAACAAGTACCAGTACATGAAAATAAAAATAAAAAGAAGAAGAAGAATACACGAAGAAAGACTCCACAGCTGAATCTCTAAGAAAATCCGAAATCTACTATCCTTGCCTCTACTGGCCTATGGGTGAAAAAGGGGAAATAGAAGAGTGGGTCAGACTAAAAGTCTAGTGAGTGGAAGTAATTACTAGTATTTTTAAGCAAGATAAAAATAATAGACTTATCAACAGTTCTAGTAAAAAAGGAAATAAAGGAAATGATAAAGCTGGAATAAAATACTGTTTAACTGTTTGCTTTGGTTATTTCAATTATTTGCACTGTTCATAGATAACTTCTTTGATTAGGCTGAAATTCTAATCCTACTTTAACTCGGCTGAAGTCCTAATCCTACCCTTTTGATCGGCCTTCAATCTCTGTTGTGCCACTGTGGGCTAGTCCCATCCTGTGGGTCCCCCAGCAAAAAGATACTTGTTTAGCGCTTTCGAACTCAATAGCGACTTATATCCCTGCACCGAGGCCGCATGCTCGGCCACCGTCGGCTAGCACTATCTGTTGCTCCACCTTTTTACCTCTTATTGGAACTCACTAGCGACTTATATCCCTGCACCGAGGCCGCATGCTTGGCCACCGTCGGCTCGCACTATCTGTTGCTCCACTTTTTGACCTCTTATTTACAATTACTTCAGCATAAGCGTGTCCAGCCTCACCTGATCTGTTGTGAGACCATCAGTCCTAATCTGATAAAGGAAATGCTGCCGGTACGGGTCCTAACAAACAAAATCTAGTTGCACCCTTTGCCCAAATCCCCTGATTTGAGCTTCTATCTATTGACCTCTTATTTACCATTACTTTAGCATAAGCATAACCCAGCCCCACCTAATCTATTGTGAGACAGTTCCTGGCGGAAGGGGAATGCTGCCGGTACGAGTCCTACTTCTATCTTTGCTTATTAACTCAGTGTAAGTTTTAAAATAATCCTCTTCTATTATTTCTGCTCTGTTTGCTTATTAACTTAATCTAAGTCTTAAAATAAGCCTCTTTTGTTATCTCTGCTATATTTGCCTATTAACTTAGTGTAAGTCTTTAAAATAAGCCTCTTCTGTTATCTCTGCTGTACTTGCTTATTAACTTAACTCTAAGTCTTAAAATAAGCCTTTTCTATTCTTTCTATTTAATTATAACCTATGTTATAATTCCTCTTTTATCTTGTCTTTTTAGTTATAACTACTAGTTATAAACTTGTTTGCAAATGTCAAATTTGCCTATTTCAGTCTGTATTCTTTTTATTATAGTTCTTCTTATTTACATCAAATTTTCTGTAAATTTAGTGTTCTTATATTTTAGTCCATATTAGCGAATTATCCTCTTTTTATTATTTTATTTGCGTAAAAAGGAACAAAAGAAACTAAAATTTACATGCTGAATTCTAACGTAAAACGGATGTAAATAAAATACAAATAACTATAAATATCAGTAAATAAACTATAAATAAATGAATAAAATAGCTAAACAAAAATAGCTGAATAAAATAGACTGAAAAGAACTTTAAAAATTAACTGTAAACAACTTATATAAAAGCGGTCTCAAAATTTCAAAAAAACTACAACTATTAAGAACCCTACTGTTTTAAATTACTTAAAAATCTAAAATAATTACTTAAACACTCACCTGTGGTCCTTAGCTCTTTTCCTTGGCCTTCTCGGATCCACTTCTAGGGTATAAAATATTTTAATTAAAAAGATCCTCTCCTTGGAAAAATATTCCTTTTAGGGTCCAGCCTCAGGCAATGAACCCAGATGGAGAAAATCTGAATGAGAAAAATAACTAGGCCTAGGGTCTTATTTATAGTGTCACTTAGGGATCTCGGGCCGTTGGATTTGAAGATGAAATTTGGTGCAACCATGTCATAGGCTCGCTGGGAACCGTCGGATGGAAGCACGAACGAACACGATCGAATAAAAATAGCAAAACACGTCACTCAGTCCAATAGAAAACTGCCACGTCAGAAAATAAATCAGTGTTCATTAATTATTCCCGTTAATTGATTGCATTGCAAAATTTCCATTTTTGTTGTTTGTGTGTATACATTACACTTTTTGAGAGTTTATACTCTCCCTCTTAATTGACTTTACAAGTTGTTTCCCATTTCATAAATCTCCTTAGATCTTTATTTTAAATATTTCCATTTGTTAGCAATCAATCCATCTTAATTTGCCAAACTTATATCCATAATAATTTTCTTTGTTATACATTCTCATTAATGTCAATTATGTCATTAATTCTTCCAATCAATTTATTTCCAATCCTTATCTATTTATCAATTGGGTATGCTACACATTTATTTACACTCGTGAATGTGTACAATTAGTTAGGATATATGTATATATACATATACAATTTAAACCAATCAATCCCTTGGTTAATTTTATTCATTCATAGTTAATTTTCTTAATTGATTACTTACTAATTTTAACCATTTCCCAATGATTCTTGTCTGTTACAACATTTATTTGTTAACATTTTATCCTCCTTTCTAAATCTTTTGTTTATAAACATTAACGATTTAAACTTCAAGAATATATATTTTATAAACAAATTTAGTTTCCTCATCTTACATGTTTACAATATGCGTTAATTTCCAATTAACGTACATTAGTAAATTTTGTAACGCATGTTAATTACAATTGTAACGTACATTAATTACTAATAATGTGCATTTATTGTCAATAAATCTTTTTACCATTTCCCACCTTATACATATGTGTGTGTGTGTCTTAATACAATACTCTTGTTCCAATTAATTTCATTACTCAAATTCAAACGTGTAAATGTACGCATGCGTAAGCTATTGAAATAATTCCAAACTTTGTGTATATAATAGGTTTCCCTTTTTAATAAATTCTACTATCTCATTGCTGACTGTGTATATATGTAATTTAACACACATCGGCAATCAATTAATTATAATTAATGTAAGTTACCAATTTCATACGTGTAATTGTTTCTGATGCCAAAACTTTCAGCGGTCATAACTTCTTCGTTTGAACTCCGTTTGGAAAACCTTATATATGGAAATTAATTATAAAATTGCCATGAACACAATGGTATAAGTTTCATGGCCAAATTCCAATATTTGCAAAATGTCCATTTTTCACAGTTGCCTAAGTTTATTAATTATATTTCCATTAATTAATTAGTGTAAAAAAACGTGAGGTGTACTTTAATTTACACGTTTCCTTTAAATTTTCTTTTAATAATAACTTCTTCTATTTTATTTCCTTTTTAATTATTTTTCCCCTGAAATATCGGGGTGTTACACGATACACTAGAATCTGAAGTAGACGGTATGGTTTATCATTCCCCTTCATAAATAGTATGTCCCTCATTAGCTGATATCATAGTGGCACAACATGAATTGTCTTCTTAATAGGTCGAACTCTAATGTTGAGAGGGAGCTTAAAGAAAGTAGCTTCTTCGTAGAGCCAAAGTCTTGAGTTGAGTTATAAAGTTATCCATCTTACGGTAAACTTCTAGTGAGAGAGAGAAAGTGTGTATGGTTGAGATCAAATAAGAACTGAAGGTTCAGACCCTCATTATAGCATCAAACTGTTGGTATAGTTTTTGCAACAACAACTATCAACGATTGTAGGTTAGGCTTGTTAGCACCAAAATTGGTCACTAACCTCGTAGAAGAAGATTGTGAAGAGATATAAGTGATGAAATCAAATTAAACAGAGAAGACAGTGCTAATCTAAATATAGAAAGTAAGAACACCAAATTTATAGTGGTTCAGCGTAATTGCCTACGTCCACTTTGAGGTTAAACTTTATTGATCTTCTTTATAGTTGATTACAAATACAATTCGTGAATCAAATGCTTGAATGAAGTTGTTAAGTAGAGAAGATGAGTCTTGAAAATGGTAGAGTCTCCCCGGTGTTTTCTCTCCAAAAAAGGATCCCTTTCACTGTGACCCTGCCCCTCTATTTATAGGCAAATATGGGCTGGACTTCCCAAATGGGCTGGATGGCCGAACACTCTAGCCCCAGTACAGTGGTCGCTGCATGTCGATCCTGGTATGCCGAACGCTCTGATGCCGAGCAGCCCTTCCCATGCCGGACGATGCTTTCCATGCCGAACGGTCCTTGTGAAGTTGTGCATACTGAATGCCTTCTGAACGCCGAGCGCTCTTGTTGCCGAGTTATCCTATCGCCGAGTTCTACTGACGCCGAGTACCTTGGGATGCCGAGTACTCCTGTTGCCGAGTACTACGCCGAGTACCTTTGGATGCCGAGTGCCATGGGATGCCAAACGCTCTTGTAGCCGAGTGCCAGTTGATGCCGAACACTACTTGACGCCGAGTACCTTGGGATGCCGAGTACTCCTGTAGCCGAGTGCTAGTCGATGCCGAACACTACTTGACACCAAATGCTTCGCCGAACACTCCTGGATGCTAAATGCTTCGCCGAACACTCCTGGATGCCGGACACTCTCTGATGCCGAGTGCTACCTGATGCCGAGCAGTCTCGATGCCGAGCACCTTTATATGCCGAACGCTAGCGCCGAGCATTGGTTGTCGCCGAACACTAAATGACGCCGAGTCTCCTGATCGCCGAGCACTACGGATGCCGAACGCTATGGATGCCGAGTCCCACTGGATGCCGAACAGTTCTTCATGCCGAGTAGTGGCCAATGCCGAGCACTCAGTTGCCTGGTCAAATCTCCAGGAAACACTTGCCCCCCAAAGTGTATCGCGTGGCCGAACGTGATGCGCTTTGAATCTGGTACGATTTACCTCGGAGGTACCTTCTCGAGAATGTTAGTGAAGGAGGTGCAAGACGAACGAGATTTAGATGCCGAACGATACGCTCGAAGCCGAACGTACCTCGTGTGCCGAGCGTCACTCTGCTACGATGCCGAACCCTTCGGTGTTGACCGGTTCTACCGGGTATAGCCTCTTCAACTTCTACCTCCCTCTATATAACCAGGTCCTTCCCGTCTCTTTTCCTTTTACGCCTTCTTTTCTGTCATTCCTTAGAAACTTGCAATTCTTGCCATCCTACCAGATTTGAGACCTAATTGATCCTTCCTCAACTTCGACTTTCGAACTAGGTATCTATCCTTCTGTGATTAGATTACTTCAACACAAGACTTAGGTTGTTTTCGTGGGAAACGTGACATCTCTATGATCGTATAATATGCGTCGAGCACAAATGGCTCGCATGTTTGGAGTTGTCTAGTTAGGGCTAGCTCCTTCGTGCCGAACGAGACTGGAGGGAAAAGAAAGATGGGATGCTGAACGGCGTAGTCTTCGACGGGCGATCTGTCCCTGTCGTTCGGCGCAGATGGAGAAGGTGTAGGGTGGAGTTGAAATCATGGTGGAGCGCTACTTTTAGCCGAACGATAACCCAAACCGAACAGTCTTGAATGCCGAACGGTATCAATGCTGAACAATTACTAAAATGTAGAGCAATAACTTAGCCGAACAATAACCCAAGCCGAACAATTGACATGCCGATCATTGAATTCAGCCGAACAATACAATTGCCGAACACTCTTTAGTCCAAGCAAAACACAGTCGAACACTATACTTAGGACGAACAATCTTAAATGCCGAACAGAACTCTTAACAGGACAATGTCCTAACCGAACGAGACCTTTAGCCGAACGCTCGACATGCCGAGCAAACATACATGCTGACCTATACTTAGGACGAACAATACAATTGCCGATCATTACTTAAATGCCGAACAGTATAAATGTCAGACTAAACTTAGGCCGGTCACTTTATAGAACATATGCTTTCTGAATCTGGAACTGTAATCGCCTCAAGGCAAGCTTTTTGAGACGGTCAGCGATGACGGTCTTCGAAGGCGATGATTCGAAGATGATTATTATATTTTTAAAAAACCTTTAGATTCTTATCGCTTGTACACAATTGCCTGCACTAGTTTACACACCACGTGGGGGGAAAACTCGTGTTGCTAATTCTAACGTTCAACGTTTTTTATGTATAGTTCTCTCAAGCACTTAGTTATTTATTTGGGATGTCGAGAAAATCTAGCTCCGCTACCATATCCGACAGGCCTGGGCCGTCATCGAGGCAGGGAGCCGCAGATACTTCTAACCCGTCAACCTCTCCCGCTCATAACTTGGCGCCTGATGCTCTGGAGTCAACCATCTTACTAGACAATCCGATCGATTCTCAAGCCTCGAAGATCAACGAAGCTGCTCTGCGACGGATATGCTCCATTCACGGGATTCCTTTTGCCGAAGTGTTAGTTCCTTCGAGACACGACCGCCCTCATTTGCCCCCAGTCGGATACACCGCCTGCAACAAGTTCATGTGTTGGATGGGCAGCATGCCTCCATTCAATTTATTTCTCCAGGATGTGCTGCAGTATATAGACATAGCTCCGTCGCAGCTCCACCCGAATGGCCATGCATTCCTATATGGGACTTATTTACTTTTCATGGCTGTCTTCTCCAGACCTCCAACCTCCGGTGATATCAGATACATTTATATGTTCAAGAGACGGAAAGACAGTCCTTCTTTTATGTTCCTCGAGCCATACCACAAATGCCAGATCCTGACAGGGGCATGTAGCAAATTCGCCCTGTACAAACAGGAATGGTTCTATGTGCGCTGCCCGTCTGGTTTTGCTAGGAGATGGGTTGAGGGCAGTAAGTCTCTCTGCCGAGTTATTATTCGTATTTAACCGGAGTCATGCCTTTCCTAACTCTTCATTTCATCTTTTCAGGTATCAGCCCGCGTCCGGAAGGCCGAGGATATTCTGAGGCTGTTGAAGCCATTAGGGCCCTTCCTGCCGAGGATCGAGACATCCGAGTTATCATTTCAAATGAATCGCTGTCGGGGTTCGGCTTACTGGCTCCTGGTCGTCGGATCAGCCTTCCGGAAGGTGTTACCATTCCCAAACCTCCGTCCGGTAAAGGGAAAAAACTTGCGGATCGTCATCGCGCCGCGCTCCCGATACGCACAAAGAAAGCGAGCGCAAAGAGGATGATGCTCCTGAAACTCAGGGTGAGAATGCGGGTCCTGCTCAGAATCCAACAGTTGAAGTCCACGACATCGAGATGTCGTCCTCCCCTTCGAAGGGAAAGAAGAAGTTAAAGTATAAAGTTCAGAAGGAGAAAGTTGGTGGTACTTCAAAAGTCACGCTTATACCGCCTGAGAAAGAGGCTTCTTCACAGCATCTTGAAAGTTCCTTGAAGGGTCTGTCAAACCTGTCAATTCCCGATGATTTGCTTAATTACGGGTTCGATGATCCTGAAACCCTCAAATTCTCTTCGCCCGCGAGGGGCAACGCGGGATTCAACTCCCGGCTCAAGGAGACAATACTCCGATTAGCAAAGATAAACGAACGGGTCCGTCGGGGGGAACACTAGGACACACACACACATGCGCATTCCATAATATACTTCAAGTCTTTTTATTTTGTGAATTCTCCTTAACTCGTTGTTATCTCCATTCTTTGCAGGTGATATGGGCCGCTCTCACGGACTTGATCGCCTTCAGGGGTCTTCTATATTCCATCACTCCGGACGGGATTCCAGTTCAGGCAGACGTAGGGACCGAGGTGATTATGAAGATAGGGACAATCGTCCTCGCGAGTCGTCTCACCGCAAGAAAGCACACTCTCAATCTTCCCAGTCCCGCGATCTTCCTCCTCCAACTGAGCCGGATAAAGAGAAATCTTTGCAGAAGGGTTATCAGTCTGATGCTGCTCGAGAACAACATTCTAGTTCATCGAGTACGAGGCAAGTTCGAGAGCAACGTAAAAGAACGGAATTCTCAAGGCCTCCTCCTCCTACTCCTGCCGTGGACCCAACTGTTGCGGAAAAGATGGTCGACCTTAAGGCCAAGTTTCCGAAAATCTATTTTGACGGCTTGAAATTCCTCCCAGCCATCCATCACATTCCTGGGCACGTGAAGCAAAGTGCCATTGCCTGCAACAATGATGTCTATGTTCAACATGACGCATTCGTGCACTTGGTGGAGAAGATCTCGGAAGTATTTGTCGAGCGTCAACACGAGATTGACCGTCTGAATCTGGAGGCTGACAGCGATAAGAAAATCATCAAACTCCAAGACGAAGAGCTCGCTTCGTATAAGTCAAAGCTAGAAGCCGCTGAACAAGGTGCAAAAGATACTGCTGAGGCAGTTACTCGCTTAGAGGTGGCTCACAAAAAGGAGCTTGACGAAGCAGTCCAGCGCAGCGGCGCCCTTGCCCTAGAAAAAGACTCTGTCCAAAAAGAAAGGGACGCGCTTGCTACTCAAGTCAAAGAGCTGAAAGAACTACTCTCCAAGGAGAAAGAAGACAAAATAGCTGCTCAGGAAGAATCACAGCGATATTGTGATGAGATTGTTGCTACCCGACTCCTGAAGACAAAGCTCGACGATGAACTTGCCGGGGTCGAGAAAATGAAGGATGAGGCCCGTGAGGAGGGCAAAAGAATGGCTGTGGAGGAGCTTGATTCTCGCCTTGAGGCGGCCGCAGAGGCCGGCAGGGAAGAGGTCAAAAGTATGTTTGACCCGTTGATCGCCGAGTACGGAGCCCGCGTCCTTATGCACCGTGACTTAACATTCTTGGGCGACGGCTACCTCGAATCCCTGGCTGAGGCATGGGAAACTCTGATAAAGATCAGGAAAGTCGAGTCAGGCTCCGAAGAGGTCGACGAGGATGCATTGGTGAAGGAGTTCCTGAGGGGGAATGAGCCATCGGATTTATCCGCAGCATTGGCTCTTTATGGCAAAGGCTCTTCCCCTTCGAAAGAGAAGAACGACGAAGCCGGCCCGTCAGAGGCCGACACTACTACTCCTCACATCGCCGCTCCTTATGCTGCTCAATCGGCCGGTCGGTCGACGCTTGATCCATTCGAGCAGCATGCCAGTTATGATCCCGAAGATCCCGGGCTTGGCGTTCATGTGCTGTCACCTATCCTGGAGGGTGAAACCCCGCGCGCCACCGATAGCCAACCGGATCCTGGTAGGAAATTCTTCTTTCTCTAGAAGTTGAAGAGATCTCGTCATTTTTCAGCAATGGTTATTCGTTCTAATGCCCATTTCTTATATTTTCATGTAGGTCGTTCTGACGCCGAGCCAACTCCGAGGAGCGATGACGCCAAGGAGGAAGCAGAGAAAACAAGCGACGTTGCTCACGCAGGAGTAACTCCCGGTCCAGACGCTCAAGTGATCGGGGCGCTTGATGATGACAAACTTGATACTTCGTCTCCTGCCGAAGGAAGCGATGAAATTAAAATCACTGGCGCCTCTGAGCATACTTCAGAGATGAGCATGAAGGACCGTCTCGCCGACGAGGAGAAGAAAAAGGTCAAAGTCAAAGTCGAATCTGAAATACTGGAACTCACTAACCCGCGTAACAGACCTTTGAAAATCATTCTCCCGGGCAGGTCCAGACCACTAGATGTTCCGTCCCCTACTCCTGACTCCGTTTCTCTAGCAAGCAAAAAGTCCAAGAGAAAGCGTGAGGGAGAGGAGTCGTCGGAAACACCAAAGGAAGACAAGAAGAAGAAGTCGAAGAAATAATCGATGCACTTGCTCAACAAGTTTCCTGCTTAGGTTTCGTAATTGTTTTTATCTTTTGCAACTCGTAGTTTGTATAGGCCTGAATTTTGTAGGGGTGATCGTGTATCCCCATTTTGGACTTATCGAATAAAATTTTAGTTTCTTTTTGTTTGAATGATTCTCTTGTCTTTATTTGGTTCGCTGACACTGTGCTCTGGGGACTTGGAGACTGTTCATACTCTAGTCCGCGCTCTGGGGACTTAGAGTTCTCCGTTCCGCACTCTGGGGATTCAGAGATTTGAAATCGTTTATACTCTAGTCCGCGCTCTGGGGACTTAGAGTACTCCGCTCCGCACTCTGGGGATTCGGAGATTGGAAATCGTTTATACTCTAGTCCGCGCTCTGGGGACTTAGAGTACTCCGCTCCGCACTCTGGGGATTCAGAGATTTGAAATCGTTTATACTCTAGTCCGCGCTCTAGGGACTTAGAGTACTCTGCTCCGCACTCTGGGGATTCGGAGATTTGAAATCGTTTATACTCTAGTCCGCGCTCTAGGGACTTAGAGTACTCTGCTCCGCACTCTGGGGATTCAGAGATTGGAAATCGTTTATACTCTAGTCCGCGCTCTGGGGACTTAGAGTACTCCGCTCCGCACTCTGGGGATTCGGAGATTTGAAATCGTTTATACTCTAGTCCGCGCTCTGGGGACTTAGAGTACTCCGCTCCGCACTCTGGGGATTCGGAGATTGGAAATCGTTTATACTCTAGTCCGCGCTCTGGGGACTTAGAGTACTCCGCTCCGCACTCTGGGGATTCGGAGATTTGAAATCGTTCGTACGAGTCTGCATGTCGTGAATGATAATGTAATTTATCATCCAATTAAGAGATATAGAAACTTCATAGAAAATATGGCTTCAAGCCTTTATTAACGAAAATCAACTAAATTGCTTGATTACAACTTTCACAAGGAAACTAAATCATTATTGAATGGAAACATGCAGGAAATAACAGTGCCTACAACAAGAAAGGAAAACATGCTAAATGTAATAGTGCCGCAAATGTTCACTGTTCCATGCTCGGGGGAGTGTCGCGCCATCAACGGTCGCTAGCTTGAATGTTCCTTCTCCAAGCTTCCGTTCAATGGCGTATGGACCTTCCCAGCTGGGATTCATGCGTGATGGTACCGGGAAGACTCGTTTCAGAACGAGATCACCCACATCAAAGATTCTTGGGCGGACTCTGCCGTCGTAGTAACGCTTGACTCGATGTCTGTGCGCCGCCGCCCTTAATTCAACCTCTTCACGCTTTTCGTCGATGCAGTCCAGTGATTCCAGCAAGAGGTTTTGGTTCGTCTTGGGATCATAGTATGTCACTCGGTGCGATAGAACTTCAAGTTCCACGGGTATAACGGCTTCAGAGCCGTATGCCAAGGCGAACGGAGTGTGGCCGGTCGCGGACTTATGGGTAGTTCTATACGCCCATAATGCTGTCGGGAGTTCATCTACCCACTTGCCTCCAACCTTCTCCAGACGCTTCTTTAGTATGGACTTGATTATTTTGTTAACGGCCTCGACTTGTCCGTTAGCTTTTGGGTGTGCAACGGCGGCGAACTTTTTCTCGATGCCGTACTTTAAACAGAACTCTTTGAACTCTCTACTTTTGAATTGCGTTCTGTTGTCTGTAACGATGGTGCGTGGAAGGCCAAAGCGGCATATAATGTTTCATACAACGAAGTTAATGACCTTCTTAGAGGTGATAGTGGCCAAAGGTTCTGCCTCAGCCCATTTCGTGAAATAGTCGACTGCAACTATTACATATTTCGCACCACCTTTAGATAAAGGCAAAGAGCCGATTATGTCGATTCCCCAGATCGCAAATGGCCAGGGACTGATCATTTGTGTGAGTTCCGTTGATGGAGCCCTCGGGATTTTTGCATATCTTTGACACTTGTCGCATTTTCTTGCGTAGTCCGCGGCATCCCGGTTTACGGTGGGCCAGTAATATCCATAGCGGAGGATCTTCTTTGCTAGCGTTTGCCCCCTAGTATGGTCGCCGCATTCCCCTTCATGAACTTCTCTCAAGACTCGCTTTGTTTCATCATGAGCGATGCACCGCAATAATGGGACCGAGAATCCTTTTCGATACATGGACCCATTCTGCATTACGTATCGCGCGGCCTTTCGAAGGACCTACCGTCTTTCGCTTCTTTTTCCTGGTAAAGTCCCGGTCGTCAGGTACAGTTTGAATGGGGTTATCCATGATTCCTTCTCGATTTCTGTTCCCAACACGCGATCGACTTTCATTTCGTCTATGCTCGGGGCATGCAAGACTTCGACGGGATACAATCCCATTTGTTGCGTATCGTCGGTACTCGCGAACTTAGCCAATAAGTCGGCTTCTTTGTTCTGTTCGCGCGGGATATGTGAGATGTCATAACGCTCAAGATTTGATAGTAGTTCTTGGACCTGAATGAGGTACGGAGCAAGCTTTCGTTCCTTTGCTTGGTAGTCTCCCCGTACTTGGTAAACCACCAACTGCGAGTCACAAAAGATTTCGACTGATTCGATCCCGAGTTCCCTGATGAGCTTTAAGCCAGCGATCAGTGCTTCATATTCGGCTTCATTATTTGTAGCCGGGAAATCGAGCTTCAGGGCATAACAGATCGATCGGTTTTCCGGAGTTACAAGAACTACGCCCGCGCCGGAGCAACGGTCGTTTGATGCGCCGTCAGTGTATAATTTCCATCGAAGGAGGGGAATGATGTCGTGATCGTCCGGTTTGATGGGTATGGTAAATTCGGCGATGAAGTCTGCTAACGCTTGCCCTCGGATGGCTCTCCGTGGTAAGTACGCGATATCGAATTGGCTCAACTCGATGTTCCATTTTAGCAATCTTCCAGAAGTTTCCGGTCGTTGGAGTACCTGCCTCAGGGGTTGATCGGTATAAACACCGATTGGATGCGCTTGAAAGTATGGGCGCAGCTTGCGTGATGCAATCACCAAGCAATAAGCCAATTTCTCGATTTTAGGGTAATTCCTCTCTGCCCCCGTTAAACGCTTGCTAACATAATACACCGGCTTCTGGACTCGATCCTCCTCACGAACCAAAGCTGCGCTTATCGCATGAGGGGATATAGCCAAGTAAACGTACAACATCTCATGGTCAACTGGTTTAGATAGCATTGGTGGGCTCTCCAGATGCCTTACCAGATTCCGGAATGCTTCCTCACAGCTAGACGTCCATTCAAAATTTCTCTTTCCTTTCTTTATTATGTCAAAGAACGGGATGCACTTGTCAGTTGCCTTGGATATAAATCGACTTAGCGCAGCTACTTTTCCATTCAAGCTCTGTACCTGCTTTATAGTCCTGGGCGCTTGTACATCTCGAATAGCTTGGATCTTTTCTGGGTTGGCTTCGATTCCCCTAGCGTTGACGATGAATCCCAAAAACTTCCCTGATGCAACGCCGAAAGAACACTTCAACGGGTTGATCTTCATGCCGTAAAACCTGAGTATGTCGAACATTTCAACCAAGTCTTGAATGTGGTCGTTTGACCGTCGTGACTTCACGAGCATGTCATCCACATAGACTTCCATGGTTCTACCCAGCTGGTCCTTGAACATTCGATTCACCAGACGTTGGTAAGTTGCTCCAACATTCTTCAATCCAAAGGGAATCACTACATAGCAATACAGCCCGACATTTGTAACAAAGCTGGTGTGTTCTTGGTCCGGAATATGCATTGGGATTTTGTTGTATCCTGAGTACGCATCCATGAATGACAGTAACTCGTGTCCTGCGGTGGAATCGACCAACTGATCGATCCTAGGCAACGGGAAACTGTCCTTAGGGCATGCTTTGTTCAAGTCGGAATAATCTACGCAAGTCCTCCATTTCCCATTCGCCTTCTTTACTAGCACGGGGATGGAGACCCATTCCGGGTAGAGGGCGTCGCGGACGAACCCATTTGCTTTGAGTTTGTCCACCTCCTCTCCAAGAGCGGCGGATCTCTCCGGATCCATTCCTCTCCTTTTTTGCTTGACTGGGACGTATTTCGGGTCTATGTTCAACATATGACTCGTGATGGCGGGAGAAATCCCACACATATCAGAATGCGTCCAAGCGAAAACATCAAGGTTTGCCCGGAGGAAGTCGCTAAGGTCTTCAGTCATTGCGGGGCCTAGTTGTGATCCGATCTTCAGTATTCGCGAAGGGTCGTCACGGCTAACTGAAATGTCAACTGTTAATTCAGCCGGTGCCGCCTTCTCTTCCCTGGGTTTCTCATCGTCGTCTCTCGGATCTATATCTCCGTAGATCCGAGAACTGTGCCCGAGCCAGGGCTCGGGCACTACTTGTCAATTATCCGCATTGAGGATGCGGACGGGATTGTCCGCAACCTTTCCTTTCTCCCTTCGGTGGGCCTCTCGGAGCTCGGCCACATAACAGGAACGACCAGCTGCTTGATCGCCGTGAACAACGCCTACTCCTTTGTCAGTCGGGAACTTCAAAGTTAAACACCACGGGGCTAACGCTGCCCTAAACTCTGCCAGGGCTGGCCGACCCAAGAAAACGTTATACGGAGAGTCCACATCCAAAACTACAAAGGGTAGAATTCGCACTCTCCGACGCTCGCCTTGTCCCAGTTCAACTGGTAACTCGACATATCCCACTGCATCAGTTGAAGCGCTGTTAAAGCCGTGGATACGAGCTTTGGATGGTTTCAAGTCTTTTGTTTCTAGCTTCATTTGATCGTAGGCCTTCTTGAAGATGATGTTGACTGAACTCCCAGAATCAATCAGAATTCTTTTTACGTATGCTGGTCCGATCGTTGCAGATATGACCATGGGGTCGATGGTCGGAGCCTCTACCTGATCAGCGTCTCTGCTTCTGAACACAATATCGTCTGTCATTACGCGCTGCTGCTTAGCAGGGGCTCCGTCCTCCATGTTCGAACAACACTCAAAATCTGCATGCTTCAAGGAACTTGCATATCGCTCCATCTCCTGCCAATTCTTATCCGCGGGGTGAGGCCCGCCGATAATTGTATTTATGACCAGTCTACCAACGGTCCGGGCAGGCTCCTCGGGATGACGTGGAGCTGGTGCATGACCTGGGTTAGACGTTCCCTGTCCTCCTTCTTGTGGATCCTTCACAAATTCCTGCAATTTCTTCTGCCTGATCAACTTCTCGATAGCGTCGTGCAAGTGTCTACATTCTTCCGTATTGTGTCCATAAGTCTCATGGAAGCGACAATATTTCCCGGTCCGCTTCTGTTCTTCAGTTGATTCTTTTGGATGCGGTTTTCTGTACTGAAAAGTATTGCAGGTGGATAGGTAAATGTTTTCAAGTGGGGCGTTTAGCGGAGTGTACTCGCTGTAGCTTGGAATTCTCGACTTCCACTTTCCTGCTTCTTTTCTTTTCCCTTGACTCCTTCCTCCGGACTCCTTGGGTTGCCCAGGTTTGTTCTGGACGTTGACTTGGACCTTTCCCGAGCTGTCTCCCGATTGCTTCACAACGATGTTGCTCTTTATTGACTCTTGGACAGGCCCTGTCGCCTTATCTCATCGTACCCACCTAGATTCCTCTCTTCTTATGAACTGGTGTGCCTTAGAGTAGAAACGCTCTAGCGTAGCTGGAGGTTTTCCTGCCAGCCAGTCTCCAAACTCAGAGTATGGATCCACACCTCTCATTACAGCCATCAGAATTGCATGGTCATTGGGATTACTGACTTTAGTTGCTGCCACGTGGAATCTTTGCAAATATTCCTTCAACGATTCGCCAGGATTTTGGATTACACTTGACAGAGACATCACGTCCTTTGGGCGCGTAGTGTGTATCCTGAACTGCTCAATAAACTTCTTCGCCAACTCCTCGAAATTTGATACGGATCGCGGAGGAAGTCGGGTGAACCACATAGTGGCGATCCCAGATAGAGTAATCGGAAAACACCTACACTTGGTGGCATCATTCGCTCTGGCTGAATCCATCATCCACTCGTACCTCATGACATGTTGTCTAGGGTCAGTCTTTCCTTCATATGCAGGAATAGTAGGCATACTAAACTTCCTGGGGTACGCCGCTTGCAACACAACATCCGTGAACGGAGTATGACTTTTTGACACTCCCCAATCATCATTCGATAACCCCTGATTTTCCTTCATCAACTGCCTGATCATGGCTGTCAGATCGGGTGTCTGTATGGAAGGCGGAAGGTTGGAGTCTGTTCTACGCGCCTGTCCATGCTGATGCCTCCTCTCTTGGCGATCTGCCAATCGTGCATCTTGAGGTTCGACATCGTTAGCATTTTGATGATCTGGGCCTCTATCTTCCATCTGTATCCCGGTCCTGAAGCTTCCAGCTCTTGCTTGGTCGCGGTCTCCAGCTGTTCGAACAGCAGCATCTGCTCGCGCAGCATCAGTCTTGCGGCATCTGCGCCTGGGAGGTTCATCAGATGAAGTAGAGCTGTCAGATGAGGAGTAAGCAGCGGGATTGCCCCCAGCATTCTGTTGCTGCTGTTGAGTAAGTTGTACCATCAGGTTGGCATTGGCTTGCATCTGCTCTCCTAGTTGTCTCCTACTTTCCCTGAGCTCTCTCATCAAGTCGTTGAACTCTATTCTGGTGACAACTGGAGTTTGGTCCTGAGTGGCAACTCCTGTATTTGGAATTGCTGGTTGATTTCTAGGCCCTGCTTGTTGCATGCTAGCAGTCTCGTGGGCATCCGCATTGTGAGAAGCTGACTTGGTACGCGGTCTTGCCATTGTAGAGTTATTGGTATGAACTCTGAGTAGAATCAACGGATGTCCTATCAGTGAGTCAGATCTTCTTTGGGGGATTTGTTCAATCCAGTAGCTTCAAAGCAGATCCTTAAGGTCTGAGAATTCGATTCTCAGTGAAAGCACCAAAGTGTTAGCACCAAAATTGGTCACTAACCTCGTAGAAGAAGATTGTGAAGAGATATAAGTGATGAAATCAAATTAAACAGAGAAGACAGTGCTAATCTAAATACAGAAAGTAAGAACACCAAATTTATAGTGGTTCAGCGTAATTGTCTACGTCCACTTTGAGGTTAAACTTTATTGATCTTCTTTATAGTTGATTACAAATACAATTCGTGAATCAAATGCTTGAATGAAGTTGTTAAGTAGAGAAGATGAGTCTTGAAAATGGCAGAGTCTCCCCGGTGTTTTCTCTCCAAAAAAGGATCCCTTTCACTGTGACCCTGCCCCTCTATTTATAGGCAAATATGGGTTGGACTTCCCAAATGGGCTGGATGGCCGAACACTCTAGCCCCAGTACAGTGGTCGCTGCATGCCGATCCTGGTATGCCGAACGCTCTGATGCCGAGCAGCCCTTCCCATGCCGGACAATGCTTTCCATGCCGAACGGTCCTTGTGAAGTTGTGCATACTGAATGCCTTCTGAACGCCGAGCGCTCTTGTTGCCGAGTTATCCTATCGCCGAGTTCTACTGACGCCGAGTACCTTGGGATGCCGAGTACTCCTGTTGCCGAGTACTACGCCGAGTACCTTTGGATGCCGAGTGCCATGGGATGCCGAACGCTCTTGTAGCCGAGTGCCAGTTGATGCCGAACACTACTTGATGCCGAGTACCTTGGGATGCCGAGTACTCCTGTAGCCGAGTGCTAGTCGATGCCGAACACTACTTGACGCCAAATGCTTCGCCGAACACTCCTGGATGCTAAATGCTTCGTCGAACACTCCTGGATGCCGGACACTCTCTGATGCCGAGTGCTACCTGATGCCGAGCAGTCTCGATGCCGAGCACCTTTGTATGCCGAACGCTAGCGCCGAGCATTGTTTGTCACCCAACACTAAATGACGCCGAGTCTCCTGATCGCCGAGCACTACGGATGTCGAACGCTATGGATGCCGAGTCCCACTG
Organism: Allium fistulosum; assembly: GCA_030737815.1. Taxonomy (NCBI): domain Eukaryota; kingdom Viridiplantae; phylum Streptophyta; class Magnoliopsida; order Asparagales; family Amaryllidaceae; genus Allium; species Allium fistulosum. The sequence goes on from CM060903.1 coordinate 1,265,914,996, forward strand.
GATGCCGAACAGTCCTTCATGCCGAGTAGTGGCCAATGCCGAGCACTCAGTTGCCTGGTCAAATCTCCAGGAAACAAGGCTTTAGCGAGAAAACTTTGGGTTTTGGAATAACACCCAAGGAAAGAGTGTTGAACAATTATAAATGCAAAAAAAGTATAAAAAATTCTAAAAAGCAGTAAAAGAGGTACCATAATTTTGTAGTGGTTTGGGAAAATACCCTACATCCACTTAGTACTTTCCTTTTTTAGAATTTTATACGAAGATTGCAAATTGAGACTAGAGGCCATTATAAGTTTTTATAATAACTTTAATCTAAAAAGTGCATTTATTTGGATTTATTATCTGATTTTTTATTTGATGACTATTGTGGGATCTACACCTATTTATAGAGATTTGGAATGGATGTGATGATGACATGGCACATCAAGTTGGAGATAACCATTAGATTGCCGACATTTGACATTTATCTAACATACTTATCATTCCAGTTGTAGGTTAACGACAAGTATGCATATCTTTTTCTAGATGCTTTATATGATGCAAACACATGGCATCTTCGGACGGTGGAGATTTTCTAATACCATAGTATTGTTGTCTTATGTATCTATGATGGTCCTTTTTAGCTTGATGTTCCCTTGATATTTGGCTAAATACTTGTATCATACAAGCTTACGGTAAATACAACATTTAGCTCTTAGTGTCTAGGATGTGTACTCAATTTTAAATCATTAGAGTGCAAAGAGAATTTGTATTGTATTTCTTTGGTGTTTATACCTATGTTACAATGATCACCTTAGTGTTTTTGTGACTCATACCTTAACATATTTTTGTCCTTTGATACATCGATAATAAGAGAAAAACATTTATTTTAGCTTGCTATAGGGATAAAAAATGCTTTGCTTTTATAATTTTTAATATCAAAAGGACTATATAGACCCTCAACCAAATACAGTGCAACATTGGGGTATCCAAAGAAGTTCACATTCATGCTCTGATTCATTATGGATTGTTAACAACATGTTTTATTGTACTTCGTAAAAATAAAGTTGGGTGCTAAATTTTTGTTATGAATTTCTTCAAATATCAAAATGGTTACGATAATATATCATGGTTCTACTTTCGAGGTTCATCAATTTGAGGGTGTCCCAGCTTCATCAAAGTTTAATCCTAAAACACATTCCTCTTTGATGAAGGAGTACACAAATTAGAAAATTTGGAATGATTTATGGCATTAACATGGAGTGTGTCATATGGCTACTAGCCCATCCGAACGCCAAAGTGGGGTTGTTCCTCGTTTTTCTAACTATTACTTGAAGTATGCTTATCATTATGGAGTAAATCCTATTCAACTCACTCCTTACACCTATCAAAATTTAGGTTTAATATAACATTTGTTTGAGATGGAGTTTTCTAGGAAGGCAACATGTGAGGATATATAATTTTATAACAAATTAAGATTTATGCTAAATATCAATTTTTCGTTTTCCTCGAGCCACACAAGGTCTTTAAGCAGGTTAAAAATTTAAAGCCTAATTCAAGATATTATTAAAGTAATCATTTCTTTTATAAATACTCTCATCCTAACTAGAATTTTCTTTCTAGATGTAAGCTTATTTTCTTTAGACTCAAATTTTCCTTCTTTATAAAAATTCATACTCATTTATTTCCTTTTATAGAGGAATATGTTAAACCTAATAAATATGATTCCATGATTGTCATAATCGTGCATTTGCAACAAATTCCTTCAAATCAGGAAGATTACGAAGCTATGATAGGAACCACTTTAAGAATTTATGATCTCATAGGCCAACAAAAACCTAACAGAAAATTTGTGCCTAGAAAACTAGTCAAACCCAAAAAAGGGTCAAAAAGTCCAGCATTACTAGGCACACTATTAAGGCTAGAGCAAACAAAAAGTCTCTAACTTATCATAAATACTTTGTCTAGAAAAGCCAAAGGATTAGATTAGAGAATGATGAAGAAAACAAAAAATTGTTTATGTCGAGGATAACTTTAAGCCCATGGAAGAAGAGGAGGAAGAAACAAATCTAGCCCACAAGGGGAAACATGATGGGGTTGGATCATCCGATCCTCTATGTAACGATCCATATTTTATATATAAAAGGATTGTAGAATATTTTTATTTTATTCATATGAGGTCATATGATTCTATAATTTTGGAATATGACTCTTAGGGACATCTTACACATCAATGATTTTTGCCGAATTTCTATATGACTATTTGACCCTGAAAACCTTGTTTGAAATGTAACTTATGATAGGAATCAAATTATGGTCTTAAACTAGTTCTATTGCCTCAGGATGATGGTTTCCCATTTTGTAGTGTGGTCATAATAGAAAAATAGACTTACGATTAGGAAATTATGTATGTTTTAAGTTTTAACAGTCGTTGGCCAGAATAAGTATGTAATTAATTAAGCCCATTAATTGGCCTATTAGTCTAATTAGAGATTACTATAAATAGGGGCTGTAGGAGTCAAATTAGAACTTTTTCCTCTCATTCCAAATAAGGTCTAGACTCTAATTAGCCCTAGATTCATTCTATTTCATCCAAATTGTTCTCTAAATCAAACTAGATTATAGATTAGAGATTAGATCCTCAATTAGAAGATAGAGATCATCGATTTGCTTGATTTGGAGTGCTATTCTTCACTGTATGGATTTGCACACAAATTGGTTGAATTTGGTAATTGGTGAGTTGTTTATGCCTTCTCACTATACTACACACGTTTATATCGTAGAATTATAGGATTTAACATGTTTTAAATTGATTGTTGGCCATAAAAACCTTTTCTAACTTTAATGACATGTTAATCTATGCATATGATATAGATTGATTAGAAATCACCTTGATTTATGTTCATATATTAATGTTATATGTAGATCTATGTTAGAAATTGACTTGTTTATCTTATCTCTATGTGTTGCATGGTTGAATGGATGAAATTTCATGTTATGACATGTTTGGATGTTATGCTTTGATAGTATTTGTTAGTGTCGGACAAGTATAGAAAGATAGGTCAGAGAATTTAGCGAATCGGATGCTAAGTTGGTCGAAATTGGAGGAAACTTGGTGGATAAGCTCTGGAGCATAGTGGGAAGCTATGGGATAAGTTGCACTTCAGTTGGAGCTGAAGGCAAGACTCGACCTCGAGTTATCTTGATGAGTCGGCACCAAGTTATGGTAGTGATGACTATGAGTTGGTTGTTTGCATGGTTGGGTAGAACATGGCTAGATAAGATGTCCTATAGGAAGGATGCAAGAGATTTGGCTAAGGATTGAGGGGGCTAACCTATAGTGGACCTTTGGATTGGGGCCGAGTTATCAAGGAGTGATGAGTCGGGATCTAAAGTACTTGAAGAAGAGTACTAGGGGCATGAGAGGAAACTTAGCTACTAGGAGGCTTAGTGGATGGTTGGTTCCGACTCATAGGGATGAGTCGACATCGAGTTGTGGCATATGGTATGTAGTTGGAACTTCTAGAGACTGTTGTTGAAGTTCTGTAGGTCATGCTGGGGTGGTCGCTCGTTCGTCTTAGGTTGGATGACGATGTAATAGCATGATGAAAAGATAGAATCTTTAGATGTTGGTTCATGCTGGGAGCAAGTTTTGAAGATTGCGGCTCGTAAAGGAATGAGTCATATGATCGGGTAATGTGGATGGGTTCCTCGTGAATAATGGAAATTGGATTAAGCAAGAAGGGCTCGGTATCCAAATGAAGCAAAGTTAGGCTCGAAAGCATGTGCTATAGAATCATTGATGCACAGAGTGTTTTCTGTTGTAATCGAAGCAGGGGTATTATAAGTGGGGACACCCATGGATTGATAGTGAGGATTTGTATATCTTGGACCTGTGGCTTTGGGTTTAGTGTCCAGCTTTGAGCTGTGAGACACGCATCTAGGTTTGGGTTGCGAGATACTAGAGTACAATGGAGAAACATGATTTCCATTAGTCCTTGACAGTAAGGAGGCCATATGAGTTATCATATATTCAAAGCACATGGATGAGTGATGGTGAGTCTTGTTTGATCGATGTTATTGCTGCTTTGGTTGCTTTCCATTATTGGGCTACCATTCGGGGATATCACTGGAAGTAGGTACTGGAGATAGGGATATTTATACATCCACTATGGCATTTTGTATTGTACCTTTAGGATATTGGAGAGTAGTATATTATACTGTTATATACCAACTCTTTAGTTTTAGGGACAGGTCAGGTATGGTTTGTATACTCTTGTTCCTTACCATATTTACCTGTATAGTATTTTGAGATTTATTTACTGCTTGCACCAAACTGTTATATGAACCAAGGTTTTATGCTTTGCTTTTTATTATCTTGGGTACTCTTAAATGAGTAGACTAGATAACAGATCTATCTGACGCAATAGCTGTTTGGAGGACAAACTAGATGAAGCTATCTCGTATTTTATACTTATATGGATTCTAAGCTTGTTCCGCTATGTAGCAGTGGGGAGCCTTAGCAGTGACTGATTATATTTATATTTGAGACAATTATTGAGTTTGTTTCCCTTGAATAAACTCTATGACATTTGGTGTATAACTATGTGGATCTGTACTCTGATGATTTGTTCACATAGTTATTACTGTCTCTTATGTTACATCTATGATATTATATTTTATCCACACGCTGTGGGATATGACATGTTTTATATTTGTTATAATTTATCTTGATGATCGTCCTATATCGATCGGACATGACTGCAGCGCACTATTTTGTTATTATCTGTGCCAGCGGTATAAGTTGGTCATCACACTCTATCTACCTCATCTAAAGTTGAATGATCAACGTAGGATGACATTTGTCAAAATATTCCTTGAGATGACATGGATATTACTCTCTATGATAGCGAGTTACAAAATTTTAACTGTATGGATTTTATCTCCGTCTTGATTCCCATAATTTTTAACTTAATCTTCAAGGTGGAAAAAACACAAGTGCATAAAAATATAGGTTATCATAATGGATTTGATGACCCTTTTAATTTCTTCGGGACCATCAATGATAATCTTGATCGGTCAGAGGGTAAATGCTTGAGAAGCTCTATATAAAACGAGGATTCCCAATCACTTGATTGTTTCTTTTTCATTTTATGCAATATACATGCATACTTTTTGATATTTACTACCATAGATACCTTGAAACTTTTAATCAGTTTCTCTTTCTTGTGCAGCTACTATGTGGTTAAAGGAAATGCTTGTTGTAGGGGGTTCTTCTCAACAAATATCTTCGGCATCTCTTCCTTAATATCGACTAAACTTAATTAGTGTGCATGAGACACTAAGTTCTAATCATGCTAATGCATGTAAGAGTCCATCTTTAGAGACATTTGAGTCTGTAGCATGTAAGGGACTCATAAGAAACTATGCCCATCTTTATGGAGGCTATGGTTTTCAGAAGATTGAAGAAGAAGTACAAATACTGGACCACGACACTTCCTCCTTGGTGAGTAAGAAAACACTGGTTCAACAAAAGGATAATCGTGATCAGCTTTCGTCGTTCAAGTTAGTCCTCCAATGTCACATGTCAAGAAAGGTGTCCTATAGTTAATTATTTCGGTAGAGATTTCCATATTCCACTATATAACTCATCTCAGTTCATAGTTGTTGGGCATGTTTTCACCGAACCAAAGAGGGGAGGTAAGTCCTCGCCGAACCAGGGTAAACCAGACCATCCACCAAACCAACTCCTTCCACTCAATCCACCGAATCAACCTACTTCCCATGCCTGCCGAATCAACTCCACCGGTCCACCCATTACCGGATCAACCTACTTCCCACACTACCAAATCAACCTACTTCCCATGCCTGCCGAATCAACTCCACCGGTCCACCCACTACCGGATCAACCTACTTCCCATACCACTGAACCAACAACTTCGCCTACCCACCGAACCAACAGGTTCCCCTACCTACCGAACCAGATCCCACCGGACCAAGGCGTTCCGGACCAACTTTGCCAGGCCAGATTGTATCAGCCCAGGCCCACCAGCAGCTATATACATCCAAGACCCCTACCCCCAGCCTCACTCTATAAATAGAGGGGCAGGGGTACAACAATGTGGGACAAGTTTGAGAGCTCAAGCATGGATAGAACTTTCAGATAACTTTCATATACTTGTATCAAAGCTTTGTACTTGTAATCCGAACAAGAAAGAAGAAATAATATATAAAGTGGACATAGGCACATTCTGGCTGAACCACTATAAATCTGTGTGTCCTTTACAGTTTAGTCCTTGCTTTTTACATATTTGCATAAATCATCCAGATCACTAAAAACAACATAAAATCAACTAAATCATACGACTTGGAGGTGTTTGCCCATTTTTTGTGCAAACAATAGTGTTAGGGCACCTTAGACTATGCTGTAGGAGAAGAGAAAAGCTCTAATCCTCGATTGGTCTTTGACAACGTTTTAGCCTCAATATTTAAGAAGAGTCGGAATCATCTACTGCAATCATTAATGCTATGCACTTATAGGTTATGGAGTTCTCTGAAGCATTATTTCTTGACATGAATGTGCTTCTCTGATAGTTCAAGCTTCTAAAAGTGTAAGAAGATGATTTGCAAAAGAAGGTCAAGACATGATTATCCCATGTTGAGAGCACTATTCCAAAAATTTCCTTTGGCTAGTTAAGTGGTTAAAAGAGAAATCTTAATTGCATATTCTCACTGTGATATGAGAGAAAGTTGGATTATTAAAATATAAACATGTGGCTGATATCGGAGGTTAGGTGATGATGCTAAATAAGGGGGACTGTGGATCTTAGCTCATATATATATATATATATATCAAGCTGTTTGTTATATGGCTATTTTAGTTTTGTTGTTTTGCATCATTTTATCTAGTGTGCCCTTATTTGTTGGGGAATATATCCTTATCTACACGTCAACAAAATTCTGGATTATGGTTTAGAGCATATTTTTCAAAACCTGCACTAGGTATCCAAACATGAATAGACTTATTCTCAATCATCTAGGACTCATTTCTGAACACATAATTATGCCCATTTCACTATCTCCCTAAGTAAAATAAAAAAGTAGGATAGTAACATAATTAAAGGGCCATCACTATTAAATTTCATTTGGATAAGGTTATTGTAACAGCCCGATATTTTAAACGAAATTTTAATTTAAAAATAAAACATCTCGAAATATTGATTTGAAATTCAAAGTGTAATATCTAGCATAAAACGAAAAAAATTAAAACGTTACATTTCGTTACGTTTTGTCCGTTCTTAACTTTACATTAGAATCAAATTTTATTAATGATGATAATAACTATTTTAAAATTTGGTTTATAAAGATACGTTATATTTTTAAGAAACTGTTAGCATTTTTTAAATTTATTAAATAGAAGAAACAAGTAACGGTTGTACGTTACTTTGGGCGTTACACTGTACGTGCATTGTTCCATTGTCCATTTATTTCTGCTGTATATTTCAGTTTGAAATTGTCAAATCTTGCATTGGATTGCACGTGAGAAATAGTCCACTTACCCCTTTATCTCCCTTACGTTTCGTTCAACATTTATTTTTGCCTAAATTCCTCTAACTGATCAAAACCTTTCGTTGCCTTCTTTTCTACAAAAGATATTGGCAGCTGTTCATTTTTGTTTCGTTCAAAAAGCTCCATTCACAAAAGTTTTCTGCATCTTTGATTAAGATCTCGTGAGCATCTCTGGAAGGTACAGGTAAAAGACAACATCCACTTTCGTTTGTTTCATTTTTTTCTCACTTTAATTCTTTGCCTGTCCCCTGTTTGTTGTCTGCTGTACCATGTTCTCCCCTTTTCCATTTTGCATTTTTATTTTCGTTTGTCCCTGCTTTGTTTCACTCTGCCACCACCTTCCAGTCCTCCACCAAACAACAGCCTTCAACCACGTGACTTGTCCCCACGCCATCAACCCCAACCCACACCGTTCCTCCATGCTCCGCCCCACAGCCTACTCCAGGCCGAAACTGCCAGGCCCACGCCTTCGATCTGTCCACCAACTCGACTCTACCCACGTCCCTCTCCAAACCTTGGCACACAGCCGCAACCACCACCGTGAGAACCGCATCACCCCGCCATACTCCACCACATCACCACCGTAGCCAGTCGCCACGAACGAACCACCCACCACGAGATCAACGTCCCCTCCAACCGAACCCAGCCTGCCACCACTAACCTCGCCGAGAACCACCACGAATCCTACCCAGTTCGCTACCACGTCAGCCCCTCCATCTCACCACCTGCCACGGGTCCAACCCACACCCACGTCACCACTGCAGCCACCTTCGCCTGACCGAACCTAGACCGTGACCTGCCCTCCTCCGAGCGAACCTACCCCATACGCCAACACCATGCCGAATTTTGAGTGAAAGCAGAGGAAAAGGGAAGTTGTTGTTGCCTTGTATTTTGTTTGTCTAAATTTCTTTTGCATTTCATTTGTTGAATGTCAGACCGAGCTGCCTGTACTTTGTAATATAGTCTTTTGGGTTTTGTTTAGAAAAAAAAAGGAAAATGCTTTTGTCACGGGTTGGTATCCTAGGCTGTTTTACTGACCTGGTTTTGAAAAAAAAATTCGTTTTGTCACTCTAGACTTTTTAGTAAACTGTTGTCACTTTGTAAATCGTTAGTTGTAAAATTGTTAGAGTTAGTCTATTTGAAGTTATATATTTTTCTAAAACTTTGTCTTTAGAAAAAGGGGATGTTTGTCACTCTACAAAATTTAAAGTTATAATCGATATTTCAAAAGTGGGCGTGCTATTGCTTTCGATTTTAACCTGTTACTTTTTTCGTTGTTTGCGTCATTTAAAATTCGTTATTCGTGCAATCTTAGATTTGATTATTTATGGTGCTTTTGGTTTGAATCTAGTTGGCGCATCCGCTAACGACTGATCGTGCTATCCGCGTGCTTTCGATTGACTTCGTACTTCTTTCTTTCCGAATCTCCAGCTCCGTAGAGGTGAGTAAATCTCACACGAATATCCATACTTATATGATTGTGAAATGACCGCAACTGAATGTGTAGAAATAAATAAACAAATAAATGATGTTATAATTACCTGTGATTTAATTATAGTTGATGTTAATTGTTAAAACTGCATATCGTATCATCTGTTATATTCTGTTCTTATTTTACTGTTATTCTATTCTGTTAAATCACACTGCAAGTTCCCTGTAGAATAGAATCACTATGGGTTGAAATGATACATACCCGAACGGACTTTAGAATAAGGGAAGGTCGTTATGGGCTGAAATGATAGGCCTGAGCGATTTTCAATTAAATTTTATTTACTTGGGATTGCGGGTTTGAAATGATAAAACCCGGATTTTTCTTTGTAAATTTCGGATTGAAATGATATAGTATCCGTATCACTTGAATTAGGCTAGAAAATATTATACAGACCCGTGGTTATTTTTATGTATTTTCTGAATATTTTTAAATAATTTAAAAATTGTAATAATATTTAATTTGATTTAAACCGAATTTTTAAATGTTTTATATAAAATAGAAATGATTTTTCTATGTGATAACTATAAATAAATGGAGGAATATTGATTTTAAAACGAAACTTAAATTTTGAAATTTTGATAAAAAAAGAAAGATGGAAACTTAAGTTAATTTGATTGAAAATGAAATTTAGTTTTAAATTGGTGGAAAAATGAAGTTTAAGTTTAAGTGTTGAAATGAATGTAATAAGCAAATTGGTATGTTTTGGTTTTAACTCGTAAAATTTCTTTTGAAATAAAATTAGTTAAAGGTTTGAAATGAACATTTTAATGTATGATTTTATAAGTTTTAACTAGGTAGAATCCGTAGCACTTGTTAAGTGTTGTGGATTGCATAAGCGAACCAAAAGACTAAAATGAACTAAGGCTATGATAGTACTTGGTAAGTGCTGCTGTAGCAGAAACTAAAATTGAACCTGAACTAATAAAGGGCTACTGTAGCACTTGTTAAGGACTGCAGTAGGCTGAAATATGATTTTTGTTTTAAAACTGAATTGTTATAGTAGTTTATAAATGTTGTTTTGTTGAATAGAATTGTTTTCAAATATAACTTACCGTCGCATTTTCTTAAATGCCGTGAAAGCTGGAAATTTTAACGTTATTGTTTTTAAGTGAATAAGTGAACTCCGAAAGGTTAGATTTTAGAAATTTAATATTTGATTTTTAAAAGAATAATGTCTTTGTTTTTAAATGATTAAATTCGAAGTATATTTGATAAATTGTTTTAAATCTATAACCACGGGTTATAATAACGATTGGTTGGCAAAGAGACCGGGATCGGATATGGACATACTCTCTGTCGATACCGAAAACCACTTTGACAACCGTGTACGCGGTGGAGATTCCAGAATGAAGTAGGATGGTGGCGACGTCCTTAAGGTATTACGTGGACCCAACTCCCGTGAGTTGGCCTAAGGTGGCTAAAACAGGAGCGATCTCGGACCAGTGAGGTAGCACCTCTTCTCGGACACATTCCTTCGACATTATACTCTTACTTGTGATTTGACTAGATGGCCATCCTCCAATTTGGGAATGTTGTTCGAGGTGGAACGGTAGTGGCTGCTATGCGTATCCATCAGTCCGTGTGCGTAATTGGTATATCTACCCTGGCATTGCCTAGTTGTGCCGTGTCACCTACCATATCGAGCTTTACTACGATTATGATTTTAAGATCCGACCGCGTTAAGGTTCTCCATCCCCTTAACGCTATTTTCCGATATGATTATACTTTACTTATGTAGACACTATTATAATAGCGAATATTACTACATAGTAGATAGTTTAACGGATCCTTAGAGGATGGGCGGTCCCAAGCATCTTCTAAGTTACTTGTACCTTTACTACAGTTCATTTGAGTTGGTTTACATTGTATAAGTATGTATATCCTGACTCGAGTGTTATGTTTTATTTTACGCTCGGGTCAGCCTGAGTATTCACAGCTTTGGATTCACCTTTCTGGAGCTCGGAATCACTGGAGATTCTGCATATCTAGTTATCTTCCCATTTCAGTTTCAGTTGTCTTATTTCAGCTTTCGTTTTAGAGACTTGTGTATTTGGGATTTCTATTGTACTTGTTTCAGCACTGTATTGGGTTTCAGACTATGTATTTTGTATTTGATTTTAGACTATGTATTTTAGTGGCTTCATGAACCACTATGGTTATTTTAAATTCTGCTGCGAGTTATTCTGATATTTCTGTTGTCTGTGATTCTGTGAATGATTTTATTTGCTCCAATTTTTATTACAATCTATTATTTTGCATTATTCAAGTCTGACATGTGTGGATTATTGTCGATTTGAATGGTCCAAAATAGTGGGTCGTTACAGTTATAGTATATTTCATTCAGAGCCATTTGGTTCTATTGCGAGAAGAGTTGAGCTATTATACATATGTTGATTTCTTGTTCATTTATGCACTACTAAAAATGGCCAAAATAGCAATGGACATTTCTAACGGCCGCCAACGGTTCCATCATGACTTTTCCGACGGCTCTCAACAGTTGATTATCTTAAGTATTTTAATTTATCACATTGTTATAACTTATTAATTATAGAATTTGAATTTTGTTTAAAAATACTAATTTAATAATTAAAAACTATAGAAGATATTTTTATTCAATTTGTCAATTTTATGACGGTTTGTGATTAATTAAATTAGTATTTTCGATAAATTTTTGTTGTATAATTCGATATTTAATTTTATTGAAAATCGAATTCAAACGATCAATCTATGTAACTTTTAGTCCATCTATTATTCAACTTCCATAAAATTTATGATGCGTAACATTTTTATGATTTTAAATATATTTTTCAACCAATGTGTAACTAATTATGAACTTTTAAATGCATCTAGCATTATAAATTCATATAAAATAAAATATTAGCCAGAACAATAATTTTTTTTTGAATCTTATTTCGATCCAAAGTATTTTAGACCTACTTGAAAATTATGATAAAAAGGTAAATAAATTTAGGATGCCGATCTTAATTCTCAAATTTATAGCCATTTGTCTACATTCGAATTGAAAACCTTTCGTTCAAAGGCCAAACAATCTTCAACCGAGCTGAAATTTGGGTCACGTATACTTTATAATGTATTTATCCAATCCGTATTGCTAGAATAAAAAATGGAAGGAAAAAATAAGACCCAAAATATATCATTTTCCAAGGAGTTGAAAACACTTAATATATATTGTTAGGACAACTTCTATGAAAATGACCTATTTGAAGTCTGTTTGAACCAAAAATGGAACAAACACCCAGAAGTTTATGTAGTAGAGATTAAATGAAGAAAAGTAAATGAAAATAAGGAAATAAACAAGACATAATCATTTATAATGATTTGGAGCAAGAAGTACTTGGGGGTCGGTACAACTCCAACACTTAGAATATAAGATTTACAATAATATAAGAAATAATGGAATTGGAGCCCACAAGATCCTAAAAAATAGCCCTACCTTCCTATTTATAGAGGTAAGTCGTCTAAAATATCTTTAAGCTGTTGTGCATGAATTTGACCGGTTCTCCCAAAATAACAGGTGCCACCTTAGTAGAAGCTGGGAGTTGGCACCGATCCCTAAGTGAGATTCAGTACCGATCCCTAAGATGTCCATATTTGGCGCCTTCAATCCCTCACCTTGAATTTTCTTATAGTTAGCTTCTCGATTCCATAGTTATTTGTACTTGTTTTAACTTGTTTCTAAGCCTAAATGATGGAGTTGAAGGAGAACAAAGTTGTAGTATCAAGTATCTGTGGAGTTCAATGGAGAAATGCATTGAATCAACAAACCAACTTTGGAAATATGTTTTTGGCACCATGATAAGCGTATAAGCAGAAGATGAGGTCCACCCATGTTGTGTTTGGTAGTTTGTACCGATCCTCAGTGGGAGTCGGTACCGATCCCCAACTTTGGGGATCCCATTATTTTGTTCTCTTTTATGGTTTTGGCTTTGACTTCGTGGCTCTGTCTGTGCTTGGTTTCTAGACTTTTGGGTAGCACTCCAGGTTTTCTGCCTTGATAACTGAAGTTCTACCTGCTTAGTTTGTCCGGTTTCTTCCTAGTCAAATGGAAGGATAACACTTGCCCTCCAAAGTACATCTCGTTTCCAACATGATGCGCTTTGAATCGAGACAGGTTCAGATTCCTTTAAAGGACTCCACTCTGTGCTTTGAATGGTCCCTATCCTTTCATGAATCGATTTTGTTAATTGTCATGTCCATAACGATCCATTATGATGTTCTGCCAACATTTGGGACTATAAATCTAGAACGTGATCCCGTGGTCCGCTATTTCAAGTCTGATGATTTTAGACTAATTCCATCCATGAGTTCCCCCGGTATAAATATGACTTTCCCTCAACTTTAGTCATCAAGTATTGGGTACATATACATATGCCTCATTACATGTGCATTGGCATTCAGACACATACGCATATACTATACGTATGCTTTTTTGTGTGTGTGTGTGTGTATAATTTGGAACTCGATACTGATCCCTAATTTGGGAGTTGGTACCGACTCCGCACTTGGAATAATTTCCAAGTTTTGACCCAATATGGGCTTAAGAGGTTATATAAGCATTCATCTCTCTATTCTTTCTCTCACTTGCTCATTTGTTTCCACGATCCAAACTTCCTTAGCTCCTGCCAATTAACCTTTCCCATTCCCACATCGAATCTCACCACCACCCGGGACTTGGACTGCCACCGTTCACCACTACCCGTGCCTGACGTTGCAGCACTATTGTGACCTCATCTTCCCTTCGTAAACCCAACCTACAGCCTCACCGACCCATGCCTTACCTTCCTTGAATCCCGATTTGCATAAATTTGGGTAAGTGGATATGGAATTTGGCCATGGACTAGAACTAGGGGACTTGGACGTAGATGGGATGGAACACGGACGTGGAGGAGCAGACGACGGTGGGTATGGTGTAAGGATTGATGAAGGTGGAAGAGGAAGAGAGAAAATGATTTTTTCTTGGTTTTAGAGTTGTACAACTCCAATAGTTAGGAAACTTTCTATGTATTCTCCATTCACATGACTTGAGATCTCCTCCTAAACTTGAATCCTTCCCAAACCATGGCCAATGATATGAAACTTGTCGGGTTGGTCAGCGATGACGGTTACGTCGAGTGACCTTTTTAATTTAAAACAAACTGCTAAAATGAAGAGTTAAATAATACCTTAAATAACATAGCACTGCACGACACAATACTAAAATCCACTTTAGCATGGGGGGTACGGTTTGTAATTAATCTTCTAACATCCGTTATCCTTCGATTTTTTTTATAGAAATGAACCAAAGACGTTCCGAACGTTTGGCTGCTCGAGCCATAAGTACCTCACCTTCAAAATATATTGAATCTGGTGTAGAGTCAAGTTCGACGACAACTTCACAGGCACATCAAACCCTTATCCAACAACGGTAGCAACCAGAAATTCCACATATTGATCAAATTATTTTTGAGAATCCCGAAGTAGAGCAACAGATTCCAGAAAATCTAGTTGAATCGGCAGATGGGCCCCAAATAGATCCAGCACTTGATATTCTTGAGGATGGGGTAATACTGAATGACCTGGTTGATTCCATTCCCTCCAAAATCGATAAAGGATCTCTTTAGAGGATATGAAATAAGCATGGAATTCCATTTGATGATGTTCTGGCACCGTCTCACGACCATAGAGCTCATGATCCTCTAGAAGGATATATAGCTTGCAACAGATATATGTGCTTGGCGGGTTGTGTCCCACCATTTAGTCAATTCGTCCATCGAGTCCTGGACTTTATGAGATTGGATCCCACGAAGTTGCATCCAAACAACTACGCTTTCCTTCTTAGCACTTATATGGTCTTCTCTGAGCATTTGAATCGAGTGCCTAGCGATGTGGAAATCCGTACATCTATAGCTTTAAGAGCCGCAAAGAAAACTCGTCTCTTATTTACTTGGAGTCGACGAGGGGTTGCAGAATAATTACTGGGGTTTGGAACAAACCGAGTTATTTTAAGGCTGAATGGTTTAATGTACCCCGTCCACCTGGGTTCGCTCATAGATGGATATCCGGTCATAAGTTTTATTTCGAATGCCATTCATGCATTTGCCTTATAGCCTGCATATTTAATTTATCTTTCTCTATTATATAGATGTTCCAATGAGACCCGACGGCGGATCACTTTCGGATACCATTAATACTCTCATGTCAGTCCCAACCGAGGATAGGTATATAAGAACTCTATTGATGGACGAGAATCTTCTTACCCATGGTTTATTAGAGGAAGGCCGTAGCACAGGTATTGTTTCAGTTGTCAACATTGAGGATGATAGTGATAATGATGATAACAACCCCCCCGCATGAGGCAAAGTCGATCAAGATTTGTCCCCAGTCCTAAGTCCTGGGGATGGAATTGTAGAAAACATAGAACAAGAACATGAAGGCGCCGAGGTAGGAAATATTATTGGAAAGAGTGGTGAGGCCAGCTCAAGTAACATTGAAGTGAGCCACGGGTCTCATACCGACCAACCCAGAGACGACCCACCGCCTACTCCAAAAAAGAGATTGATTATGAAAATCCTAAAAACGTAAACTTTCACTCAGCCTCCACCGGTCACAAGTGCAGAGAAGACTCCATGTATTCCTTCAACGAGCACATTCACCGGTTTAGGGTCTACCTTATGGAGTCCGGCTCTTTTGACGTTGGTAACATCGGCATCAATGACATCGGTTCCCCGATCCACTTTGAGAAGGACACTATTCCAACCGGTGCGGGAGAGGTTATTCTTATGAGTAATGCCCTAGTACATGATACATCAGTGGGACACTAGGACACACACATACACTTGCATTATACGATACTCACACTTGACCCATATCCTTGCCCATTTGATCTAACTCATTCCTATTGGATTTACAGGTTCGATGGATAAGAGAAAGCATTCATTCCGATCCCTAAAAGAGAAAGCATATCATGTTCAACGCCCCCGGCCGAGCTCGTACCGTCAAGGGAGTGGTCGAGACTATGATTCAAGTTACCGCTCCATTCGCGATAGAGATGATTGGGACAGGAGTAGTTGCGACATGGATCGTTCTTCTAATGATTCTGCTTCTAAGCACCGACCTAGATCCAGATCTCCTCCTTCTAGAGGCCCGAATTGACAACCTGACCGCCATGATGAAATTCCACCGGCTGATACCTCTCGAGCTGCTCCTCCTACTTCTATTTCCGTACCACCTACAACCTATCCCAACCGGCTTTTGAGCCCAGACATCATAAGGGTGGCTCTGATACTACCCATCAGAGGTCTAGTAAAGGAAGTGCTATTTCTCTGGCCATTATAGAGGAGCAGCATGTAGACACTATATATCGGATAGCCTAGCTTAAGAATGAATTCCCCAACATTTGCTTTGATGGAGTTATGTTTTTACCAAACTTAAAGAGAATTCCTACTGAATTAAAATAGAGGACCATCGACTGCACGATTGACGTCCATAATCAATACAACAAATGGGCAGAGCTGACCGAAGAGATTTCAAAAGTTTTAAGAGACAAGCTGTAGGAAGTAGAGAACAAGAAACTCATTGAAGTCGAGAATAAAAAAATCATAGTAGCTCTCAACACTGAGATTGAGAACTCAAGAAAGTCCTAAACCGAAGCGGAGAAGAAGGCCTAGGAGGCCATTAAAGTAATCAAAGCTGAGAGATCCAAGCATCTGAACAAAATTGAGCAAGCGCATCATCGGAACCACAAGCTTGTAATAGAAAGAGATGCTTCCAAGTGGAATGCGGCTGAATTGAAAACCAAGCTCGAGTGCAAGACAAATGAAAAGGACGAAGCTCAAAAATTACTCAGGATGCATGCGATGAGCCGGTCACCATCATAATGGAGAATTACGAAGCGCTTGGGAAAGCCAGGGACGTGGATGCCCTTGTTAAAAGGAAGGTCGAAGAAGCAGTTAAGAGAGAAGTTAAAGCTGTGGAACAACGGGTAAGAGAGCAGATGATGCCAAGATTTGAGCCACTGATCACTCAATACAATGCTAATGTGCTCAAGTTTCGTAATCTGGAGTGGTTCAGAGAGGACTACCGTTTAATGCTCGCACATGACTGGGAATGGTTTATCGAGGAAGAGAAAGAATTTCTTAAAAGTGATAATATTGATACAGAGCAGTTGGAAAAAGAGATTTTGAAGGGAAATGAGCCCAAAATCCTTCATAATAACCAGCATCTTATTCATCTGAAACTTGATGCAACCGCTCAAAAAGAATTAGGTGAAGGTTCCGACTCTGTGCATCATAATGCTATGGCTGGTCAAATTCCCGAGACTTAGGCTGCTCCTAGTTCCACCCTTGATTCCTCTACCAACGTTGGTTATGATCTAGATAAGCCATAGCTCCAGAAATCTATTGTTCTCTTCCTATTCCCGAGGGAACTCCCGACAACACTCCAGCTCATACGGAAGTTCAAACTAAAGAAGGTATCTTGTTGACTTCTCCTGTTTTCCAAAGAGTTGACGTGTCATAGATCAACGTCACTAATCTCTCTCTTTCTATTTCTTTAGCTACAAGTCAGCTGCAATTGCTTGTCTTCCTCCCAAGGACTCTCAACCGAGGTATCAAATATTGACGATAGAGTCTGTAACCGTCATGACTTTGACATCAATTTCTAGCATCTCGGTTGGGGAGATCCCGAGCCTTGAGAAGCGCATGATAGACGCTTTGTTGGAAGAAGGACATGATGATAATCAGGGACTCAAGTTGATGAGGATGTTATTATTAACAGGGTCTTCCAGTCCTTGTTGGGTCCCTCCATGCATGAGCTTAAGCAAAAACTTGAGATGGATATCCTCCTTCCCAGTTAAATCAAGCAGGAGCCAACCGAAGCCTTCCCTCCTCCATTGTCGACCGCTTTGCCCGGGCAAACCATTTTCGCTCCAGTTCACATTCCTCGGCCCAGGAGTGCTCAAAGTATGTCGAAGGTATTTTCACAAAGCGTTCCAGCCTCCATTTCTCTATCCGGGAGCAGCCAGAGTGCGCCTGTTGGATATTCACAAAGCACTCCCTCCAAAGGCCAAGGCGGTAGAGGAATAGGTGGAAAGAGGCAAGGAGGGAGCTCGAGTGAAGTCTAACCTGGTTCTAAGAAGAAAAAGAAGTAAAAAAAGAAATAGTTGCTAGTTTATTTCTCCGTAAATAGACGCCTTTTATTTGTTGGTCGGCTTTGTACGAATTTGGCCCCCATTATTGCTTTTGGTGAGAACCATTTGTACTTAGCTTTCCTAGTTTAATGTCAATAATAAAGGCCTTTTGTTTTTTAAAATCTTTGTTCAAATTTGTATAGGTACTCAAGAGATACACTTTCCATTCAATGTACTTGCAATTTATTTGCTTTAATGATCATTTTCGAACTAAGTCCTTAAACCATTTTGTGATTTTCTGACTCGCATTGTTCTAGCGAATGTAAAGCAATCCTTAGGCTAAACCACTTTAAATAGTAGCTTGAGTGTCCTTTTCCAGGGTAATAAATCCCAACCACACCAAACTCTAGGCATGAGTTTAAGTTAACTACTTAGAATCGTAGTCTGTACATCCTCAACTAGGATGTTAGCATTCGATCATGCCTAACTCCGGGCATTGATTAAAGGCTTAAAAATTGGATCCCACTTTACTTCGAGCGTAGACCTTCTATTCTTCCTACTTTGGGCAAGATGTTAAGGATTAGAAGGACTTGTCATGCCTGTTTCCATTTATAGTCCTTCCCCCAGTCCGGGGATAAGAGTTGAGTGAGCGATCGGTCGTATCATGCCTTTTTGGCTTATATTCCTACACTCCATCAAAGGGTAAGAGTTGGTGTGTGGACGGTTGTGTCACATTAGGTTTTAAGTATGTGCTCTTACCCCTAATTTGAAGGCAAGAGTCAGTTTACGGATGATCGTGTTTTATCCGGCTTAGATTTATACTCTGGCTCCTACTCCGAGAATGTGAGTTAGGGTATGGATGCTCGTATCGCATCCGGTTTAAATTTATACTCCAGCTCCTACTCTGGGAACGAGAGGTAGGATGCAGATTGTTGTGTCATGTCTGGCTTATGTTTATACTCCTGCCCCCAATTCGAAGGCAAGAGTTAGCTAGTGTCGATCTCCAAACACTAAGGGGGACTACATGGGTCCGATTATGGGCCCCCGAAGTTTGGTCGGCACCTATCTTTGGGTACCTGCACACCTACATTAATCATATGCAGATTCATTCAAGTCGATCAAGTCATAACTCTTAAGAAACAATAAGACAGAAGTTTGGACTAAAAAGGTCATTTATTTCATAAAAGATGTAAAATGACAGAATCTGTCTTATTACATGGCTCTAGCCCATTATTTACAAGTTTATTCTAAGAAAAATTGCATCGTAGGTGCTCGCTATTCCACGCCCTCGAGAGAAAAATCTCATCCACGGTTGCCAGCTTGAAAGTGCCATATCCAAGCTTTTCCTCTTTTGCATATGGACCTTCCCAGCTCGGGCCAAAGCTCTAAGGGCCATGGAAGATTCGTCTGAGGACTAAATCGCCGATTTCAAAGGTTCGACTCCTAACTTTAGTGTTGTAATATAGTGCGACTTGGTGTCTGTGTGTAGCTGCTCTGAGCTCAGCTTCGGTCCATTTCTCATCGATCATATCAAGAGACTCCAAAAGGAGTTGCTCGTTTATCCATTGATCATAATAGGTAACTTGATGAGAAGGTACTTCTAGTTTGACCAAAATCATAGCCTCCGGTCCGTAGGCAAAGGAAAATGGAGAATGGCCAGTCATTGATTTGTGGGTGGTTCGATAAGCCCAAAGCTTTAAAGGAAGTTTATCGACCCACTTGCCTTTAGCCTTCTCCAATTGCTTCTCGAGAACAGACTTGATAATTTTTTTTACACCTTCGACCTCTCCATTTGCTTAAGGGTGTGCTTCCACCGCAAATCTCTTCTCTATGCAGTGTCGGTCATAGAAATCCTTAAACTCCATACTAACGAATTGGGTCCCGTTATCGATAATGATCACTTGCGGAACCCGAAAACGACAAATGATTTTCCGAACAACAAAGTTGCTTAATTTCTTTGGGGTAATGGTGGCCAATGGCTCTGCCTCAGCCCATTTAGCAAAGTAATCAACCGCCATGATGGCGTATTTCATGCCACTTTTAGATATTGGCAATACACTGATGATATCAATTCCCCAAACTGAAAATGACTAAGGACTGACCGTTTAAGTAATTTCCATCGATGAGGCCCTTAGAATTTTATCAAATCTCTGGCACTTGTCACATTTTCGAGTGTAGTCGGTTGCGTCTCATTTAACAGTCGGGTAGAAATATCTGTAATAAAAGATCTTCTTCGCAAAGGTCTACCCCCAGTGTGGTCGCCACAAGCCCCTTCATAAACTTCTCTCAGAACTCGTTTTACTTCGTCAAGGGCGACACACTATAGCATTGGGACAAAGAAACCCTTCCTGCACAGTAATCCTTCTTGCATGATGATCTCAAAGCTTGGTGAAGGATTTTTCATTGTTCATTCCTTCCCTTTTTGCAAATAATCCCAAATCGAAGTCATCCACGACTCCCGTTCAGGCTCAGTTTCCAAGATCCAATCAATTCCATCTGGCTAATACTTGGAGCTGAAAGTATTTCCATTGGAACTAGGCTCATGTGCCTCTCAACTCCGGAACTAGCCAATTTGGCTAATGAATCGTCCTTTTCATTCTGATCTCTGGGAATATGTGTTATTGTATAGTATTCAAAGTCATCGAGTGGCTCATGAACCTTGTTTAAATAAGGAGCTAGCCTCGCTCCTTTCACTTAAATAAGGAGCAGAAAATGTGTAAAGTCCTTATTCCCAGTTCCTTGGTAATCTTGAGTCCTACAATCAAGGCCTCATATTCAGCTTCATTGTTCTTTGCCGGAAAATCGAGTTTCAAGGCGTAGCTGATCGGCTGTTCTTCGGGAGTGACAAGCATAACTCCAGCACCAGAACAAGATTATTGGATGTACCATCCATGCACATCTTCCATCCCACTTCTATTTCTTCACTGCTCTCTAGAGGATCGTCTTGTGTAGTGAATTCAGCTATGAAATCCGCCAAATCCTGACCTTGGATTGCTCTCCGAGGGTGATAAGTGATATCGTATTGACTCAATTCAATGTTCTGTTTTAGTATCCTTCCGAAAGTCTCAGATCGTTGTAATATTTGTCGTAAAGGCTGGTCAGTAAGGATATTGATCGGATGAGCCTGCAAGTAGGGGCAGAGCTTTCTTAAAGCAATCAATAGACAGTATGCAAGCTTTCCAATCTCGAGTAATTTCTTTCTGCTCCTATCGACCGCTTGCTAATGTAGTAGATTGGTCGTTGGATGCGAGACTCCTCACATACAAGTGTGGCACTCAGAGCATGCATCGACACTGCCAAGTACATAAACAAGTCTTTATCATCCACCGGCTTTGAAAGGATGGGAGGTCATTCCAAATGATTCACCAAAGCTTGGAACATGTCTTTGCAATCCTGGTTCCATTCAAAGTTTCTTTTTCCCATCTTGATCACCTCAAAGAAGAGGATGCATTTGTCAGTGGCTCTAGAGATGAACCAACTCGGAGCGGAAATCTTCCTGTTTAAGCTCTGAACCTCCTTGATCGTCTTTGGGGCTTTGATCTCTCTCAAAGTCTTGATCTTTTCTGGATTGGCTTCAATCCCATGGGAGTAAACAATGAAACCTAGACTTCCCTAATGAAACATCGAAAGAGCATCTCAATGGATTGGGTTTCATTCCGTACTGCCGAAGGACACCAAACATCTCTGCCAGATCATAAACATGATTTTTCTAACCCGTGACTACATCAGCATATCGTCCATGTAAACTTTCATTAATCACCCTATCTAGTCTTTGAACATCCGGTTCACCGGTCTCTCCTAAGTCGCTCCTGCATCCTATAATCTGAATGGCATGACTAGATAGTAATAAAGTCTAAGGTCGGTGATGAAGCTGGTGTGTTCCTGATTTGGGACGTGCATTGGGATTTGATTGTATCCGGAGTATGCATCCATAAAGGAGAGTAGCTCGTGTCCTGCAGTCGAGTACACCAACTGATCTATCCTCGGCAGAAGGAAGCTGTCCTTCGGCCATGCCTTATTCAAGTTTGAATAATCGATGCATGTTCTCTACTTCCCGTTTGCTTTCTTCACAAAAACATGGTTAGATACCCAATCTGGTTATAGAGCATTGCTGTAACAACCCAAAATTCTGGTCATTTGATTTGAAATGTTTAATTTATTTTAAATATTTAAATAATTGAATTTTGGAATTTAATAACTTACAATTCAAATATAGGGAATAATTAAATATTTGAATTGTGAATGAAATGTTAATTAAATGGATTTAATAATTTTATTTAACTTCTTTTAATTAATAAATAATATTGGTGAATTCAAATTGTAAATTTATTTAGAAATGTAAATTGATAGGATAAATATTGATAATTAAATATTTAAATCTATGAAATTAGCCTTTCGGGGCACAGTCTCGGATTTCAAGAAAACAAGTTTCATTGGATCCGTAACAGTGAATTATATTACATCGTCGAATTTCGTGGTGATCAGATGAATCGTTTAGTTATGGGAGATCGAAATGCATTGAAATTAATATTAGAAATTTAATATAATAACTGGGTCTAAAAACCTATCTTCTGCATAGGATCGAATTAGACCTCGGGACTAGTTCCATTGCATTCGAAATAGGGGTATAACATATAGAACGCCAAGCGGCACGTCTCGTTTGGAGTTTGAGATTTTCGAGTATGTTTTGTTGAATATTTTATTAAATAAAGTTAAAATAATATATACATATATGCCCATAATCAGGCCATACACACTGCATACCTGTCCCATACCCCCACGTACTAAACCATACCTATTCACCCCATTAAAACTTGCCTGTAAACAAAATTTTGTTTCCCTCTTCTAAAATCTATGTTAAAAATTAAATTTCTAAAAATATACTTTATGAAAAATTCTAAAACAAGTTTTAAAATTCCTAATTCAACGAGATCTTCACATTGATAAGCTTAGTGATAGGCGTGGTTTCGGATTGGCGAACTCGACAGTAAGTCAAATGGGTTACAGTGGTCCAGGGTTGGATTTTTGGGAGCTTGTTGTAGCGACCCAAAATTTTCGACCCTCGAAAATCAACATAAATACGTTCACTGTATTACATGCCGAATATTCAAGTGTCGGAAATACCGATTGCTAGGGGTAAAGAAGAAAAGGTAGAAGAAGAAATAGAAACAATGCAGAATCTCAAAATCACAGCGGAATAAAATATAATATATAATAGCAGATTTTAAATACAAGAACTGTACTGTTGATATACATACTATTATCAGAGTACAATAGACAATAATCAATCTGGACAGTTTAATAACTTGTCCTCACACATCGGAAATACAAATTAAGTATGGGAATACGTCTTTGTCATCCAGCTCATCTCCTGAGCTCCATAGCATCCTATCCTGAATCTGTAATACTCGATCTGACCCGAGCATTATAATAAAATAACACCCGAGTTAGTCTGGAAAACCAGCGTGAGGAAACACACTCAATTTGAATTATTAACTTTTATCAAATCCTTTGAAAACAAGGTATCTCGTAAGACCATGTCACACATAAACACGATGGGTTTTTACCTTAGGATAACCAAAAAATTTTGATCAAAATCGTCTGATATTATAATAGCATCTAAACAAAGTAAATAGAAAATAGCTGAAATGCTTGCATCTCACATTTCAGCATAGTTGGGCACAATCAAAACCGTACGACGCTTATTGGAGAATGGATTCCATACAATGACTAGGCACTGGGGTACCACCTATCACAGTACACTTCTTGAAAAATGTACCGAGGACCTCGCCGGGATCCCCTACAACACAAGACCGGCCCTATCCCTAACCTGGATAGGACCGAATATGTTATCATCCTGGGTGTTCCCACCCTTACCGAGAGCTCCTTTTCCATGTACCATCGTAGCCATAATTTATAATATATCCGAGGGTATCTAGAAAGGTGATAACATACCTTAATTGGGTGCAACCCACTTAGCCTTACTGCATCTCCCTTGATTTTCAGTTATTCCGGTTGATGAGGCTTGAGGCTACGATTACCTTTCAAGAACAATTATATTTAGAATGCTCATCGTCCTCCAATGACGATGTTCTGATAGCATTCGTCCATACAATTTGTCCTGGGTCTGGACAAACCGAATCACCGTCTTCACTATCTTCACGATATCCGTTCGTAACGTTCAAACCAGATCGAAGTGGTTTCTGATAATTAAATCTGATCCCGGTCTCTTCGAAATGATTGATGAAATTGGCTAATATTGATAGTCAGTTATTTAACTATCAAATAACATCCATAGGCAGTCACTATGCCATTATTTATAATTTTCCAAAACTTATTTTCAAAATATCTTTACAAGATATATATTCAAATTTCTTCCAATATTTCAAAATTTGAAAACCAATTCAAATTCTAATACCCATAACTGGATTTTCTCAAACCATCTCAATATCTTAGAAATATTTTCCTTCGATTCCATTTACAATTCAATAGAAAATATTTCTATAATAATAATAATCTCGTAGGAGAAATATTTCAAATCCTTCCAGTTCAATACTTAGGAAATAATTATAAGTATATTTTCAAAAAATCAATTTATCTCCAATACTTAGGAAATATTCCATTTATTTAACAGTTCACAAATCCTTTACAAATTTCATTTTGTAAATCCCTTGACTCATTTTTTTTAACGAATTTTATAAGTTCCGGAATTCACTAATTAACTTCCTTTTAAATTTCCTAAGTCAATTTCACTCGCCTAAACCCCCAATTACCATTTCAATCTCTTTTTATAAATTCTAAATTCATTTTGAATTTCTATATTTAATCACCTTGGAAATTAACTTAAATTTCAACATTTCACTATAACATTCCTTTTTCAAACCACTCTCCATCAACCAACTTAACTTACAAATCTCGAGGTAATTATAAATCGCTTCAGTCTTTTGCCTTCAAGCCTAATATCTATATAATAAATATTTTAAAGAAAAATAATTAAATTTCAAAACATGGTTAAGTACTATTAAAATATCAAAGCACCTTTAATTAAGTATGATAACTCATTTCCAATTCATTTTAAATAAAACCAACTCGTTTACAAGCTTATTAATAAAACTTGAATTTTCTTTCACTAATATAAAATATTTGAATAACCCACTTTCTGAAATATTCCAATACTAACTAGTTTTAAAATTTCATAGTTTAATAAATAAAATTTCCTTTCTTTAAAAAAAAAACTTAACTTCTAAGTAAAAATATATTTTTAAAATTCCAATAATCAATTTCAATTTATAAATTCCTCTCGATTCACAATACATCGATTTCCTTTCCATCCCCTTTACCATTCACTTTCCAAAAATAAACTATACTATTTTTACCAAAAAACTATTTTCATATCTTGATATAAATTCACACTGCGAAATTTGTATTTCCAGTTTATCACTGATATCTTTTCCCTCATTTATAAACATCGTTTATAAATTTAAAAACTCCTTTGTGTTTTCATTTATTTATAAAACTAATCTCATTTATAAAATCTCATTTTATAAATCCGTTTCTTAATAGATTCCATTTATTTCACAAATCTATTTAAAATATCGATTTCAAATCCTTTTCATATTTTCCAGAAAAATCATTTAAAAATCCATCATTCAAAATCATTTATATAAATTTATTTTAAAATCTCTATTTGAAATATACTTTTCCAAATAGTTAAGTACAATCCAAAATCAATTATTATTTTTTATCCAAATCAATTTCTTAAAAATAATCCAAATTTCGATATAAATATTTTTACATTCAAAATCTCCTTTTAAATCCTTACAAATTCCAAAATTAATATTTATGGTATTTAAAATACCAAAAGTTAGGCCAGTGCTACTATAACATCCAATAGTTCACATCACAACAATAATCTATAACAGATTATTCTAACACATCATATATTATTATATATGAAAAACAATCAATAAAATTTTGAGGAATCCAGTTGGATCTCTCCAACCTGTTTCCCTGAATCCATAGATGTTAATAAAACATAAAAATACCAATCACACTTCGAGGGGGATATCACGGTATATAGGGTCATCCGCTATTATGCAGGGCGCAGAGGGTCTTATCCACTAAAATATGTAGGAACATCAATCCAACTACTAATATATATACTACTATTTATATATAATAACATCCAAGTGATAATAATAATTATCCATTCATCCAATTAATCAATAAATGATTTTCAACAATTTTAAACTAAACTAATAATCCAAGTCGAGTGAGATTTACTCACTTGATATTTAACTATGATCCATTCCAATTTTTAATTAATAGCTGCCTCTAAAATCTCCAATTAATCCCAAATTATAATTCGTGATTTTTTTACCTCGCATGAAAACATTATAATATTTATAGGATTTCGATTCATTAATAAAATAAATTTTCAATAAATTACAGAATAGATTTCTTAACCTTAATCCCACGTTCAAGAATCTGGCCGCAACCTCCCTTCTCCATCGCTTCTAGATAGAAACTCAAACAACACGACATCCACCACCAGTCGCTACCTTCACTATCTCTGTCGCTCCACGCAACAATTTGCTATGCCAGTAGTCGCATAACACTCCACGTTTTCACCAGCACCTACAAGCATCAGGTCAGAACGTGACCTCAGCCTAGTACCACCACCATCAACACGTTGCTAGTCCTTCACTACCTCAGAGCAAGTCACGACGACCTCCTACTCAACCGCCGCCACAACCGCGCTCCATCGCGTCGCCTCGTTCTACAGTCCAACGCGCTCACGCGCGCCCAATCCCATCGCCGTTTCCTCCTCCAATCGCGAGCGTGACACGATTCGCCCCCTTTTCTTTTTTTTCAATCGAATTGATTTGTTCTAGTATTTTATAACGAAGGTCATGATTTTGAATTTTGAAATGGGAAGAAAGAAATGAACACAAGATTTATTTTGTTTTCTCCCTTTTCTTCATATCAAATAGATGTGGTTTGTGAAAAAGGGAGAAGATGTGATTTGAATTTCGAATTGAGATGAAAGGGATAGGGACGTGCGATTTAAAGATAAATGGAGTAGCGTATTTCAAAAGGTAAGCAGCCTGTAGGATAGGATGTTGACTTTACTAATTTTATATTTTTATATTCAAAATATCTCGTATAACATAACTGAAAATTCCAAACTCCTACCGAGGCATGCCGCCTGGCGTTCCCAATGTTATACCACTATTCCGAACCCAATGGAACACGTCCCAAGCCTAATTTGATTGTATGTGGAAGATAGCTTTTTAAATTGACTATTTAGATTAAATTAAATTTAATTATTTATAGGCCTCAGATCGTACGACCAAATGATAAATCCAAATGCTACGAAATTTGAAATCTGATGATAATACATTATTACGGAACCAATGGAACTAGTTTCGTCAAATTCCAAGACCGTGTCCCGGATCGCTATTTTAACACGTCGACTAAATCGACGATTCCAAAATTTGCGGAATCACTTGAAATTTCAATTTTAAAAACTTACTAACTAAATTAAAATTCCAAATCCAATATTTAAACCATTTAAATATTCAAAATCTAAAGAAGAAAAATCTGGGCCGTTACACTTATGGTCGACGATACGGTGAGCGAAGCTCGGATTTGAGTTTAGCATCGAAGGTAGCAGCTGCAGTCGAGTTTTGGAGTGGTTCGGTGAAAAAATTGTCGCATGTGCATAGTGCTCGACGTGGGGACCCATCAATTCGTGAATGGCTAGGGGAGTGCGGCTTCGAAATCGTAGTGTCGGGAAGATTGAGATTTCAATGTGTAGTGCGATGGTGCAGTTGATTCGGGGTTTCATCGAGGGAGGAGCTTGGTGGGTCGTGCGTGCATGAGGGTGTGCACTATCATGTTCATGCACAGTATTGATGAATTGGGGAAGAAGGAGAAATTAAGGGTGAGGGGCATTCTCGTAGTTAATTTAAAGCTGAGTTGTTTAATTTTAATTCGAATTTTATCGATAACTTATTTATGCGATAACTTTTGCATACGAGGTCGGATTCGAATGCCATTTTTACATTGGACTCGTGTCATCGAGATCTTCGCATCGGAGTTTGTATGGTTAGATATGAAGCTTGTTGAAATTCAGGCTAAAATCGGATGACCGTTCGGTTTTAGTCCAAAATGGGACGTTTCGAGAAAAACGAAAATCAAGGTGAGTTTAACTCACATTAAATTTTATTATATCATATCAATGAGGTTATAAATGTTTATTAATTGCATGGATGTTAATTAATTTTTTTGACTGACCATTTGGTTGAATTTTCATTTGGAAAATGGATGACATATTAATTTGGTCATTATAAACCCATATGATTATCAATATATTATCCATAACCATTGTTTTGCGAGAAAAATCTATAGAGAGACCCATAGGGGATTTCTCTCCAATAATTATTTATTTACATCCTTATGCTATTATATTAATGGTTAATTGAAAATAAATCATGATATTCCATTTAACTTGTTAATTGTCGTTATAGCGATTTCGCTATATTGTCATCTATTAAATTCCATCCCCAAACCCAGTCGTATGAACTTAATCTTGTGTTTTCGATAAAAATAATATTGAAAATTCATTAATCATTTTGATTAATGATAATTTAGATTAATTAATCATTTTAACTAATGATTTTGAGATTATTTAACCAATTTAATAAATAATGTTTTAAAATTGATTTATCTTTAGATTTACGTGCAGTGGTAAATATATGAAATTTAGTTTCCATATACGGTCATTTTAATTATCCCCGATAGTTGATTTATTAATTATCAGATTCAGCTTTCTTCATGGTGTATCGTCACCTTAAAAACAATTTGCTGCACAATCGAGCTTTGTTATCCTTGGTCGGAAATGACTAAACCAAAAGCGCGAGAGGAAGCCAAGCTATGTGAGGTTGCTCCCATCAAAAGGGTATTTTCACATCTCATCTAGTTTGGATTCGGTTGTGCACATAGATGTGGAAATATTTGGATACCCGGTAAGGTCTGGTGGGGTCTGGCTTGGTATTGTTCGAGAAGTGTCACAGAGTAAATGAGCTTCTCAGGAGTATATTAGTAGAGGTATATTCCAAAGGGGGTGCACCTTCCTTGTCATTTGTTGGAAATTTTCCTTTCCTTATTTGATTTGAAAACCTTGAATCTGTTTTAGCTTTAAATTACCACGAGTAGAGCCAACTCGTCATCACAGCATTTAAGTATTGATTCAATCCATTCTATCAAGTTTGGATTGTTACCTTATTTAGTCCATTCTATCAAGTTGGACTATTTTCCTTGTTCTATCCATTCTCTCCAGTTTGGATTTTACTCGGTTTATTTCCATTCTTTCAAGTCTGGTTTAATATTATTTATGCTTATTCATATTTGGATATGTTCCTAATATTTATTTCTGCTCTTGCCTGTATGGATGTTATTCTTGTGTGGTAAAAACCCGTTCCGCATTAGAAGTGTGGTTTCATGGAACTTTTATTTATGTTCCCCATTATTCAAGTTACTCACGCTGGTATTTCCAAACCGATCCGGGTGTTATTTGTTTATAATTCTAGGGTTATACCGAGTATTTTCCCAGGTTGTCCATGGTGTTATGGAGGTCTTGAAGGGGAGTTGAAGATTCAGCTATCGTATTATTTTATTTTCCGCTATATCATATAATATACCTATCGGCATTTGTAAGGTCAGGATTTTATAACTGTCCAGCTATAAGGTTTGTTTTTAACTTGGATATACTCTGTATATTTGGAGGGATAGTTTCTACTATCCTTGTTATATTATATGTTGTCGATTCCACTGTGAGATTCAGTTTTTCTCTATTCTTTTCTTTTTATTTACCCTAACAATCTGCCTTTTTTTCGATTGGATGCGCGACATTGGAACAAAACGGTAGTGTGAGGTATCGACTTTCGATGGTTAGAAAGGCGAGTCATTACAGCATGGTATCTGAGCACGAGGTTAAGTGAGAACCTTAGCTTTGGTAGGGTTTGGCTCATTAGAGATAGGGTAAGCGACACCCTAGAATGAGTCTGAGAGTATTATATATACAGGAGCGTATTTGTTAATGTTATAAAAATGTATTATGTTAATTGGTCTATTTTGTTTTTATGAATTCTGGTCGAGACGGGGACGCCATGGTATCGATAGGGATTTCAAACACTCGACCAAGGCCAACGGACATGGTATTAAATTTTTGAAAATTTGGCAAGTTCAATATTTTGCCTAGGATTATATTTTATATATACAAAAAGGAATAATCTCCAAAACTTTATATAGTTATATACTATGTTTGTGTGAATTTGATAATATTTATTTATTATCACAATTTTTTTTCGGTTATTCTTAATTTAAATAAGAAGCATTAACTGTTGCTTGTTAGTTGTTAAATGATGCTCGGTTTATTTAGGAGCATTTATTGCTTCGAATTAAAACGAACCCTTTGTGAGTTAATTTTCACAATTTGACTAGGTAGGCATTCACAGAATATGTTAAGTTAAGAATTCACCTTTTAATAATGATGGGTTAAGGAATAAACTTTAATAAAAAGTTGTTAATATAGTCTAAATAGCGGGATAAGATATTTAGAGAACAAGTATTCGAGATAATTGTATTATAGTAAAGAGGAATTATTATAACATGAAACAATTTTAATATAAAGGAAATTTTATATAAATTTAGTTTATAAAGCATGTTTTAAAAAGGATTTTTGAATCCAAATCCTAGAATTTTTAAAAAATAATTTCAAAAGGATTTTTGAGAAAAGAAATAGTAATATTTTTTGGAAGTAATTTTAAATGGAATGCATTTTCTTTGGGATAATTAGGAGGAAATCATTTCGAGTAACTTTGTGGTAATCTGAATAATCTTCTAAGTGACGATCAGATGTTTACTTCGGTGAATGTTGTGGGGTACTTAGTAAATTATTCTCTTTATCATTGTGCGATTGAAGTGAGTTAAAATCCGAATGAACCCAAAGTGAATTTTTTTAAATAAATCATTTGAAGTTATTATATACGAAAATATATGTAGTATGCTTTCACAGATAAGTTTTAAAATTAAATACTGGGTACTTATTTTAAATTCCCCAAACGGGAATTGTTTTCTAAATACAAAAAGTATTAGTAATAAGAGATTGTTTTGATAAACAAGATTTTTCCCTTAGGGAAGATATGGGATAATTTAACACAGGTTTAAATTGGGTTAAATTAAATAAGAAGGTTTTGATAAACATTGTTTTTATTTAAACCATATAGTTGCTTAAAAACATCTTAATAGTGTAAACTACTTGTTTATTTGGTCAACACGTAAATACTATTCGGTTTAACATACTAAGTTAAAAGGGTTAATAGGTTGACTCAGTTTTAAGAAAGGGGCATTTCACCAGAAGGACAAACTTTGCAGTCCAATTAGTTTCTAGGACACACATTCAAAGAAATTACTTTCAAGGCCAAAGTCAGCAGTCCAATTACTTTCAAGGACAAAGTCAGCAGTTCAATTACTTTCAAGGACATATTTTCATAGGTTTTTAGATCATAGAAACTAATTATTTTGCGTTTTGTCCTTGAAAGTAATTATTTCAGTTGTGTGTCCTAGAAACTAATTCCACTTGCTAAAGAGGCCCTCGTGGCTAATTTCCACTTTAAGAAAACTATAATTTGATTTGATTTTCATATAAATCTTTGAAAAGGTTAAAATAAATTTTGTATGTACTCATAGGATATAGAAGAGTATTATACAAGTAAATAAAGTGGAATAAGATATTATTGCATGCTTTATAAAGAAATAACTTTATAAAATATTTTTAAACTTGGGTGAGAATTTATGAAATAATTCATAAATAATTTTAGTATTGAATAAAATACTAAGTGAAAATATAAGTGAATTAGAAATTTTTTAATATAATTAAGAAACTAATAAAATATAGAGTAAACCTTTCCATTTTGTCCGAGTTAGTTTGGATAATCTTCTGAACAATAACCAAAGGCTAATGAGCAAACAGTATGCTAAGAAAATTATTTATATTTTTGGACAATTAAGAAAGTTTTGAACCTAAGTTAAAATTTGGTTATTATTCATTTAGTATTTCGAAACAATGTTAAGTGATAAGTTTTCCCTTGTGAAATTTGATTGACTGTTAGTGTTAGTTTATTCCTTCACGTAATTTGATTGATTTGATTGAATTGAAGTGATTGGTTGTGTGATTTTATAGACCGTCGTTTATAAAGTCCAAAATTATAGACAAAAAGATTTTAAATTGTTGTTATTAGGACCTAAATCCCGGTGATTTTGAAAAAGGTAATTTTTAAAGATTTTTGGAAAGGAATGATACTTATTCACTCGAATTGATGTTTTTTTGGAGGAACCAGAATACCATTGGACGCTCCATGTTGTTTTGATTCTAGAGTTTCACTATACTTTAATGGGAGGAGTTTCCTCCTTGTCATTTTGGTTTTGATTTTTGATTTTTCTCGTTTGAGAAATTTGAAAATAAATTTTTGAATTGAAAAACCTTGGTATTTAGATCTAAATTATCATTTGAAATAAGTGGATGCATATCATCTACTGCAGAACATTCTCAGTATTTTCTTGCATATGATTGAGATATGGTGGTTGGCTACATGTAGATTTATATTAGACTAAATTTTGGATGTAGGGTTATATCATATGCTTTCGTTAGCCTGATTTTCTTTAGATTTTGTAAGTATAGGTATGCAAGAAATTGCTACTTGATTCTTGTGCACTTGCGTTCGCAAAAAGATAATAAGTTACTTGCCAAATTATAAATCAAACACGAAAAGGTATCTAATAAATTTAGAAAACTTAAATTGGTTGATGAATTTATGCCCCAGATATGGGGTCACTTGGCCTTTATTTTCTTTTATTAATTTGGAGCCTGTAAAGGCCATTTGTAGTTGTAAAGACGAGCCGTGCAGAAGACACGCTGGTGAATGTTTTTGAAAAATTAAGAGTTAGATATTTTTTTAAGAATTTTGAAAAATTTTGATAACTAAAATTTGAACTTTCAAGTTATATCTAGGAATATGAATAAAAAGAGAATTAGTTGTTATAGGTGAACATATATAAAATGATTTGAAAATTTTAGAATCTATTCCAGCTAATTGGTTTTGAAAAGTTGATAAGTTTAATAACTCATCTTAATTTATAGTGTTAAAACTTAAGGGTTTGGAAGCATTTTCTTCCTTAGGAATTTCGGGGACGAAATTCATTTAAGGGGGGAGAATGTAACAACCCAAAATTCTGGTCATTTGATTTTAAATGTTTAATTTATTTTAAATATTTAAATAATTTATTTTTGGAATTTAATAACTTACAATTCAAATATAGGGAATAATTAAATATTTGAATTGTGAATGAGAGGTTAATTAAATGGATTAAATAATTTTATTTAACTCCTTTTAATTAATAAATAATATTGGTGAATTCAAATTGTAAATTTATCTAAAAATGTAAATAGACAGGATGAATATCGATAATTAAATATTTAAATCTCTGAAATTATCTTTTCGGGGGCATAGTCTCGGATTTCGACGAAACAAGTTTCATTGGATTCGTAATAAGAATTATATTACGCCATCGAATTTCGTGGAGATTAGATGAATCGTTTGGTCGTGGGAGATCGAAACGCGTATAAATTAATATTGGAAATTTAATATAGTAGCTGGGTCTAAAAACCTATCTTCTGCATACGATCGAATTAGACCTCGGGACAAGTTCCATTACGCTCGAAATAGGAGTATAACAGATAGGATGCCAGGCGGTACGTCTCGTTCGGAGTTCGAGATTTTCGGGTATGTTTTGTTGAATATTTTATTAAATAAAATTAAAATAATATATACATATATGCCCATAATCAGGCCATACCCACTGCGTACCTGCCCCATACCCCCACGTACTCAACCTTACCTCTTCACCCCATTTAAACTTTCCTATAAACGAGATTTTGTTCCCCTATTCTAAAATCTATGTTAAACATTAATTTCTAAAAATTTACTTCATGAAAGATCCTAAAACAAGTTTTAAAAATCCCAATTCAATGAGATATTCACATTGATATGCTTAGTGATGGGCGCGGTTTTGGGTTAGCCAACTCGACAGTAAGTCGAATGGGTTACAGTGGCCTAGGTTTGGATTTTTGGGAGCTTGTGGTCGACGATACGGCGAGCGAAGCTCGGATTTGAGTTTAGCATCGAAGATAGCAGCTGCAGCCGAGTTTTGGAGTGGTTCGGTGACAAAAATTGTCACGCATGCACAGTGCTCAACATGGGACCCATCAGGTCGTGAATAGCTAGGGAAGTGTGGCTTTGAAATCGTGGTGTAGGGAAGATTGAGATTTCGATGTGGAGTGCGATGGTGGTTCGGGGTTTCGTCGAGGGAGGAGCTTGGTGGGCCCTGCATGCATGAAAGTGCGCATTGTCATGTTCGTGCACTGTAACGACCCGGTATTTTGGACCATTCAAATCGACAATAATCCACACATGTCTGGCTTGAATAATTCAAAATAACAGATTGTAAATAAATTTGGAGCAAATGAAATCAAATACACAGAATCACAGACACAGAACATATCAGAATAACTCACAGCGGAATATAAAAAACCATAGTAGTTCATGAAGCTACTATAACAAACTCTCAAAACATAATACATAATATCTGCTTGAAAACATATACAATAGACATCTCAAATAAATAGAAGTTTATGAATACCAGAACTGAAATAGAACAACTGAACTGAAAGGAACAGAGAACTAGACAAGCAGAATCTCCAGCGATTCCTAGCTCCAGAAAGAAATCCAAAGCTAAGCTGTAAATACTCAGGCTGACCCGAGCGTAAAGTAAAACACAAAACACTCGAGTCAGGACAATATATACTTATATAATGTAAACCAACTCAAGTGAACTGTAGTAGAAATGCACAATAACTCAAAGGATGCTTGGGATCGCCCATCCTTTAAGGATCAGTTAAACTATAAATTAAATACATCCCGTGGTTAAAATTTCAAAATGGTATTTTATACTTCGAAATCAAATATCATTTCAAAATTCAATATCCTTATAAAATCCATTTCAAAATATCAAAATATCATATTTCAAAATAATTTATATTTCGAAACAAATTACTTCATTTTAAATCATAAAAATCAAGTTAGTATATTTAATAATTAAAATTTTAAATTTCCAAAAATTTAACTTTTCAAAGTTCATTCGTTCACTTAAATTAATTAAAACAATGAAATTTCAACTTTCGCAGCATTTAGAAAATGCTACGGAAAGTCACATTTAAAATAGTTCAATTTAACAAAAGACAGCATTTAAAATTCTGTAATATGGTTACATTAGTTTCAAATAAACTTAGTTAAATTCAACCATTATAACATTTACAAAAATGCTATAATAGCCTTTAATTAAATTTAGCCATTTGGTTCATTATTATCAACTACAGCATTTACAAATGTTGTATTATCATTTACATTAGAATTTAATAGCGTTTCAGAAATGCAGTTAACTAACTTCAAATATTCAGTATAATTTCACAAACAATTATATTTTTATATAAATCATTTTTTTACTTATAAAATCATATAATTTCACTTTTAAAACAATTATTCAAATACCCTTATATTCATGATTTTATAAAGTTAAAACTCCATTCAAAAATCAAAATTTAATAATAATTCACTTATTAAATTCCAATATTAAGTTATAAATTCATTATTTAAATTAACTTAACACTTAAGTTTAAATTTTCAAATATAACTTAATTCCATTTTTATTTACTTAACTTAAAAATTCACTTTTAAGCCAAATTCACAAATTTCCAATTTTAGATATATTTCAAAATTTCAACTTAAATATTCATTCATTTCACATTTTAACTTTATTCAAAAAAAACATTAATATATTATAAAATCATTTAAATTCACTTTAATCCAAATTATCATGAATTTATCACATTTCATATTTAATTTAAATTCCAATTATCACCAAATTAAAATTTCCCAAAATAACTTACATTTCAAATTTTCTAATTTTACCATTAATTTATTTCACTTATAAATTTTCAGAAAATCAATAATGCTTTACAAAAATCATTTTTATTTAGTTTAAATCAAAATATTATAATATTTACATTTCTAAAATATTAAAAAAAAATTATAAAACATATTTTAACAACGGGTCTATATTTCATTTTCTAGCCTAGGTAAAGTGATACGGGTAATTTATCATTTCAACCCGTAATTTACAAAGATACCCGGGTTTGATCATTTCAAACCCGCAATCCCAAGTAAATGAAAATAATTGAAAATCATTCAGGCATATCATTTCAGCCCATAACGATTTTCTCCTATTCTAAAGTCCGTTCGGGTATGTATCATTTCAACCCATAGTGATTCTAATCTAAAGGGAACTTGCAGTGTGATAAACTGATAAAAATAAAAGAACAACATAATATAACAGTAACATATGATATAACAGGTGTTTAAGCATGGGTGAACATCATATAATCATAACATAGCAGTTATAACAGGATGCAATACATTTACAGATTCAAGTGGTGTCGGTTTATCAGTTATATAGGTACAGATTGTCTGGTGAGAATAACTCACCTGTTAAGCTGGAGATTTGCCAACAAGCACACAACACAAAGATTACGAAGGCACGACAACTCTAATACAATTTGAGTGTGGAGAGCAAATCCAATGATATAGATCTTGTGTTACAACCCAAACAAAAATCAAAGCAAACCATAAATTTCAATACACTAGAAATGAAATAACTTTTAAATAAAGAGAGATACGAATGCCAAATCTTTTGCCATGCTTTCTCTATTCTTTTTTCATGGCCTAGGGATGGTTTTGGCTCTGGTTTGAACAAGTTTGGCTCAGGTTTGGTCATGTGTATGCATGGCCTAGGTAGTAGAATATGAGGAGGAAGTTTATACAAAGGAATATGAAGAGTTTAAGGCAAAATAAGTGGGTTTTGTTCACAAAAATGGCTCGGCCATGGGCTTGTGTGGTCAGGTCAGAGGGGTATGGATCAGGTCAGTGGAAGGAAAGGTGTGTGGTGGTCTGGCCAGAGGTGGTGGAGGCGGCCTAAGGTGGTGGTGGTGGTGGAAAATGGAGTGGTGAAGCAATAGTGGTAAACAATCATGTTTTTATGGCTTGTTTTGCAATTTTTGTGGAGTTTTGGCATCATGGTGGCTCGGCCTTGGTCAAGACCAGAGGAGTAGCTGGTGTTGATGGCAGGGAAGAGATGTAGGAGTTTGTGGCCATGGATGTGGAGGAGAGGCCTATCCAAAAACAAGAGAAAACAAGGCAATTTTCATAGAAAAATAAGGAGAAAAGAAGAAAAATGAAACCATTACCAAAAGCTTTTGCTTCAGATCTGAAGTGGTCGAATGATGAAATGAAAAATGAGAGGTTTCACGTGAAAACAAAAGTAAAAGTCATGGCCAAAGCATAAAGGAGGGGTTATGGCAATTGAAAAGACTTAAGGAGGTGAAAGGACATCGGTTTCTAAGCAATTTTAAACCCTTCATATTTCTTTTTCTTTTTAATTCCAATAAAACAAAAATAAACTCAGAAATAAGCTCTAACAACTGAAACAAAATATTATAAATAGAAATAAATAAATAATTTTAAAGAAAATGGAAAAAGAATATAAGAAATTGCTTAAAAATTGAAAACAGGGTCCAGAAATTACAAATAAATCACGATTGTCTTTGGAAAATTATCTACTTCATTTTAAAAATATTCTAAAGAAAAATTTTGAAATAAAATAATTTCTAAAGTATTTTCAAAGTGAAATAAATAATTTAATTTAGAAAAAATAGAAAAAAACTAAAGAAAAATGTTTAAAAATTGGAAATAAGACATGAAAATTACAAATAAATGCCACTAGCCTTATAAAATTTCTATTTCACTTTAAACAAATAAAAGGTCAAATAAATAAAATAAATGAGGAACAAAATAAAGTGGGAATGAGAATAAAATAATATTTTAAGAAAAAAATAGAAAAACAAATAAAGAATTACTTTAATTAATTGAAACTGGAAATTAGAATTTTAAACAAAATACAGCTAACACTGGAAAATGCCAATTATATCTTTAAAATGTTTTAAAACCAAAGTATATACATAACATGTTATTTTACCCATATAAATATAAATTATAATATTACATGACCAAATAAAATATTATTTTTTTATAATTTAAAATAAATAATTTTGTTAAATGCAACAAATTACACACAATATTTAAAAGGGTATAACTTTCACATTATAAATCAGATTTTAACGAAACGAAAAGCATTATTCTTAAAATTTTATTTACTTTCATAATAAAAGATAAAATTCAAATTTTCAAACTTTAAAATTTCTAAATTAAAAGTCAAAGTTTGACCATATTGACCAAAATTCACTTTTTTGGAAAATATCCTTTTTAGTCATGTTTGGAATTCTAATTCACATCAAAATCAAAATTTATATTTAAAATAACAAAATTTATTCATTTTAATAAATAAAATAAAGTTTTTAAATCAGGAAATCAATTAAATAACCAAAATAAATAATTAAAATAATCACAAAATACAGGGTTGTTACACTCTCCCCCACTCAAATCTTTTCGTCCTCGAAAAGAAATGAGGTACGGAAAACACAGAAAAGATAAAATGGAATAGGATTAAGACAAGATGACAAGAAGATTAAAATTATACCTGATAACTATTGTTATGGGTAAGTTTAATAAGGTGG
The DNA here is from genome assembly GCA_030737815.1 of Allium fistulosum. Classification (NCBI taxonomy): domain Eukaryota; kingdom Viridiplantae; phylum Streptophyta; class Magnoliopsida; order Asparagales; family Amaryllidaceae; genus Allium; species Allium fistulosum. The sequence continues at coordinate 1,265,953,972 of CM060903.1, forward strand.
AGAATAGGAATAGCTAGAAGGGAAAATAGGACGAAAGACAAGGATGAGCCATTAATTTAAAATTGTTGGTTGAAGAGGTAAAATATTTAAAACACTTTAAAATCGTTTAAAAAGGAAATAACTAATCAAAGTATCATTTATATAATATTTTATCAAAATACTTTTATAACTCGATGTCTTAACAAGTTTATCCTTGTTCCTGTAGACTATGGTAGTGCGTTGATCAGGCGCAAAACTAGAATTCTCCAGGTACTTAGTAGACTTGTTTCAACACCCAGTGAAAATACTGGAAAAACTTTTAAAAACAGATATGGAAAGTACAATCCAAACAAAAACAAACAAAACCTTTATCTAACCATGGTTCGCAGATACACAATGGTTACGCCTGGATCCCCCAGGAAACAATCCATATCCATAAGCTTTCTTAGCCCTGCGAGTTACGCCATGATGACTAGTAGAATGCAGGATACACAATGGTTACGCCTGGATCCCCCAGGAAACAATCCGTACTCCCAGGCAAGACTCAGCCAAGCATTTGCGCTACTATTCGCGACCTACACAGATTGCAGGATACACAATGGTTACGCCTGGATCCCCCAGGAAACAATCCGTACCCCTAGGCAAGACTCAGCCAGGCAGTTGCGCTATGCAGTCACGATCGTAAGACCATGGGTAACGCCATGGAATTCGAAGGACACTCGAGTATCATATCCGGAAAACCAAAAATCAGAGAGAATAATATCGATAGAATGAATCCAAGATGTGGCCACAAATCAGATATCAAGCAGAAGGCACTTTCCATATCTTTACTTCGAAAATATGTATCATATAGTACCTTTTCAAATCACTTTCAAATATTGTACTTATATAAAATCCATTATATATAAGATTTAATTTTCAAATCAAATACTTTCCAAAATCAATAGTATATCAAATCATACTTATATAGACTTCAATTATATAAGATTTCACTTTCAAATTGAGTACCTTTTCAAATCTATAGTTTTCGAATCAATTTCATACTCATACAAATCAATTTTATATAAGTTCGACAACTCCCAAATCAAGTGTTTAGTAACATAAGGTTCTCAAATTTAAATTTGTTTCAATATCAGTTCAATTTCAAAATCATATACAATTTCACCAAATTATTTTCTTCTCAAATTAAATATCTTTAGTTTCAAAGTTTCCAAAATAATAAATTTTTGAAAATAAATCCAAATTTCCAAATCAATATAATTTAAGTCAACCAATTCATTTCCAAAATCAAATGTTTTCAAAATCATCTTATACTTACGTAAGGTCCGTCTTATATAAGGATCAAATTTTCCAAAATAAATTTCGTTGTATGAAGAGCCATATGGGATTTGAATATCTTTGCTTTTATAGGTTATATATCTTTGTAATTTAAATTGGAAAAGTAAGCAAAGATATTCTAACCCGACAGCTTTCAATTTCAGCGTCAAAATATATCACTGATATTAGAATATAAGATGTACACACGTCATCATTTCGCAAAATCACATTTGATCGCTCGCTCGATCACACAAGTTCGCTTTCGAACTAGTATTGTCCATTCGATTTCCCTAATGCGGACTTCGATATGGTTTCTCGACTAGAAGCCATCAGTCTCCTTGCATAGCCATATACTATGATAGAGAATTCTGTAATCAAGCCCAAAATCCATATCAAATATTCGCCATCAAGAATCGAATGAAAAATCCTAACACGAAATGGTGTAATCCACCTCGAACTTGTGTACTCAAACTTGGATCAAATTAATTATGCGAATAAAACAGCATACATACAACTTATATATTTATTTCAACTTGTTAAATATATAGTTTCATAAAGATGTTACTAAGTTAAAACATTTAAACTAAATTTTATTCAAAATATTTTGAAGACCAAATTCTTTTCAAAACATTTCAAATCTAAATTTCATATTAGAAAATTTTAAAATTGCTTTATTCATTTACTTAACCAAACAGTTTCAACTTATTTAAATCATATTACTTCATACTTAAACATTCAAAACAAACTTATATACTTTATCAAATTACTTTTCAAAATTTCTTAGCTTTGAAAAGTTAACCTTGATTTGGAAGTGCTCGAACCTTTAAAATAGTTGAAGAAATCATATTTCAATCCAAGAGTTGGAAATCACAATTAAATCAGTAAATCCATTCCAAAAATAGGGTTATATCAAATCAAATCCAAAACTCAAGGACTGAACACCGGCTCATTTCAAATTTTACAAATATATATACATATATCTTTCGAATATCACATCACACTTCGGAATTTGAAATCTAAATTGGTTTCACAAATCAATCGCATAGCAATGCTACCGAAGTGGCCTCTCCCTCACTCAGAAACTCGAAAATCAATGTCGATGATGCGTGCACTCATCACCGAAATTATTTTCCAGCGACACAAGTGAGTTATGGACTTCCATTTACTTTGAAAACTTCTTTGAAATTCCTTCAAAATCATTAAAACCCATTAAAATCATTGAAACATTACTTATTCGGAAAAATAATTTCAATCATATTATTTATTATTTCAAAATCTTAAAACCAGTTCCAAAATGCCGGAGTTCAATCACTTAAATTCAGATTCAAAACCTTCAGTTATAAATCATTTTATATGAAACCATTTCTTATAAAATTTTCACAATTTCAAATCCTTTCAAAACTTCAAATTCTCATTTTTTTTAGGTATATAATCCTTATCAAAAACATTTCATCTTTATATAAAAATATGGTCATCCTTATCAAAATAAAACTACGATGAATACAAAATTTTTAAAAGACAATCAACCACAAACTTTCCAAGGGACGATTCAAGGATGGATTTCAAAGCAAAACAGAGATTCAAATTTAGAAGGACTCTAATCAAATAGAATTCTAATTCAAAGATAGGCTCAAACGAAGATAAGATAATTAAATTACCAAATACAAGATGGATAAGCCTATATGAATCGCGGGCGACCTTAACCGGTCAACCGTGATTTCAGGAATATAATCGATGCGAAAATCTATGGAAAATCGACCTTCGATTGCCAGAGATAGAATCTAAATATAGCAGAAGATAGAAAACATCGTAAACCGAGGATACAGAAATCTCCGGTGAATCAATGCCAATTATAATCATTCAAAGATTGGCGGAATCGCCACCCTATAAAGGTCATACAAAGTGGAGTGATGCAATGCTCCAAAATCAAAAGAATACAATTAGGGGAGATAGGAATGGATTTCAGAACAAGTGAGCATTCCAAAATTCAAAGGAATCTTATTCGATAAGAATCCAAACGAAGATTAGAGAAATATAACCTATATAGATATAGAAAAATTCCCATTCAAAATTTGGAAAGACTCGAATTCATAACTACTTGTTTATTTGGTCAACACGTAAATACTATTCGGTTTAACATACTAAGTTAAAAGGGTTAATAGGTTGACTCAGTTTTAAGAAAGGGGCATTTCACCAGAAGGACAAACTTTGCAGTCCAATTAGTTTCTAGGACACACATTCAAAGAAATTACTTTCAAGGCCAAAGTCAGCAGTCCAATTACTTTCAAGGACAAAGTCAGCAGTTCAATTACTTTCAAGGACATATTTTCATAGGTTTTTAGGTCATAGAAACTAATTATTTTGCGTTTTGTCCTTGAAAGTAATTATTTCAGTTGTGTGTCCTAGAAACTAATTCCACTTGCTAAAGAGGCCCTCGTGGCTAATTTCCACTTTAAGAAAACTATAATTTGATTTGATTTTCATATAAATCTTTGAAAAGGTTAAAATAAATTTTGTATGTACTCATAGGATATAGAAGAGTATTATACAAGTAAATAAAGTGGAATAAGATATTATTGCATGCTTTATAAAGAAATAACTTTATAAAATATTTTTAAACTTAGGTGAGAATTTATGAAATAATTCATAAATAATTTTAGTATTGAATAAAATACTAAGTGAAAATATAAGTGAATTAGAAATTTTTTAATATAATTAAGAAACTAATAAAATATAGAGTAAACCTTTCCATTTTGTCCGAGTTAGTTTGGATAATCTTCTGAACAATAACCAAAGGCTAATGAGCAAACAGTATGCTAAGAAAATTATTTATATTTTTGGACAATTAAGAAAGTTTTGAACCTAAGTTAAAATTTGGTTATTATTCATTTAGTATTTCGAAACAATGTTAAGTGATAAGTTTTCCCTTGTGAAATTTGATTGACTGTTAGTGTTAGTTTATTCCTTCACGTAATTTGATTGATTTGATTGAATTGAAGTGATTGGTTGTGTGATTTTATAGACCGTCGTTTATAAAGTCCAAAATTATAGACAAAAAGATTTTAAATTGTTGTTATTAGGACCTAAATCCCGGTGATTTTGAAAAAGGTAATTTTTAAAGATTTTTGGAAAGGAATGATACTTATTCACTCGAATTGATGTTTTTTTGGAGGAACCAGAATACCATTGGACGCTCCATGTTGTTTTGATTCTAGAGTTTCACTATACTTTATTGGGAGGAGTTTCCTCCTTGTCATTTTGGTTTTGATTTTTGATTTTTCTCGTTTGAGAAATTTGAAAATAAATTTTTGAATTGAAAAACCTTGGTATTTAGATCTAAATTATCATTTGAAATAAGTGGATGCATATCATCTACTGCAGAACATTCTCAGTATTTTCTTGAATATGATTGAGATATGGTGGTTGGCTACATGTAGATTTATATTAGACTAAATTTTGGATGTAGGGTTATATCATATGCTTTCGTTAGCCTGATTTTCTTTAGATTTTGTAAGTATAGGTATGCAAGAAATTGCTACTTGATTCTTGTGCACTTGCGTTCGCAAAAAGATAATAAGTTACTTGCCAAATTATAAATCAAACACGAAAAGGTATCTAATAAATTTAGAAAACTTAAATTGGTTGATGAATTTATGCCCCGGATATGGGGTCACTTGGCCTTTGTTTTCTTTTATTAATTTGGAGCCTGTAAAGGCCATTTGTAGTTGTAAAGACGAGCCGTGCAGAAGACACGCTGGTGAATTTTTTTGAAAAATTAAGAGTTAGATATTTTTTTAAGAATTTTGAAAAATTTTGATAACTAAAATTTGAACTTTCAAGTTATATCTAGGAATATGAATAAAAAGAGAATTAGTTGTTATAGGTGAACATATATAAAATGATTTGAAAATTTTAGAATCTATTCCAGCTAATTGGTTTTGAAAAGTTGATAAGTTTAATAACTCATCTTAATTTATAGTGTTAAAACTTAAGGGTTTGGAAGCATTTTCTTCCTTAGGAATTTCGGGGACGAAATTCATTTAAGGGGGGAGAATGTAACAACCCAAAATTCTGGTCATTTGATTTTAAATGTTTAATTTATTTTAAATATTTAAATAATTTATTTTTGGAATTTAATAACTTACAATTCAAATATAGGGAATAATTAAATATTTGAATTGTGAATGAGAGGTTAATTAAATGGATTAAATAATTTTATTTAACTCCTTTTAATTAATAAATAATATTGGTGAATTCAAATTGTAAATTTATCTAAAAATGTAAATAGACAGGATGAATATCGATAATTAAATATTTAAATCTCTGAAATTATCTTTTCGGGGGCATAGTCTCGGATTTCGACGAAACAAGTTTCATTGGATTCGTAATAAGAATTATATTACGCCATCGAATTTCGTGGAGATTAGATGAATCGTTTGGTCGTGGGAGATCGAAACGCGTATAAATTAATATTGGAAATTTAATATAGTAGCTGGGTCTAAAAACCTATCTTCTGCATACGATCGAATTAGACCTCGGGACAAGTTCCATTACGCTCGAAATAGGAGTATAACAGATAGGATGCCAGGCGGTACGTCTCGTTCGGAGTTCGAGATTTTCGGGTATGTTTTGTTGAATATTTTATTAAATAAAATTAAAATAATATATACATATATGCCCATAATCAGGCCATACCCACTGCGTACCTGCCCCATACCCCCACGTACTCAACCTTACCTCTTCACCCCATTTAAACTTGCCTATAAACGAGATTTTGTTCCCCTATTCTAAAATCTATGTTAAACATTAATTTCTAAAAATTTACTTCATGAAAGATCCTAAAACAAGTTTTAAAAATCCCAATTCAATGAGATATTCACATTGATATGCTTAGTGATGGGCGCGGTTTTGGGTTAGCCAACTCGACAGTAAGTCGAATGGGTTACAGTGGCCTAGGTTTGGATTTTTGGGAGCTTGTGGTCGACGATACGGCGAGCGAAGCTCGGATTTGAGTTTAGCATCGAAGATAGCAGCTGCAGCCGAGTTTTGGAGTGGTTCGGTGACAAAAATTGTCACGCATGCACAGTGCTCAACATGGGACCCATCAGGTCGTGAATAGCTAGGGAAGTGTGGCTTTGAAATCGTGGTGTAGGGAAGATTGAGATTTCGATGTGGAGTGCGATGGTGGTTCGGGGTTTCGTCGAGGGAGGAGCTTGGTGGGCCCTGCATGCATGAAAGTGCGCATTGTCATGTTCGTGCACTGTAACGACCCGGTATTTTGGACCATTCAAATCGACAATAATCCACACATGTCTGGCTTGAATAATTCAAAATAACATATTGTAAATAAATTTGGAGCAAATGAAATCAAATACACAGAATCACAGACACAGAACATATCAGAATAACTCGCAGCGGAATATAAAAAACCATAGTAGTTCATGAAGCTACTATAACAAACTCTCAAAACATAATACATAATATCTGCTTGAAAACATATACAATAGACATCTCAAATAAATAGAAGTTTATGAATACCAGAACTGAAATAGAACAACTGAACTGAAAGGAACAGATAACTAGACAAGCAGAATCTCCAGCGATTCCTAGCTCCAGAAAGAAATCCAAAGCTAAGCTGTAAATACTCAGGCTGACCCGAGCGTAAAGTAAAACACAAAACACTCGAGTCAGGACAATATATACTTATATAATGTAAACCAACTCAAGTGAACTGTAGTAGAAATGCACAATAACTCAAAGGATGCTTGGGATCGCCCATCCTTTAAGGATCAGTTAAACTATAAATTAAATACATCCCGTGGTTAAAATTTCAAAATGGTATTTTATACTTCGAAATCAAATATCATTTCAAAATTCAATATCCTTATAAAATCCATTTCAAAATATCAAAATATCATATTTCAAAATAATTTATATTTCGAAACAAATTACTTCATTTTAAATCATAAAAATCAAGTTAGTATATTTAATAATTAAAATTTTAAATTTCCAAAAATTTAACTTTTCAAAGTTCATTCGTTCACTTAAATTAATTAAAACAATGAAATTTCAACTTTCGCAGCATTTAGAAAATGCTACGGAAAGTCACATTTAAAATAGTTCAATTTAACAAAAGACAGCATTTAAAATTCTGTAATATGGTTACATTAGTTTCAAATAAACTTAGTTAAATTCAACCATTATAACATTTACAAAAATGCTATAATAGCCTTTAATTAAATTTAGCCATTTGGTTCATTATTATCAACTACAGCATTTACAAATGTTGTATTATCATTTACATTAGAATTTAATAGCGTTTCAGAAATGCAGTTAACTAACTTCAAATATTCAGTATAATTTCACAAACAATTATATTTTTATATAAATCATTTTTTTACTTATAAAATCATATAATTTCACTTTTAAAACAATTATTCAAATACCCTTATATTCATGATTTTATAAAGTTAAAACTCCATTCAAAAATCAAAATTTAATAATAATTCACTTATTAAATTCCAATATTAAGTTATAAATTCATTATTTAAATTAACTTAACACTTAAGTTTAAATTTTCAAATATAACTTAATTCCATTTTTATTTACTTAACTTAAAAATTCACTTTTAAGCCAAATTCACAAATTTCCAATTTTAGATATATTTCAAAATTTCAACTTAAATATTCATTCATTTCACATTTTAACTTTATTCAAAAAAAACATTAATATATTATAAAATCATTTAAATTCACTTTAATCCAAATTATCATGAATTTATCACATTTCATATTTAATTTAAATTCCAATTATCACCAAATTAAAATTTCCCAAAATAACTTACATTTCAAATTTTCTAATTTTACCATTAATTTATTTCACTTATAAATTTTCAGAAAATCAATAATGCTTTACAAAAATCATTTTTATTTAGTTTAAATCAAAATATTATAATATTTACATTTCTAAAATATTAAAAAAAATTATAAAACATATTTTAACAACGGGTCTATATTTCATTTTCTAGCCTAGGTAAAGTGATACGGGTAATTTATCATTTCAACCCGTAATTTACAAAGATACCCGGGTTTGATCATTTCAAACCCGCAATCCCAAGTAAATGAAAATAATTGAAAATCATTCAGGCATATCATTTCAGCCCATAACGATTTTCTCCTATTCTAAAGTCCGTTCGGGTATGTATCATTTCAACCCATAGTGATTCTAATCTAAAGGGAACTTGCAGTGTGATAAACTGATAAAAATAAAAGAACAACATAATATAACAGTAACATATGATATAACAGGTGTTTAAGCATGGGTGAACATCATATAATCATAACATAGCAGTTATAACAGGATGCAATACATTTACAGATTCAAGTGGTGTCGGTTTATCAGTTATATAGGTAAAGATTGTCTGGTGAGAATGTAATAACCCGCTTTTCCGTACCCCTTGAATAGACACTAATCTCCATCTATTTACTCAAGGTGAACGAAAAACCGAACCATTAGGGTTTTAAAAGAAGAGGTAGAAGAAAAGATAGAAGAAAAAGAAAGAAGAACAACAACAGATACAGAACAGAGACAATATCAGAATCTCACATATCGCAGCGGAACAATATATAATAGATAATCACTAGTCTTTTAAAACAAAGAACTATATCAGTTTATACATACATCAATCATCAGAGTCAATATACAACAATGGACAGTTATATAACTTGTCCTCATACAGAATACACAGCGGAATAAATATATCAGATACAAATACTACGTCTCGTCATCCAGCTTATCTCCAAAGCTCCAGAATATCCAGAATATCCTGATAATATAACTCTAGGCTGCCCGTGTGGAAATTGGTGGGCACCCAGAGTTTAGAAGGGAACAATAAACTCCGAGTCAGTCATGGTGACTGGTGTGAGATCGTAAAACAGTTATTTTTCACAAAGAAAATAAAACAAATTCGCAATGCTTTTGGAAAATGAAACTACCATAAGACCTCCCACCACACACACAATGCAAACGCAGGATTGGAGGAGATTTCTTCTTATGATAGTCAAAGATGCTTACTACGCAAAATCAAATCATTTTTGATATTATTATTAGTGCATAGTGTAGAAAACATTTCGAAAGTATAGTATTAATCTTAGCCAACATACGACCAGTATCGTATGCCTACTATAGCTACTATGTTCAATAGCAGGTTACCGCCACATTCCATAGCAGGTAATACAACTAAAACCGTACAGGGTTCGTATTGTTTCTTTGGATTTTCCAACAAATGGTCAGGCTAAGGAACTTCCTTTCCTCCTGCCGATTGGGATCGCCTCTGGCTGGACGTCCCGAGAGACAAACTGCTCTCTGCCAAACAAGGCCGGGTTACCCCTGTAACAGGTAACTCACGAATATGTCATCACCCGGTCCTTTGGGACCTTTATCCGAGCGCTCGATATCCAACATCACACATCATAAAGAAAGTGTATCCACATGAGTAAGTATCTGGGCTCCATACCATGATACCACCCCTTTCCAGAAGGAAATGACATACCCTAAAGGGCGCGACCCTCATAACCTTGCCGCAACATTCCTGTTTCGACCATTTCCGGGGTGTGAGGCTCGACGAAGTCTCGTCCACAAAGCTACGCTTTCTCAAAAAGCCCTGCTTCGGGTCCAACAAAATGATCAACCTATGATCACAAAGATATAAGATCAAACAAATGATCATATCACAAATGATCAAACACTGATCATTTTACCGCAACACTCAGTATGCCACGTTACCAAATTGGGATATATCGCTGATAAATTTCAACTACATAACCTCTGAGCTCGTACGTCTCAGAGAAGGGTGTTAAGCTAAGAGAATAAATTCTCCGCCACCAACAGATATGTATTTGAAAGAAATCAGCTTTATATCTCAAATTGTAACGTCAGACACACAATCCATACAAGTCTGTTCCGGGATCGAACAGAACCGAAGGCACTTCTCACGAAGCCCTTGCACATCCGGATAATTTTCAATCACGTCGGGACTTCCCGTCACTAAGGATGATAAAACCTCTAAACCGGAGATCAGCCGATGTAGAGTAACTCGACGGTAATCCTTCCGTTTTCAAAAATATCCGGTCTTCAACACCGGTCTTCGAATGCAATTCATAACGACGTATCACATATTCGGAATGGGTTATACGACCCCATGGTCCTTTCCCGGCTAACCCGAATAGTGAGCGCTTATTCAAAAATAAGTGTGGCATTCAAATTCATCCAATCACAACAAATACCTACTCAAGGTAATTATTGATAGTCGGTTATTTAACTATCAATAAAGATGCGCAACATCATCAGATTCCAAATAATTTTCCCAAATTATTTTATCTTCCAAAATATCTTTTACTAGATATAAAATTTCCACACTTAATCATTTGAAAACAATTTCAAATCAATTTCCACATTTCATTTTATCTTTGAAGATAAAATCTCAAAACAGTTTATTTCATATTGGAAAAGCATTTCCATACTTATTTAATAATAAGTATTTCACAAATCTATTTATTTTCAACATTTGAAAATATTCGATATACTCAAATCAAATTAAGTATATACTCAATCTTTAAGGAAATCATTCTCTTTAAACACATTTATTTGAGTCAAAACGAATGTTGCGTAAAACATCGTTACGACGACTCAAAATCACTAGTATAGGGATTCAGATTTTAATATATATGTAAATCCCAATACTAGATAAAAACATTTCCTTTCGGAAATCATTTACCATAACAACAGTGTTATAGTCCACCATTTCCTTATTTCTCGAAAACGTCTATTTCAACAAGAACTGCGGAAATCTATGCTTTCGATTCATAATACATTTTAAAACATCCTTAAAATGTTTAACTTCATTTTTAATATCACTTCTTCAAAAATAAATCCATTTTATTTAATAATATATTCACTGTCCAAAATCGTGAATATAATTCACTTAACCCAATTTCAATCATTTCTACACATTTTTATCTCAATAAAAATTCGCTATCCAAAATCGCGAATATACCTTCTTTAAAAATCTTCTATTTTTAATTTCTCAAATTCAACTGATTTTGAATTTATAAACACGTTTATAAATTCTATTCCTATTTTAGTAACAACTCGACTTATAAATCTTCTTTTTATCAACTTCTATACTTAACTTATCAAAATAAGTGACTTTGGGTTCATGAACAACTTTTATAAATTTTAATTCCATTTATAAAAGCTTCAATACCAAATCAATTTCAATGTTGATTTCTAATTTTATTTTCAACGTTCGAATAAAATTTCCACATTGATTTCTCAAAAATTCATTTCTAAATATTAAATCAATTACAGATTGATTTCAAATTTTATTTATCACTACTAAAATAAATTCCTTATTTTTCTTTCAAATTATTCAATATCCTGTTTTCAAATGGATTCTTCAAATTGAAATCATTTTACATTGATCTCACAACTTATTTCAATTTACCAATTAAATTTTAAACTGAATTTCCAACTTATCTTCTTTTAAATAAATTCCTTTTTAAGAAAATAAATTTCAATCGTTTCTTTCAATCTATTTAAAAATTCAAATTTAAATTAATTTCTTCAATTTAAAATCACTGTTTTATGAAATCCATTTATTTAGCATTTTCACTTGATTCTGGAATTTATTCGATAAGATTATAAAAACAGCTTTTATACTTTAAAAATTCTTTTCTTCAAAATTTATTCAATTTCTAAAATTAATCCACTTAAAAATTTCTACTTTGATTCCAAAAATTCAATTTCATTTATTTTTGGAATCCAATGATATCAAACATCCGTTCAGCTAAATTTTAGCTTTCAAACAATTTCCAGACATCAATATGATTAATAACATCAATAATCATTCACAGATTCATACCACAGTATAAATAAAATCAATCAATGTGAGGGGTCCAGTTGGATCCCTCCAACCTGTTTCCCTGCATCCAAAGACGTTAGCACAATACCAATTCCGCTCCAGTACGGAATTATCGCGGTATATAGGTTTTTATAAATCCGCTTACTAACGGCGCAATAGGGTCTCATCCGCTATACGAGGCGGGAAATCATCAATCCAATATATACATATGCCAATATGTATATATTGCTATATATATAATATATATATCCTATCATATCTAATATCACAATCAATAGCAATCATCAATAACTGCAAAAATTCCACTTCGAAATTTTGAGTGAGAAAAATCTCACCTTAGCTTTTATTTTTGCAATCCCATTCCAATTCTTCTTTCGTTTTCTCAACTTTAACCTTGTATAAACAATTTCATACAATTTATTAATATTCGAATTTAATCGAACAAAAATTTTCATTTGATAATTTCAACTCATCGGTGATTTCGTTTTAAACAGTTGATTTTAAATTTTAACTGATTCCCTTTTTAAAATAAACTTATTTCCTAATTACCAATATAATCACCTAGGTTAGCAAAATAAATTTATATTCCCAGTTAAAACTCCAGTTAATTCAACCTCTAATAAATTCTTCGGACAATTTTAAAACCCCTATAATTCCTTTTAAATTTTGTCTTAAGTAAAATTACTGTATAAAATTTTCCTCTATTCATATTAAAATTCTTCTATTTCACTGTTTAACTATTAAATAAACAGAAATCTTTTACCTTATTATTTTCATAAATTTCCTATTTCTATACTATCTATGTATAAATTATTTTCAAATTAAAATAAAGATAAAAATCAAAATACCTTACTGCTTAGAATCGCGACCACCTACATTGCCAATGCCGAATCGAAACCATCTCCAATCAGTCTGACATCGCAACAGCCCAACGAACATCGTGATGTCTCGACTCGCCTTCGACTGCCCATCAACGCGCGTATTCGCACGTGCCTCCTTACTGCGACAACGCTGCCGTGAGTACTCAAAATTGAACATCGCCGAGTGCCAGGTCACCACCTCCAGATGAGCTCGCACGCCCTAGCTTCGTACGCGACACTGCCCCATCGCGAGCCCTAATTCCATACCACGACTACGGTCGTCGCCTTCCTCCAACGAGCGCCGCATCACTGCCTCACCGACTCCACGCGTATGCGACCGCCGCCCACTCGAGAATACTCTCTGACGTCGCGATTCCCAGCCTTTGCGAAACCCTTGTTCGACATCGCGACTCCAGATCTCGACCATTATCGAGCTTCGCTTCCCCTCGTCGATGAACTCCGGTCGAACTGCCCTTGTAACTCGCGACATTTTTCTCTTTTAAAGCAATTTGAATTGGAGGAAACGGTTTCGAACTTGAGGGAGGAGGCTATGTTTTTTTCCTATCTGAGGAAAGGGGCTTCTAATTTCTAAGTTACAGAGGGGAATTGTTTTAAACTCGGTCGCCATTTTTTTTCTACTTTGAACGAGAAGTTTTTAAAATGTAGAGGGGCGTGATTTCTGGCGAAAAGAAGGGAGAAGGATGGGTTGAGTGTCGAAGCAGTGTTTTGAAAACGTGTTGATGGAGAAAGATTTTCAGCTGATGTTGACAATTGTTAAAAATAAATTTAGATCGAATTTGATTTAATTTCAACGCGTTTGTGTGCCGTCCGTTCACATAACAGCTTCGATAAATACGAAATCTGAAAATCCGGTAATAATTCAATATTACGGACCCAATGGAACCGGTTTCGTCGAATTCCGAGACTGTTTGAAAAATGACTATTTTATAAATATCGGTTCGAACGATCAAATTTCAAACTGAACACTTTACTCCTAAATTCGATTCTGAAGCTTCTGTTATCTTCAGAAATATCAATACGAATTTTAAAAGCTTTCAAAATATTTTTAATACGCTTAAAATTGAAGATTCGAATTTCTATTCACCTAACAATAGATTAAATTTTAAAATTAAATCGTCAAATTCACGGTTATATCGGGGATTCAAATTAAATCATCGTTCAAATATTTAAAATAAATTAAATATTCTCAATTTAATTCGTTCAAAATTCAGGGTCGTTACAGACTTCCCCCCTTAAAAGAATTTCGTCCTCGAAATTACAAGTCAGGAAAAAAGGTCCTTAACTCGTCTACTATTTTTCAACATCCAAATAGTTTTATCAAATTTATCAAAACAAATCTTTCTACTAAAGATTCGTTATCATTCAACTATCTTTCTAACTTCAATTATAGGTTTCAAACAACATTGCTTTACTTCAAAACTCAAATTTAAATTCAAATTTCAAATTTAAACTTTCAAAATTTTCTCAAAAATTTTCTAACGCCCTAAATTTTCGAAAAATTTCGCCAGCGTCTCCTTTGCGCGGCTAATACGGCACGACTACAAAACGTCCCTACGGACTCTCAGATTTCAAAAAGAAAAAGAAAAAGCCAAGCGGCTAGAGAAATAAGTCATCAAATCTCATATTCGAATTTAAATACATACCTTTTTCGAGCAATTCAAATTTATCTTCGAAATTACATTCCAATTCCTTTATACCTGTATATCCTACTAGCCATAATATCTAGTTGCATATATTCAAACCATTTCGTACATTCAATTACAATTCCAGTTTCATTCACTTTTGTTCATTTCCAAAATTTGATTTCAATTTACCCTTTGGTTAAACCTACTGTCATTTAAACTGGATTTCCAATTCGAATTCATTTTACTTTTCTTCAAATTTTATCGATTCAACTTCATTAACACTTAATGAATTTATATACAATCAACTAACAATCATCAAATAATCAATGCATATTCAACATAACCATTATTATTTGATTTCCATTCAATTTAATTCAACACCTTTAATTTCAATTGACTTACATTCAATTTATTCAGTTTCTTCAATGAATTAACATTTACATTCAATTGATTCATTAGTTCAATAGCTAATCCATTTCACATTTCATGTTGAAGTTCATTTATATAACTCAAGTTCATATTCATTTAATTCATTTTGATTATTTACTTCGACACCAAAATCAATTCCAATCAACACTTAAGTTATATCCCATTAAACATCGTTTGTTTAACTTAACTTACATTTCCACTTATAAATCCAAAATTCAAATTTCAATCCTATTTAACTTTTACCAAGGTCAAATTTCTTCACTTATTCAAAATTCATATTAAATCCAGATTTCATATTCCACAATCTCAACTTAGATTTAATTGATTCACTTATACTTACTTTAATTCAACTTAAAATTTCTTAAGTTAAATTTATTCAATCTAAATTCACAACAAATTGTATAAGTTATCAACTTAATAATATTTCATAAATATGGTATCCCAGAGTCTTACCAACATTTCAAAAACCATTTTTGAAAACAATTCAAATCATCCTTTGAATTTCCAAAACAAAAAACCCAAATTTTCCAAACACTTTCCATTTAAAACAATTTGGCAGCAATTCCTCTTTTGGAAACCCGAAAATGAACACCAGTGATGTCGCGATCATCATCGGAATTATTTTCCAGCGACCGAAAAGAGTTTAGAGCTTTTCATCTCTTCAAAAGACTTTTCAAAACCTTTGAAATTCATTTTCAAATCAAAAGATTTAAACTTTCCAAATCTACCAAAATTTTCAAATTCTTTTCAAAACATTTCTAAATACTTCTCTGGAGTTCCGTTTCAAATTACAAATCACATTTATAATTTATATTCTTAAATTTTACTTGTATATGGATTTATTTCTTAACTTTGGAGTTACGATTTCAATTTCTTATTCAATTTCAATGATAATGATTTACTATTATTACTTCCTAACATCCATGCAACCATATACTATAGTACTTCATAGAAAAACATTTATTTTCTATACAAAAATAGTTTTGGGTAAAAGTATTTCATTCACCCTATTTTAAAACAATACTATGTCGTCTTGCCTCGTTTAAGTGTTTAGAAATCCCTATCGATAATATGGCGTCCCACATACCGACCAAAATTCACAAACATCTCAACGGATAAGCAAACACAATATAAAACATTTTTATATCCAAATAACAAATACGCGCTCATATCTATTATTACACTCAACTCATCCTAGAGTACTGCTGACTCTATCTCTAATGAGTAACACCCAACAGAGCAGGGTTGTCGCTTAACCATATGCTCTGATACCAAATGTAATAACCCGCTTTTCCGTACCCCTTGAATAGACACTAATCTCCATCTATTTACTCAAGGTGAACGAAAAACCGAACCATTAGGGTTTTAAAAGAAGAGGTAGAAGAAAAGATAGAAGAAAAAGAAAGAAGAACAACAACAGATACAGAACAGAGACAATATCAGAATCTCACATATCGCAGCGGAACAATATATAATAGATAATCACTAGTCTTTTAAAACAAAGAACTATATCAGTTTATACATACATCAATCATCAGAGTCAATATACAACAATGGACAGTTATATAACTTGTCCTCATACAGAATACACAGCGGAATAAATATATCAGATACAAATACTACGTCTCGTCATCCAGCTTATCTCCAAAGCTCCAGAATATCCAGAATATCCTGATAATATAACTCTAGGCTGCCCGTGTGGAAATTGGTGGGCACCCAGAGTTTAGAAGGGAACAATAAACTCCGAGTCAGTCATGGTGACTGGTGTGAGATCGTAAAACAGTTATTTTTCACAAAGAAAATAAAACAAATTCGCAATGCTTTTGGAAAATGAAACTACCATAAGACCTCCCACCACACACACAATGCAAACGCAGGATTGGAGGAGATTTCTTCTTATGATAGTCAAAGATGCTTACTACGCAAAATCAAATCATTTTTGATATTATTATTAGTGCATAGTGTAGAAAACATTTCGAAAGTATAGTATTAATCTTAGCCAACATACGACCAGTATCGTATGCCTACTATAGCTACTATGTTCAATAGCAGGTTACCGCCACATTCCATAGCAGGTAATACAACTAAAACCGTACAGGGTTCGTATTGTTTCTTTGGATTTTCCAACAAATGGTCAGGCTAAGGAACTTCCTTTCCTCCTGCCGATTGGGATCGCCTCTGGCTGGACGTCCCGAGAGACAAACTGCTCTCTGCCAAACAAGGCCGGGTTACCCCTGTAACAGGTAACTCACGAATATGTCATCACCCGGTCCTTTGGGACCTTTATCCGAGCGCTCGATATCCAACATCACACATCATAAAGAAAGTGTATCCACATGAGTAAGTATCTGGGCTCCATACCATGATACCACCCCTTTCCAGAAGGAAATGACATACCCTAAAGGGCGCGACCCTCATAACCTTGCCGCAACATTCCTGTTTCGACCATTTCCGGGGTGTGAGGCTCGACGAAGTCTCATCCACAAAGCTACGCTTTCTCAAAAAGCCCTGCTTCGGGTCCAACAAAATGATCAACCTATGATCACAAAGATATAAGATCAAACAAATGATCATATCACAAATGATTAAACACTGATCATTTTACCGCAACACTCAGTATGCCACGTTACCAAATTGGGATATATCGCTGATAAATTTCAACTACATAACCTCTGAGCTCGTACGTCTCAGAGAAGGGTGTTAAGCTAAGAGAATAAATTCTCCGCCACCAACAGATATGTATTTGAAAGAAATCAGCTTTATATCTCAAATTGTAACGTCAGACACACAATCCATACAAGTCTGTTCCGGGATCGAACAGAACCGAAGGCACTTCTCACGAAGCCCTTGCACATCCGGATAATTTTCAATCACGTCGGGACTTCCCGTCACTAAGGATGATAAAACCTCTAAACCGGAGATCAGCCGATGTAGAGTAACTCGACGGTAATCCTTCCGTTTTCAAAAATATCCGGTCTTCAACACCGGTCTTCGAATGCAATTCATAACGACGTATCACATATTCGGAATGGGTTATACGACCCCATGGTCCTTTCCCGGCTAACCCGAATAGTGAGCGCTTATTCAAAAATAAGTGTGGCATTCAAATTCATCCAATCACAACAAATACCTACTCAAGGTAATTATTGATAGTCGGTTATTTAACTATCAATAAAGATGCGCAACATCATCAGATTCCAAATAATTTTCCCAAATTATTTTATCTTCCAAAATATCTTTTACTAGATATAAAATTTCCACACTTAATCATTTGAAAACAATTTCAAATCAATTTCCACATTTCATTTTATCTTTGAAGATAAAATCTCAAAACAGTTTATTTCATATTGGAAAAGCATTTCCATACTTATTTAATAATAAGTATTTCACAAATCTATTTATTTTCAACATTTGAAAATATTCGATATACTCAAATCAAATTAAGTATATACTCAATCTTTAAGGAAATCATTCTCTTTAAACACATTTATTTGAGTCAAAACGAATGTTGCGTAAAACATCGTTACGACGACTCAAAATCACTAGTATAGGGATTCAGATTTTAATAGATATGTAAATCCCAATACTAGATAAAAACATTTCCTTTCGGAAATCATTTACCATAACAACAGTGTTATAGTCCACCATTTCCTTATTTCTCGAAAACGTCTATTTCAACAAGAACTGCGGAAATCTATGCTTTCGATTCATAATACATTTTAAAACATCCTTAAAATGTTTAACTTCATTTTTAATATCACTTCTTCAAAAATAAATCCATTTTATTTAATAATATATTCACTGTCCAAAATCGTGAATATAATTCACTTAACCCAATTTCAATCATTTCTACACATTTTTATCTCAATAAAAATTCGCTATCCAAAATCGCGAATATACCTTCTTTAAAAATCTTCTATTTTTAATTTCTCAAATTCAACTGATTTTGAATTTATAAACACGTTTATAAATTCTATTCCTATTTTAGTAACAACTCGACTTATAAATCTTCTTTTTATCAACTTCTATACTTAACTTATCAAAATAAGTGACTTTGGGTTCATGAACAACTTTTATAAATTTTAATTCCATTTATAAAAGCTTCAATACCAAATCAATTTCAATGTTGATTTCTAATTTTATTTTCAACGTTCGAATAAAATTTCCACATTGATTTCTCAAAAATTCATTTCTAAATATTAAATCAATTACAGATTGATTTCAAATTTTATTTATCACTACTAAAATAAATTCCTTATTTTTCTTTCAAATTATTCAATATCCTGTTTTCAAATGGATTCTTCAAATTGAAATCATTTTACATTGATCTCACAACTTATTTCAATTTACCAATTAAATTTTAAACTGAATTTCCAACTTATCTTCTTTTAAATAAATTCCTTTTTAAGAAAATAAATTTCAATCGTTTCTTTCAATCTATTTAAAAATTCAAATTTAAATTAATTTCTTCAATTTAAAATCACTGTTTTATGAAATCCATTTATTTAGCATTTTCACTTGATTCTGGAATTTATTCGATAAGATTATAAAAACAGCTTTTATACTTTAAAAATTCTTTTCTTCAAAATTTATTCAATTTCTAAAATTAATCCACTTAAAAATTTCTACTTTGATTCCAAAAATTCAATTTCATTTATTTTTGGAATCCAATGATATCAAACATCCGTTCAGCTAAATTTTAGCTTTCAAACAATTTCCAGACATCAATATGATTAATAACATCAATAATCATTCACAGATTCATACCACAGTATAAATAAAATCAATCAATGTGAGGGGTCCAGTTGGATCCCTCCAACCTGTTTCCCTGCATCCAAAGACGTTAGCACAATACCAATTCCGCTCCAGTACGGAATTATCGCGGTATATAGGTTTTTATAAATCCGCTTACTAACGGCGCAATAGGGTCTCATCCGCTATACGAGGCGGGAAATCATCAATCCAATATATACATATGCCAATATGTATATATTGCTATATATATAATATATATATCCTATCATATCTAATATCACAATCAATAGCAATCATCAATAACTGCAAAAATTCCACTTCGAAATTTTGAGTGAGAAAAATCTCACCTTAGCTTTTATTTTTGCAATCCCATTCCAATTCTTCTTTCGTTTTCTCGACTTTAACCTTGTATAAACAATTTCATACAATTTATTAATATTCGAATTTAATCGAACAAAAATTTTCATTTGATAATTTCAACTCATCGGTGATTTCGTTTTAAACAGTTGATTTTAAATTTTAACTGATTCCCTTTTTAAAATAAACTTATTTCCTAATTACCAATATAATCACCTAGGTTAGCAAAATAAATTTATATTCCCAGTTAAAACTCCAGTTAATTCAACCTCTAATAAATTCTTCGGACAATTTTAAAACCCCTATAATTCCTTTTAAATTTTGTCTTAAGTAAAATTACTGTATAAAATTTTCCTCTATTCATATTAAAATTCTTCTATTTCACTGTTTAACTATTAAATAAACAGAAATCTTTTACCTTATTATTTTCATAAATTTCCTATTTCTATACTATCTATGTATAAATTATTTTCAAATTAAAATAAAGATAAAAATCAAAATACCTTACTGCTTAGAATCGCGACCACCTACATTGCCAATGCCGAATCGAAACCATCTCCAATCAGTCTGACATCGCAACAGCCCAACGAACATCGTGATGTCTCGACTCGCCTTCGACTGCCCATCAACGCGCGTATTCGCACGTGCCTCCTTACTGCGACAACGCTGCCGTGAGTACTCAAAATTGAACATCGCCGAGTGCCAGGTCACCACCTCCAGATGAGCTCGCACGCCCTAGCTTCGTACGCGACACTGCCCCATCGCGAGCCCTAATTCCATACCACGACTACGGTCGTCGCCTTCCTCCAACGAGCGCCGCATCACTGCCTCACCGACTCCACGCGTATGCGACCGCCGCCCACTCGAGAATACTCTCTGACGTCGCGATTCCCAGCCTTTGCGAAACCCTTGTTCGACATCGCGACTCCAGATCTCGACCATTATCGAGCTTCGCTTCCCCTCGTCGATGAACTCCGGTCGAACTGCCCTTGTAACTCGCGACATTTTTCTCTTTTAAAGCAATTTGAATTGGAGGAAACGGTTTCGAACTTGAGGGAGGAGGCTATGTTTTTTTCCTATCTGAGGAAAGGGGCTTCTAATTTCTAAGTTACAAAGGGGAATTGTTTTAAACTCGGTCGCCATTTTTTTTCTACTTTGAACGAGAAGTTTTTAAAATGTAGAGGGGCGTGATTTCTGGCGAAAAGAAGGGAGAAGGATGGGTTGAGTGTCGAAGCAGTGTTTTGAAAACGTGTTGATGGAGAAAGATTTTCAGCTGATGTTGACAATTGTTAAAAATAAATTTAGATCGAATTTGATTTAATTTCAACGCGTTTGTGTGCCGTCCGTTCACATAACAGCTTCGATAAATACGAAATCTGAAAATCCGGTAATAATTCAATATTACGGACCCAATGGAACCGGTTTCGTCGAATTCCGAGACTGTTTGAAAAATGACTATTTTATAAATATCGGTTCGAACGATCAAATTTCAAACTGAACACTTTACTCCTAAATTCGATTCTGAAGCTTCTGTTATCTTCAGAAATATCAATACGAATTTTAAAAGGTTTCAAAATATTTTTAATAAGCTTAAAATTGAAGATTCGAATTTCTATTCACCTAACAATAGATTAAATTTTAAAATTAAATCGTCAAATTCACGCTTATATCGGGGATTCAAATTAAATCATCGTTCAAATATTTAAAATAAATTAAATATTCTCAATTTAATTCGTTCAAAATTCAGGGTCGTTACAGAGAATAACTCACCTGTTAAGCTGGAGATTTGCCAACAAGCACACAACACAAAGATTACGAAGGCACGACAACTCTAATACAATTTGAGTGTGGAGAGCAAATCCAATGATATAGATCTTGTGTTACAACCCAAACAAAAATCAAAGCAAACCATAAATTTCAATACACTAGAAATGAAATAACTTTTAAATAAAGAGAGATACGAATGCCAAATCTTTTGCCATGCTTTCTCTATTCTTTTTTCATGGCCTAGGGATGGTTTTGGCTCTAGTTTGAACAAGTTTGGCTCATGTTTGGTCATGTGTATGCATGGCCTAGGTAGTAGAATATGAGGAGGAAGTTTATACAAAGGAATATGAAGAGTTTAAGGCAAAATAAGTGGGTTTTGTTCACAAAAATGGCTCGGCCATGGGCTTGTGTGGTCAGGTCAGAGGGGTATGGATCAGGTCAGTGGAAGGAAAGGTGTGTGGTGGTCTGGCCAGAGGTGGTGGAGGCGGCCTAAGGTGGTGGTGGTGGTGGAAAATGGAGTGGTGAAGCAATAGTGGTAAACAATCATGTTTTTATGGCTTGTTTTGCAATTTTTGTGGAGTTTTGGCATCATGGTGGCTCGGCCTTGGTCAAGACCAGAGGAGTAGCTGGTGTTGATGGCAGGGAAGAGATGTAGGAGTTTGTGGCCATGGATGTGGAGGAGAGGCCTATCCAAAAACAAGAGAAAACAAGGCAATTTTCATAGAAAAATAAGGAGAAAAGAAGAAAAATGAAACCATTACCAAAAGCTTTTGCTTCAGATCTGAAGTGGTCGAATGATGAAATGAAAAATGAGAGGTTTCACGTGAAAAAAAAGTAAAAGTCATGGCCAAAGCATAAAGGAGGGGTTATGGAAATTGAAAAGACTTAAGGAGGTGAAAGGACATCGGTTTCTAAGCAATTTTAAACCCTTCATATTTCTTTTTCTTTTTAATTCCAATAAAACAAAAATAAACTCAGAAATAAGCTCTAACAACTGAAACAAAATATTATAAATAGAAATAAATAAATAATTTTAAAGAAAATGGAAAAAGAATATAAGAAATTGCTTAAAAATTGAAAACAGGGTCCAGAAATTACAAATAAATCACGATTGTCTTTGGAAAATTATCTACTTCATTTTAAAAATATTCTAAAGAAAAATTTTGGAATAAAATAATTTCTAAAGTATTTTCAAAGTGAAATAAATAATTTAATTTAGAAAAAATAGAAAAAAAACTAAAGAAAAATGTTTAAAAATTGGAAATAAGACATGAAAATTACAAATAAATATCACTAGCCTTATAAAATTTCTATTTCACTTTAAACAAATAAAAGGTCAAATAAATAAAATAAATGAGGAACAAAATAAAGTGGGAATGAGAATAAAATAAGATTTTAAGAAAAAAATAGAAAAACAAATAAAGAATTACTTTAATTAATTGAAACTGGAAATTAGAATTTTAAACAAAATACAGCTAACACTGGAAAATGCCAATTATATCTTTAAAATGTTTTAAAACCAAAGTATATACATAACATGTTATTTTACCCATATAAATATAAATTATAATATTACATGACCAAATAAAATATTATTTTTTTATAATTTAAAATAAATAATTTTGTTAAATGCAACAAATTACACACAATATTTAAAAGGGTATAACTTTCACATTATAAATCAGATTTTAACGAAACGAAAAGCATTATTCTTAAAATTTTATTTACTTTCATAATAAAAGATAAAATTCAAATTTTCAAACTTTAAAATTTCTAAATTAAAAGTCAAAGTTTGACCATATTGACCAAAATTCACTTTTTTGGAAAATATCCTTTTTAGTCATGTTTGGAATTCTAATTCACATCAAAATCAAAATTTATATTTAAAATAACAAAATTTATTCATTTTAATAAATAAAATAAAGTTTTTAAATCAGGAAATCAATTAAATAACCAAAATAAATAATTAAAATAATCACAAAATACAGGGTTGTTACATGCACGGTATTGATGAATTGGGGAAGAAGGAGAAATTAAGGGTGATGGGCAATCTCGTAATTAATCTAAAGTTGAGTTGTTTAATATTAATTCGAATTTTATCGATAACTTATTTATACGATAAATTTTGCGTACGAGGTCGGATTTGAACGTCGTATTTTGCGTTGGACTCGTGTCGTTGAGATCTTCGCGATGGGGTCAGATTGGTTGGATTTGAAGCTTGTTGAAATTTAAGCTAAAATCGAACGACCGTTCGGTTTTAGTCCGAAATCGGGACATTTCGATGGAAGAGAAAATCAAGGTGAGTTTAACTCACATTAAATATTATTATATCATATCAATGATGTTATAAATATTTATTGATTGTTTGGATGTTAAATAGAGTTTGATTGATTGTTTGGTTGAATCCGTGCAGTTAATGCCCCGCTATAACCATGCTATATCTCATAGCGGACTTCTACAGCTACGATTTTTCCATATAACCCCAAATATAACCTTTCTGCTTTAAGCCCCGCTATTTCTGCTATATCCCGTTATTCCCGCTATATTCTGCTATTTCCGCTATATCTTTTTTATAAAAATGAATTGAAAAATGACATTTATACATTTTAAAAATTATGAAATTAATTTATTTAATTGAATTATTAATATATTTTCGAAAATGAAAATAGTCTAATATTCTACTAAATTCAATTATGTTATATAACTATTTTACGTTTATTTACAATATATTCGCACATGTTTTTATTTAAATTATTTATGTATTAATTATAATTCAATTGAATGTTAATTTTTCATTTAATTTCTATCTATATATTTGTAAAAACATTAAGTACGAGTTTTATATGCTATTTTAGAGTCATCCGCTATATCCCGCTATATGCTCACTGTATCCCCGCTATGGCTTTTTGCACCTCCACCGTATTGAATCAGCCGAGCGCTTTAATTGCACAGGGTAGAATTCTCGATTGGAAAATGGATAACATATTAATTTGATCCTTATAAACCCATATGATTATAAATAAATTATCCATAACCATTGTTTTGCAAGAAAAATCTATAGAGAGACCCAAAGGGTGTTTCTCTCCAATAATTAGTTATTTACATTCTTATGTTATTATATTAATGGTTAATTGAAAATAAATCATGATATTCCGTTTAACTTGTTAATTGTCGTTATAGCGATTACGCTATATCATCATCTATTAAATTCCATGTAACGACCCATAAATTTTAACTGTTTAATAACGTAATTAGTTGAAATTTTGTGAAATTTTAAACGATAAAATTTTGAAATAAAAAATTTGATATTTGGAATGCGTCTAGTTAAACATAGCAACTGGTAAATTTTCATCCGAAAATATGAAAGTTTATTTCGTGTGTAATTTTATTTCAATCTAATCAGTTAGTAATTGATAAAAATAAAATGTTTTCAAAACTGAAATATTTTTATACAAAAAAATTCTAAATCATCTTCTGACTAAGACGTCATTTTTCGTTTTTTCAAATTTGGATTTCTTTAGCTCCGTCGATCTTATTTTTCTGCATTTTTGCTGCATTTTCCGCTAGTAGAAATTTCGAATTTTTATAATTCAATCGTACCGCTAATATCTGTATACCGTTTTGATCGTCTCGTCGTACTGATCTCTGCGGTATATTCACTTCTCTGTTTCGGTATCCGGAACGTGACAGAACCCGCGTAACGGATAACCGTATCAATGCTTGTTATTTTGAACCTTATCTTTCTTTTGCCTTTTCGTTAGCCAACCTGGAAACCAACAACCATCGGTTCCATTTTTCCAGAATTCATGGGCTGGCTATCACTATTCCAACTAGCAATAGCTGGCATCCAATCACCTCAATCTATAATTGCCCGTGCGTTCATTTGGGTCTCTTCGTTTCTTTACTATTCTTGATTCATAAGTTTATATTATAACGTTATACATATTTATTTTCCTACTGTAACTTGTTTGCTCCTCCTCCATATTTCTCATTCCTTCTTTTCTCTAGAACCCAACTTCCTCTGTGAAAAAAATCAAACAAAGCTATGCCTGCACCTTTCACCTAACCTGATTCTTCCACCCTCCTCATATTTCCCCATCTCGACCTAGAACCACTGCCGAGCTTCCACCACCCGCTTTCTTTCCTCACGCAAGGCACAGCTCGCCCTACGCTCCACCACCGGCCTGCAACCACCATCGACTTGCTCCAACGCCGAGACCCAGAGCACGCGCCCCTCACCCGACTACATTTCCACACCACCTTGCCCCGCCTATCACCCAACCACTCCTCCACCATCGGCCGACCAATCCCCTCAAGCTCAGCCTCTCCTCCAACGCCGAAACCCAACTCACGCCTCCATCAAGCTCGGCCTCGGCACGCTCATCGCAGTGCAACAAACAACCCTCCTACCCTATTTCCTACCCGCATGCTTGTTCCCATTCTCGTTTCCATGCGCTACCATCATTTTCGGCCATATTTCCCTAGTAAGCTTCCTACTGGAATTTCTTTTATTTTGGGTTAGAAATCTATAAATATATCTATCGGGTTATATATATATATATTTGTATGTATTAATGGATATATATATATATATATATATATATGCTAGTAATTGTTTGAAGTATGATAAATATTTGAAACTATATAAACTAGTGTAGTATTTGTTGCGTTATATAAGCTTTGGTTATATATATATATATGTTCATCTGTCAGTTTTGTAAAATAAAGGTTCTACTTAAAATTTATTAAGGAGTGTCCTTGGTTTTTGAACTATACATGTACAGGATTAAAAATATTAATTTATGTTGAGGTTTAAAATGTATTCAGATTAAGTATGTAAAGTTTGTATAATTTACATTCATCTGTTTGAGTTATAACAAGTAAAATCATATTGTTAAATTTTAATACAACATGTACGTATGCTTGTCGGTAAGTAGGTAATGACATTTTGGTTTGGCCCACAGTATTTTGTTCTCTGGGATATGGAGTTGATAGTTATGTTATAAAATGGATAGCAGTGTATTATTTTTTATAAATTAAGAAGTTATATATAGGGTCTAGGTTGTATACAGAGGTATAGGTGAACTTTGTTCGAATATTGTACCTGCTTTGGTAGTATTTCAAAAGTATTTATACTCTGATTGAAGTATTTAAGTATAAGATCTACATATATTATATAAAAGTTTCTAACCAGCCCAGTCATGTTATATAATGGGCCTATTATGTATATTATATGTAAGAGTCTATATGTTTGTTATAAATAATTTATAAAGGTAATATATATGTACGTGTTGATTTTGATGTATGTGTTTTGGTTAAAACAATGGTTTGGAATATATATATATATAGTTAATATGTGTTTAAAAATGTTTGTAAATAAATAAAATGCAATTATCTTATTTTAATATACGGTTGGATATGACTCGATATATATATATATAGTTATACATATAAGTCACTCGCACCAATTATCTTCTTCGATCCTGTTCTGACTTGATTTAGTCAACGCTTATCTATCAGCTTTGATCATCGAATTCATGTCAATCTGGAGTTGCTTTGAAATTCGTAGCTCGTTTCCTTGTCAAATCTATCTAGCCTCGAAAGGTGAGCAATCACTCACGATTAATGTTCTTATATTTATTAAATTTGATTTCGATTGAAACGACAATTGAAATATGCTGTTGTTAGTTATTTATATTTCTATATCTATGCCATCATCTGTATCTGTTCACCTGTGACACCTGAAAACATTATCTGTTATTTATATTGATATATATATATATGCCATCATCTGTATCTGTTCACCTGTGACATCTGACATCCTTATCTGTTATTTATATTGATGATATAGGCTTGTTACCGTTGTTATATTTTTATCATATCTATTATCACTCTGCAAGTTCCCTGTTAATATAGAATTCACTATGGGTTGAAATGATACATACCCGAACGATATGTAGAATAGGAGAAAATTGTTATGGGTTGAAATGATAAACCCAAACGATTTTCAATTGAATTGAATTTGGGATTATGGGTTGAAATGATATATATACCCGTATATATTTAAATTACGGATTGAAATGATAAATATCTGTATCACTTGACCATAGGGTAGAAAATTATATACAGACACCGTTGGTCTATATATCAATAATTTGAAATGATTTTTATGGTTTTGAAAAGAAATATATGGTTTTAAAAAAATATTGATTTTAAAGATTTATTTAAGTTGATTTGAATCAATATAAAAATATGTTTTGAGTATTTATGTAAAATTTATATTTTCAAATATAAAGTAATAATGTTCAAGTTGAAAGATAAATTTGAAATTGATTTGGAATTCTTGAGTATTTAATAATTATACTTAAATAAGTTTGATTTGAAATCTATTAAATTTGAAATTGTAAGATATGTGTTATAACTTGAACTTGATTAAAAAGTAGCTTAAATGAATATTTCAAACTTATATAAATATAAATGGGATATTTGTTTATAAAAATTTGTAAATTTGAATTGTATTTAGATGTATTGAAATGATTGAAGCAATATCTCAGAAACTAATTATAATGAAATTAAATTTAGATATAAATGGAATTATAACATTTAGTTTTGAAATGTTGAATATTTAAAGCTTGGAAATATATTGAAATTGAAATGGTTAAATTTGGGTTTAAATTATGTATTTGAAATCGTTAAAATTCGAAATGATTTATTGAGAAATTGAATTGAGTTGAAATTGATGATTTGAGATTTGATTAAGTTTGAATTTGAAAGTCGAGTTAATTTGAATCGATTTGTGAATTTGTGGAAGCTCTTTTATTTTACAAAGTATTTTTAAACTATATCTACAACTACTTATATTTTACTTTATAAATTATTTTAATGTAAACTATTTTATATAAATCATTTTCAATATATATTATTTTATTTTAAACTATTTTAACTTATAACTATTGTATATAACTATTTTATTTTATAAACTATTTTATTATATACACTAATTTTAAAATCTAAACTGTTTAAGAGGAAAGTGTTATCAATTCCAAAATGTTATGATTTCAAACTATAGTTTCAAAGTGTTATGAATTTCAAGGTTTTGATTTCCAAAGTGTTTTGATTTTTAAAAGACTATGATTTCGAAAGCGTTATAACTTTGGAAAAGTACTATGATTTTGGAGGTGAATATTTTTGAAATGAAATTGATATTGTATTGATTTGGTTTTGAAATGGCAATGATATGTCGGTTTTGAAATATAACTATTTTGAAAGTTTATTAAATGACCATCGGTGTAATAATACATAGTTATTAAAGAGACCGAGATCGGATATGGACATACTCTCTGTCGATACCGAAACCACTTTAATAACTAATATACGCGGAGTGTTGATTCAGAACGAAGTGGATGGTTTTGATGAACGCGTTGACTGAAGAAAGAGAACGATTTTGGATGACCCCTAACATGACTAAAACAGGAGCCCTGCCGGGCCATTGAGGTTCGCCACCTCTAGTGGACACACTTCTTCGTTACCATATCTATTACTTTTGTGATTCGATTTGGGTGCACCCCTCGATTATGGGAGTGTTGTTTCGCGGTGTTGAGGTATTAGCTACTATGCCCAACGTCAGTCCGGATGACGCAACTACTAGTATCCTAGTTGGTATCGCCTCATGTACCTTGTCATACTGTTTATCCTATCGCGACCACTACGATTTGTTTTGTGTTATACCTATGGGGTACCCTCTGATAACCACTAGTTTACGGTGGGGCTTACAGTGCTGTATAGACTATGGCATTATAAAATGTGTTAAGGGGGATTATGGTAACGCCTTAACACTATTTTGATATCGTACTTTACTGATTAGGCATTATCTACTTAGCGTACACTATTACATAGTAGATAGTTTAACGGATCCTTAAGGGATGGTTATCCCAAACATCCTTTGGGTTACTTGTATTTCAGTTGTTATTTCACTTGAGTTGGATTTATTGATATAAGAATGTTAATCCTGACTCGAGTGTTTTGTGTTTTCTTTACGCTCGGGTCAGACTGAGTGTACCAGTATTCGAGACTCACCTTTGGGGTTGGAGCTTCGCTTGGAGATCCAGCTATCTATCCAACTTTCAGATATTCAGTTGATTCCAGTGATGTATTCAGATCTTGTATTTGACTATTGTATTGAGATATCTATTGTATTCGAGACTTCTGTTGTATCTTGTTTAACTCTGTTATATATATATAGCAGCTTCATGAACTACTATTTTTTTGTTTCCGCTGCATTATTGTTATATTACTCTGTGTCTGTGATCTGTGATTATTTTATTTACTGTATATGCTGAGTTTTGCCAATTTAAATTAACAATCCATTGTTTTGAATTATTCATGTCCGACATGTGTGGATTCATTGTCGATTTGAATGGTCCAAAATAGTGGGTCGTTACAGTTGGTATCAGAGCTTTGGTAGCTCTAGGCAAAACTTAGTATATATGGTAAATGTATTTACAGAATCACTTCCATCCAAGTTTAAATCTCGTCCTTCTTGACTCGATTCCTTTGCATTTTGAAACGTTCCCTGCGGTTCCAAAATTCATTCGTGTCCTTCACTATTTGTCTTCTTTCAATTCTGGAGCATCCCATAACTCCACTTCGAATAACCCTATAATGAATCGGCGGTCTTGCCAAACTTCGAATGATTTATAAAGGGGTGAAACTCCTTTACAATAGGCATTGATTTACCGAAGATTTCTGTATCCTCGGTTTACAATGCTGTCTATCTCCTGCTATGTCTAAATTCTATCCCTTGAGATCCAATGCCGATTTTGCCTAAGAATTCTGCATCGATCTCATTCTTGAAGTCACGGTGAACCCGGTTAAGGTTGCCGCGATTTAATTAACTTATCCATCTTCCTATTTGTTATTTAAATCATCTTATCTTTGTTTCGAACCTATCTTCGAATCAAAATTCTCTTTGATTTGAGTCCATCAAATTTGAATCTCTATCCTTGCTTTGAAATCCGTTCTTGTACCATCGAGCGAGGAAGTGTATTTGAAATTAATATAAAATGTTTATAGTGTTGTTTGAGTTGTTGATGTTGATTTGGGTTTTCGATCTGTTCGTCTGATCAACGCTATCGATAGGATTTCCAAAACACTTGAACAGAGCAAACTGACACAATATTATTTTCAAATTTGGTAAATTAAAAAAATTTGTATGTATATATTATAAATATATATAAGTAAAATTTTATGAAACTTAATAAGTTAATTAACTTGGTTGTTGAAATGATAATAATTGATTATCACTTATTGTTCTATAAACGAATTTTTAAACATGGACTATAAACTGATTTGAAATTTAAATGAATTTAAATTTTAGAATTTGAGAATTTAATTTCCAATGATTTCAAGCTTTGGTTTTTAAATTTTGAAATGTATATTATTGAAGGTATTTTCAAATAGAAACCATTTTCAAAGAATTTTAAAATGTTGAAATCAATGCTCTTCTCTTTGTCGCTGGAAAATAATTTCGGTGATGGCGGCCGCATCATCGACATTCATTTTCGAGTTTCTAAGTGGAGAGACCATTCTGTAGCTTTGCTACGGTTTTGTTTGGAAAAATATTTTAATTTGAATTTCTTAAGTATTACTTGATTTATAAATATATATGGGTATATTATTTTAAATTTAATTTGATTTAATATATATAGTATATACATAATTATCTCTAAAGGGTTTGAAATTAAACGGAAATTTAATTCTTAAAATTATGTTAAAGGATGTTTTCAATTATAAATAAAGCTAAATTTTGGATAAATATTTAAACTTGAAGTAATTGAATTTGAAAATTTTATTTGTATAGTACTAAATTGCATTTCAATATAACTTACCTAAATTATTCAGAAGTTAAAATGTAATTGGATAATATACAATATAAAATGATTTTATAAATAAAATTTGAGTGTTTATAATAAATGTTATACACTTAGATTTTAATTATAAATAAAAAAAATGCTAATAAAGATGATAGAATAATAAGTTAATTGAATGAGATGAATATAATAAATTTTGTTCTGAAAGAATTAACAAATTGAAATTAGATCAACTTGGGGAAATACCTTAAATTTAAACCAATTATTGAATATAAAATAATTGAAATTGAAATTTATAGGGTTTAAATTAATTTATATAGTTTAAATATATCTAATAAGATATATTAAGTGGAATGAACTCAATAATGATTTGGGATAAAAGAGTTAAATTTGTTGAATGAAATATGAGTATAATAAATGATTATACAAATTGATGATTTAGAAATTGTTAATTGAGTATGGCTAGATAATAAGATAATGAATTTAGAAATAGATGGATTGATTTAACTTAAGTGAACTCAAATGGATTAGACCAAATGTGGAATATTAATTAGTTTAATTATAAATTTATATGGTTTTAAATTTATTGTTTATTTCGAATATCAATATCCATTCTTTCTTTCTAACTATTTCTATTCTCCTACCTCCTTCCTTTTCGGGGACGAAAAGTTTTGAGTGGAGGAGAATGTAACGACCCGTAAAATTTAACTGTTTTAATAACGTAATTAGTTGAAATTTTGTGAAATTTTAAACGATAAAATTTTGAAATAAAAAATTTGATATTTGGAATGCGTCTAGTTAAACATAGCAACTGGTAAATTTTCATCCGAAAATATGAAAGTTTATTTCGTGTGTAATTTTATTTCAATCTAATCAGTTAGTAATTGATAAAAAATAATATGTTTTCAAAGCCTAAATATTTTTATACAGAAAAATTCTAAATCATCTTCTGACTAAGACGTCATTTTTTGTTTTTCCAAATTTGGACTTCTTTAGCTCCGTCGATCTTATTTTTCTGCATTTTTGCTGCATTTTCCGCTAGTAGAAATTTCGAATTTTTATAATTCAATCGTACCGCTAATATCTGTATACCGTTTTGATCGTCTCATCGTACTGATCTCTGCGGTATATTCACTTCTGTGTTTCGGTATCCGGAACGTGACAGAACCCGCGTAACAGATAACCGTATCAATGCTTGTTATTTGAACCTTATCTTTCTTTTGCCTTTTCGTTAGCCAACCTGGAAACCAACAACCATCGGTTCCATTTTTCCAGAATTTATTGCTAAATTTATTTTTCCTGGATTCACGGGCTGGCTGTCACTATTCCAACTAGCAATAGCTGGCATCCAATCACCTCAATCTATTAATTGCCCGTGCGTTCATTTGGGTCTCTTCGTTTCTTTACTGTTCTTGGTTCATAAGTTTATATTATAACGTTATACATATTTATTTTCCTATTGTAACTTGTTTTCTCCTCCTCCATATTTCTCATTCCTTCTTTTCTCTAGAACCCAACTTGCTCTATGAAAAAAATCAAACAAAGCTATGCCTGCACCTTTCACCTAACCCGATTCTTCCACCCTCCTCATATTTCCCCATCTCGGCCTGGAACCACTGCCGAGCTTCCACCACCCGCTTTCTTTCCTCATGCAAGGCACAGCTCGCCCTACGCTCCACCACCGACCTGCAACCACCACCGACATGCTCCAACGCCGAGACCCAGAGCACGCGCCCCTCACCCGACTACATTTCCACACCACCTTGCCCCGCCTATCACCCAGCCACTCCTCCACCATCGGCCGACCAATCCCCTCAAGCTCACCCTCTCCTCCAGCGCCGAAACCCAACTCACGCCTCCATCAAGCTCGGCCTCGGCACGCTCATTGCAGTGTAACAAACAACCCTCCTACCCTATTTCCTACCCGCGTGCTTGTTCCCATTCTCGTTTCCATGCGCTACCATCATTTTCGGCCATATTTCCCGAGTAAGCTTCCTACTGGAATTTCTTTTATTTTGGGTTAGAAATCTATAAATATATCTATCGGGTTATATATATATATTTGTATGTATTAATGGATATATATATATATATGCTAGTAATTGTTTGAAGTATGATAAATATTTGAAACTATATAAACTAGTGTAGTATTTGTTGCGTTATATAAGCTTTGGTTATATATATATATGTTCATCTGTCAGTTTTGTAAAATAAAGGTTCTACTTAAAACTTATTAAGGAGTGTCCTTGGTTTTTGAACTATACATGTACAAGATTAAAAATATTAATTTATGTTGAGGTTTAAAATGTATTCAGATTAAGTATGTAAAGTTTGTATAATTTACATTCATCTGTTTGAGTTATAACAAGTAAAATCATATTGTTAAATTTTAAATTTTAATACAACATGTACGTATGCTTGTCGGTAAGTAGGTAATGACATTTTGGTTTGGCCCACAGTATTTTGTTCTCTGGGATATGGAGTTGATAGTTATGTTATAAAATGGATAGCAATGTATTATTTTTTATAAATTAAGAAGTTATATATAGGGTCTAGGTTGTATACAGAGGTATATGTGAACTTTGTTCGAATATCGTACCTGCTTTGGTAGTATTGCAAAAGTATTTATACTCTGATTGAAGTATTTAAGTATAAGATCTACATATATTATATAAAAGTTTCTAACCAGCCCAGTCATGTTATATAATGGGCCTATTATGTATATTATATGTAAGAGTCTATATATTTGTTATATATAATTTATAAAGGTAATATATATGTACGTGTTGATTTTGATGTATGTGTTTTGGTTAAAACAATGGTTTGGAATATATATATAGTTAATATGTGTTTAAAAATGTTTGTAAATAAATAAAATGCGATTATCTTATTTTAATATACGGTTGGATATGACTCGATATATATATAGTTATATATAGTTATACATATAAGTCACTCGCACCAATTATCTTCTTCGATCCTGTTCTGACTTAATTTAGTCAATGCTTATCTATCAGCTTTGATCATCGAATTCATGTCAATCTGGAGTTGCTTTGAAATTCGTAGCTCGTTTCCTTGTCAAATCTATCTAGCCTCGAAAGGTGAGCAATCACTCACGATTAATGTTCTTATATTTATTAAATTTGATTTCGATTGAAACGACAATTGAAATATGCTGTTGTTAGTTATTTATATTTCTATATCTATGCCATCATCTATATCTGTTCACCTGTGACACCTGACACCATTATCTGTTATTTATATTGATATATATATGCCATCATCTGTATCTGTTCACCTGTGACATCTGACATCCTTATCTGTTATTTATATTGATGATATAGGCATGTTACCGTTGTTATATTTTTATCATATCTGTTATCACTCTGCAAGTTCCCTGTTAATATAGAATTCACTATGGGTTGAAATGATACATACCCGAACGATATGTAGAATAGGAGAAAATTGTTATGGGTTGAAATGATAAACCCAAACGATTTTCAATTGAATTGAATTTGGGATTACGGGTTTAAATGATATATATACCCGTATATATTTAAATTACGGATTGAAATGATAAATATCCGTATCACTTGACCATATGGTAGAAAATTATATACAGACACCGTTGGTCTATATATCAATAATTTGAAATGATTTCTATGGTTTTGAAAAGAAATATATGGTTTTAAAAAAATATTGATTTTAAAGATTTATTTAAGTTGATTTGAATCAATATAAAAATATGTTTTGAGTATTTATGTAAAATTTATATTTTCAAATATAAAGTTATAATGTTCAAGTTGACAGATAAATTTGAAATTGATTTGGAATTCTTGAGTATTTAATAATTATACTTAAATAAGTTTGATTTGAAATCTATTAAATTTGAAATTGTAAGATATGTGTTATAACTTGAACTTGATTAAAAAGTAGCTTAAATGAATATTTCAAACTTATATAAATATAAATGGGATATTTGTTTATAAAAATTTGTAAATTTGAGTTGTATTTAGATGTATTGAAATGATTGAAGCAATATCTCATAAACTAATTGTAATGAAATTAAATTTAGATATAAATGGAATTATAAAATTTAGTTTTGAAATGTTGAATATTTAAAGCTTGGAAATATATTGAAATTGAAATGGTTAAATTTGGGTTTAAATTCTGTATTTGAAATCGTTAAAATTTGAAATGATTTATTGAGAAATTGAATTGAGTTGAAATTGATGATTTGAGATTTGATTAAGTTTGAATTTGGAAGTCGGGTTAATTTGAATCGATTTGTGAATTTGTGGAAGCTCTTTTATTTTACAAAGTATTTTTAAACTATATCTACAACTATTTATATTTTACTTTATAAATTATTTTAATATAAACTATTTTATATAAATCATTTTCAATATATATTATTTTATTTTAAACTATTTTAACTTATAACTATTGTATATAACTATTTTATTTTATAAACTATTTTATTATATACACTAATTTTAAAATCTAAACTGTTTAAGAGGAAAGTGTTATCAATTCCAAAATGTTATGATTTCAAACTATAGTTTCAAAGTGTTATGAATTTCAAGGTTTTGATTTCCAAAGTGTTTTGATTTTTAAAAGACTATGATTTCGAAAGCATTATAACTTTGGAAAAGTACTATGATTTTGGAGGTGAATATTTTTGAAATGAAATTGATATTGTATTGATTTGGTTTTGAAATGGCAATGATATGTCGGTTTTGAAATATAACTATTTTGAAAGTTTATTAAATGACCATCGGTGTAATAATACGTAGTTATTAAAGAGACCGGGATCGGATATGGACATACTCTCTGTCGATACCGAAACCACTTTAATAACTAATATACGCGGAGTGTTGATCCAGAACGAAGTGGATGGTTTTGATGAACGCGTTGACTAAAGAAAGAGAACGATTTTGGATGACCCCTGACATGACTAAAACAGGAGCCCTGCCGGGCCATTGAGGTTCGCCACCTCTAGCAGACACACTTCTTCGTTACCATATCTATTACTTTTGTGATTCGATTTGGGTGCACCCCTCGATTATGGGACTGTTGTTTCGCGGTGTTGGGGTAGTAGCTGCTATGCCCAACATCAGTCTGGATGACGCAACTACTAGTATCCTAGTTGGTATCGCCTCATGTACCTTGTCATACTGTTTATCCTATCGCGAACACTACGATTTGTTTTGTGTTATACCTATGGGGTACCCTCTGATAACCACTAGTTTACGGTGGGGCTTACGGTGCTGTATAGACTATGGCATTATAAAATGTGTTAAGG
Organism: Allium fistulosum; assembly: GCA_030737815.1. Classification (NCBI taxonomy): domain Eukaryota; kingdom Viridiplantae; phylum Streptophyta; class Magnoliopsida; order Asparagales; family Amaryllidaceae; genus Allium; species Allium fistulosum. The sequence continues at coordinate 1,265,991,177 of CM060903.1, forward strand.
GGGATTATGGTAACGCCTTAACACTATTTTGATATCGTACTTTACTGATTAAGCATTATCTACTTAGCGTACACTATTACATAGTAGATAGTTTAACGGATCCTTAAGGGATGGTTATCCCAAACATCCTTTGAGTTACTTGTATTTCAGTTGTTATTTCACTTGAGTTGGATTTATTGATATAAGAATGTTAATCCTGACTCGAGTGTTTTTTTTCTTTACGCTCGGGTCAGACTGAGTGTACCAGTATTCGAGACTCACCTTTGGGGTTGGAGCTTTGCTTGGAGATCCAGCTATCTATCCAACTTTCAGATATTTAGTTGATTCCAGTGAAGTATTCAGATCTTGTATTTGACTATTGTATTGAGATATCTATTGTATTCGAGACTTCTGTTGTATCTTGTTTAACTATGTTATATATATATATAGTAGCTTCATGAACTACTATTCTTTTGTTTCCGCTGCATTATTGTTATATTACTTTGTGTCTATGATCTATGATTATTTTATTTACTATATATGCTGAGTTTTGCCAATTTAAATTAACAATCCATTGTTTTGAATTATTCAAGTCCGACATGTGTGGATTTATTGTTGATTTGAATGGTCCAAAATAGTGGGTCGTTACATTCCATCCCTAAACCCTATCGTATGAACTTGAGCTTGTATTTACGATAAAAAGAATATTGAAAATTCATTAATCATTTTGATTAATGATAATTTAGATTAATTAATCAAATTAACTAATGATTTTGAGATTAATTAACCAGTTTAATAAATGATGTTTTAAATTTGGTTTATCTTTAGATTTAATTAATCATATTTGCTAATGATGTTTTATACTTAATCAATCATTTTGACTAATGATTATTTGAGTTTGTTTAATTATTTTAATTAACGATAATGGAGTTTAATTAAATTATTGAACTTAATTAATTATTTTAATTAATGATAATTGAAATAATAATCATTTTAATTAATGATATTTAAAAGTAATTAATCATTTTAAATAGTGATATTTGAATCTTATTAATCATTTTAGTTAATGATTGTTTTAACTAATGATTTTTGGAATTTAGTTAAATCATTTTGATGTTTTATAATTAAATAAATCATTTTAACAAATGATGTTTTAATTAATCGTTTTAGCCGATGGAGTTTGAATTTAATTAATCTAATTAATTTATGATTATTTGAACTTAATTAACTGTTTTAATTAATGGAATTTAAAACTACTTATCATTTTAATAAATGATGTTTGAGATGACTTATTTGACTTAACTAATGATTATTTGTATTTAATTAATCTTTATAATTGATGATATTTGAAGTTAATTAATTAATAGAAGTGATTTAAGTAAATTATCTAATACAATAAAATTGCTTTAATCAATTTATTTAAAGTTAATAAACTGATTTAATGAAGATTTTAAAGTTAATTTACCAATGTTATAAAAGTGTTTGGAAATAATTATCTATTTTATTAAAGATAATGGATTTGTTTATTTAAAAGAAATTTTAAAATGTGATTAATTATCTTTCGAGATAATTAATATTGCTTTTAAAGTTATAAAAAGGAATTGGAACTCGATCATTGGGATATTAAGTTTGATAAATCTTCTGGGTGTTCGGTTTGATATTGGTTTAGGCCTTTAGGGTCGTGCACTTGTAAAGATTATTCTCTTAACGTTTTAACAATCAGGAACTAATTCTAAAAGTGTTTTACCAATAAGCAAATATGGAAATCAAGCACAAGTTCAGTTCTTTTAAAAGTTAATGTTCAATTTCGGTTATAGAACATTAGTTCCTTAATCGATATCACTTATATGGAAAAGATCCAGTCATGCATTTAACGCTAAATGTTGAGGCTTGGACTCATTTCTATCTCGAAGGTTAAAAATGCCGTCAAGGTGATGCCTAGAGGTAACACTACCTTAACTTGCCCGCCTTCATTTTCAACCGAGAGATAGGACTTATTTGGAATCGACGAGTAGTGGTAAATATATGAAATTTAATTTCCATATACGATCATTTTAATTATCCATGATAGTTGATTTATTAATTATCGGATTCAGCTTTCTTCATGGTGTTCGTCACCTTAAAAACGATTTGCTGCACAATCGAGCTTTGTTATCCTTTGTCGGAAATGATTAAACCAAAAGCATGAGAGGAAGCAAAGCTATGTGGGGTTTCTCCCATCAAAAGGGTATTTTCACATCTCATCTAGTTAGGATTCGATTGTGCACTTAGATGTGGAAATATTTGGATACTCGATAAGGTATTACGGGGTCCGGCTTGGTATTATCCGAGAAGTGTCACAGAGTAAATGAGCTTCTTAGGAGTATATTACTAGAAGTATATTCCTAGGTGGGTGCACATTCCTTGTCATTTGTTGGAAATTTTCCTTTCCTTAATTGATTCGAAAACCTTGAATATGTTTTAGCTTTAAATTTCCACGAGTAGAGCCAGCTCCTCATCAGAGCATTTAAATGTTGATTCAATCCATTCTATCAAGTTTGGATTATTACCTTATTCAGTCCATTCTATCAAGTTTGGATTGTTACCTTATTTAGTCTATTCCATCAAGTTGGACTGTTTTCCTTGTTCTATCTATTATGTCCAGTTTGGATTTTACTCAGTTTATTTCCATTCTTTCAAGTCTGGTTTAATATTATTTATGCTCATTCATATTTGGATGTGTTCCTGATATTTATTTCTACTCTTGCCTGTATGGATGTTATTCTTATGAGGTGAAAACCCGTTCCGCGTTAGCGGCGTGGCCTCATAGAACTTTTATATATGTTCCCCATTATTCGAGTTATCTCACGCTGGTATTTCCAAACTGATCCGAGTGTTATTTATTTATAATGCTCGGGTCAGACCGAGTATTTTTCTAGGTTGACCATGGTGTTATGGAGGTCTTGAAGGGGAGCTACAGATTCACTTATCATAGTATTTTATTTTCCGCTATATCATATAATATACATATCGGCATTTCTAAGGTCAGGATTTTATAACTGTCTAGCTGATAAGGTTTGTTTTTAACTTTGATATACTTTGTATATTTAGAGGGACAGTTTCTACTGTCCTTGTTATATTATATGTTGTCGATTCCGCTGTGAGATCCAGTTTTTCTTTGTTCTTTTCTTTTTATTTACCATAACAATCTGCCCTTTTGTCGATTGGATGCCTGACATTGGAACGCAGTGGTACTGTTCGGTGTTGACTTTCGATGGTAAAAAAGGAGGGTCATTACAATTGCGGATAAAGCCATTATCCTTCAGTTTATCCACTTCCTCCTTGAGTGCAGTGGATCCCTCCAGACCCAAAATGTGGTGTTTCTGTTTTATAGGAAAGCATTTGGGATTGATGCTTAATGCAGGTCACTATCCCAAGCGAGTTCCCATACATATCCGAGTGTGTCTGGGCCAACACATCCAGGTTTTCTTAGAGAAAACCAACCAACTACCTCATCACACTAGTACCGAGCTGAGATCCAACCTTCAGGGGTTAACTTGGGTTATCCCTGCTAACTGGAACAGTGATTGTTAACTCGGTGGGAGCTCCTAGTCCACCCTTCGGCTCTTTTCATCGATCTATGTCATCATAGAGTCGACTAGTTTGCCCGAGTCGGGGCCCAGGTTGTAACGATCTGGATTTTGCCCGCTCGAAAATCGACATCCATACTTTACATCGTACTCGAATGCCGTAGATTCGACCGTTCAAATCCGAGTCATCGGAGCTTATAACACCATTAAGTATAACAACACAGCGGAAGAAAGAAAAAGAATATAGATATACAACATCAGATACAACAGAGTGATACAATGAATATCAATATACATCAGAGATATGATACAAGAAATAGCAGCGGAAAAGAAAAGATAACATCAGCAGCGGAACAATATCAATAGAAGTGATAACTCCAAAATGATCTTCAGACAAGAATGAATCCACAACTCCAAGATAAGAAACTCTGATGAATGAACTAGCTCCAGATAATCTACTAAACCTGAATATCTGAAAAACCCAACTCTAGACTGCCCGTGTGGAAAATTGTGGGCACCCAGAGTTTAGAAAGGGAACAATAAACTCCGGATCAGTCATGGGACTGGTGTGAGCAACAAAAAAACAGTTTATCTTTAAAACAAGCAACAAAGGCTTTTAAACATTGAAACCCGCAATGCTTTTTTTGAAAATGAAACTACCGTAAGGCCTCCCGCCACACACACAATGCAATCGCAGAATTGGAGGAGATTTCTCCTTATGATAGTCAAACATGCTTACTACGCAAAATCAAAACTCTTTTGATATTATTACTAGTGCATAGTGTAGAAAAACATTTCGAAAATATAATATAAATCTTAGCCAGCATACAACTATTGTTGTATGCCTACTATAGCTACTACGTTCAATAGCAGGTTACCGCCACATTCCATAGCAGGTAATACAACTAAAACCGTACTGGGTTCGTATTGTTTCTTTGGATTTCCAACAAATGATCAGGCTAAGGAACTTCCTTACCGAAATAGAAACGCCTCTGGAAAGACGCCCCGGATCCTAACCGGATCTCTGCAAACAAAAGGCCGACGTTACCTCACGCTGTACAGCTATAACTAGGTAACTAACACACTGACGCTACCTCACGCTGTACAGTTGTAACTAGGTAACTAACACACGAGTCATGTCATCCCCCGGTCGTTACCGACCTTTATCCGAGCGCTCGATAACCAACATCACACATAATAAATAAAGTGTATCCACATGAGTAAGTATCTGGGCTCCATACCATGATACCACCCTTCTATCCAGAAGGAAATGACATACCCTAGGGGCGCTACCCCTAGAAACCTTTGTCGCAACATTCCTGTTTCGACCATTACCGGGTTGTGAGGCTCGACGAAGTCTCGTCCACAAAACAACGCTTTTTCACAAAGCCACGCTTCTTCACAAAGCCATGCTTTTTCACAAAGCCACGCTTTGACCAACAAATGATCATCAGCACTTCGTATGCCACATTACCAAATTGGGAATGTATCACTAGTAACCATCAACTACATAACCTCTGAGCTCGTACGTCTCAGAGAAGAGTGTTAAGCTAAGAGAATAAATTCTCCGCCACCAACAGAAATGTATTTGATAGAAACCAGCTTTAAATCTCAAAGTGTAACGTCAGACACACATCCATACAAGTCTGTTCCGGGTTTGAACAGAACCGAAGGCACTTCCGAAGAAGCCCTTGCAAATCCGGGTATTCACAATCTCGATCGGACTTCCCATCACTTAGGGAATCTCTATACCGGAGCCATGATGCAGAGAAAATCGATAGGTCATCATATCGCTCTCGCAAATATCCGGTCTTCACCACCGGTCTTCAAATGCTATCCATATCGTCGTATCACTATTCGGAATGGGTTATATGACACAAAGGTCCTCTCCCGGCTAAACCGAATAACGAGCGCAATTAAAAAAAAACATATGGATACTGGGTTCTCAGTTAAATCACAGCTTAAAAGCCCAAAACTTTTCATTCGAATGGTTAAAACAAATTACCATTTCCAATCTTTTAAACAAAAAGATTCATTTCAAAAACCTTCAATGGTTTAAACAATTTTCCACACTTTTAATCTTTTAAACAAAAAGATTCAATTCACAAAATTCACCCCGTTCACAAAGATTCATTTATAGATTTTCAAAACAATTTTCGTTTCAATTAGATTAACTCGTTAAATCTTTAAATCAAGATTTAACTTATAGCTTTCAAAACTCGTTTCCAAAGATTCATTCATAGCCTTTCAAAACAATTCCATTTCAAATTGGATTAACTCGTTCGGTCTTTGAATTGAAGACTCATTTCATAAATTTCAAAACATTTCAATTCTATTTCAAACTTGAAACCGTTCAACACAATTTGGAAATCCTTACTTATGTGAAAGCTTTTACTATTTGAAAACAAATAGTTTCGTTTCAGAAAAATCCAGTTATATTTACATGAGTTAAAACCCTTGAATTAAATTCAAATTCCCAAATCAATACTTTTAAAATGGTTTAACCCATATATAACTTGCACAGCATCTTTAATCCCTAGTTTTAAATCATAGAATTCAATTTCAAACTTGAATTCAAATTTAAATCAAATTATTTAAATTTCAAAACTTAATCAAGTTATTCAAAATAACTTTTATCTTTGAAATTCCATTTCCAAAAGCTTTTCACTTTAAACCCAAATTTCTAATTTCAAAATCAATTGAAATTAAAATTTCCATTTCAAAAACATCAAATTTAAATTATCTGTGACTTAACCGATTTCCACGTGAAATCCATTTTTTGTGTGTGTAAGAGTGTGGTCCAGGGGTTTTCACACACAATAGTGCAACAACATCAATCAATCATCACAGATATATTGATAAGCGGTATAATCGATAATGTTCATCTTCATTCACAGATTCATAGATAAAATAAATTTATCAGTCACAAAGATTCATTATTACAATTCGATGTGGGTTTCGGATAACCAACTGGAATCCGACTCCCTGTCGCATCGAAATTCAAGTGCCGTTTTACGGATCAAGGGTTTTCATATTCACATAGCAGTATATTCATCACAGGTATCACAATTCAGCATAAAGCAATTCATAGCATCATAATCACATAACAGAGATATAAATCCAATATGCAGCATTCAATGAAATCCAAACATCATAAGTAAGGTCAATTAATTATCTGACTAACTTAAATCAGATTAATTACTAATCCTGGTTAATTAATTTCAAACTCTTACTATTCATTATTCTTTAACCATCAATTAATCAACCTTTAATCATTAAATAATTAACCTTTAATTATTTAATTCACCATTTAATTAATTATCTTAATTAATAAATTAACCCTTTATTAATTACCATTTAATTAATTATCCTTAATTGATTAAAATAGGTGATTATTCTTAATCACTTAATCAACTTTATCCATTAATTAATTACTTTTAATTAAGTAATTATCGTTAGGTAATTACCCTTGATTACATTACTAAATAATTAGGCTTCATTGATTACATTAAGTAATTATACTTATCACATTTACTTTCCAATTTCACTTTAAATTTAAGACTAAAAAATGAATACCAGTTTAACTTAACAAAGTTTGAAACACATTTAAAAACAATATTCACCTTTAACTTACTTTTAAATTCCTTAAAATATACTTTCAATTAGTTAACCAATTTAATTTAATACTTGATTTATTTCCAAAGTAAGTTTCAAAGCTAACTTGAATTCATTATTACACTTTGATTTTAAAACTTAGCTTAAACCTTGTTTTTATAATTTGAAACTAAGATTTGAACAGGTTTTGAAATCTGCTACCAAACATCACCCGAGCCATGACCAAAATGGCTTCGAGTCCCAACTTAAACTGCTTCGAGCAAAACATAATTTAACCCTAGTGAAACTCGAGTTCAAAAACCCCACAACACCCCGACCCTCACCAGTCATGAATCACTGTACCGTGCATATGCGCGGTGGCTCCGGCCACAACTGTTCGTCAACGATGAACGCAACACATCAGGGGACAACTCAACAACCCTCCTCGACCATCATCTCATGACCGATCCCCAGAAATCACCATCGAGCACCCAAATCCAAACCTGGAAACACACGCGCATTCCCTCCACAAAACCTGTCAACATCTCGCTTAAAAAACTCCGGCCATCGTATGTTCTGAAACTCCGGCCTCGACCTTGTCAACCCCACGTCCACCTTCACCCAGCACCCCGAGCAACTCGATCGCCTAGACAATTCGCGGCGGCTTCACAAACCTCAACGACCCGAAAACAATATTCGAACCCTAAATCGTTCTCGTCCCCAAAATCTTGCAATAGAAAATTTATTTAACATTTTTCCAAAAATCATTGATCTCTAAACTTGCTTCGTGCAAAATTTCAACATCTAAAATTCGTGCGATCTCTGGGAATTGATTTAAAAGCAATTTTAGTTCAACAAGGATCTGCTCTCGACATACTTGAGGAAAAATCAAAATATTTGTTTTAAAAATCTTGTTTTTGATTAAGTAATCATTTTGTAATCCTGAATCAATGATTTAAAAAGTTTGAATTTTTGACTTAGATAAAATTTCTTTGTTGTTCTTGATTTCCAGATAATCTGCAAACTTATTGTACTTAAGTATATTTTTAAATCTTAGCTTATGTTTAAACAAACATATTTTGTTTGAAATTCACAACTTATAAGAGAATGTATGAAAAGAACTTGATTTTTTCCTTTTTATCAAGATTCTTAACCTGTCAGTAAAACAGAGATATGCATATGTGAACAGACATGCACACTTATCATCCCCATATTTATCAACATGCAAAATATAAATCATTCTAGAGATTCATATGCAATAGATTTCATTTACTTAAGCTTTTAAGAAGGGTGTTTACTCACCGGTGAAAACAAAGAAGTCTGGAAAAAGAAAGAAAGAAACAAAGTTGCTCACCTGGCAAAAGTTTGAACAGAGAACACTCAGTTTTGAAAAACTGTCAGCTTGACCCCCCCTTTGATCTTCTTACTAGCTTGGTGAGAAGATTAAGTTGTAGTAGTTGAGTCTTAGCCTTAGTGAAATATACATGTATTTGTTTATTTTTCTCTGGAAAGCTAGATTTTGAAAACGAACAAGAACAAGAAAATATATGTAGGGAAAATATTATACAGGTTGTATACTCTAGTACAAATTTTATCAGAGATTTTTTTTCTTTAGCAAGGTGGCTGAGGTGATTTCGATTTTGCCAGAGATATGGCATTTAATGCCTATGTACTTCTTTGTCTACATACTTACATATTTTATTTTAACTTTGTTCTTCTTTTGCAAGCTAACTTGATTTCGGTTGAGATGTTATATTGTGCTAGATATTGCTTGCCTTACATAATGATGCTTACAGGCTACCTATTTTATTTGCCTACATTTGTTTATTTACTTACCCTATAGGCTGCCTATTATCTTTTGCTTTGTCTTTGGTAATATTACTTTATAAAATATGTAAACTTCTTTATTTGTATACACTTTGTTTTTTTCCTTTTTCTTGTTTATATGTGTATTTGTTTGTACATAATTTATTTTTGTTTTTAAAATTTATTATCTTGCAATATAAATGAATGTCTATATTAATATATTGTTTAATTTAACAAATTTGTTTATATATATATATTCCAAAATTTTATCTTATGTATTTTCATTTTTAAGCCATTTATTTACGATTTAAATTCAACTTCAATATATATTATATTATTTCAAATTTAGTCAGATATGTTCAAATATAGATATATATTCTCATATATACATATGTATACAATATTTTAATTTTAAATGATTTATACAGAATATATTTGGATTCGGGGAAACTCGCAATCCATTTAATCGATTAATTTCACAATTTTATTCAAAAATCCAATTAATTATCAATTTAAATTTATATAAAATTCGGGGTCGTTACAAACTTCCCCCCTTAAAAAAATTTCGTCCTCGAAATTCGCAGGCACGAAACAACACAGAGATAGACAGATTCTATCTCCTATAATTCCTCAAACACAAGATATGGATTCCAAACTCAAGTCGGAATATCTCAGAATACATACCAATTTGTCCCTCTTCGGACTTTGGTATTCACAGAAATTACAATAGAATTTCAAATTTTGGTTTCAAACGATATCGTTTTATTGATTTAATTCAATTTTATTCTCATATTCTATTAATCCATTTAACTCAATTTCAAATTCATTAAGGTTTAAATCAAAAGGCTAATAAGAAACTGATGAAAATACGAAGTAAGGATTTCTATAACGATTCATAGAGTCATCATCATGCCAAAACTTCTTCTTGTAGCTGGTACGAAGCAATCAAAAGAATTTGGAAACGAATCAAAGGAGATTGATAAGAAAGTTGTTTCCACTATTGCAGGGTATTGACCATTTACAGTCGTATTCCCCTGTCCCCTATCTCATCCTCTTCTTGCACTCATACTCACTATCAGTGGATAGTAAGAGAATTTACTGAGGCATTTAGACGGATATCTTAAGGATATACTCATTCTAGAGTTTACTTCACTCTATCTCTAATGAGTTACTTAACGTGTTATACTCCTGAGCTAAAGTTCAACCTTAGCTCTGATACCAAATGTAACGATCCGGATTTTGCCCGCTCGAAAATCGACATCCATACTTTACATCGTACTCGAATGCCGTAGATTCGACCGTTCAAATCCGAGTCGCCGGAGCTTATAACACCATTAAGTATAACAACACAGCGGAAGAAAGAAAAAGAATATAGATATACAACATCAGATACAACAGAGTGATACAATGAATATCAATATACATCAGAGATATGATACAAGAAATAGCAGCGGAAAAGAAAAGATAACATCAGCAGCGGAACAATATCAATAGAAGTGATAACTCCAAAATGATCTTCAGACAAGAATGAATCCACAACTCCAAGATAAGAAACTCTGATGAATGAACTAGCTCCAGATAATCTACTAAACCTGAATATCTGAAAAACCCAACTCTAGACTGCCCGTGTGGAAAATTGTGGGCACCCAGAGTTTAGAAAGGGAACAATAAACTCCGGATCAGTCATGGGACTGGTGTGAGCAACAAAAAAACAGTTTATCTTTAAAACAAGCAACAAAGGCTTTTAAACATTGAAACCCGCAATGCTTTTTTTGATAATGAAACTACCATAAGGCCTCCCGCCACACACACAATGCAATCGCAAAATTGGAGGAGATTTCTCCTTATGATAGTCAAACATGCTTACTACACAAAATCAAAACTCTTTTGATATTATTACTAGTGCATAGTGTAGAAAAACATTTCGAAAATATAATATAAATCTTAGCCAGCATACAACTATTGTTGTATGCCTACTATAGCTACTACGTTCAATTGCAGGTTACCGCCACATTCCATAGCAGGTAATACAACTAAAACCGTACCGGGTTCATATTGTTTCTTTGGATTTCCAACAAATGATCAGGCTAAGGAACTTCCTTACCGAAATAGAAATGCCTCTGGAAAGACGCCCCGGATCCTAACCGGATCTCTGCAAACAAAAGGCCGACGTTACCTCACGCTGTACAGCTATAACTAGGTAACTAACACAATGACGCTACCTCACGCTGTACAGCTGTAACTAGGTAACTAACACACGAGTCATGTCATCCCCCGGTCGTTACCGACCTTTATCCGAGCGCTCGATAACCAACATCACACATAATAAATAAAGTGTATCCACATGAGTAAGTATCTGGGCTCCATACCATGATACCACCCTTCTATCCAGAAGAAAATGACATACCCTAGGGGCGCTACCCCTACAAACCTTTGTCGCAACATTCCTGTTTCGACCATTACCGGGTTGTGAGGCTCGACGAAGTCTCGTCCACAAAACAACGCTTTTTCACAAAGCCACGCTTCTTCACAAAGCCACGCTTTTTCACAAAGCCACGCTTTGACCAACAAATGATCATCAACACTTCGTATGCCACATTACCAAATTGGGAATGTATCACTAGTAACCATCAACTACATAACCTCTGAGCTCGTACGTCTCAGAGAAGGGTGTTAAGCTAAGAAAATAAATTCTCCTCCACCAACAGAAATGTATTTGATAGAAACCAGCTTTACATCTCAAAGTGTAACGTCAGACACACATCCATACAAGTCTGTTCCGGGTTCGAACAGAACCGAAGGCACTTCCGAAGAAGCCCTTGCAAATCCGGGTATTCACAATCTCGATCGGACTTCCCATCACTTAGGGAATCTCTATACCAGAGCCATGATGCAGAGAAAATCGATAGGTCATCATATCGCTCTCGCAAATACCCGGTCTTCACCACCGGTCTTCAAATGCTATCCATATCGTCGTATCACTATTCGGAATGGGTTATATGACACAAAGGTCCTCTCCCGGCTAAACCGAATAACGAGCGCAATGAAAAAAAAACATATGGATACTGGGGTCTCAGTTAAATCACAGCTTAAAAGCCCAAAACTTTTCATTCGAATGGTTAAAACAAATTACCATTTCCAATCTTTTAAACAAAAAGATTCATTTCAAAAACCTTCAATGGTTTAAAATTTTTTCCACACTTTTAATCTTTTAAACAAAAAGATTCAATTCACAAAATTCACCCCGTTCACAAAGATTCATTTATAGATTTTCAAAACAATTTTCGTTTCAATTAGATTAACTCGTTAAATCTTTAAATCAAGATTTAACTTATAGCTTTCAAAACTCGTTTCCAAAGATTCTTTCATAGCCTTTCAAAACAATTCCATTTCAAATTGGATTAACTCGTTCGGTCTTTGAATCGAAGACTCATTTCATAAATTTCAAAACATTTCAATTCTATTTCAAACTTGAAACCGTTCAACACAATTTGGAAATCCTTACTTATGTGAAAGATTTTACTATTTGAAAACAAATAGTTTCGTTTCAGAAAAATCCAGTTATATTTACATGAGTTAAAACCCTTGAATTAAATTCAAATTCCCAAATCAATACTTTTAAAATGGTTTAACCCATATATAACTTGCACAGCATCTTTTATCCCTAGTTTCAAATCATAGAATTCAATTTCAAACTTGAATTCAAATTTAAATCAAATTATTTAAATTTCAAAACTTAATCAAGTTATTCAAAATAACTTTTATCTTTGAAATTCCATTTCCAAAAGCTTTTCACTTTAAACCCAAATTTCTAATTTCAAAATCAATTGAAATTAAAATTTCCATTTCAAAAACATCAAATTTAAATTATCTGTGACTTAACCGATTTCCACGTGAAATCCATTTTTTGTGTGTAAGAGTGTGGTCCAGGGGTTTTCACACACAATAGTGCAACAACATCAATCAATCATCACAGATATATTGATAAGCGGTATAATCGATAACGTTCATCTTCATTCACAGATTCATAGATAAAATAAATTTATCAGTCACAAAGATTCATTATTACAATTCGATGTGGGTTTCGGATAACCAACTGGAATCCGACTCCCTGTCGCATCGAAATTCAAGTGCCGTTTTACGGATCAAGGGTTTTCATATTCACATAGCAGTATATTCATCACAGGTATCACAGTTCAGCATAAAGCAATTCATAGTATCATAATCACATAACAGAGATATAAATCCAATATGCAGCATTCAATGAAATCCAAACATCATAAGTAAGGTCAATTAATTATCTGACTAACTTAAATCAGATTAATTACTAATCCTAGTTAATTAATTTCAAACTCTTACTATTCATTATTCTTTATAATCAACCTTTAATCATTAAATAATTAACCTTTAATTATTTAATTCACCATTTAATTAATTATCTTAATTAAGAAATTAACCCTTTATTAATTACCATTTAATTAATTATCCTTAATTGATTAAAATAGGTGATTATTCTTAATCACTTAATCAACTTTATCCATTAATTAATTACTTTTAATTAAGTAATTATCGTTAGGTAATTACCCTTGATTACATTACTAAATAATTAGGCTTCATTAATTACATTAAGTAATTATACTTATCACATTTACTTTCCAATTTCACTTTAAATTTAAGACTAAAAAATGAATACCAGTTTAACTTAACAAAGTTTGAAACACATTTAAAAACAATATTCACCTTTAACTTACTTTTAAATTCCTTAAAATATACTTTCAATTAGTTAACCAATTTAATTTAATACTTGATTTATTTCCAAAGTAAGTTTCAAAGCTAACTTGAATTCATTATTACACTTTGATTTTAAAACTTAGCTTAAACCTTGTTTTTATAATTTGAAATTAAGATTTGAACAGGTTTTGAAATCTGCTACCAAACATCACCCGAGCCATGACCAAAATGGCTTCGAGTCCTAACTTAAACTGCTTTGAGCAAAACATAATTTAACCCGAGTGAAACTCCAGTTCAAAAACCCCACAACACCCCGACCCTCACCAGTCACGAATCACTGTACCGTGCATATGCACGGTGGCTCCGGCCATAACTGTTCGTCAACGATGAACGCAACACGTCAGGGGACAACTCAACAACCCTCCTCGACCATCATCTCATGACCGATCCCCAGAAATCACCATCGAGCACCCAAATACAAACCTGGAAACACACGCGCATTCCCTCCACAAAACCTGTCAACAGCTCGCTTGAAAAACTCCGGCCATCGTATGTTCTGAAACTCCGGCCTTGACCTTATCAACCCCACGTCCACCTTCACCCAGCACCCCGAGCAACTCGATCGCCTAGACAATTCGCGGCGGCTTCACAAACCTCAGCGACCCGAAAACAATATTCGAACCCTAAATCGTTCTCGTCCCCAAAATCTTGCAATAGAAAATTTATTTAACATTTTTCCAAAAATCATTGATCTCTAAACTTGCTTCATGCAAAATTTCAACATCTAAAATTCGTGCGATCTCTGGGAATTGATTTAAAAGCAATTTTAGTTCAACAAGGATCTGCTCTCGACATACTTGAGGAAAAATCAAAATATTTGTTTTAAAAATCTTGTTTTTGATTAAGTAATCATTTTGTAATCCTGAATCAATGATTTAAAAAGTTTGAATTTTTGACTTAGATAAAATTTCTCTGTTGTTCTTGATTTCCAGATAATCTGCAAACTTATTGTACTTAAGTATATTTTTAAATCTTAGCTTATGTTTAAACAAACATATTTTGTTTGAAATTCACAACTTATAAGAGAATGTATGAAAAGAACTTGATTTTTTCCTTTTTATCAAGATTTTTAACCTGTCAGTAAAACAGAGATATGCATATGTGAACAGACATGCACACTTATCATCCCCATATTTATCAACATGCAAAATATAAATCATTCCAGAGATTCATATGCAACAGATTTCATTTACTTAAGCTTTTAAGAAGGGTGTTTACTCACCGGTGAAAACAAAGAAGACTGGAAAAAGAAACAAAGAAACAAAGTTGCTCACCTGGCAAAAGTTTGAACAGAGAACACTCAGTTTTGAAAAACTGTCAGCTTGACCCCCCCCTTTGATCTTCTTACTAGCTTTGTGAGAAGATTAAGAATGTAACGATACGGATTTTTCGCGTTCGAAAATCGACATCCATACTTTACATCGTACTCGAATGCCGTAGATTGGACCGTTCAAATCCGAATCGTTACATTTGGTATCAGAGCATACTTGTTCCAGATTTTCAATCAACTTAAAGCTTTAAAATTTGATGTTTACTCACAAGCATCAAGATATCAAACAGGCTAAGCTTCGAAAATATAGGAGTTTGCTCACCTTGGTTTCAAAAGAAGAACAGAGCTGCCCTTTATGTTGAACCAAAGTTTGAAACTGGCAAGTTGAAATCTTTTCACTTGATCTTCTGGTTTGAATTGTTGTTTTAGTTGAATCTTTGCTTTAATTTGAAATGGTATTTACTCCATTCATTTTTTCTTCCTTTCAGTTTTTAAATATTTAAACTAAGATAGCAACGTCAGTCCATGAACTCCATGAACTGAACTAGCTCCAGATAATCTACTAAACCTGAATATCTGAAAAACCCAACTCTAGACTGCCCGTGTGGAAAATGGTGGGCATCCGGAGTTTAGGACCATGTAACGATACGGATTTTCGCGTTCGAAAATCGACATCCATACTTTACATCGTACTCGAATGTCGTAGATTCGACCGTTCAAATCCGAGTCGCCGGAGCTTATAACACCATTAAGTATAACAACACAGCGGAAAAAAGAAAACAATGATATCATATACAACTCCAATGAATACAATATCCAGAATGATATACAACAATGATATCAATATACATCAGCAATATCGGAGATATGATACAAGAAATAGCAGCGGAAAGAAAATAGATAACACCAGCAGCGGATAGAATGTCTCCAATAGAATGCTTCAAGATAAGCAACGTCAGTCCATGAACTCCAAGAACTGGACCAGCTCCAGATAATCTACTAAACCTGAATATTTGAAAAACCCAACTCTAGACTGCCCGTGTGGAAAATGGTGGGCACCCAGAGTTTAGGAAGGGAACAATAAACTCCGGGTCAGTCATGGGACTGGTGTGAGCAACAAAAACAGTTTATCTTTAAAACAAGCAACAAAGGCTTTTAAACATTGAAATCCGCAATGATTTTCGAAAATGAAACTACCATAAGACCTCCCACCACACACACAATGCAAATGCAGAATTAGAGGAGATTTCTTCTTATGATAGTCAAAAATGCTTACTACGCAAAATCATTCGATATTATTATCATTAGTGCATAGTGTCGAAAATCCTTTCGAAAATACAATATAAATCTTAGCCAATATACAACATTTCGTCGTATGCCTACTATAGCTACTACTTTCAATAGCAGGTTACCGCCACATTTCATAGCAGGTAATACAACTAAAACCGTATAGGGTTCGTATTGTTTCTTTGGATTTCCAACAAATGATCAGGCTAAGGAACTTCCTTACCGAAATAGAAACGCCTCTGGAAAGACGCCCCGGATCCTAACCGGATCTCTGCAAACAAAAGGCCGACGCTACCTCACGCTCTAACCGAGCTGTAACTAGGTAACTAACACACGAGTCATGTCATCCCCCGGTCGTTACCGACCTTTATCCGAGCGCTCGATAACCAACATCACACATAATAAATAAAGTGTATCCACATGAGTAAGTATCTGGGCTCCATACCATGATACCACCCTTTATCCAGAAGGAAATGACATACCCTAGGGGCGCTACCCCTACAAACCTTTGTTGCAACATTCCTGTTTCGACCATTACCGGGTTGTGAGGCTCGACGAAGTCTCGTCCACAAAACTACGCTTTTTCACAAAGCCACGCTTTTTCACAAAGCCACGCTTTGATCAATCAAATGATCAGCAGCACTTCGCATGCCACATTACCAAATTGGGAATGTATCACTAGTAACCATCAACTACATAACCTCTGAGCTCGTACGTCTCAGAGAAGGGTGTTAAGCTAAGAGAATAAATTCTCCGCCACCAAAAGAAATGTATTTGATAGAAACCAGCTTTACATCTCAAAGTGTAACGTCAGACACACATCCATACAAGTCTGTTCCGGGTTCGAACAGAACCGAAGGCACTTCCGAAGAAGCCCTTGCAATCCGGGTATTCACAATCCTGATCGGACTTCCCATCACTTAGGAAATCTCTATACCGTAGCTACTCAGTGCAGAGACAATCGATAGGTCATCCTATCGCTCTCGCAAATACCCGGTCTTCACCACCGGTCTTCAAATGCTATCCATATCGTCGTATCACTATTCAGAATGGGTTATATGACACAAAGGTCCTCTCCCGGCTAAACCGAATAACGAGCGCGATTAAAAATCATATGGATACTGGGGTCTCAGTTAAATCACAGCTTAAAGTCAAAACTTTTCATTCGAATGGTTAAACAAATTACCATTTCCAATCTTTTAAATAAAAGATTTATTTCAAAAACCTTCAATGGTTTATACGATTTCCACACTTTTAATCTTTTAAACAAAAAGATTCAATTCACAAAGTTCACCCCGTTCACAAAGATCCATTTATGGATTTCAAAACAATTTCCATTTCAATTGAATTAACTCGTTAAATCTTTAAGTCAAGATTTAACTTATAGCTTTCAAAACTTGTTTTCAAAGATTCATTCATAGTCTTTCAAAACATTTCAATTCCATTTCAAACTTGAAATTCTTTCAACACAATTTGGAAGTTCATTACTTATGTGAAAGCTTTTACTATTCAAAAAAAAATAGTTTCGTTTCAGAAAAATCCAGTTATATTTACACGAGTTAAAACCCCTTGAATTAAAATTCAAATTCCCAAATCAATACCTTTAAAATGGTTTAACCCAAATATAACTTATACAACATCTTTAATCCCTAGTTTCAAATCATAGGATTCAATTTCAAACTTGAATTCAAATTTAAATCAAATTATTTAAATTTTCGAAACTCGATTAAGTTATTCAAAATAACTTTTATCTTTGAAATCCTATTTCAAAAGCTTTTCACTTTAAACCCAAATCTCCAATTTCAAAATCAATTGAAATTAAAATTTCAATTTCAAAAACATTAAATTTACACTATCTGTGACTTAACCGATTCCCACGTGAAATCCATATTTGTGTGTGTATGGTGTAGTCCAGGGGTTTTACACACAATAGTGCACAACATCAATCATCACAGATATATCGATAAGCGGTAAAATCGATAACGCTTATCTTCATTCACAGATTCATAGATAAAATAAATTTATCAGTCACAAAGATTCACAATTATAATTCGATGTGGGTTTCGGATATCCAACCGGAATCCGACTCCCTGTCGCATCGAAATTCAAATGTCATTCTATGGGTCAAGGGTTTCATATTCACATAGTAATATATCACAGAAATAGAAATTTCAGATCACAACATAAATCAGGATGTATCACAAAGCATCATAAATCAGATAGGACAATCAATTCAAGGCATCTCATATAATATAATCATTCATAAGTAAAGTCAAGTATTCAATAGTTATTTATAACCAGAATCAATTAATCGTTTAATCCTGATTAATTCAATTTATTTCCAAGTAAATTAATTACTTATGAATTAATTATCAAATTAATTAACTATTAATCATCATTAATTAACTTAAGCGGTTAATTACAAATTTATTTATTTACCTACACATAAATTAGTTCAAATTCTAATTAGAATTATGATGTAATCATCCTTGATTACTAATAAATTATTCAACTTAATTATCATATAAAAAGGATTATTACTAATTACTAACTTATGTGTAATAAGTTTCATACGTATTTTATAGTAACTAAAAGCTTATCAATTTTAAGGTATTAACTAAAATAATTAAAAACCATTAGCTTATCTTTAATTAAAAGAAAAAAACTGCAGTTGAAAAGCAAAAACCCGGGCCTTCCCAAAAACTCGAGAAGCACTTCGAGTTATTCACGAAATAGCCCGAGCCTCTCCCCTGTCTTCATGCAACCCCTTTTCCCCCTTATCCTATCTTCTTCCCTCCAGATAATCTTCCTCTTAAGTTCACAACATTTCTCGCTAAATACACTCACGCAACCGGGCCAACACACGAGCGAACTCCCCATCCTACTCGAGTATTTACTCGAGTCGAACCAACCCATGAAGGCGCTGACACACCCACGCCACCGTGCACGTGCACACCGACTACGATCGCCTTCGATCACCGTCGTGATCACCAGCAGGCCAACAACGATACTCTCGAGCCTCGCGACCACCCGAACTCGTGAAACAATCCATCAATCAAAATCTAATGTTCTGAAACCTGACCAGGCGAAACCCATCAACTAAAAACGTCACGCATCACCATCGCCGTCGATTTGACGCCCCGCCACTGCATCCTGACCCTCGCCGAAGTTCACTGCACCGATCCCCCCAGGTGCGGTAGCACTCGATCCTCCCCTGCCAGCGTTCGAACCCAAGAACAATAGCGACAAAACTCAGCCTTTAAACCCTACTCCGGTCGATTTCTAACACCACGGTGATAAAAAAAATGATTCGCCATTTTTCCCGAGATCAACAGCCTTCCAGCTATCATCGCTGGCAACCTCGATGATGATAATCACATCGATCATCTGAAATTGATGATTTAAGCGATTTCGATCAACTCGCATTTTATCTCCAAATACAAACTTAAAAATTCTGAAATGATTTTCAGAAATCGTACTTATTTATTTTACTTAAAAATACTTTTAAAAATAATGTTATGTTGATACAAACATGTCTTCTCTAGAGATTTTAACTTGAATTTGATTTAAATGGGAAGATATGAGTCATTTTCCTATTGAGTTTGAGCCTGTGAATATAAACAGAGGCTTCTATATGTTCATATTCATAGCTATGTACAAGCATATCAGACTTATATTCAAACATTTACCTCTATGTACTCATGCTAACTTTATTTACTAACCTCATCTTCTTCTTCTTCTTCTTTTTTTCTCTCTAAGTTCCTTAGCCTAATATTTATTGGACAGAGAGTTTAAAATCTTAAACTTGAATTCAAAAATTGGTAACTCTAACAGGGACCTATATATGTATATCAGAACATACCTATACCATCATAAACATGCATACATAACATAATCATGCAAGCACATCAAGATTTAAAGTCTTAAATAAAGGAGGTTTGCTCACCTCAATACAGTTGAAACAGAGAACACTTTTGTGTTCAAACAGCTGCAGTTTTGATTTTCTTCTTGAATCCTGTTTGCTTTTACTTTGAGTTAAATGATGTTTGTATTTTTTCTTTCTCTGGTTTGCTTAAAATTTTCTTGCTGGATGAACTAGAGTAAAGATAGATATAAACATATAGAAAAATAACATATAGTTTGTACAGAGTATAGGCTTACTTCTTTTGTTTGTTTTACATTTGTTTATTGATATAATATTATCCTATTTCGGCTGAGAAATCTTTCTTTTGTGCTGAGAGGATGGGGGCATTGAATGCAATGTCCTAAATGATGTTTACAACCCATGCCTATTTCGGCTGAGGTGATTTTACTTTGATGGCTAGGCAAGATTTTCATTTTCTCAGCTGAAATGATCTTTGCCATGTTTCGAATTGACTTCTTTTTGTACTAAGGGTAGATAGCATTAAATGCTATTGTTCCCATCTAAGTTTACATGCATATCTAGTTGAACTTTGTATGTACATTCTTTTGCCTTGTCTTATTGCTTGTACAGTTTGTTTGTTCAAATTGCTTTGTTTTGTTATTGCATTACATATGAAACCTACAATAATATATTTGCCTTGTTTCATGTTTTCTATGTATTTTATTTTCTCTTACATTTGTTTTTAATATTTACTTTATATTTTACAAAGTTTATCAATATGTTGTTTGAACTTATCTAATTTATTGCTATGCTCTTACTTTATATTTTATATGTACTTAGATTTTCATTGGTATATAGATTTTCTTTTGTTCATTTACTAGCTAATGTGTTGATTTTATAATTCAATTCGATTGAAAATATTTATTTTGAGTTTCAAATCAAATTTAAAAACAAATAAGTAAATACATTTTATTAAATTTGAAAAATTCAAACAAATCCATAATTTAATCCAAAATTTCAATCAAATTAGAAATTTAAATTCGTCTTTAAAACTAGGATCGTTACAGACTTCCCCCCTTAAAAGAATTTCGTCCTCGAAATTTGCCAAGGAGACACAAGGATAGATGAAAAATGTTTCATCAATTCAAATTGAACATCTATTCTGCATTTGGCTTGCCAAATCAGAATATCAATAGTAGATACACGAACGAATCTGTTGAATTCTTTCACACGATACTCGGATTATCCAGATCTACGAAATATGCAGTGGCATCGGTTAGTTCAAAAGGATAACTAACCATTCGTAGAATATACTGGGACCCAAAGAATAGATAGATATATGGATACGATTTCAAAACATTTAGTTTAGAAACTAAATTATACCTATCAACCATAGCAATCAAAGCAACCAATACATCCAAACAACAATTTTGGCTCATTTGGAGTTTATGTCCCATATTAATATATCAAATCTTCTTCCTGGATCTACCAGAAATCATCGAAGAATTGAGAAAAAGAGATGCTGAACCAAAGAGATTGATAGAGAAAAAATCGCTTTCTTGTTGTTATAGAGTATTGACCATTTCTAGTCGTATTCTCCCGTCCCCTATCTCATCCTCTTCTTGCACTCATACTCACTATCAGTGGATAGAAAAAGAATTTACTGAGGCATTCGAACGGATATCTGAGGAATACTCATTCTAGAGTTTACTTCACTCTATCTCTAATGAGCTACTTAATGTGTTATACTCCTGAGCTTCTCTTTGTGGTTCGAGCTGATATTGGAGTTATTGGAGTCATTCTCCGATTGATCATTTGGTATCAGAGCTAAGGTTGAACTTTAGCTCAGGAGTATAACACATTAAGTAGCTCATTAGAGATAGGGTGAAGTATACCCTAGAATGAGTAATCTTTAAGATATCTGTCCGTATGCCTCAGTAAATTCTCTTGCTATCTACTGATAGTGAGTATGAGTGCAAGAAGAGGATGAGATAGGGGACAGGAGAATACGACTATAAATGGTCAATATCCTGTAACAATAAGGGAACAATCTTTTCTCTATCAATCTCTTTTGTTCCTCATCTTTTCTCAATTCTTCGATGGTTTCTGGCAGATCCAGGAAGAGATTTGATATATTGGTATGGGACGTAAACTCCGAATGGACCAAAATTGTTTGTATGGATGAATTGGTTGCTTTGATTGCTATGATTGATAGGTATCCTTTAGTTTCTAAACTAAAAGTTTTGAAATTGTATCCATATATCTATCTATTCTTTGGGTCCCGATATGTTCTACGAGTGGTTAGTTATCCCTTTGAACTAACCGATGCCACTGTATATTTCGTAGATCTGGATAACCCGAGTATCTTGTGAAGTGTTAAAACAGATTCGTTCTTGTATCTGTTATTGATATTCTGATTTGGTAAGCCAAATGCAGAATATATGTTCAGTTTGATTCGATGAAACATTCTCCATCTATCTTTGTGTCTCCTTGGTAATTTCGAGGACGAAATTCTTTTAAGGGGGGAAATTTGTAACGACCCTGGATTTTATATATATTTAAATTTATAATTAATTGGATTTTTGAATAAAATCTGTAAAATTAATTGATTAATTAATTCGAGTTTCCCCAAATTTAAATAAATTCAGTATAAATCATTTAAACTTTAAGAATTGTATATATGTGAATATATATGTGTTTGAACATATATGAGTCAATTTGAAGTTATAAATATAAATATAAGCAATTAAGTAATGTACAAACAAACAAAATAAATACAAGTATACAAAATAAAGTAACACATATATAAAATTTAACAACATATTGGAATAGAGTTTTATTTACATTGTAAAGGAATAAACAAACAAAAATAATAAAAGAAAAACAAAATAGAAGTTCACTTGTATTTTAAAGTAATAAAAAGCAAAACAAATATAAATAAGAATGTATAGTAATAGGAAAGAAAATAAAATAAAAACAACTTTAATAAACATGAGGTATACAAATAAATATGTAGCTAGCAACAATAATAAGTGCAGGCTAAAGTAATAAACAAATAGGTAGGATGAGATGAACAAATGAAAGTTAAAACAATTATCTATGCATATATAAGCTAGTAAGAAACACAAGTACCTACCCCATCTCCTCAGTACAATGTATAATCCTCTCAGCCGAAATGAGTTTTTGCATAGTCAACAAGTAGGTAAGTATGTGTAGTAGAATGCAAGACAAAGCATTTAATGCAAGATCATCTCAGCCATACTTTGGTCATTCGAAAATATACAAATGTGCTTTCAGCCTCCATAAGCAAGGACATCTCTGGTATATTGTACAAGATAATGTAATGACCTTGTTGAATAAAATATATCACCTGTATGCTTCATTTTATATAATACATCAAGCCTCTTCACTTCTATTCGTTTATATCAAAACATAGCAAGCATTTTTACATCTGAAGCATCATCTGCAAACTTAAACAAGGATTCAAATATAAACAACAATTCAAATCAACTGCAAAATAAAGTATCAGATCATCTCAAACAAAAACAAATCAAAGTTCAACATCTAGACAACTTCCAGTTTTCAACAATTTCAGTTCTCTGTCCATCTTCTCTGTTCTAAGTATTTACAGGTGAGTAACATCACATCCCAAATTGTTTTAAGTATCTTCATTCTGATGAATGTTCTCTCTAAAGTTAGTTCTTTTGTGAGCAAACCCACTTTCACTTGCCTATACTCTTTGATATTGTATTGATGATGCTCTGGAATGATGGTCAATATGCCTGCTCATATGAAAACTCTCTGTTTCTTTAGTTTCAGAGCATCCAACTTGATCAAAACCCAAATATCTAATCACTTGATCTCTGTTAAGCTAAAGGCTTCAAATACAAAATGTTGTTTGTTCATAAACCAAAGTAGAAAAAGATTGTTTTTAGCAAAAATAAATTCAAGTAGAGGTCTGAAGTTTCATAGTTCTGAGGAAAATATATATACATGGAAAATTCGAGTATAACAAATTGTTGAATCAAATATATACATAGAATCATCAGGGAAAACTATGATTTTTAAAACAAAAGTTTTGATTTTTCAATTTGTAGGTTAAGAGCAATTCACAATTGAACAGATTTTACATTTTTACAAATTTCTGTTGGTTTAATAAATTTTTGATGCTGGAATTCGTTGTGAAGCTAGTATGATGATCTATGAATTCAGGAAAAATGCTAAAAAAATTATCTATTGCATAAATTGTTCGGACAAGTCGAGTTTAGGGTTTTTTTAGTTCGAGTTGAAACGGTCTGAAAACGAGGTGATCTCGTCACCATGGATCGACCGAGTTGCACGCGCGTCTGGGTGATGGTAGAGGAGAATATGGCCGAGGTGTGGGCGGAGCTGTGTTGCCACTGGTGGTCGACGTTAGTGGGTCGAGGCGTTTTTCTCTGGGAATGTTCGAGTAGCTGGTTCGAGCGAATGGGTGATATTCTGATCTCGAATGTTTCGCTTCGAATTGGGATTTACATTCGAGTGTGAGGTCGTTTTGTGGGTTGCAGGAGGCGACGTGGTTCGCCGGAGTGACGGCGACGTGCCGTGCATGTGCACGGCAACGATGGTGTCAGCGTTTCCAAGACATGATTGCTGCGAATTGTTACTCGAGGAAGTTGTGGTGTTACTTCGAGTAAACCCTGGTGGTGCGTGAGTATGTTTGTATAACTACAGTTTTAACTTAAGAAAACAGAAGAGGTTGTAGAAGAAGAAAGTTATAAAAGAAGAAGAGGGAAAGGCTGGGGGAAGAATGAAGTTTGGCTCGGGATTTTTGAGCTCTGACTCGAAGTAAAGCTCGGATCAGGGAAGTGTTTGTCTCGGGTATTTGAAAATGAATCAAGTTTTAAAAGTTGGTTTAAACTAAATAAGGTTTCAAAAAGATTGTAGGCTATATTCTCCAACGTGAGATTTTTGAACAAGATATTAATCGAGTTTCAAAGTTAAATCATTAAAAGTTTAATGTTTTTAAAGATAAATTGTGTTGGATATTATATGTATTTGTTAATTAATGATTGTAATTAAAGAATAATTAATCAATTTCTTAATTAATGATTAAAGGATAATTAATAAACGATTAAAGGTTAATTAATGATTAAGATTTAAGTTAATTACATGATTAAGGTTAATTGATAAATTAAGGTAATTAATTACGTGAAGATAATTACTTAATTTAAAGTAATTAAATAATTAAAAATTGATTAATTAAATGATTAAGGAATAGTTAATCGAAATGATTTGTAATTAATTAATATTAATTAATCAGGATTAGAAATTTATTCATAAGAAAATATATCTGATTTGAATTTATCATACAATTAACTGACCTTACCTATGGATATTTGGATTCTATTGAATGACTTGATGGTTTGATATCCCTGATATATGATGCTTTATGATACATCCTGATTTATGTTGTGATCTGTAATTTACTTATATGTGATATATGCTGATTGTATGTGATCTGTACTGTAGTTTATTTATCGGTGACATATATATACATATCTGTGATATGTGAATAAAAGATAAGCGTTATAGTTTATATCGCTTATCAACTATATTCCTGTATTTTAATCTGTGATGATTGGATGATGTTGCACTATTGTGTGAAACCCCTGGACTACACCATACACACACAAATATGGATTTCACGTGGAAATCGGTTAAGTCACAGATGATTTAAATTTAATGTTTTTGAAATTGAAATTTAATTTCAATTGATTTTGAAATTGGAAATTTGGGTTTAAAGTGAAAAGCTTTTGAAATGGAATTTCAAAGATAAAAGTTATTTTGAATAACTTAATCGAGTTTCGAAAATTTAAATAATTTGATTTAAATTTGAATTCAAGTTTGAAATTGAAAACTATGAAATGAGTCTTTGATTTCAAAGACCGGACGAGTTACTCCAGTTTGAAATAGAATTGAAATGTTTTGAAAGACTATGAATGAATCTTTGGAAATGAGTTTTGAAAGCTATAAGTTAAATCTTGATTTAAAGATTTAACGAGTTAATCCAATTGAAATGGAAATTGTTTTGAAATCTATGAATGAATCTTTGTGAACGGGGTAAACTTTGTGAATTAAATCTTTTTTTTAAAGATTAAAGTGTGGAAAATTGTTTAAACCGTTGAAGGTTGTTGAAATGAATCTTTTTGTTTAAAAGATTGGAAATGGTAATTTGTTTTAACCATTCGAATGAAAAGTTTTGGGCTTTTAAGCTGTGATTTAACTGAGACCCCAGTATCCATATGATTTTTAATTGCGCTCGTTATTCGGTTTAGCCGGGAGAGGACCTTTGTGTCATACAACCCATTCCGAATAAATGATATGTTGTATATGGATAGCATTTGAAGACCGGTGGTGAAAACCGGGTATTTGCGAGAACGATAGGATGACCTATCGATTGTCTCTGCACTGAGTCGCGCCGGTATAGAGATTTCCTAAGTGATGGGAAATCCGATCGGGATTGTGAATACCCGGATTTGCAAGGGCTTCTTTGGAAGTGCCTTCGGTTCTGTTCTAACCCGGAACATACTTGTATGGATGTGTGTCTGACGTTACACTTTGAGATGTATGTAAAGCTGGTTTCTATCAAATACATTTTTGTTGGTGGCGGAGAATTTATTCTCTTAGCTTAACACCCTTCTCTGAGACGTACGAGCTCAGAGGTTATGTAGTTGATGGTTACTAGTGATACATTCCCAATTTGGTAATGTGGCATATGAAGTGCTGATGATCATTTGTTGATCAAAGCATGGCTTTGTGAAAAAGCGTGGCTTTGTGAAAAAGCGTGGCTTTGTGAAAAAGCGTGGCTTTGTGAAAAAGCGTTGCTTTGTTAACGAGACTTCGTCGAGCCTCACAACCCGGTAATGGTCGAAACAGGAATGTTGCTACAAAGGTTTGTAGGGGTAGCGCTCCTAGGGTATGTCATTTTCTTCTGGATAAAAGGTGATATCATGGTATGGAGCCCAGATATTTTACCTATGTGGATGCTGCACAGTTATTATACTTTGTGGTTGTTGCTTTATGATCGAGGTACCTCGGATAAAGGTCGGTAACGACCGGGGGATGACATGACTCGTGTGTTAGTTACCTAGTTACAGCTTTACAGCGTGAGGTAGCGTCAGTGTGTTAGTTACCTAGTTACAGCTGTACAGCGTGAGGTAGCGTCGGCCTTTTGTTTGCAGAGATCCGGTTAGGATCCGGGGCGTCTTTCCAGAGGCGTTTCTATTTCGGTAAGGAAGTTCCTTAGCCTGATCATTTGTTGGAAATCCAAAGAAACAATACGAACCCTGTACGGTTTTAGTTGTATTACCTGCTATGGAATGTGGCGGTAACCTGCTATTGAACGTAGTAGCTATAGTAGGCATACAACGATGGTTGTATGCTTGCTAAGATTTATATTATATTTTCGAAATGTTTTTCTACACTATGCACTAGTAATAATATCAAAAGAATTTCTTTTGCGTAGTAAGCATGTTTGACTATCATAAGGAGAAATCTCCTCCAATTCTGCGATTGCATTGTGTGTGTGGTGGGAGGTCTTATGGTAGTTTCATTTTCGAAAAGCATTGCGGATTTCAATGTTTAAAAGCCTTTGTTGCTTGTTTAAAGATAAGCTGTTTTTGTTGCTCACACCAGTCCCATGACTGATCCAGAGTTTATTGTTCCCTTCCTAAACTCTGGGTGCCCACTATTTTCCACACGGGCAGTCTAGAGTTGGGTTTTCTCAGATATTCAGGTTTGGTAGATTATCTGGAGCTAGTCAGTTCTTGGAGTTCATGGATTGACGTTGCTTATCTTGGAGCATTCTATTGGGGATATTCTATCCGCTGCTGGTGTTATCTATTTTCATTCCGCTGCTATTTCTTGTATCATATCTCTGATGTATATAGATATTCATTGTATCATCATTGTATCTGGATATTGTATCAGATGTTGTATATCTATATTCTTTTTCTTTTCCGCTGTGTTGTTTACTTAATGTTGTTATAAGCTCCGACGACTCGGATTTGAACGGTCAAATCTACGGCATTCGAGTACGATGTAAAGTATGGATGTCGATTTTCGAACGTGAAAAATCCGTATCGTTACATTGGAGTACGATGTAAAATACTCATTCTAGATAATCTGCAAACTTATTGTACTTAAGTATATTTTTAAATCTTAGCTTATGTTTAAACAAACATATTTTGTTTGAAATTCACAACTTATAAGAGAATGTATGAAAAGAACTTGATTTTTTCCTTTTTATCAAGATTTTTAACCTGTTAGTAAAACAAAGATATGCATATGTGAACAGACATGCACACTTATCATCCCCATATTTATCAACATGCAAAATATAAATCATTCCAGAGATTCATATGCAACAGATTTCATTTACTTAAGCTTTTAAGAAGGGTGTTTACTCACCGGTGAAAACAAAGAAGTCTGGAAAAAGAAAGAAAGAAACAAAGTTGCTCACCTGGCAAAAGTTTGAACAGAGAACACTCAGTTTTGAAAAACTGTCAGCTTGACCCCCCCCCTTTGATCTTCTTACTAGCTTGGTGAGAAGATTAAGTTGTAGTAGTTGAGTCTTAGCCTTAGTGAAATATACTTTTCTTTGTTTATTTTTCTCTGGAAAGCTAGATTTTGAAAACGAACAAGAACAAGAAAATATATGTAGGGAAAATATTATACAGGTTGTATACTCTAGTACAAATTTTATCAGAGATTTTTTTTTTCTTTAGCAAGGTGGCTGAGGTGATTTCGATTTTGCCAGAGATATGGCATTTAATGCCTATGTACTTCTTTGTCTACATACTTACATATTTTATTTTAACTTTGTTCTTCTTTTGCCAGCTAACTTGATTTCGGCTGAGATGTTATATTGTGCTAGATATTGCTTGCCTTACATAACGATGCTTACAGGCTACCTATTTTATTTGCCTACATTTGTTTATTTACTTACCCTACAGGCTGCCTATTATCTTTTGCTTTGTCTTTGGTAATATTACTTTATAAAATATGTAAACTTCTTTATTTGTATACACTTTGTTTTTTTTTCCTTTTTCTTGTTTATATGTGTATTTGTTTGTACATAATTTATTTTTGTTTTTAAAATTTATTATCTTGCAATATAAATGAATGTCTATATTAATATATTGTTTAATTTAACAAATTTGTTTATATATATATATTCCAAAATTTTATCTTATGTATTTTCATTTTTAAGCCATTTATTTACGATTTAAATTCAACTTCAATATATATATTATATTATTTCAAATTTAGTCAGATATGTTCAAATACAGATATATATTCTCATATATACATATGTATACAATATTTTAATTTTAAATGATTTATACAGAATATATTTGGATTCGGGGAAACTCGCAATCCATTTAATCGATTAATTTCACAATTTTATTCAAAAATCCAATTAATTATCAATTTAAATTTATATAAAATTCAGGGTCGTTACACAGGTAGTAGTTGCTATGCGTCCAAATCCTTTATGTAGAGGACCCCCTCTATGCCCTTTCATTTTGCCTTATGCCTTGCTTCATTTAGTTCAGTGACATAGCACTCACGGCCAACAACCTGATCTTCGTGCACGATTCCCGCTTCATCGTCTATAGGGAATTTCATAGTTGAACATCAAGGAGCGATGGCCGCTCTAAATTCAGACCCAAGGATGCGTTATAAGCATAATGAATATCCAACACTTAAAACAACATGACCCGTACTCGCCTGTGGTCGCCCTCACCAAGTTCCACTCATAATTCGACAAATCCTATGGCTTTAGTAGCCATCCCATTGAACCTCTGTATACGAGATCTACAAGGCTTCAAATCTTCTCTACCAACATCATTTGATCATAAGCTTTTTTGAACAAAATATTGAATGAACTCTCACAGTCAATAAGCACCTTTCATGCAACAGCAGGACCAATCATGGCTGAGATCATGAGTGGGTCAATTGTCGAAGCCTCCACTCCATCAGCATCCCTGTTCCAGAAAACAATATCGTCCATCATGGTTCGAGATTGTTTTGCCGGAGCTTCATCGTCGACAACATAGAAACTTTTGTTCTCAGCATGCTTTAAGGCTCCAATGTATCTATCCATTTCCGAGAACTCTTATCATTAGGATGAGGCCCAACAATGAATGTGTTAATCGCTAATTGTTTTTCTAGCCGCCTGAAAGCATCAGCACCAGGCTTAGCTTGCCCCTGCTGGGAAGACGACCCAGAGGCGCTGGAATTTCCTTGCCCGTCATCCTATGGGGCTTTCACATATTGTTGCAATTTTTTTTCCTTATTATATCTTCAATCATGTCACGCAAGTGCCTACACCCATTAGTATTATGACCGCGAGTCTCATGGAATGTGCAGAACTTGCCCGACTTCCTCTCCTTCTCAGTTGATTCCCTAGGAGTTGGCTTCCTATACGGTTTGGTATTCTGAGTAGCCAAATAGATGTTCTATATCGAGTTGTTCAATTTAGTGTAATTGTTATACTTGGGACCTCTTGAACGACTCATGTTATCTGGCTTTCCCTTCTTTGCCCCATCATTGCTTTTTTTTCCTCCTTTGTTTCGATTACCAACTTTTACATCAACATTCCTAGAGTTTCCTCTAGGTTGCTTTACAACAACATTGCCTTGAATCAGCTCATTCGAACCTCCAGCATAATTACTTTATGGATGCTTGCATGCATCCTGCCGATGCAAATACACATTAGCTTTCCTATAAAAAGCTTCCATTGTCGATGGTTGCTTTCTTTCTACCCAATCCCTAAAATCCAAGTTGGGGTGAACACCTCTACAAAGTGCCATCAGTACCATATCTTCCTTTGGATCAGTTATCTTCGTTACAGCCATGTGCAATCGATTCAAATAGTACCTCAACGACTCTCCCTTAACCTGATAAACATTAGACAATGACATCATGTGTTTCAGATGTAAGGTGTGCAAACAGAATTTCTCCATGAATTTCCGTGACAATTTAGCAAAAGATGATATGGACCTCGACGTAAGCCGAGTGAACCACATCATAGCCACCCATTCTAAGATAATTAGGAACATCAGCATTTCACAACATCCAAACTACTGCTAAACCCATGTGCCATTCATATCTTAATAAGTGTTGCCTAGGATCCGTCGGTCCTCTGTGCAATGGCATCGTTGGCATGTTTAATCTTCAGGGGTATCTCATGTGAAGGTCTGTGGATGAGTTTCGACTAGCATAAGTTCCCTAATCATTATTAGTTCTGGATCTGTTTTCACTAACCAACCTCCTAACCATATCCTCCAAATAGTCCAAATCAACAATTTCAACTTAATGGTGGTAATCAGGTCCTACCCCAAGTGCTCGACCTGGCGAACACTCTTGGGAAAGTGCTTGATACCTAGGCTCTCCAAGCTTCGGAGGACCCATTCGTCTAACATTCCCCCTGTTTGATTCCCATGAGCAGCATCATTAGTAGTATTGTGATCTTGCATATTTAGGCCTTCAATATCATGTCCAGGGTTGACTTCCATGCCACCTTCCAGAGAATGGTTCCTAGGCCCACCATTTTGGGGGTCGGTACCGAGTCCCAAGTGGGGGTCGGTACCAATCCCTGAATTCGAGCCTAGGGCTCGTTCTCTTCCTTGTATAGATGTTCTAACAGCATATTGAGTTTTCTTTTACCGTCCTTCCCTCCATCTTCACTTAGACGAAGTAGAATTCTCTGATTTTGAGATGAAATCCCTTCTGCTCCATCTATGGCTGTTCCGAGTCAGCTCATTCAACAGCCTCAAGCTCGGTTGCATAGTGTTGTTCATATACTATTGACTAGCATGAAATTAATCTTCCATCAGCTTCATTATCATATCCATCTCCATTTTGGTTATGATGTCAGTTGGAATTTGGATCTCAGGTTGAGTTAGTTGGACAACTCCATCTCCTTGTTGAGGATTCTGATTCTCAACTTTAGTAGTAGCTCTAGAATTGTTAGAACGATCTCCTATTGATGGGTCCATGGCAGAAAGATTTTAGTAGATCTTCGCAAATCTGAGTTGTAGGATTAAAAGAGAAAGAAATTGGATCTATCTCTTGGATATAGGAAATCCAATAGTAGACGATGGATCCAAATGGCCTGAGAATATGATTTCTCACTAAAACACCAAAATGTTTGAATCAAAAATGGCACAAACACCCAGTAGTTAATGTAGTAGAGATTAAATGAAGAAAAGTAAATGAAAATAAGGAAATAAACAAGGCACAATCTTTTATAATGGTTCGACAAAGCAAGACCTACGTCCACTTTGAAGTTTTATTGCTTATTTCTAATTTAGAGCTAGAAGTTCTTAGGGGTCGGTACAAATCCAACCTTAGAATTTTAGAGTTACAAGAATATAAGAAATAATGCAACTAGAGACTAAAAGATTCTAAAAAATGTACCCTACTATCCTATTTATAGAGGTATGGCGCCTAAAATCTTGTCTAAAATATCTCCAAGCCATTGTGCACGAATTTGACCAATTCTCCTAAAATAATAGGTGCCACCTCAGCAGAAGCTGGAAGTCGATACCGATCCATAAGTGGGAGTCAGTACCGATCCACAAGATGTCCATATTTGGCATCTTCAATCCATCACTCGAATCTTTTTGTAGTTAGCTTCTCAATTCCACAGTTGTTTGTACTTGTTTTAGTTTATTTATGAGCCCAAATGATGGAGTTGAAGGAAAACAAAGTTGTAGTTTCAAGTGTCTATGGAGTCCAATGGAGAAATGCATTGAATCAACAAACCAACTTTGGAAAAAAGCTTTTGGCACCGTGATATGCATGTAGGCAGAAGATGGGATCTACCCAAGTTGTATTTGGGAGTCAATAGATCCCCAGTGGGAGTCGGTACCAATCCCCAAATTGAGGGATCCCATTATCTTGTTGCCATTTACGGTTTTGGCTTTAACTTCGTGGCTCTATCTGTACTTGGTTTCTGGACTCCTAAGCTATCTATTCGGGCTTTCCGTCTTGATAACTCCAAGTTCTATCTGTCCAGTTTGTTCGAATTTTGCCTGGTCAAAAGGCAGGATAACAAAGTCTAAATTTTTTCTATCTGTTTTTTTAAATCCAATCATATGATTGGATAAATACATAATATATTATATATGGTTGAATTTCATCTCATCTGAAGATCGTTTAACCTTTGACTAACGGTTTAAGTTTGAATGTCGACGAACGACTATAAATTTGAAAATCAAATTGATACCTTAAAATAGTTTATTTTCCTTTCAAATTTCGACTATATGCCCAAAATATCTTGGATCAACATAAGATTCAACAAATTATTTTTTACTAAATATATATCGTATGAATTTATTATGTTAAATATATTTAAATTCACAATTAATTATCAAATCGTTAAAAAGGTATTGTATAACGAATAAAAACTACCTTTTTAATATTTAGAAACAAAAGTGGGTCATTGTGAAATTCTTAAAGTTTTTATAACAAACTAAATTAAACTAAATTTATTTTAAATAGAGATAAAATTTAATTTAATATTTTAAATTACAGTCGAAAACTATCCGTCGACGGTCGTTGGAATATTGCGAATATGGCTTCAGCTGAGCCAATTTCTTCCCCATTTCTTACTCTCCCAAAACCCTTAAATCCAAATTTCTTAACCCTCAATCCATCAAAATCTGTCTCTAGTCGCTGTAATCCGCCAAAATCCATCGCAATCTTCATCAAATTGAAATCTCCAAACTTCTACGCCTTAAACCATCAAAAATTAGGTATATTCTTCTCTTAAACTAATTACTTTGAATTATGATAAAATTAGTGTTAATTTGTTCTTAGATTTATTGATAATAGCCCATTGATTGGTTATAATTGTATATTGGTTGATTTGGAAATGATAATTAAGGTTATTAGTGTTTAATATGAAAATTAATGTATAATTAGGGCTAATTTGGTTGATTAGTGTATATGGTTATTAGTGTAACATAACTTAGTGTTAATTAGTGTACGTGTTAGCTAAAATGTTGACAAAAACAATTTATTTGCATAATCCCTTCATTAGTTTATACCATTAACTATATATAAATTTAATTTATGTGTATATGTTAATATAAATAAATTAGTGTATAATTTTAATATTTTACTAGTGTGTAAAAAATTCAAATTAGTGTTAGCTAAAATATTGAAGAAAATAATTTTTTATTTGTTTTTAATTATTAACGAATTCAAATAATGAATCAGTGTATGATGTTAATATAGACAGATTACTGTATATTGTACTTTATTTTTTAAATCCCTTGGATTTTTGGCCCCGTTTGACAAGTATTGGACATGATCGTAATATAGATATTCTTTTTTACTACAAAATGGACATCAATATTCATCTGATATAGTATTTGTCGGATTTCTCCCTGTATTGGAAAAGTTACAAACATAATATAATAATTACATTTCGTAAATCATTTCATCTTAAATGGTTCACAAAATTTTGACAGTGCTTCCTTTTCGTTCCCTATGTATGCACAGTTGTGTACGATACGGGGAACAAAGAGAAAGTATTGTCGAAATTTTGTAAAATCGTTTAAAATGAAATGATTTGCAAAATGTAATTATTATCATTTTTAAAATGGAAAGTAGGATGGCCGACCGTCCAAAGTGAAAAAAATAAAAATATGAAAATATAATATTATATTTATAATTTATTATAAGAGTTTATAAAAAGGTAAAAAGGATAATATATTATATAATTAATAAAACATTAAAATATAAACAAATTAGTATATAATGCTAATATAAACAAATTAGTGTATAACGTACTTTGTTTTTTAAATCCCAAGACTTTTTGGCCCCGACTGATAATATTGTACATGATCGTTATATAGATGTCAGTTTTTATTACAAAACGGACATCAATATTCATCTGATACAGTATTTGTCGGATTTGTCCATGTATTAGATAAGTTACAAACACAATATAATAATTTCATTTTGTAAATTATTTCATCTTAAATGATTCCCAAAATTTTGACAGCATTTCCTTTTTGTTCCCTGTGCATGCGCATTTGTGTACGATACGGGGAACAAAAGAGAAGTACTACCAAAATTTTGTTGAATTATTTGAAATGAATGTTTGCGAAATATAATTATTATTGTGTTTGTAATGCGAAGTAGGATGACCGACCATCAAAAATAAAAAAATAATATATGAGAATATAACATTATATTCATAATTTGTTAAAATTGAAAATAAGATTTTATAAAAAAGAAGTAAAAAGAATAATACATTATATAATTAATAAAACATTAAAATGTATAAATGAATTGAAATTCGCTTTAAGGTAATAATGGAAATGACGAAAAAATCGCTTTAGGTAATAATGGAAATGACGAAAAAATTCATTGCCCATGTAGTAACTGCAAATATTTGAAGCATTGGAGACCAGAAATGGTTATAGTACATTTGTGTCAAAATGGTTTTGTGCCAGATTATTATGTTTGGGATGGTCATGGATAAGTTATTGCATCTAATCCTATAGTGTTAGATGAGAGGTAGTTAATGTCAATGTTACGGTGAATCCCATAGAAGATATAATTGAAGATGGAGCATGATCAATGTTCCCTACTGTTCAAGTTGATGATGAATATGTAAATGTAAAAGAAGAACCAAATATTAGAGCAAAAAAATCTATGATTTGTCGGATCCTGCTAAGAAACCCCTTTAGGATGGCTGTAAAAGTGGTATCCGATTATCTGTAACTGCCGAATACATTACTATAAAATCTAAATTTAACTTTACAGAAGCTGAATTTATAGTGGTTATACAAGCTACAAAATGACATATGCCACCCGATAATTTAATATGCGAAAATCATTATGAAGTGAAAAAACTTACATTTGCTTTCGATTTGCCGTATTGAAAGATGGATACATGTTTAAATGGTTGCATGTTGTTTCGGCTAGAGGACATCAATCTTAGGAAGTGTAGTGTGACGCCCCACCTCTATGCTCATAATAACAAAGAGTATTAAAAGAAATACTGTCTATTATTACGAAGAATAAGGCTGGATAGGAGCGACCATCCGTAATTGGCCTTACACTAATATTGGTTATCTCGATAGGAGTTGTTAGCACCAAAATTGGTCACTAACCTCGTTCAGAAAGATTGTGTAGAGATATAAGTGATGAAAGCAAATTAAACAGAGAAGACAATCCTAATTCAAGTGCAGAAAGTAAGAACACCAAATTTATAGTGGTTCGGCGTAATTGCCTACGTCCACTTTGCTCAACTTTATTGATTTCCTTTCTGATTGATTACAAATACAATTCGTGAATCAAATGCTTGAATGAAGGTGTTTAAGTAGAGAAGATGAGTCTTGAAAATGGCAGAGTCTCCCCGTATTTTCTCTCCAGAAAAGGATCCCTTTCACTGTGACCCTGCCCCTCTATTTATAGGCAAAGATGGGCTGGACTTCCCAAGTGGGCTGATTGTCGAACGTTCCAGCCCGAGTACAGTGGTCGCCGTATGCCGAGCGAGGTTCGCCGAACGATCTGCGCCGAACCATTCCTTCTATGCCGAACGGTGTGCTGGTTAGTTGTGTTGAATGTCTCCTGGATGTCGAGTATTACGCCGAACACCATGAGATGCCGAGTACTCTTGTATGCCGAGCAGCCTCGATGCCGAGCGACCTTGCACGCCGGGCAGTCTTGATGCCGAACAGCCTTGATGCCGAGCACTCTGGTATGCCGAGTACTCTTGTATGCCGAGCAGCCTCGATGCCGAGCGACCTTGTACGCCGAGCAGTCTTGATGCCGAACAGCCTTGATGCCAAGCACTCTGGTATGCCGAGCAGCCTCGATGCCGAGCGACCTTGCACGCCGGGCAGTCTTGATGCCGAACAGCCTTGATGCCGA
This sequence comes from Allium fistulosum, assembly GCA_030737815.1. Taxonomy (NCBI): domain Eukaryota; kingdom Viridiplantae; phylum Streptophyta; class Magnoliopsida; order Asparagales; family Amaryllidaceae; genus Allium; species Allium fistulosum. Next base: position 1,266,028,282 of record CM060903.1, read on the forward strand.
GCACTCTGGTATGCCGAGTACTCTTGTATGCCGAGCAGCCTCGATGCCGAGCGACCTTGTACGCCGAGCAGTCTTGATGCCGAACAGCCTTGATGCCGAGCACTCTGGTATGCCGAGCAGTCTTGGTGCCGAGTACTTATGGGATGCCGAACACTAGTTGACGCTGAGCATAGGTTGTTGCCGAGTGCCAGTTGATGTCGAACACTACTTGGCGCCGAGTACCCTTGTTGCCGAGCACTACGCCGAGTAGTCTCGATGCCGAGTGCTTTTGATGTCGAGTGCTCTCGTATGCCGAACACTGCTGAGTATTACGCCGAACACTCCTGGATGCCGGACACTATGGACGCCGAGTACTACGGATGCCGAACAGTCCTTCATGCCGAGTAGTGGCCAATGCCGAGCACTCAGTTGCCTGGTCAAATCTCCAGGAAACACTTGCCCCCCAAAGTGTATCGCGTGGCCGAACGTGGTACGCTTTGAACTGTGCAACCTTTTCGTCACGTCTTAAACCCTTGGCTAACCTCGAACGGAGACGTCCCCTTTGTGGGATCGATGTGTGCTGGACGTATTCCAAATGCCGAACGAGACATGCGCGTTCGAACGGTGCTTCCTTGCCGAGCTATGCTTCAGTGCCGAACCGTTATGCGCCGGGGCCGGACGCTATGACCTTGACCGGTTCTACCGGTCATGGCCTTTTCGACTTCTACCTCCCTCTATATAACCAGTCGCCCTTCCACCACTTTCCCTTTACGCTTTCTCTTCTATTATTCCCAGAGATTTGCAATTCTTGCCACTCTATCAGATTTAAAGTCTAGTTGATCCTTCCTCAATCTCGATCGTCGAACTAGGTATCATTCCCTCCACGATTACATTGCTTCAATCTTTAGGTTCATCACATGGTGTACAATGTGTGGCTAGTAGAAGTGGTTCGCACGTTCGGAGTCGCCGAACAGTGCATGGTAGTTAGACCTAGCTCCTTTGTGCCGATCAAGATTGGAAGAAAAAGGGAGAGGGGCGTCGAACGGCGTAACCTTCGCCGGGCGATCTTGTCTCTGTCGTTCGTCGTGAATGGAGAAAGAGCAGGGCGGAGTTATGATCGAGGGCGGAGCACTGCCTTAGCCGAACGAACTAAGGCCGAACAGTACCTTTATGCCGAATAGACATATATGCCGAGTAGCTCCTAGACTGAACGACATAATTACCGAACAACTGTCATGCCGAACAGCTACATACCTGCCGAACAATATAACTGCCGAGCATTGTATTTGCCGAACATCAAAAATGCCGAACAATATAAATACCTAGGCCGAACAATATACGTGCCGAACATCATATTTGCCGAACATCAAAAATGCCGAACAATATAAATTGCCGAACATCAAAAATGCCGAACAACATAAATACCTAGGCCGAACAATATACGTGCCGAACATCATATTTGCCGAACATCAAAAATGCCGAACAATATAAATTGCCGAACATCAAAAATGCCGAACAACATAAATACCTAGGCCGAACAATATATGTGCCGAACTATACTTAGGACGGACAATACAATTGTCGCACAATAATTCAAGCCGAACAACATTCAAATGCCGAACACTTGACAATGACTTAACCGAACCAAGATACATGCCGAACTCTTCTCAGGATGAACAATGTAACTGCCGAACGATATAAATGTCAAATTAGACTTAAGCCGGACACTTCATAAATTACATGTTTTCTGAATCTTGAACTGTAATCACCTCAAGGCAAGCTTTTTGAGACGGTCAGCGATGACGGTCTTCGAAGGCGATGATTCGAAGCTAATTATTATATCTTTAAAACCTTTAGATTCTTATTGTCTGTACACAATTGCTTGCACTAGTTCACACACCACGTGGGGGGAAAACTCGTGTTGCTAATTCTAACGCTCAACGTTTTTCAAGTATAGCTTTCTCAAGCATTTAGCCAGGTTCATTATTTATTCGGGATGTCAGGAAAATCTAGTTCTGCCACCATATCTGACAGGCCTGGGCCGTCAACAAAGCAAGGAGCCGCAGATGCTTCCAACCCGTCAATCTCTCCCGCTCATAATCTGGCGCCCGATGCTCTGGAGTCAACCATCTTACTGGACAATCCGGTCGATTCTCAAGCCTCGAGGGTCAATGAGGCCGCTCTGCGATGGATATGTTCCATTCACGGAATTCCCTTTACTGACGTGTTAGTTCCTTCGAGACACGACCGTCCTCATTTGCCCCCAGTCGGGTACACGGCCTGCAACAAGTTCATGTGCTGGATGGGCAGCGTGCCTCCGTTTAACCTATTTCTCCGGGATGTGCTGCAGTATATAGACATCGCTCCGTCGCAACTGCACCCGAATGGTCATGCGTTCCTATATGGGACTTATTTACTCTTCATGGCTGTCTTCTCCAGACCTCCAACCCCCGGTGATATTCGATACATTTACATGTTCAAGAGACGGAAAGATAGCCCCTCCTTCATTTTCCTCGAGCCGTATCACAAGTGCCAGATCTTGACAGGGGCCTGCAGCAAGTTCGCCCTGTACAAACAGGAATGGTTCTATGTGCGATGCCCGTCTGGTTTTGCTAGGAGATGGGTTGAAGGCAGTAAGTCTCTCTGCTGAACCGTTACTCGTACTTAATGGGAGTCACGTTTTTCTTAACTCTTCATTTCCTCTTTTCAGGTATTAACCCGCGTCCGGAAGGCCGAGGATATTCCGATGCTGTCGACGCGATTAGAGCTCTTCCGGCCGAGGATCGAGATATTCGAGCTATCATTTCAAATGAATCGCTGTCGGGGTTCGGCTTGCTAGCTCCTGATCGTCGGGTCAGCCTCCCAGAAGGTGTTACAATTCCCAAACCTTCATCTGGTAAAGGGAAAAAACTTGCCGGCCCGTCGTCGCGTCGCGCTCCCGACGCGCACGAAGAAGGCGAGCGTAGAGAGGATGATGCACCCGACACTCAGGGCGAGAACGTGGGTCCTGCTTGGAATCCGGCAATCGAAGTTCAGGACATTGAGACATCATCCTCCCCTTCGAAGGGAAAGAAAAAGCTGAAATATACGGTTCAGAAAGAGAAGGTTGGCGACACCTCAAAATCTACGCCTATCCCTCCTGAAAAAGAGGCTTCTTCGCAGCGTCTGGAGAGTTCTCTGAGAGGTCTCTCGAACCTCTCTATTCCCGAAGACATACTTAATTACGGGTTCGACGATCCTGAAGCTCTCAAATTCTCCTCGCCCGCTAGAGGCAATGTAGGAGTTCAACTACCGGCTCATAGAGACAATACACCGATTAGCAAAGACAAACGAACGGGTCCGTCGGGGGGAACACTTAGGACACACACGCACATGCGCATTCCATAACATACTTCAAGTCCTTTTAATTCGTGAATTCTCCTTAATTCGTTGTTATCTTCCTTCTTTGCAGGTGATATGGGCCGCTCCCACGGACTTGATCGTCTTCAGGGGTCTTCAATATTTCACCACTCCGGACGGGATTCCGGTTCAGGCAGACGCCGGGACCGAGGTGATTACGAAGATAGGGACAATCGCCCTCGCGAGTCGTCTCACCGCAAGAAAGCGCACTATCAATCTTCTCAGTCCCGTGATCTTCCTCCTACTGCTGAGCCGGATAAAGAGAAGTCTTTGCAGAAGGGTTATCAGTCTGATGCTGCTCGAGAACAACATTCCAGTTCATCGAGTACGAGGCAAGTTCGAGAGCCGCGTAAAAGAACGGAATTCTCTAAGCCTCCTCCTCCTGCTCCTGCCGTGGACCCGACTGTTGCAGAAAAGATGGTCGACCTTAAGGCCAAGTTTCCGAAAATTTGTTTTGACGGTTTGAAATTCCTCCCGGCCATCCATCACATTCCTGGGCACGTGAAGCAAAGTGCCATTGCATGCAACAATGACGTCTATGTTCAACACGACGCATTCGTGCACTTGGTGGGGAAGATATCAGAAGTATCTGTTGAGCGTCAACACGAGATTGACCGTCTGACTCTGGAGGCTGACAGCGATAAGAAAATCATCAAACTCCAAGATGAAGAACTCGCCTCTTATAAGTTAAAGCTAGAAGCCGCTGAACAAGGTGCAAAAGATACTGCCGAGGCAGTTACTCGCTTAGAGGTGGCTCACAAAAAGGAGCTTGACGAAGCAGTTCAGCGCAGCGGCGCCCTTGCCCTAGAAAAAGACTCTGTCCAAAAAGAAAGGGACGCGCTCGCTACTCAAGTCAAAGAGCTGAAAGAACAACTCTCCAAGGAGAAAGAAGACAAAATAGCCGCTCAGGAAGAATCACAGCGGTATTGTGATGAGATTGTGGCTACTCGGCTCCTGAAGGCAAAGCTTGATGGTGAACTTGCCGGGGTCGAGAAAATGAAGGATGAGGCCCGTGAGGAGGGCAAAATAATGGCTGAGGAGGAGCTTGATTCTCGCCTGGAGGCGGCCGCAGAGACCGGCAGGGAAGAAGTCAAAAGTATGTTTGACCCGTTGATCGCCGAGTACGGAGCCCGCGTCCTTATGCACCGCGACCTAACATTCTTGGGCGACGGCTACCATGAATCCCTGGCTGAGGCATGGGAGACTCTGATAAAGATCAAGAAAGTTGAATCAGGCTCCGAAGAAATCGACGAAGATGCACTGGTGAAGGAGTTCCTGAGGGGGAATGAGCCATCGGATTTATCCGTAGCATTGGCTCTCTATGGCAAAGGCTCTTCCCCTTCGAAAGAGAAGAATAACGAGGCTGGCCCGTCAGAGGCCGACACTACTACTCCTCACACTGCCGCTCCTTATGCTGCTCAATCGGCTGGTCGGTCGACGCTTGATCCATTCGAGCAGCATGCCAGCTACGACCCCGAAGATCCTGGGCTCGGCGTTCATGTGCTGTCACCTATCCTGGAGGGTGAAACCCCGCGCGCCACCGACAGCCAACCTGATCCTGGTAGGAGACTCTTCTTTCTCTAGAAGTCGAAGTGATCCGTCATTTTTTAGCAGTGGTTATTCGTTCTAATGCCCACTTCTTATATGTCTCACAGGTTGTTCTGACACTGAGCTAACTCCGAGGAGTGATGACGCCAAGGAGGAAGCGGGGAAAACAAGCGACGCTGCTCACGCAGGGGTAACTCCCGGCCCAGACGCTCAAGTGATCGGGGCGCTTGACGATGACAAACTTGATACCTCGTCTCCTGCCGAAGGAAGCGACGAAGTTAAAATCACTGGCGCCTCTGAACATACTTCAGAGATGAGCATGAAGGATCGTCTTGCCGACGAGGAGAAGAGAAAGGTCAAAGTCAAAGTTGAATCTGAAGTCCTGGAACTTACTGACCCGCGGAATAGACCTTTGAAAATCATTCTCCCGGGCAGGTCTAAACCATTAGATGTTCCGTCTCCTACTCCTGACTCCGTCTCTCTAGCAAGCAAAAAGTCCAAGAAGAAACGTGAGGGAGAGGAGTCGTCGGAAACACCGAAGGCAGACAAGAAGAAGAAGTCGAAGAAATGATCGATGCACTTGTTCAACAAGTTTTTTGCCTAAGTTTGTAACAGTTTCTATCTTTCATAACTTGTAGTTTGTATAGGCCCGAATTTTGTAGGAGTGATCTTGTATCCCTATTTTGGACTTATCGAATAAAATTTTAGTTTCTTCTTGTTTGAATGATTCTCTTGTCTTTATTTGGTTTGCTGACACTGTGCTCCGGGGACTTGGAGACTTGAGACTGTTCATACTCTAGTCCGCGCTCTGGGGACTTAGAGTGCTCCGCTCCGCACTCTGGGGGACTCGGAGATTGGAAATCATTTATACTCTAGTTCACGCTCTGGGAACTTAGAGTACTCCGCTCCGCACTCTGGGGATTCGGAGATTGGAAATCGTTTATACTCTAGTCCGCGCTCTGGGGACTTAGAGTACTCCGCTCCGCATTCTGGGGACTCGGAGATTGGAAATCGTTTATACTCTAGTCCACGCTCTGGGGACTTAGAGTACTCCGCTCCGCACTCTGGGGATTCGGAGATTGGAAATCGTTTATACTCTAGTCCGCGCTCTGGGGACTTAGAGTACTCCGCTCCGCACTCTGGGGATTCGGAGATTGGAAATCGTTTATACTCTAGTCCGCGCTCTGGGGACTTAGAGTACTCCGCTCCGCATTCTGGGGACTCGGAGATGGGAAATCGTTTATACTCTAGTCCACGCTCTGGGGACTTAGAGTACTCCGCTCCGCACTCTGGGGATTCGGAGATTGGAAATCGTTTATACTCTAGTCCGCGCTCTGGGGACTTAGAGTACTCCGCTCCGCACTCTGGGGATTCGGAGATTGGAAATCGTTTATACTCTAGTCCGCGCTCTGGGGACTTAGAGTACTCCGCTCCGCACTCTGGGGATTCGGAGATTGGAAATCGTTTATACTCTAGTCCGCGCTCTGGGGACTTAGAGTACTCCGCTCCGCATTCTGGGGACTCGGAGATTGGAAATCGTTTATACTCTAGTCCACGCTCTGGGGACATAGAGTACTCCGCTCCGCACTCTAGGGATTCGGAGATTGGAAATCGTTTATACTCTAGTCCGCGCTCTGGGGACTTAGAGTACTCCGCTCCGCACTCTGGGGATTCGGAGATTGGAAATCGTTTATACTCTAGTCCGCGCTCTGGGGACTTAGAGTACTCCGCTCCGCACTCTGGGGATTCGGAGATTGGAAATCGTTTATACTCTAGTCCGCGCTCTGGGGACTTAGAGTACTCCGCTCCGCATTCTGGGGACTCGGAGATTGGAAATCGTTTATACTCTAGTCCGCGCTCTGGGGACTTAGAGTACTCCGCTCCGCACTCTGGGGATTCGGAGATTGGAAATCGTTTATACTCTAGTCCGCGCTCTGGGGACTTAGAGTACTCCGCTCCGCACTCTGGGGATTCGGAGATTGGAAATCGTTTATACTCTAGTCCGCGCTCTGGGGACTTAGAGTACTCCGCTCCGCACTCTGGGGATTCGGAGATTGGAAATCGTTTATACTCTAGTCCGCGCTCTGGGGACTTAGAGTACTCCGCTCCGCATTCTGGGGACTCGGAGATTGGAAATCGTTTATACTCTAGTCCACGCTCTGGGGACTTAGAGTATTCCGCTCTGCATTCTGGGGACTCGGAGATTGGAAATCGTTTATACTCTAGTCCGCGCTCTGGGGACTTAGAGTACTCCGCTCCGCACTTTGGGGATTCGGAGATTGGAAATCGTTTATACTAGTCTGTACGCCTCACAGAATAATGTAATTTAACATCCAATTAAGAGATACAGAAACTTCACAGAAAATGTGGCTTCAGGCCTTTATTAATGAAAATCAACTAAATTGCTCGATTACAACTTCAAAAGAAAACTAAGTCATTATTGAAAGGAGACATGCAGAAAACAATAGTGCCTACAACAAGAAAGGGAAACATGCTAAATGTAATAGTGCCGCAAATGCTCACTGTTCCATGCTCGGGGGAGTGTCGCGCCATCAACGGTCGCTAGCTTGAATGTTCCTTCTCCAAGCTTCCGTTCAATGGCGTATGGACCTTCCCAGCTGGGATTCATGCGTGATGGTACTGGGAAGACTCGTTTCAGAACGAGATCACCCACATCAAAGATTCTTGGGCGGACTCTGCCATCGTAGTAGCGCTTGACTCGATGTCTGTGCGCCGCCGCCCTTAACTCAGCTTCTTCACGCTTTTCGTCGATGCAGTCCAGTGATTCCAGCAAGAGGTTTTGGTTCGTCTTGGGGTCATAGTATGTCACTCGGTGCGATGGAACTTCAAGTTCCACGGGTATTACGGCTTCAGAGCCGTATGCCAAGGCGAACGGAGTGTGGCCGGTCGCGGACTTGTGGGTAGTCCTATATGCCCATAATGCTGTCGGGAGTTCATCTACCCACTTGCCTCCAACCTTCTCCAGACGCTTCTTTAGTATGGACTTGATTATTTTGTTAACGGCCTCGACTTGTCCGTTAGCTTTTGGGTGTGCAACGGCAGCGAACTTTTTCTCGATGCCGTACTTTAAACAGAACTCTTTGAACTCTCTACTTTCGAATTGCGTTCCGTTGTCTGTAATGATGGTGCGTGGAAGACCGAAGCGGCATATAATGTTTCGTACAACGAAGTTAATGACTTTCTTAGAGGTGATAGTGGCCAAAGGTTCTGCCTCAGCCCATTTCGTGAAATAGTCGACTGCAACTATCGCGTATTTCGCACCACCTTTGGATAGAGGCAAAGAGCCGATTATGTCGATTCCCCAGATCGCGAATGGCCAAGGGCTGATCATTTGTGTGAGTTCCGTTGACGGAGCCCTCGGGATTTTTGCATATCTTTGACACTTGTCGCATTTTCTTGCGTAGTCCGCGGCATCCCGGTTTACAGTGGGCCAGTAATACCCATAGCGGAGGATCTTCTTTGCTAGTGTTTGCCCCCCAGTATGGTCGCCGCATTCCCCTTCGTGGACTTCCCTCAAGACTCGCTTTGTTTCATCATGAGCGATGCATCGTAACAATGGGATTGAGAACCCTTTTCGGTACATGGATCCATCCTGCATTACGTACCGCGCAGCCTTTCGAAGGACCTGTCGTCTTTCGCTTCTTCTTTCTGGTAAAGCCCCGGTTGTCAGGTACAGTTTGAATGGGGTTATCCACGAGTCCTTCTCGTTCTCTGTTTCCAACACAAGTTCGATTTTCATCTCGTCTGCACTCGGGGCATGCAAGACTTCCACGGGATACAATCCCATTTGTTGAACATCGTCGGTACTCGCGAACTTAGCCAACAAGTCGGCTTCTTTGTTTTGTTCTCGCGGGATATGTGAAATGTCATAACGCTCAAGATTTGATAGTAGTTCCTGGACCTGAACGAGGTACGGAGCAAGCTTTCGTCCTTTTGCTTGGTAGTCTCCTCGTACTTGGTAAACCACTAACTGCGAGTCACAAAAGATTTCGATTGATTTGATTCCGAGTTCCTTGATAAGCTTCAAGCCAGCGATCAATGCTTCATATTCAGCTTCGTTGTTCGTAGCCGGAAAATCGAGCTTCAAGGCATAACAGATTGATCGGTTTTCCGGAGTTATAAGAACTACGCCCGCGCCGGAGCAACGGTCGTTTGATGCACCGTCAGTGTATAATTTCCATCGAATGGGGGGAATGATGTCGTGATCGTCCGGTTTGATGGGTATGGTAAATTCAGCGATGAAGTCTGCTAACGCTTGCCCTCGGATAGCTCTCCGTGGTAAGTACGCGATATCGAATTGGCTCAACTCGATGTTCCATTTTAGCAATCTTCCAGAAGTTTCTGGTCGCTGAAGTACCTGCCTCAGGGGTTGATCGGTATAAACGCCGATTGAATGCGCTTGAAAGTATGGGCGTAGCTTGCGTGATGCAATCACCAAGCAATAAGCCAATTTCTCAATTTTAGGGTAATTCTTCTCTGCCCCCGTTAAACGCTTGCTAACATAATATACCGGCTTCTGGACTCGATCCTCCTCACGGACCAAAGCTGCGCTTATCGCATGAGGGGATATAGCCAAGTAAACGTACAGCATCTCATGGTCAACTGGTTTAGATAGCATCGGTGGGCTCTCCAAATGCCTTACCAGGTTCTGGAAAGCTTCCTCGCAGCTAGACGTCCATTCAAAATTCCTCTTTCCTTTCTTTATTATGTCGAAGAATGGGATGCACTTGTCAGTTGCCTTGGATATAAATCGACTTAGCGCAGCCACTTTTCCGTTCAAGCTCTGTACCTGCTTTACAGTCCTGGGCGCTTGTACGTCTCGAATGCCTTGGATCTTTTCTGGGTTGGCTTCGATTCCCCTAGCGTTGACGATGAATCCTAAAAACTTCCCTGATGCAACGCCGAAAGAACACTTTAGCGGGTTGATCTTCATTCCATAGGACCTGAGTATGTTAAACATTTCAGCTAAGTCTTGAATGTGGTCGTTTGACTGCCGTGATTTCACGAGCATGTCATCCACATAGACTTCCATGGTTTTGCCCAGCTGGTCCTTGAACATTCGATTCACCAGACGTTGGTAAGTTGCTCCAGCATTCTTTAATCCAAAGGGCATCACTACATAGCAATACAGCCCGACATTTGTAACGAAGCTGGTGTGTTCTTGGTCCGGAATATGCATTGGGATTTGGTTGTATCCCGAGTACGCATCCATGAATGACAATAATTCGTGTCCTGTTGTGGAATCGACCAACTGATCGATCCTAGGCAACGGGAAACTGTCCTTAGGGCATGCTTTGTTCAAGTCGGAATAATCTACGCAAGTCCTCCATTTCCCATTTGCCTTTTTTACTAGCACGGGGTTGGAGACCCACTCCGGGTAGAGGGCGTCGCGGACGAACCCATTTGCTTTGAGTTTGTCCACCTCCTCTCCAAGAGCGGCGGATCTCTCTGGATCCATTCCTCTCCTCTTTTGCTTGACTGGGACGTATTTAGGGTCTATGTTCAACATATGACTTGTGATGGCGGGAGAAATCCCACACATACCAGAATGCGTCCAGGCAAAAACATCAAGGTTTGCTCGGAGGAAGTCGCTAAGGTCTTCTGTCATTGCGGGGCCTAACTGTGATCCGATCTTCAGTATTCGCGAAGGGTCGTCACGGCTAACCGAAATGTCAATTGTTAATTCAGCCGGTGCCGCCTTCTCTTCCCTGGGTTTCTCATCGTCGTCTCTCGGATCTATATCTCCGTAGATCCGAGAACTATGCCCGAGCCAGGGCTCGGGCACTACTTGTCAATTATTCGCGTTGAGGATGCGGACAAGATTGTCCGCACCCTTTCCTTTTTCCCTCCGGTGAGCTTCTCGGAGCTCGGCCACATAACAAGAACGACCAGCTGCTTGGTCTCCGTGAACAATGCCTACTCCTTTGTCAGTTGGGAACTTCAAAGTCAAGCACCACGGGGCTAGTGCCGCCCTAAATTCAGCCAGGGCCGGCCGACCCAAGAAAACATTATATGGAGAGTCCACATCCAAAACTACAAAGGGTAGAATTCGTACCCTCCGACGCTCGCCTTGTCCCAGTTCAACTGGTAACTCGACATATCCCACTGCATCAGTCGCAGCGCCGTTAAAACCGTGGATACGAGCTTTGGATGGTTTCAAGTCTTTTGTCTCTAGCTTCATCTGATCATATGCCTTCTTGAAGATGATGTTGACTGAACTTCCACAATCAATCAAAATTCTTTTTACATACGCTGGTCCGATTGTTGCAGATATGACCATGGGATCGATGGTCGGAGCCTCTATCTGATCAGCGTCTCTGTTTCTGAACACAATATCGTCTGTCATCACGCGCTGCTGCTTAGCAGGGGCCCCGTCCTCTACGTTTGAACAGCACTCGAAATCCGCATGCTTCAAGGAGCTCGCATATCGCTCCATCTCTTGCCAGTTCTTATCTGCGGGATGAGGTTCGCCGATAATTGTATTTATAACCAGTCTTCCAACAGTCCGGTTAGGTTCCTCTGGATGACGTGGAGCCGGTGCACGACCTGGGTCGGACGTTCCCTGTCCTCCTTCCTGCGGATCCTTCACAAATTCTTGCAACTTCTTTTGTCTGATCAATTTCTCGATAGCGTCATGTAGGTGTCTGCATTCTTCCGTGTTGTGTCCATAGGTTTCATGAAAGCGGCAATATTTCCCAGTCCGTTTCTGTTCTTCAGTTGATTCTTTCGGACGTGGTTTTCTGTACTGAAAAGTATTGCATGTGGATAGGTAAATGTTCTCAAGTGGGGCGTTTAGCGGAGTGTACTCGCTGTAGCTTGGAATTCTCGACTTCCACTTTCCCGCTTCTTTCCTCTTTCCTTGACTCCTTCCTCCGGACTCTTTGGGCTGCACAGGCTTATTCTGGACGTTGACTTGGACTTTCCCTGAATTGTCTCCAGATTGCTTCACAGCAACGTTGCTCTTAATTGACTCTTGGGCAGGTCCCGGTGCCTTGTCTCGTCGTACCCACCTAGCTTCCTCTCTTCTTATGAACTGGTGCGCCTTGGAGTAGAAACGCTCTAGCGTAGTCGGAGGTTTTCCTGCCAGCCAATCTCCGAATTCAGAATCCGGATCAACACCTCTCATCACAGCCATTAGAATTGCATGGTCGTTGGGATTACTGACTTCAGTTGCCGCCATGTGGAATCTTTGTAAGTACTCCTTCAGCGACTCTCCAGGATTTTGGATTACACTTGACAGAGACATCACATCCTTCGGGCGTGTAGTGTGTATCCTGAATTGCTCAATAAACTTCTTTGCCAACTCCTCGAAATTTGATACGGATCGCGGAGGAAGTCGGGTGAACCACATAGTAGCGATCCCAGATAGAGTAATCGGAAAACACCTACACTTGGTGGCATCATTTGCTCTGGCTGAATCCATCATCCATTCATACCTCATTACATGTTGTCTGGGGTCAGTCTTTCCTTCGTATGCAGGAATGGTTGGCATGCTAAACTTCTTGGGGTAGGACGCTTGCAGCACAACATCCGTGAACGGAGTATGACTTCTTGACACTCCCCAATCGTCATTTGATAAGCCCTGATTCTCTTTCATCAGTTGCCTGATCATGGCTGTCAGATCGGGTGTCTGTATGGAAGCTGGGAGGTTGGAGTCAGTTCTACGTGCCTGTCCATGCTGATGCCTCCTTTCCTGGCGATCTGCCAATCGTGCGTCATGAGGTTCAACATTGTTAACATTTTGATGGTCTGGAGCTCCCTCCTCCACCTGTACTCCGGTTCGGAAGTTTCCAGTTCTGGCTTGGTCGCGGTCTCCTGCTGTTCGAACAGCTGCATCTGCCCTTGCAGTTTCAGTCTTACGGCGTCTGCGCCTGGGTGGCTCATCAGAAGAAGTTGAGCTATCAGAAGAGGAATAAGCAACTGGATTGCCCCCAGCATTCTGTTGCTACTGTTGAGTGAGTTGTGCCATCAGGTTGGCATTAGCTTGCATCTGTTCTCCCAGTTGTCTCCTGCTTTCCCTAAGTTCTCTCATCAAGTCGTTGAACTCCACTCTGGTGACAACTGGAGTCTGTTCTTGAGCGGCAATCCCTGCACTCGGGATTGCTGGTTGATTGCTAGGTCCTGCTTGTTGCACGCTAGCAGTCTCTCGGGCATCCGCATTAAGGGAAGCTGACCTGGTACGTGGTCTTGCCATTGTAGAGTTATCGGTATGAACTCTGAGTAGAATCAACGGATGTCCTATCAGTGAGTCGGATCTTCTTTGGGGGATTTATTCAATCCAGTAGCTTCAAAGCAGATCCTTGAGGTCTGAGAATTCAATTCTCAGTGAAAGCACCAAAGTGTTAGCACCAAAATTGGTCACTAACCTCGTTCAGAAAGATTGTGTAGAGATATAAGTGATGAAAGCAAATTAAACAGAGAAGACAATCCTAATTCAAGTGCAGAAAGTAAGAACACCAAATTTATAGTGGTTCGGCGTAATTGCCTACGTCCACTTTGCTCAACTTTATTGATTTCCTTTCTGATTGATTACAAATACAATTCGTGAATCAAATGCTTGAATGAAGGTGTTTAAGTAGAGAAGATGAGTCTTGAAAATGGCAGAGTCTCCCCGTATTTTCTCTCCAGAAAAGGATCCCTTTCACTGTGACCCTGCCCCTCTATTTATAGGCAAAGATGGGCTGGACTTCCCAAGTGGGCTGATTGCCGAACGTTCCAGCCCGAGTACAGTGGTCGCCGTATGCCGAGCGAGGTTCGCCGAACGATCTGCGCCGAACCATTCCTTCTATGCCGAACGGTGTGCTGGTTAGTTGTGTTGAATGTCTCCTGGATGTCGAGTATTACGCCGAACACTATGAGATGCCGAGTACTCTTGTATGCCGAGCAGCCTCAATGCCGAGCGACCTTGCACGCCGGGCAGTCTTGATGCCGAACAGCCTTGATGCCGAGCACTCTGGTATGCCGAGTACTCTTGTATGCCGAGCAGCCTCGATGCCGAGCGACCTTGTACGCCGAGCAGTCTTGATGCCGAACAGCCTTGATGCCGAGCACTCTGGTATGCCGAGCAGCCTCGATGCCGAGCGACCTTGCACGCCGGGCAGTCTTGATGCCGAACAGCCTTGATGCCGAGCACTCTGGTATGCCGAGTACTCTTGTATGCCGAGCAGCCTCGTTGCCGAGCGACCTTGTACGCCGAGCAGTCTTGATGCCGAACAGCCTTGATGCCGAGCACTCTGGTATGCCGAGCAGTCTTGGTGCCGAGTACTTATGGGATGCCGAACACTAGTTGACGCTGAGCATAGGTTGTTGCCGAGTGCCAGTTGATGCCGAACACTACTTGGCGCCGAGTACCCTTGTTGCCGAGCACTACGCCGAGTAGTCTCGATGCCGAGTGCTTTTGATGTCGAGTGCTCTCGTATGCCGAACACTGCTGAGTATTACGCCGAACACTCCTGGACGCCGGACACTATGGACGCCGAGTACTACGGATGCCGAACAGTCCTTCATGCCGAGTAGTGGCCAATGCCGAGCACTCAGTTGCCTGGTCAAATCTCCAGGAAACAGGAGTGGTATATACTTTTTATTTTTCATCTATTATTTATTTACTCCCATCGACATATCCAATTATCAGTATAAAACAAACTACGATAGTTCATAATAGTTTAGGACATTAGATATAACAATAACACAGATAATATAAATGCGGAACATAGAATAACAAAAATCTCATATATATAACCGATGTCAGTTACAATATAGTTGACACGATACATATGATACAACTACAACTGTCGACTCTAGAAGTTATATATACAAGTACATTATCGACTAATATACATGAATACATATCGTTCTATACAATGACATGACTACTACAAAATGACACTAACAACTTCAAAAGATGTGAAAAGTCTTCAAATCCCAAACAGCAACTCAAAGAAGGAAATCTACAACCTGAAATAACTCGGGTCTGACCCGAGTATTACATTCAAAAGAAAATAATACCCAGGTCAGTCTAATTTAAACCAGTTTATTAGTGCATATAGGCAGTAATAATTTAAATAGACGACAGTCACAATCATTCTCGTCTATCCGATTCTTTAAACAAAGAAACCGGATAACGGTCAATATAACACTTAACAGTGTTTAACAAAAATCAGCAGATTTAAATCATCAACAGAGATAAATAAACAATTTATCAAATCGACTAAATCAATTTAAAACTGTCAAATCTGATAGGGCTGCAGTACACGCACGCGTGTACTGCCTCGCCACTATCACAGGAGATACACAAAAGCTCAATGAAAGTCACAAGTGATCACAAGGTCAAACCCCGAATTCGGGTTCAACTCAAGTGGATTCAAGAACAAATCCCAACAGGGGGAAAAACTGCAAAGCGCATGCGAATGCAGACATAAGCGAATACGAAGCCACCACCACGATGAAGCTATAGTAGCAAACAGTTGCAAAGACAAGGGCAGAATGCAACTACAAAGAAGACAGTGGCAGCAAGTGAAACAAGTTCAACCAATATCAAAGAGCATGTGCAAGAGGCAACAAAACTCAAACTAGCAACTGCAGCAAGACTAAATGGAGAAACTAGGCCATCAAGAGGCAACTGCAACAACAAACAAGACTCAACTAAAGTCAGTGCACAAACATATATACATACATATGTATATACACATTTATACATACATGAAGTGGCAACACAGCAGTTTGAAACTGCACCTTCAACTCAGACTCGAGTGGGACAAGAAACAAATATATATACACCATGCAGAAGTGTAAACATCACTATGAACAGGCAAGCAAGTGATGGACACAAATTGAATCAACAAGCACTACAAAGGCTACAGGTCAGCAGTTCAAAGCATTGCACAGCAACATGGATCAGAATCAAACAAGTCAAGCTGAGTACAAGTTCATCATGTAGCAGTGGAATTCGAAGTTAAGAACAACAGCTACAAGTATGCTACAGGTCGCAAATGACCAGAGGGATTTAAACATATCACAGTAATGGCCAGAAAACCCCAGTCGAAGATGACCAGAAACAGAATGTCAATGCCTTAGATCAACAGTGATCAAGACAAGGCCAGGAAATCACAAGATCGAAGACGAGATGACCAGAACCAGAAGACAAATCCACTAATATATGCATACACACATATATATGTATATATGCACGTGTATACGAACTTATAAATCAAATGGCGCAGACATATGCAAATGTACCAGACTCAAATGCCTTCAAGCAACTTACCGACGAAATCAGTGCATCAATGCAATGCAAAATAGAGACTGCAATAAAACTACTGGCACTAAGTCAAGGGAACAATGGAGGCATGCTTTACAAAGTCAAGTGGAGCTAACCAATGTACAAATCAGGTCAGCGACCACTTCACATATGCAGTCCAGACTAAAGTGACAACAGGGACAACTCAACGAATCCAGTGAGGTAACCAATACACAAGCTAAATGTTCAAGCTACTAGAAATGACCAATGCAACCAAAACTGTCTCGAAGTGGGGAAACAAATACAAAATCTAATGCAGACACATATAAGTGCATTTGGGTATATGTCATCAGTGCTAACAATTATGGTAGCAATTGCATGAGTAATTAACAACTAACGAATGCATCTGCGAAATGGATAATGTAAGCCAACATCAAGGCACAGCTTCAAAATGAAGTAGCCATGTTCGAAACCCAACCTTGGGAACTACAAGATGAACAAGTATATAAGTGAATGCATCACGAACCAAAGAAGGCACCAGTAACACTACAGGTCAAGAATGAATGTAATTCAAATGAACAGACCTGAGTGCAGCAGTCTAACAACTCAAGTGAAGCTACAGGTCATCAGACTACTACAACAAAAACATCAAAGTGCAACAAGATGGTGACTGTACAACTTCAAATACAAGTTACAATGTCAACAAAGTACACAGGGAAATCAAATGTTCAACAGACACATCAAACTACAAGGTGAATAAATGGTCAGAAGTGTGCAGACATGCCCAAAAATGAACTTTCTTCCCCAAAACAACTCAATTACTTTGACATGCAAGTGCACAGGCAAGGCTAAGGCATAGACTATCAAAGGAATACCACAATGCAACTGTAAGCAAGATGCCTGAAGCGTACAAGTTAAAACTGCAATACTAACTACAAGTGACAATGCCAGTTCATGTCAATAATTCAGTGACATAACAAAGCTACAAGACCAACTCGAAGCAACAGGATAGAAATTATCAATATCGATGAAATCAAGTCGAAGACTACAGGCTAACGCAGTTCAAAATCCAAGCAGTGGTTAAGAACAACAAGAGAAGTCAACATATACAACTACTACAGGTCAGGTGATGAACAAAATCAATGAAATGCAGCGCAGACGTATACATGATGAAGCAACAGTCTTACCAAGTCAATAAAAATCAACACCATGTTATTCAAGTAAATGAAAAGGTCAGAAATAAAAGCTCAGCATCCAAACCAAATGTACGAGAATACCAAAGCCGAGGAAAACAAAGTCAGAGTCCATCAGAAATTCACGAAATCACGAGTTCGAATCGAACAAACAGTAAGTTTAAACTAGATGTGAGTGATGAATCACTCACCTTATTTGACGAACGCAGATTGATGGAATTGAAGTATAGAGAGCGTCGATCAACAATTTCTTGGCTTCAATCGATAAAAACAACGGCTCCATCATTTTCGACGAAGCCCTAATTTCGTGGCCGCCATTATTTTCGATTTTCTTTCGTTCGTTTTTGAGTTAGGGATTGCACGAGTGAAAAATCAAAGAGGAACGGGTTGAGATAATGTCACGGCAACTAAAATCAACATGGGCCAAGGTAAAAATTTTCTTTCTTTAAAACCCACCAATGTTCAACCATTTATTAACGAATTTTTTAACCTAAACTTTTATTAAAGAATTATACAAATCTGAAAAGAATTTTAATCGATTCAAAATTGCAACAGTAATTAATCAACCGGTTTAATCGTCATGTTAACGATAATTACTTGTTGTAAAACTCCGGGTTGTTACAGACTCCCCTCCTTAAAGAAATTGCGTCCACGCAATCATAGGGAATAAATGGATAGAAGGTAACAACCAAAAGAGCATGGCAATGTCGAATGTATAAGCAAAGCAAGTGTCAGCGGGGAAGTATTAGATAAGAAATCAAAAAGGTTCGACTGCTTCAAATCAAAAGAATCAACATCGTGGGAATCAGGGATCAAAATCAGACGACTAACAAGAGCAAGAACAACCGAGTTCCAGCAACTAAAAGAGAAGGAAAAACATAGCAGAAATCCCATACAGAGCACGAATTGAATGTGAGTAAAACAATTTACTCACCTGAATCGCCAGAGAAAAAGACGAAGCTCAAATCTCAAAAATCGCAAATATTTACTTATCTCAAACGATAATCAGAAGACAAATCAAATATCTGATTATCTCAAACGATAGTCAGAAAACAGATCAAATATCTAATTATCTCAAACGATAATCAGAAAACAAATCAAATATCTGATTATCTCAAACGATAGTCAGAAAACAACTATTCAATTATCAAAAACGATAATCAAATTTCTCAAATCAACAAATATTCGATTATCACAAGCGATAATCAAATTTAAAATTCAACAAATATTCGATTATCAAAAACGATAATCAAATTTCTCAAATCAACAAATATTCGATTATCACAAGCGATAATCAAATTTCAAATCAACCAATATTTAATTATCTGAAGCGATAATTAAATCTAAAATCAACAAATATTTAATTATCTCAAGCGATAATTAAATCTCAAATCAACAAATATTTAATTATCTCAAGCGATAATTAAATCTCAAACCAGCAAATATTTAATTATCTAAAGCGATAATTAAATCTCAAATCAACAAATATTTAATTATCTCAAGCGATAATTAAAAACAACAAATATCCGATTATCAAAAACGATAATCAGAACTCATATCAACAAATATCTAATTATCACAAGCGATAATTAGAAACAACAAATATCTGATTATCAAAAACGATAATCAGAACTAATATCAACAAATATCTAATTATCACAAGCGATAATTAGAATCAACAAATATCTGATTATCAAAAACGATAATCAGAACTCATAGCAACAAATATCTAATTATCACAAGCGATAATTAGAATCAACAAATATCTGATTATCAAAAACGATAATCAGAACTCATAGCAACAATTATCCAATTACCTGCAGATAATTGGAAGCAACAAATATCTAGAAATCAATTAAGAAGACTAGAAAATCAACATAAAAGCTTGGATCGATCCCATCAGATGGCGAGTTTTTAATTCGCCGCACGTGCAACAACATATGGCCGAAGCCTACCAAGTACTCAACATAATTTTGGCGCCCATTAGATTGACCCGAAGGTCCGCAGAGTGACCCGAAGGTCTAGTACTGGTATTTGACCCGAAGGTCCGCAGAGTGGCCCGAAAGCCCAACAAATGACCCGAAGGTCCGCAGAGTGGCCCGAAAGCCCAACAAATGACCCGAAGGTCCAACAAATGACCCGAAGGTCCTCATAGTGGCTCGAAAGCACACAAAATCATCAAATATTTCAATTAACGAGTCCGGAATTAACCGAAATAGCAAACGCACATGTCCCATACCACGTGTTTTACTAAATCGTTTAATTCTCTTCATCGTTTCCTTGAAAGTGCAAAATTGTGTATTTTGTAAAATACATTTCACATTCTCAAACGGACAAGTCCGGAATTAAGCGAATCAGTAAAAGAAAGGGGTCATAGTCCTCGATTTTGCTGAAACGTTTAAATCGCTTCCTCATTCTTTTGAAATCGCAAACTGTAAAATTTTTGAAAACAATTTTATTTATTTTGTAAAAATAACAATTCGCATTCTCAACTGAACAAGTCCGAAGTTAAGCGAAACAGTAAAAGAAAGGGGTCATAGTCCTCGATTTTGCTGAATCGTTTAAGTCGCTTTCTCATTCTTTTGAAAACGCAAACTGCTAAAATTTTATAAAACAATTTTCATTTTAAAACGATTTTCCAATCACGTGATTAAAACAGCAAATCAGTAACAATTTCGATAAGGAAATTGTACTTCTCAAAATACCGTAAAAACGGTCACAAAACAGCATTGCGGAATAACCGCTAGAAAATCCACTTTTAAAACTTGACGGTTACTGAAGCCAAAGCAGCATAATTTTTTTTTTTTTTAAACGTCAAAATCTCATCAAAATAATTTACATCAAAATGTAATATCAGTGAATTTTTATTCATCAGAAATGCCACAAAACACCGTGCTTCAAAATAGCACTGGTGTAAAAATCCCATTATAAAAATAACGGCAACAAAATACGTTTCATAACCAAGCATCGGTTCAACGTAAAATAAATGCAGTAACGCGCAATTCAAATTTTTGCACGTACTACAGAATGAACAAAGAAATCATTCGAAGGTATCTTCAATGAAGACAATTCAAAACAGCAAAATCTAATCAATAGATGATTAGTACAAAAGAAAGCCAGCGGAAATTTCAACAAAAATCACATATCTGCAATTTCTTCGAATCCTCAATTTGGATTCGAAATTCTCAAAGAAACAAATAATTACAGCTATGTAAACAACAATTGGAATTCATATCAATTTCGTATTTTGATTCTTAAATCAAAAAGATTATCAGTTGTACTCAGCGAAGACAGTTTCACTGTTTTCGCTGCGCACTCTGATAAATAGAACACAAATCAATCAAATCATCAGAACACAATTTCATCCAAACAACAAAACACAATTCCACTTTTATTTTTAAATAACGATATTTAAAAATTTCATCAAAATTTCAAAACTTTAGTTTTGACTCAAATCACAGATAAAACGTCGACTAATAGTTGTAACATATGTTCCATCCAAGTTATGTTTTATATTATGTCCATAAACCCCAAGCTATGATACAAACTGTGACGCCCCACCTCTATGCTCATAATAACAAAGAGTATTAAAAGAAATAATGTCTATTATTACGAAGAATAAGGCTGGATAGGAGCGACCATCCGTAATTGGCCTTACACTAATATTGGTTATCTCGATAGGAGTGGTATATACTTTTTATTTTTCATCTATTATTTATTTACTCCCATCGACATATCCAATTATCAGTATAAAACAAACTACGATAGTTCATAATAGTTTAGGACATTAGATATAACAATAACACAGATAATATAAATGCGGAACACAGAATAACAAAAATCTCATATATATAATCGATGTCAGTTACAATATAGTTGACACGATACATATGATACAACTACAACTGTCGACTCTAGAAGTTATATATACAAGTACATTATCGACTAATATACATGAATACATATCGTTCTATACAATGACATGACTACTACAAAATGACACTGACAACTTCAAAAGATGTGAAAAGTCTTCAAATCCCAAACAGCAACTCAAAGAAGGAAATCTACAACCTGAAATAACTCGGGTCTGACCCGAGTATTACATTCAAAAGAAAATAATACCCAGGTCAGTCTAATTTAAACCAGTTTATTAGTGCATATAGGCAGTAATAATTTAAATAGACGACAGTCACAATCATTCTCGTCTATCCGATTCTTTAAACAAAGAAACCGGATAACGGTCAATATAACACTTAACAGTGTTTAACAAAAATCAGCAGATTTAAATCATCAACAGAGATAAATAAACAATTTATCAAATCAACTAAATCAATTTAAAACTGTCAAATCTGATAGGGCTGCAGTACACGCACGCGTGTACTGCCTCGCCACTATCACAGGAGATACACAAAAGCTCAATGAAAGTCACAAGTGATCACAAGGTCAAACCCCGAATTCGGGTTCAACTCAAGTGGATTCAAGAACAAATCCCAACAGGGGGAAAAACTGCAAAGCGCATGCGAATGCAGACATAAGCGAATACGAAGCCACCACCACGATGAAGCTATAGTAGCAAACAGTTGCAAAGACAAGGGCAGAATGCAACTACAAAGAAGACAGTGGCAGCAAGTGAAACAAGTTCAACCAATATCAAAGAGCATGTGCAAGAGGCAACAAAACTCAAACTAGCAACTGCAGCAAGACTAAATGGAGAAACCAGGCCATCAAGAGGCAACTGCAACAACAAACAAGACTCAACTAAAGTCAGTGCACAAACATATATACATACATATGTATATACACATGTATACATACATGAAGTGGCAACACAGCAGTTTGAAACTGCACCTTCAACTCAGACTCGAGTGGGACAAGAAACAAATATATATACACCATGCAGAAGTGTAAACATCACTATGAACAGGCAAGCAAGTGATGGACACAAATTGAATCAACAAGCACTACAAAGGCTACAGGTCAGCAGTTCAAAGCATTGCACAGCAACATGGATCAGAATCAAACAAGTCAAGCTGAGTACAAGTTCATCATGTAGCAGTGGAATTCGAAGTTAAGAACAACAGCTACAAGTATGCTACAGGTCGCAAATGACCAGAGGGATTTAAACATATCACAGTAATGGCCAGAAAACCCCAGTCGAAGATGACCAGAAACAGAATGTCAATGCCTTAGATCAACAGTGATCAAGACAAGGCCAGGAAATCACAAGATCGAAGACGAGATGACCAGAACCAGAAGACAAATCCACTAATATATGCATACACACATATATATGTATATATGCACGTGTATACGAACTTATAAATCAAATGGCACAGACATATGCAAATGTACCAGACTCAAATGCCTTCAAGCAACTTACCGACGAAATCAGTGCATCAATGCAATGCAAAATAGAGACTGTAATAAAACTACTGGCACTAAGTCAAGGGAACAATGGAGGCATGCTTTACAAAGTCAAGTGGAGCTAACCAATGTACAAATCAGGTCAGCGACCACTTCACATATGCAGTCCAGACTAAAGTGACAACAGGGACAACTCAACGAATCCAGTGAGGTAACCAATACACAAGCTAAATGTTCAAGCTACTGGAAATGACCAATGCAACCAAAACTATCTCGAAGTGGGGAAACAAATACAAAATCTAATGCAGACACATATAAGTGCATTTGGGTATATGTCATCAGTGCTAACAATTATGGTAGCAATTGCATGAGTAATTAACAACTAACGAATGCATCTGCGAAATGGATAATGTAAGCCAACATCAAGGCACAACTTCAAAATGAAGTAGCCATGTTCGAAACCCAACCTTGGGAACTACAAGATGAACAAGTATATAAGTGAATGCATCACGAACCAAAGAAGGCACCAGTAACACTACAGGTCAAGAATGAATGTAATTCAAATGAACAGACCTGAGTGCAGCAGTCTAACAACTCAAGTGAAGCTACAGGTCATCAGACTACTACAACAAAAACATCAAAGTGCAACAAGATGGTGACTGTACAACTTCAAATACAAGTTACAATGTCAACAAAGTACACAGGGAAATCAAATGTTCAACAGACACATCAAACTACAAGGTGAATAAATGGTCAGAAGTGTGCAGACATGCCCAAAAATGAACTTTCTTCCCCAAAACAACTCAATTACTTTGACATGCAAGTGCACAGGCAAGGCTAAGGCATAGACTATCAAAGGAATACCACAATGCAACTGTAAGCAAGATGCCTGAAGAGTACAAGTTAAAACTGCAATACTAACTACAAGTGACAATGCCAGTTCATGTCAATAATTCAGTGACATAACAAAGCTACAAGACCAACTCGAAGCAACAGGATAGAAATTATCAATATCGATGAAATCAAGTCGAAGACTATAGGCTAACGCAGTTCAAAATCCAAGCAGTGGTTAAGAACAACCAGAGAAGTCAACATATACAACTACTACAGGTCAGGTGATGAACAAAATCAATGAAATGCAGCGCAGACATATACATGATGAAGCAACAGTCTTACCAAGTCAATAAAAATCAACACCATGTTATTCAAGTAAATGAAAAGGTCAGAAATAAAAGCTCAGCATCCAAACCAAATGTACGAGAATACCAAAGCCGAGGAAAACAAAGTCAGAGTCCATCAGAAATTCACGAAATCACGAGTTCGAATCGAACAAACAGTAAGTTTAAACTAGATGTGAGTGAATGAATCACTCACCTTATTTGACGAACGCAGATTGATGGAATTGAAGTATAGAGAGCGTCGATCAACAATTTCTTGGCTTCGATCGATAAAAACAACGGCTCCATCATTTTCGACGAAGCCCTAATTTCGTGGCCGCCATTATTTTCGATTTTCTTTCGTTCGTTTTTGAGTTAGGGATTGCACGAGTGAAAAATCAAAGAGGAACGGGTTGAGATAATGTCACGGCAACTAAAATCAACATGGGCCAAGGTAAAAATTTTCTTTCTTTAAAACCCACCAATGTTCAACCATTTATTAACGAATTTTTTAACCCAAACTTTTATTAAAGAATTATACAAATCTGAAAAGAATTTTAATCGATTCAAAATTGCAACAGTAATTAATCAACCGGTTTAATCGTCATGTTAACGATAATTACTTGTTGTAAAACTCCGGGTTGTTACATGTAGAATCTATAATGAGGAAAGATACAAACCAAGAAAAAAGAAGGGAAAGAAAGTTCCATACAAGAGAATGCAATACTTACTCATCACTAGTTGACTTTAAAGGTTATATGCATCTTCTGTTACATACCTCATATGAGATGGCACAATGTGAGAAAACAATA
This sequence comes from Allium fistulosum, assembly GCA_030737815.1. Lineage (NCBI taxonomy): Eukaryota > Viridiplantae > Streptophyta > Magnoliopsida > Asparagales > Amaryllidaceae > Allium > Allium fistulosum. Next base: position 1,266,052,991 of record CM060903.1, read on the forward strand.
AGAAGGTAGCTTAAATACACCATTGATGGAAAAACATGAAAACATTTTGATAAGATTTATTCCACTTTTGCTGCAGAGAGCTGTAATGTTAGACTTAGTTTATGTACAGATGGCTCTACACATTCTCTCAATTTGGTTCTAAATAATTGTATTGGCCTATTATCACTACATCTTAAAATTTACTTCTGTGGATGTGTATGAAAACAACATATATGTTTCTCACTATTATTGTCCCCGGCCTTAATGATCTGACACAAGAAATCGATATTTATTTACAACCATTGATTAAAGAGTTGAAAACACTGTGGCATGAAGAAGGAGTTGAAACATATGACATTTCAAAACAAGAATTTTCATATGTTCGCTTCTTTGTTATGAACTATTGGCAATTTTCCAGCTTATTCAATGTTTTTAGGTAGGAGTACAGCCGTTCGTCTAGCTTGTCCTTATTACATGGAAGAAATATGATCGTTTTCATTACTACATGGGAAGAAAATTTCACGGTTTGTATAACATCCCGTATCTAGAGACCAAAAGCTAAGCGCTACAGATGCTGCAGTCATCCATAGTATTAACTTCTGGTGACAAAATACGGTAATGATAATGATATCCATAATATCAGAAGCACTTGAATATGAATAAAATCACAGATTTCAAAAACAACATTTTACTGATTACATTTCAAACAAATTCATATCCAAATTACATAATCCCATATTGTTTCCCAGGTAAAGATTAATTATAATAATTACAAAAATACGCCAAGAGCGACATATGACGATGCCGCCTTGGTTGATCAAAGCTATATAGTCATATCTGACTTAATATACACAGTAGAATCAAAACAAAATGAAACTGCAAATCCTAATTAGCTATCCATCAACCACCTACTCGTCTTCGAAAGCTTTATTCGCCAAAAGACTAAAACCTGAAAACCCTAACCCTCAGCCTACTCAAATCAATTTTGAGTACCCAAGAGTTTAAGGGGAAACAAAAATTTCGAGTCAAACATAAAGCTTGATGTGAATAATTATGTTACATATCAGTTTACTGATATTAAGTGAGACCATACCGCTTGGCGGAACAGGTTTCCCCTCACTAATATCTTTTTCAAAACATATATTTTGCAATCCTTTCCTGCAACCAAACTGGTTAATCAAACTGATTATATCAAAATAGCAATATCCTTTATGCTAATAAATGACTATCCGTCCGGAAAACAAGTAATATGTGAGCTATCTACCCATAATATAATAGCAATGTTCGTTATGCTACAAATGGACTATATGTCCATACAACTGGGCTGACTGCCCGCAAACTGGACTAACTGTCCGAAATATAGGCTGACTGCCTGCAAAATGGACTAACTGTCCGAATTATTTTCTTAGGGTTAACTACCCTTTAAATTTTCCTTGAAAACCTTTTTCAAAATGATTTAGTCCTTCAAATCATATATATACAAAAAAAATATCTTTAGCTTTATTCTAAGCCATTTTTGACATGTTATATACACTTTACTCAAAATAATGTTGATGAGATTTAATAAGGATTAACTATCCTTCCAAAACAAGTCAAAACCCTTTTTAACTTGAAAATACATAGGCTATATTACCTATTCAATACATTCGAAACCTTTGTTTAAAACCTTCAAACAACCCTTTCGAAACACTTGAAGGTAACCCCTTTGAAACCATTGAAAGACCCTTTCGAAACCATTAAATATGGCCTTTCGAAAACATTGGATAAACCTTTCCTTTCTTTTCTCCGAAAGCTTCAAAATATCAGACATTCCCCTTTAAAACCTTTTAAATATTGCCTTTCAAAACATAGGAAAACCCTTACCTTTCAACCCTTTCGAAACCCTGGGGAACCACCCCTTTCGAAACCATTCATTAAAACCTTTCGAAACAGTCAAAACTCAATCCTTTCGAAAGCCCTTTGGGTTCAATTTAAAACAGGTCGAAACCATTTAAAAATTTACCCCTTCGAAACCTTTGGAAAACGTCTCGGTCGAAACCATTTGGATTCTGCCTTCAAGTAAAGCAAAAGGATCAGAAACTCATTAAAGTCGAAAGCATCTATTTCGAAACCTTTTAAAACTATCTCTTTCAAAACCATTTGGGTTTTACTTCACTTATAGAAAAGGAGTCTTAAAAACATTTAAGTCGAAAGCATTTTCTTCGAAACCATTTCCTAAGTAATGAAGTGATGTTGTCGAAACCATCCCTTCGAAAGCATTGGAGAGGTGGCCAAGTTTTTAGAAAACAGAACCCCTTCGAAAACATTTGAGTCGAAAGGTAAAAAGGCGGCAGCAAAAAGGTTTCGACCTAGACGAAAGCAATTATTTAAAAACCAAGACGCAACCCATTCGAAACCATTTCCTTTAAATCATTTGACATGGTCGAAAGCTACTTTTTCGAAAGCCATTTAGTCAAAAGCAAGCAGGCGTATTTCTTTAAAAATAAAGGACTGCCTCAACCCCTTCGGAACCCCTGGTTTCGACTCCCTACCTTCCGCCTACATCCAATTCACTACATACCAGTAAATTGATACCCTGTGCATTGGTTTCGACTATGTCGGAAGCGAAGATGCGGAGGCGGAACCTGGTGCCGACGGTGTCGAAACAGTGAAAAACATGTACCAAATAGTTCTTTTCCCCTAACCTGTCTTACGTGTCTAATTGTGATTGGTTGCCTCTTTCTTTACCAATAAAAAGTACCGCACTTTGTCAAAAGTGCTGCCAACTTTTCAGATTTTATAATTTAAATCATTTTACAAAAAGTCCCTTCTCCTCTTTTAATTATATAAAACATTTAAGTTCCATACCTTAAATAATTTTATATAACCCTTAAAACACTTAGGAAAAATCTACAAAATTCCAGAAAATCTATTTTAATCTGTTTTCCAACATATAAAAATTTCATACCCCAATCTTTTATTATTTAACCGATAATAATTATTAACCCAAATAAATATTTTCTTTACTAGAAAATTCATAAAAATTCCATATAATTTCAGAAAATTCCGAAAATTGAAACCCATCTCTAAAATATTATTTATGACCTTCATAAAAATTAGCAAGGCATTTGGATGTCATTTTATAGGGTTTCACCTTAAAACCTATCATAAAATCAATATGAGCATACATAAACCATCAACATGTATATATAATCATTCCATCATTCGAAATCATGGAAAATCAATGCAAAATATTCGGCATTCATCTAAGAACCGAAATATAATAAAAAATAAGATGTAAACATTATTCATCTTAGCTTTGGAGATTAAAGAGATTGAGATATGAAAAGATTTGATTTGAATTAGCTTCTTCCTAGCTTTTCTTCCCCTTTTTCTTGTTAATGGTGGCCCGCCTTGAGTTATAAAAAATTTCAAATGAAAATGAACGTGTAAAATTTTACACGGCCAAGGTTTTGAAGGATATAGGAACTACCTATTTCCTATTTTACCCCTCCTCTATTTCATTTTAACTCTTCTTTAGTTCATTATTAAATGGCACAGCTACCCTTAATTAAAAATCAAATCTCAATTCCCTAATCAACACATTATTTATTTAATTTAACTAATTATATATTCTAAATAATGGTACCAAAAATCTGGGGTATTACAGACTCCCCTCCTTAAATAATTTCATCCTTGAAATTACGATAATATACATAATAAATCAAACAAGAAGGTAAAACATACCATCAAACAAGTCAGGATAAGTATCTCTAATCCTGCTCTCTATCTCCTAAGTACAGTCCCTATCATCTTCGGTCCATTAGACTTTGACTAATCTGACTGTCTTGGTTCTAAGCCTCTTCTCGTCTCTCGCAACTATGCATACTGGCTTCCTTACTATAGTCAAATCCGGTTCTACCACTAAATCATCTAGCGAAGTCGGTGTAATAGCAGTCTCCGGGTCTCTAACACACTTTCTGAGATGAGAAACATGAAAAACATCGTGGACTCCTGCTAAACTGCTCAGTAACTCAACTCTATATGCGAGTTTCCCGATCCTCCCAACAATAGGAAAAGGTCCAACGAATCTCGGTGCTAACTTCCCCGATTTCCCAAATCTAATCACCCCTTCATCGGTGACACTTTAACGAAAACCTAGTCTCCAATTAAGAACTTTAGATCTTTCCGTCTCTTATCTGCATAACTCTTTTACCTAGACCGAGCCTCCTTCATTCTAGCCCGAATGACCTCAATCTTTTCTGCAGCTTCTTCGACTAAATCTGAGCCAAGAACCAACCTATCCCCAGTCTCTAGCCAACATACGAGAGATTTGCATGGCCTTCCATACAAAGCTTCAAACAATGCCATCCCAATACTAGTCTGATAACTGTTGTTTTACGAAAACTCAACTAAATGCAGATGGTCTTCCCATGATCCCCCGAAATCCAGAACACAAGCTCTTAAAATATCCACCAAGATTTTGTTAACTCTCTATGTTTTCTCATCTGTCTACAGATGGTAAGCGGAACTCATCTTGAGCTTGGTTCCCAAGACTTCCCGCAGACTCTTCCAGGATTCGCTAGTGAATAAAGGATCTCTATCAGTAACTATGCTACTAGGAATTCATTGCGGTCTAACCACATTCTTCATAAACAACTTTGTCAAAACAGGCACCGTTCTGGTTGACCTAACTGGAATGAAATGGGAACTCTTGATCAATCTGTCCACTATGACCCATATACTATCATTTCCTCTGTTCGACCTTGGCAAACCGTCAATAAAATCCATGGAGATAGAATCCCACTTCCATACTGGAATATCTAATGGCTGAAGCAACCCATTTGGTTTCTGGTGTTCGGCTTTTGCCTATTGGCAATGCACTGCTTCACACAACCCAATATCCCGCTTCATACCTTCCCAGAAGAACCCCTCTTCATATCCTGATACATCTTAGTACCTCCTAAGTGAATAGAGAACTTTGAATGATGGCATTCCTCTAAGACTTCTTTGCTTATGTTTCCTACACTTGGAACACATAATCTTCCTTTCTTTCTTAACCACCCATTCTGGTCAAGACTGAAATCTTTCAAGTCATCGCTCTCGGTTCCATCTCTTAACTTCCTGATCCGTTCAGCTAATACCAGATCCTCTTCCTGTTTAGAAACAATCCTTTCGATCATCACTCGTCAAACTTCCAAACAGGATAATACAACTGTATCTCCACTAGACCCCGCCTTGGATCTCCACTGCACTCTGCAATCTGCTAACGCTTCTAAATCTTTCCACTCAACAGTCATCGCTAATACTGCATTCTGATTTTCCTGCTAAGTGCATCCGCAACCTTGTTGCCTTTCCCTGGTGTGTTCTCAATCCCAAAATCAAAAGCAGCGATAAACTCTAACCACCTTTGTTGTCTCATGTTAAACTCTTATGAGAGAACAAATATTTCAACGACTTATGGTCTGTCTATAACTCAAACCTTTCTCCCAAAAGGTAATGTCTCCACACCTTCAATGCAAAACTCACTGCAGCTAATTCTAAATCATGCGTCAGATATCTGACCTTATGCGGTCTAAGCTGTCTAGAAGCGTAGGCAATCACTTTACCTCTTTGCATTAGCATAGCTCCTAATCCTGTTCCACACGCATCGGTATAAACCAGCAAATCCCGATTCCCTTCCGGAACAACCAAAACAGGTGCATGGGTCAATAAGTGTTTCAAACTCTGGAATGCTTCCTCACACTTATCGGTCCACACAAACTTCACATCCTTTCTTGTCAGCTTGGTCATCGGGGCCACTATCCATGAAAAATCCTTAATGAACCTCCGATAATAACTAGCTAACCCATGGAAACTCTTTATCTCTGTCACTGTCTCAAGTCTCTTCCATTTATTCATTCCTTCAATCTTAGTCGGATCTACTGACAACCCTTCCTTTGAGACTACATGACCAAGAAACTTCACTTCTTTCTTCCAGAAATGACACTTCGATAACTTCGACTTCAGCTGATGCTGCCTCAATGTCTCAAGCACCACTTTGAAATGAAATTCATGCTCTCTTTCATCCTGAGAGTATATCAAGATATCATCTATGAAAACCAATACAAACCTATCCAAGTGCTATCAGAAAACCCGGTTCATCAAATCCACAAAAAAGCAAGCGCATTAGTCAGTCTGAACGACATAACTAACCATTCGTTCGGCCCATATGTGGTCCTAAACGCCGTCAAAGGTATACTATCCTCTGCTACCCTGAGCTAATGGAAACCTGTCGCTAAATACAACTACGAGAATACCTTGGCTCTACTCAACTGGTCGAACAAATCGTCAATCCTTGGCAATGGATATCGATTCTTTATCGTCCTCTCATTCAACTTATGATAATCCATACATAGCCTTAACGATCCATCTGGCTTCTTAGCGAACACTGCGGCTGTTCCCCAAGGCGAACTACTCGGCTTGATAAAATTCTTGCTCTTTAAATCCACCAACTGCACCTTTAACGCCCTCATCTCTATGGGGTCATCCTGCTTGGCGGCTTACTCACTGGTTCTACTCCCGGAACCAAATCTATCTGAAACTCAATGGCTCGTTTCGGTGGCAATACAACTAAAGGCTCAAACACGTCTGCGAATTCTCTAACCACGAAAACTCGACTTAACCCATCTTCCGATTCCATAGCACCCAACAAAGCATTCACTTCACCGCTAGAACCTTTTACGGTATAAACTATCCGATTACTACAATCTGGGTGTCTAAGCGATATTTTCCTATCCTGGCAAAATATCCTAGCATTGTACTCACTTAACCAATCCATCCCAAGAATAATCCTGAACCTCACAAAATCTAACATATGCAAACTGCAAACAAAAGTATGACCTTATAGGTCAAACTCTAACTGGTTACATCTCAACCCTAGAGTTGAATACCCTCCTACTGGGTTCGCAACCCGTAAGGAAGTTGCTAAATAAGTGGGTTCTAAGTTAAGCTTATCTATCAAACATCCAGATATAAAAGAATGCAATGCACCAGTATCAAATAGAACGCTAACAGTCATACCATGAATCTGAAGCGTACCTCCTAAGACTGCCTTTCCTTTTTCCTGAGCCGTTGGCTTAGAAGCAGCATGGTCCAATGCATATACCTTGCCCTTTCCATCCTTAGCGGGCTCCTTGCACTGGCTCTTATAATGGCCAATCTGGTCACAGTTGAAGCACCTGACATTCTTCTTTCCAGCCACCTCCTTTGCCTTCCCAACACGACACTCATTGGCAAAGTGCCCCTTCTTATCACACTTGAAACAGACAATCTCAAACTTCCCCTTCTTAGCTGCTCCACCCTTCTGAGCGCCTTTCTTAGAAAAGAACTTCCTCTTCTGATTCTGCCCAACCTTGACTTCTTTAGCCTTACTCTTCTTTAGAGAATCAAGAATCTCCTCATGCCTTAAGGCATCCTCCACAACAAAGTCAGAAGGATCTCTAATATGAGGTAATGTGGCCCTAGCTAACTTGGGCTCCAACCCCCTGATAAATTTCGCATTCCTCTTCAGATTGTATCCACTGAAGCATACCCATACCGAACCAACTCCCCGAACTTTCTAGCATATTTCAGAACTGACATCTCCCACTACTCTAACTCAGCAAACTTCCAGATCAGAGCTGACTATGCCATTGTAGACATAAACCTCTTTTGGAATCTTCCCTTGAAATCTGCCCATGACAAAGTTTCCTCGTCCACATCAGCAGCCACACTGTTCCACCAAAACAAAGCAGATCCCTGAAGTTGTCTGGATGCCAACCTCCTCTTTTTCTCATCATTGAGCCTTAAGTCTGCAAAAATCCTTTCGCAGTGCAACCACCAATTTTTCACTTCTATAACATTCTCTGTCCCTAGAAAAGGCTTCCCTCTAAGCTTAGCGTAATCTCCGCTCAGCTTAGCATAATGATTAACTACTAGAACTTCCAGAACTCCAACCCCTGCAGCATTTCCTCCTACCATTCCAACTGTAACTCCAGCTTGCATCATATTCACAAAAAAATGATACATATCCCCCATGTCCACTTGTGGGACTCCAACACCTACATTCTCTGCTTGTGCCTGACCTTGAGTCCTCCTTGTACTAGGTCTGCCCTTTCCTTCGGTGCCCTCCCCTCCTGGGTTAACTCTTCCTCTTCTACCTTCCATATCTATATTCAAACCTTATGAGATACAAAAAATAACCTAATAAGGATATGAGACTAGAGATAAAGCGTATACTTATATATAGCAAATACAAGTACGTTACAATAGCGTTATCTTATACCCCAATCTTACTCTAATTCCTTAGGATTATTTTTTTAAACCATTTTTAGTTTAAATTTTTTCATAACCATGCTCTAATACCAAGTTGTAACATCCCGTATTTAGAGGCCAAAAGCGAATGCTGCAGTCATCCATAGTATTAACTTCTGGTGATAAAATACGATAATGATAATGGTATCCATAATATCAGAAGCACTTGAATATGTATAAAATCACATATTTCAAAAACAACATTTTATCGATTACATTTCAAACAAATTCATATCCAAATTACATAATCCCATAACGTTTCCCAAGTAAAGATTAATTCTAATCACTACAAAAATATGCCAAGAGCAACATATGACGATGCCCCTTGGTTGATCAAAGTTATATAGTTATATCTGACTTAATATACACAGCAGAACCAAAACAAAATGAAACTGCAAATCCTAATTAGCTATCCGTCGGCCACCTGCTCGTCTCCGGAAGCTTTATTCGCCAAAAGACTAAAACTTGAAAACCCTAACCCTCAGCCTACTCAAATCAATTTTGAGTACCCGAGGGTTTAAGGGGAAACAAAAACTTCAAGCTAGACATAAAGCCTGGTGTGAATAATTCTATTACATCTCGATTTTCTAATATTAAGTGATTCCACGACGCATAGCGGAATGGGTTTTCCCTCACTAATACCCTTTTCAAAACATATATTTTGCAATCCTTTTCTACAACCAAACTGGTTAATCAAAATGATTATATCAAAATAGCAATATCCTTTATGCTAATAAGTGGACTATCTATCCGTAAAACAAGTAATATGTGAGCTATCTTCCCACAATGTAATAGCAAGGTCCGTTATGCTACAAATGGACTATTTGTCCATACAACTGGGCTGACTGCCCGCAAACTGGACTAACTGTCCAAAATCTAGGCTATCTGCCAGCAAAATGGACTAACTGTACGAATTATTTTCTTATGGTTAACTACCCTTTAAATTTTCCTTGAAAACCTTTTTCAAAATGATTTAGTCCTTCAAATCATATATATACAAGAAAAATATATCTTTAGCTTTACTCTAAGCCATTTTTGCCATCTTATATCACTTTACTCAAAATAATGTTGATGAGATTTAATAAGGATGAACCATCCTTCCAAAACAAGTCAAAACCCTTTTTAACTTGAAAATACATAGGCTACATTACCTATTCAATACATTCGAAACCTTTGTTTAAAACCTTTAGACAACCCTTTCGAAACCCTTGAAGGTAACCCCTTCGAAACCATTGAAAGACCCTTTCGAAACCATTAGATATGGCCTTTCGAAAACATTGGAAAAACCTTTCCTTTCTTTTCTCCAAAAGCTTCAAAATATTAGGCATCCCCCTTTTAAACCTTTTAAATATTGCCTTTCGAAAACATAGAAAACCCTTCCTTTCAACCCTTTCGAAACAGTCAAAACTCAATCCTTTCGAAAGCCCTTTGGATTCAATTTAAAACATGTGGAAACCTTTCGAAACAATTTAAAAATTTACCCCTTCGAAACATTTGAAAATGTCTCGGTCGAAACCATTTGGATTCTGCCTTCAGGTAGAGCAAAAGGATCAAAATCCCATTAAAGTCGAAAGCATCTGTTTCGAAACCTTTTAAAACTATCTCTTTCAAACCATTTGGGTTACTTATAGAAAAAGGGTCTTAAAAAAATTTAAGTTGAAAGCATCTTCTTTGAAACCATTTTCTAAGTAATGAAGTGATGGTGTTGAAACCATCCCTTCGAAAGCATTGGAGAGGTGACCAAGTTTTTAGAAAGCAAAACAACCCCTTCGAAATCATCTAAGTCGAAAGGTAAAAAGGCGGAAGTAAAAAGGTTTCGACCTAGTTGAAAGCAATAATTTAAAAACAGAGGCGCAACCCATTCGAAACCATTTCCTTTAAATCATTTGACCTGGTCGAAAGTTACTTTGTCGAAAGCCATTTAGTCAAAAGCAAGCAGGCGTATTTCTTTAAAAAAAAAGGACTGCCTTAACCCCTTCGGAACCCCTGGTTTCGACTCCCTAGCTTCCGCTTACATCCAATTCACTACGTACCAGTAAATTGATACCCTATGCATTGGTTTCGAATGTGTCGAAAGCGAAGATGAGGAGGCGGAACCTGGTGCCGACGGTGTCGAAACAATGAAAAACATGTAGCAAATAGTTCTTTTCACCTAACCTGCCTTATGTGTCTAATTGTGATTGATTGCTTCTTTCTTAACCAATAAAAAGTTCTGCACTTTGTCAAAAGTGCTGTCGACTTTTCAGATTTTATAATTTAAATCATTTCATAGAAATCCCCTTCTCCTCTTTTAATTATATAAAACATTTAAGTCCCATACCTTAAATAATTTTATATAACTTTTAAAACACTTTGGAAAAATCTACAAAAATTCCAGAAAATCCATTTTAATATGTTTTCCAACATATTAAAATTTCAAACCCTAATCTTTTATTATTTAACCGAAAATAATTATTAACCCAAATAAACCTTTTCTTTATCAGAAAATTCATAAAAATTCCATATAATTTCAGAAAATTCCGAAAATTGAAACCAATCTCTAAAATATTATTTATGACTTTCATAAAAATTCACAAGGCATTTGGATGTCATTTTTAGGGTTTTCACCTTAAAATCTATCATAAAATTAATATGAACATACATAAATCATCAACATGTATATATAATCATTCCATCATTCAAAATCATGGAAAATCAATGCAAAATATTCGGCATTCATCTAAAAACTAAAATACAATCAAAAATGAGATGTAAACATTATTTACCTTAGCTTTGGAGTTTAAAGAGATTGAGATATGAATAGATTTGATTTGAATTAGCTTCTTCCTAGCTTTTCTTCCCCTTTTCCTTATTAATGGTGACCGACCTTGAGTTATAAAAAATTTCAAATGAAAATGAACGTGTAAAATTTTACACGGCCAAGGTTTGGAGGATATAGGAATGGCCTCTTTCCTATTTTACCCCTCCTCTATTTCATTTTAACTCTTCTTTAGTTCATTATTAAATGGCACGACTACCCTTAATTAAAAATCAAATCTTAACCCTCTATTGAACAAATTATTTTATTTTATTTATCTAATTAAATATTTTAAATAATGTTACCAAAAATCTGGGGTGTTATAGTTTGATTGTCATCGGTATTTCACTATGTTAATCATACCTTTAAAGAGATAAAAAAACTTTATAGCTAATAGAGTAGAGACTAGACATCCACCAATGATTTGGTCAAGCGAAGAAATATATGATCTTGTAAAGGAATATCCAATAAAACATGATAATGGAGTACAAATTGAAATTTCAGGTAATTGATGGTTCATAATTGGTGCAAACAACATATATTTTGGGAGTTATCTTGTTGGAAAGATCTCTTACTTCATCATAATATTGACGTGATGCAGAATGAGAAAAACATGTTCGATAATGTGTTTAATACAATTTTGAATGTTAAAGGGAAGACTAAGGATAATGTGAAATTAAGACGTGACATAAAAGAATTACGTAAGCGTCCCAATCTTTATATCAAGCCAAATGACACTAAAAAACCCAAAGCATGTTATGAGTTAGACCATAACCAAGTAAAACTTGTGTTAAAATGAGTGGAAGAATTAAGATTTCCTGATGGGATTTCTTCCAATAGCTGAGTGGGATGAAAAGTCACGATTGCCACGTAACGATGGAAAATTTGTCGCTCGTAGTTTTCAAAGAACCGTTACCCATAAAAGTTTGGGCGGTTATAACACAGCTTAGTTTATAAGAGCTTTGTTTAGCTACATTAAAAGTTGAACGTCTATGAAAAATTAAAGTAGATATTCCTATAGTGCTTTGCAAACTGGAGAAAATCTTTCCTCTAGGTTTCTTTAATGTAAAGGAGCATTTACCTATTCATCTTCCATCTAAAGCACTTCTTCGAGATCCTATGCAATATGGATGAATGTATCTATTTAAGAGGTAATAATATTAAGTATGCTAAATATTAATTTAATTACATAATAAATTTAATTTGAAATAATTTTGTAATAGGTACTTAAATCGTCCGAAGAGAAAAGATAAACAAAATGTACGAGTTAAAGGTTCAATTTGCAAATCATATATCGAAGAAGAAGCTTCAGTCTTTTTCTCTCATTATTAAAGTGACCATGTGAACTTATCATTTGAAAGTGTTCCATGTAACGATGAAGGTGTTGAACATGATTCTTCTCAAGTAATGTTATCTATTTTTAGACAACATAGTCGACCTGTAGGAAAATATATGGAAACATATTAGATTACAGAGATTGCCATGTAGCAAAAACATATGTACTTCTTAATTGCACCGAAGTTGCACCATTTGTTAGATATTGTTGCTTAATAATTCTCGATATGTTAATTTTTAAATTTATATTTATTTCTATCACACTTAAAGAATATGTGCAATATATAATATTTGTAGTATTTACGAATCACAAAATCCATGCGACTATCTCAATAAAGAATTTGCTGATTGGTTTTTTGATTGCGTTTATGATCTGAGAAATTGTGTAGTCGACGAAGGATTGAAACATTTTGTGCTGGGACCAAAAAGAAATGTCAAGAAACATCTAATATTCTTCTTCAATGGATTTAAATTGAACACCAAAGAATATGGCACTGAAAAATTAACTAACAATACCAGTGTATTTGTTAAAGGTAGTGATGATTCAAATGATCATATAAATAATTTTTACGATGTCTTAACCTAGGTTTTGAAATTGACATATTTTATTCGACCTATAGAGAAAGTTTTTTACTTAGATGCAATTTGTTTAGCTATGTTTTAGGTTCTGTAATCAACGTGCACAAAGATTATAATCTTATTGCAATAAAATATAACTCGCATTACCATAAATATGATCCTTTTGTACTAGCTAAACATGCACTACAAGTTTGTTTTGCTTTGTATCTATCCCTAAAAAGAGATAAAGCAGATTGGTTGGTAGTTTTTAAAACAAAGGCAAGCTTTATGTTTGACGAAAAGAATATTCCAAACGAATAAGCTTATCAAGCAGATCTTGAGAAAAATAATGAAATAATAATAACCGACGATCATATTGATTTTAAGCCTCTAAACGATAAATCAAATGTTTCAGTAGAAGCATTTGAGACTACAAAGGAAAACGATATAGAGTACGAGACCAAGTCTGAATCAAAAAATGGCGAAGACTGATTAGTAATGTATGCTAGGATAGAAGGTAATTTATGTGATTATTAATGTTACATGTTTTCTCATAAAAAATGGTATGTGTTTCCATAATAAAATGATATGTTCTCACATAATAAAATGAAATGTCTAGGATAGATATTATATTTCCATGTTGAGAATCTTCACATTTATCAGGTATCCCCTCTTCTAGTTAGAGAGGGACCGACATAGGAGGCGATGACGGTAGACCATCACAACAGGTAGATCGTCCCATAGTTACATTAGTAAGCAATGTGAGTGGGTAAGTATCAAATTTATTGCAACATCATAAATATTTTATATATGATATATTATTAATGATCTATTAAATTTCTATGTCATAATTAATACAGGGATTTGAATTAGGGCCCTCGAATGTTGTTCTTGATATTTCTAAGGCTGCTTATAAGTGCAGAATGACTGGATGCTGGTTTAATTGGGAGAATATACCAGTGCACATTGTAGAGTGTATTTGGCAGGATTTCTATGCAACTATAAATATGTATTTCATTTCATATATAACCACCTTGCAACTTTTTGATTTAGTATAAATGTATTGCTTATTTTATTTTCAATGTGCAGCAAGTAGTAGATTTGCATGAATCCGACTATTCCCTTTGCATAAATTACTGGATTAAAAAAAGTGAAATTTGTTACACATCCTTATTTTTAATTATTTTATCAAATATATCCCTCCCAATTTCTGCTTATGTTTTACATCCCCTTTTTATTTTTCATGTTCGTCTTTTATGTTTTTACCCTTCTATATACCCAATTTCGACGTCCTGCTCAATAACTTCCAATTTTTTCTTGAAAATTTCGACTTCTAATTTCCATGGAATTTAGGTGCTGACTTTTGTTATATCTCATTCAACTCGATCCACAATTGCATCTTGTATAGATCTTGAGCTATATCTCCTTCGATTCGAACGGTGTTTGTTATATCTCGTTCACTTTTTGCTACATCTCAATCCGTTTTAGCTACATCTCAATTTGTTTTAGCTTTTCATCTTCTTCTGCTTTGCATAATATGACTTCGAGCTATATCTACTAATGATGTTTATGAAGTTCAATCAACTCAATCATATCGTGTAGATTTGAGTGTTCGGCAATGTAGTTGTAACTTACGACAGATTAGTGGGTTTCCATGTGCTCATGTTGTTAGATGTATCCTTGCTTTTGATTTGGATGTTTATTCCTAAGACTATTTCAAAGTGTCTTTTTTGAGCATCTTATTCTTATCCTATTCATCCACTTGTTAATTTTCAAATGGAAGATGTTTTACATGAAGATGTTGAAGTTTATCCTCCTAAGAGAAGATGTGGTGCTGGAAGGCCTCGTTCTTCTGAATGGATTAAGTCAGCCGGTAAGGTAAATAAGTACAAATGTTGTAGTTTGTGTAAGAAATTGGGTCATAATAAAAGATCTTGTTTGTTAAGAAATAAAGTGCAATTTTTATACATTATTGGCTTTTTATTATAAAGACTATTAATGTAATTTCATGCTTTGTTTTGCTGAATTAAAAGTTTTATTTTTTTATTTTACTTATTTGTTTAGTTAACGATGTAATTTTCTTTTATTGTTTAGTTACAGTTCGGCACTTAACAGTCTGGCAAACATTTGCTTGGGTAATATTTATCAAGCTAATATTTGCTAGTGATTTATTTAGTAGCTTATGTTTGCTAGTTATACATATATGATGTGTGTGTGTGTGTGTATGTTTTCTCATTATAATATATTTTTAGTTTTTTAAGAAGATAAGTTTGGTTAGTTGTTATTATAATTATGTTAAAAAATTTCATTGATCTCCCAGTTTGTTTTATGTTAATAGTACAATAATTTTAAGGTGCGCAGCGAGGAAACTACTGTTCTCCTAGTCTACTCAGTTTATTTCTCTAAATTCATAAGTGAAATTCTTATATTAGTTAGAAAGGCAGCTAGTAAGCAAGTCGAGTAATTTTTCAATCCTTCATCTTCTTATGAGTAGCTGGGGGTCGCCTTTCTTCATCTGGCTTCATCGTCCACAATCGACCAACAATCAGTCTATCTTATATTTTTGTACTTGATCGTGATGTGTATTTGGTTATCTTTTACATCTATAAGTATATGATTATGTTTTATATTTTTTTTAGATTTTGCATCCACATGATTCTTATTACGTTCTGTACTAGCCAAATGTCTACTGGCACATATTTATATGGTAAATGCCTACTGGCAAATATTTGCCTTGCAAATATTTTCCAGGAATATTTTTGCCTTAAAAATATTTGTTCATTCTTTCATGATCATATTGCTTATCTGTTGTTAGTTTGTATATAGGATTAAGTTTGGCATTAACTAATATTTGGTTTGGCTTTTTCATCCAAACATACGCGATTAGGTTTGGCATTCAACTAGCTTTTTCATTCATGTGTACCCGATTAGGTTTGGCATTTAGTTGACATTTACATTCGCTGGTATGCTCGGTCAAACAATATATCTTAGTTATACATTGGTTTCTATATGTACCAGATTAGGTTTGGAATTCAGTTTGACTTTGCATCCATATGTACCCGATAAGGTTTGGCATCTGGTTAGCTTTTGCATCCATATGTACTCGATTAGGTTTGACATTCAGTTAGCTTTTGCATCCATACGTACGCGATTAAGTTTGGCATTTGTCTAGCTTTTTCATCTATACATACCCGATTAGGTTTGACATTCATTTGGCTTTTACATTAATATGTACCTGTTTAGGTTTGACATTTGGCTAGCTTTTGCATCCATATGCACCCGATTAGGTTTGGCATTCAACTAGTTTTTGCATTCCATTGTATGCTTGGTTAAACAATGTATCTTGGGTATAGATTGGTTTTCATATGTACCGAATTGAGTTTCGAATTCAGTTTGTTTTTTCATCCATATGTACCTGATTAGTTTTGGCATTCAGCTAGCTTTTGCTTCCATACATACCGATTAGATTTGGCATTCGGTTGGTTTTGCATTCCATGGTTTGCTCGGTTAAACAATGTATCTAGTGCATAGATCAGTTTTCGTATAAACCTGATTAGGTTTGATATTCGGTTGGCTTTTGCATCCATACGTATCCGATTATGTTGACATTTGGTTGGCTTTTGCATCTATATATACCAGATTAGGTTTGATATTCAGCTAGCTTTTTCCTCCATATTTACTCGATTAGGTTTGGCATTCAACTAGTTTTTGCATTCCATTGTATGCTTGGTTAAACAATGTATCTTGGAAATAGATTTTTTTTCCATTTGTACCCGATTAGCTTTGGCATTAAGCTAGCTTTTTCTTCCATATGTACCCAATTAGATTTGGCATTCGGTTTGTATTTGCATCCATATATACCAGATTAGGTTTGGTATTTAGCTAGCTTTTTCTTTCACATGTACTCGATTAGGTTTGATGTAACAACCCTAGATTCTTGTATATTATTTAAATTGGACTTTCTTTTATTTTTAAATTATTTTAAATTTATTTTATTTCAAACATTTTATTTTTAAATATATATGTTGATTATTAAGTGATTTATAGTTCAAACTAGTATAATTTGAATATTTTAATGTAAATTGAATTTCTGGTCAAACTTTTCAAACTTTGACGTTTAAACTTCAAATTTAAATTATTTAAAATCTTAAATTTTACCTTTTATTATGAAAATAGATTTAATAACATGAATACTTCTTTTCGTTTCGTTGAAAACGGAGTTATATTGTGAAAGTTATACATTTTTCAATATTGTGTGTAAACTGATTTATTTAGCAACATTGTCTATTTTAAATTTTATAAATTATATTTTATTGTCATATTTTGTTCTAATATGTGCTAATATTTTACTTTATGTATAATTTTGTCTTTTAATAATTTAAAGTGATTATATAATTTTTCCAAAGCTTATTAAATTTATTTTCTAATTTTAAAGCCTAGTTTCTATTTTTCTGCTATTTTCATCAATGAAATTATATTTAATTAACATTTATTTATTCATTTTTTGAATGCATTTTTTTATGTTATTATATTTATTTTTAAATGTTTTACAATTCCATATGAATTTTTCCAAATTTATTCTGTTTATTTTCAAATTTTCTAGACTAGTTTGCAATTTTGTGCTATTTTCTTATTTTAACCTTATATAATTAATATTTATTTATTTATAATTTGTATTGTAACGACCCGGAAAATTTCGATCCCGAAAATTCCAGATAGTTAGGAAAAGAAGAAAGAGATAGAAGAAGAAGAAGATCAGAAACCCAACATCTCACATTCGCAGCGGATAAAATATAATAATAAATAAATACAGTTTACAAAAGAATACTTTATCTGTCCATTACATTTAATATACATCAGAGTTCACATACACAGTCACTCTTAGGTACACAATAATATACTACAGCGGAAAAACTCTATACGTTCTCGTCATCCAGCTCGTCTCCTGAGCTCCAGAACGTCCTACCTGAAAATCTGTAATACTCGGTCTGACCCGAGCATTACATCAAAGTAACACCCGGGTCAGGCTGGAAACCAGCGTGAGTAAACCCATTTAACATGGAATATAATAGCATAAAACTTACAAAAACCCATGTAACTCGTACTTCCTGACGAGTTCATTACTCAATATATCCAATACTTATTTCAAAATCAGATACTAAATATTTGAAGGTTTATAATATTCCAATTCAGCTTAGTAATTTCACACATCCAATCTTTATAGCATCAAGTAGATTTCCTTATTCATCAATAAATCTCTAATTTCAAATTGATGACCCTTTAATTATCAATTAATAAACTTTAGCTGAGGATTCAATTCCTTAAATGAAATCAATCCTTAAATATCTTATAATCAATTTATTATCCTCAAATCTACTGATTTATTTACCCTCGTTTATTCATATAGCATTTATCACAATTAAATTTATACATAATCAGAACAGAAATATCACAACGTATAACACCATATAGTCGATACAATCCAGATATACAACGGTCAATGAACAAAAATCCTCAAGGTATAATATAGTTAGTCTAATTGACTTATCTCAAACTAGATTGTTGCTTATGAATTTACCACTTCCTCGATTAATATATCCTTAATTAATTTATCAATTAATTTCAACATTTGGATTAATCATTCCTACATTATCTTTAAGATCAATTTAAATTAATCTTAATTCGTTATCAATTAATAACCTTCATTATTAATTAATCTAAATTACCCATTATCACTCACCAATTTCTTAATTAATTACCTAATCACTTAAATATTATCCCTTAATTTTATTTCAAATTAGTTAACTCTTGATTACTTCAATTAGGAAATGTTAAAATCTCTTAATTACAAACTTATTAACATTTGATAAATAAAATTTCCTAATTACGATTTATTTGATCTAAAGTTTCAAATTTAAATCTCTTAACATCTTTTATCACCTTACGGTTAATTATAATCAACAGTTCTTAATCTTGCATTTAACCAACATCTGTCCAATTATATACTTAAGTTTTAAAATCACAGCAACACTCAAAACTCTCCACGCAACTCGAGTTCGACCTCGAGTATTAAGCTCAGATGCACGAGAACACCACCGAGCCTCCCACGCGAACGAACTCGCCTGATACACTAAGACACCGTGTACGTACACAGCCTCGCCGGCGAACTCTAACCAACTCCGGCGATTCCAACACATCGAGTAACACCTCGTCATCGAGTTTTGATCGACTACAGACTCTCACTCGTCCACAGTCGAAAACGAGTATAACTCGATAAATCTCGAGTTCAGACCACTGACCAAATTTGTCTCGCCTGAGCGTTTCCGACCACCGTAAACTTCCAGCCTCCCGCCATGAGCGCATCACACTTCCTACCACCATTTTCCCAAAACACGCGCGACTCGATCAATTGTCGGTGATGAAATCACCGCATTCCCTGACTTCGACAAGACCATGAAGTAAAACCTAAATTCCCCTCGTCCCCTCAACCCTTGCAATAGAAAATTTTATCAACAATTTTCCTGATGAAGTCCATAGCTAAACTTGCTTCCAGCAAGGTTTCGGCACCCAATGTTTGATCGATTGGCAGAAATAGGTTAAAAAGTATATCCTGATCATCTACGAATTGCTCAAAAACCACACTTCTAAAAATTACCAAACTTGGCTTAAAAATCATATTTTCGAATGATGATTCACATGGTATAATTGAATCAGGAATTCGTGATGTTCGAATTTATCACATTTTTGGTGTTTCACTGTAAAAACAAGTTTGAAGGTTGTACAACACTATTCAGTTCAAAACTATTTTTAAATCTACCTATAGATGGAAACAAACCCCTTTTTTTTTTTAAACTCGAATTCGTAAAAAAACAGTATATATGAAGAGAGATTTAAATTTGTTTGCTAGCTTCAACCCTGTTGGAAAAACAACAGAGAGGAAGAAGAAAACTTCATCACAGCTATTTAACTCTAGCTATATATATAGTTTAGCTGAAGAAAATTTCCAAGCAACACTATAATGAACATGAGAGATACACAGATTTATGTTCACTCACCAGACATGACGAAGAACAGAGCCTTAGCAGCAGTTTGATTTAAAAACTTGAGTTGTTGTTCCTTATTAAAAAAAAAAAACTTGAACTTATTTTAGCTCCTAACTGAAATTTTGAAATTTCAGAATATTTAGTAAATATAAATACTTAAGCTGAATTCTAAAAACAAGATTACATGGTTACAACCAATTCCTTTTCAAAAATCAAGGTTCAAAAATGATTCATTAGAGAGATATGATTTTTAGAAGTAAATCTTGATCCTGGAATTAAAACAGTGGCCATATATTCACTGTCATGTTTCAAATAGTATAATTCAGCCAAATTTTAAATTGAAACATTCATGTAATCTTGTATTCATCATCACAAGCATTAAATATGAATCTATACTGTTTCAAAAATTGTTTACTCACCTGAATTGATTAACAGAGGATATGGTTGGGTCTTTCTTCCCAGGTGAACACAGTGATATGATTCCCAGACTTTAGCTTTGATGATGCTGTTGAAATAGATGTTGATACAATTGATCAAGTTGTTGAATTTAGTTTCAGTTTTAAGCTTTTCTCTTCTTTCTTCCAGTTTTTTTTTTTTTTTTTTATGAACGAAATAAAATAAAAGATGGTATATAGATGAGAGTTCAGGCTGATGATATTGAGGCAAGATATTTTAATGTACTAACCACATATATTTTTCTTCCTTTGCCAGAGATCATTTTGTTTCCTCAACAAAATGGTGGCTGAAAAGATAAAAATGTGGCTTCATTTATTAAATTTGTCTTGTATATATTATCATCTTGTACTTGTATTTTTTCCAAGTTTGTTCACTTGATTTTTTTCTTATCTCAGTTTTGCTTCTCAGGTTTATTATGTTTTGGAATGAACTAAAATAATATGATGTATAAATATATAAGAAATAGGCTTGAACGGTATAGGTTATATCTGGTTCAGCTTTACTCTGTTTTGAACATCTTAGATTTCGAGTTGTACTAATATTCTTTTTTTTTTTAGTTTTTTGCCAGAGATATTTATTCTAAATTGGGGCTGATGCTTTACATCTTGGTGGCTGCATTAATTGCCATATACAGTCTTTGTACTCATATATATATTTTTCTACACTTGTATACATCTTACTTTGAGAGTACATCCATATGCATGTTTGTCTTGTTCAATTTCTATTTGTATATAAAGATATTTGTTCTAGCTTGAAAAATTCATGTGGTTTACTTACTTATACTTATGCTTATTTAACACTTTGCTTCTTACAATTTTAAAGTTATGTTGTATGCATATTTTTAATCACTAAATTCTTGCTTTATTTTTATTTCTATTTGTAATTAAATTTCCACACATTTGATTTACAACATTTATTTATATCATATTTATATCTATACCTTATATTTATATTTATATTTTATTTTGATGGACTTTGATTTTATTCCCAACATTAGATGTTAACAAGGTGAACATTTTAATTTAATTGTATAAGATAAATTTTATTATAAATATTATCAAGGGATTTTATTCTAAATCTCCAGAATCCAATTTCCTTTTTAAATACAAAACCATACAAATAATTGGCAATTACTACAAAAGTCATAATCATTTTAAAATGATAAGTTTACCCTTTTTTTTTAATTGGATTAAATGTTTATTTAAAATAAACAGGGCCAAAATCTAGGGTCGTCACATTCCTCCCCCCTTTAATTCTTTTCGTCCTCGAAAAGGAACGAAGCCAGAATTAATAAAATGCTTAAAGTCAGATAAATATCCTTAATCACTTTTAAAACACTTTTAAATATCTATATAATATTATTTCAAAGTAGTTTTTATAAAAATACTTTTATAACTCGATGTTTCAACAAGTCCATCCTTGTTCCTATAGAAATTTGGTCATACGTTGATCAGGCGTACGACTGAAAATCTATAAGTGCTTGGTAAACCCGTTTTCAACACCCAGTGAAAATACTTGGAAAATAATTTTATTGAAAATATAGAAAACAGTTTTGAGAATAGAGGAAATATCTTGGTGAGAATGCTCTGGAAATCATCACACCCATCCATGGTCACAGTTACATCCTGGGTTACGTTGCCGTCGCAGCAAAAGTCCATGTAACTGATTACACCATAGAACCCACAACAGATCGCAGTTACATCCAGGGTTACGTTGCCATCACAGCAAAAGTCCATGTAACTGTTGGCTCTCAGCGGCACACACGATTTCGCTGTCAAAATGAAACTTCTCCACTTCTACATAGGTCTCAGTCTACCGATATAAAATCAAACGCAGACTGTTGGCTCTCAGCGGCACACAAGACTTTCGCTATGTTACCATAGTGTCGCAGTCTACCGATATAAAATCAAACATAGACTGATGGCTCTCAGCGGCACACAAGACTTTCGCTATGTTACCATAGTGTCGCAGTCTACCGATATAAAATCAAACATAGACTGATGGCTCTCAGCGGCACACACGACTTTCGCTATGGTCTGCAGTAGATCGCAGTGACATCGAGTTACACTGTCGTCACAGCATAACCCAAATGCCTCTGTGGGCACCAGCCCCTCGACTTTCGCTACACAATAATCCTCAGGAACTAGTTTTGTCCGGACTCCTCACAGGATCAACTTTAGAACCTCCCCCTTTGAGGCTCAAGGCAGTACCACCCTGTGGCACTCCTGAGAAGTTCATTTTAAGGGAGCGCCTTTTTCCCCAGAGCCAATCTCAAAACACTTTATACTATACACATATAGTATTTTCCAAATCATACACCTAGTATGAATTCCATATAAGCTCCTTTACACAAAATCGATTTCCAAAATCGAAAATTCTCAAATTAGGCTTTTTCCAAATCCCAATATTGATTTTATCCAAAAATCAAAAGCCTTTCCAAATGCCATAGGTTTCCAAAACCTTTCCTCAAATCATTTTCGAAATCATTTTCACAAAAATCCTTTCTATATAAACATATATAATATAAATCTTGAAACTTTTTGAATCAAATTTTATACTTGTATAAATTTACTTTTATACTTCAAATCTTTTCAAAATCTTTTCTTCTGGCTATAGATTCAACCAAGGTAGTTTTTATCTTATTTAACAAAGATAAAAAATTTAATTTTCTTTTCCTTCCAAAACAATATTCAATGTTAAATTTACTTACAAAGTCACTTGCCAAGTTCCTTACTTTATTATAAAGAAAAATTTTAATTAGTAAGATACCCAATTTCCACTTTACTTCCATAAAGTTAAGTTCTACCATAGAAATATCAAATTTTAATTTATTTTATTGAAGGTCATCATATATTCACAAAATATATTTTCCATTTCAAAAATCATCTTGTAACCTTTTAACTATAACTTCAAAATCAAATTTTCACCTTTATTCATTGTCAATTTCTCAAAATATACTTTCAATTTCAAAAATCTTTACAGTTTTTATCCATAAATTTTCAATGCCAATTTCATTCAAACCCGTACGATGTCCCCATATCATTCGTACGCAATACCAATCTGATCGCTCACTCGATCACACAATTTCACTTCCGAACTAGTATCGTCCACCCGACTTCCTAGTGCGGACTCAGATCTGGTTTCTTGATCAGAAACCGTCATTCTCCTTGCATAGTCACTTATGATAGAGAATATCCAGAACCAATCAAAAATCCATATCCAGGTTCGCCGTCGAAAATCGAGCGAAAAATCCCAACTCGGATTGATAATACTATCTCGAAATTCTGTGCTCGAATCTGGATCAAATCACTATGCGAATAGAATAATATACGTACATCCTACGTATTTATCTTCATTGATTATCAGTTAAATCAATTTCCTTTCTATTCACCTTCACTTTAATTTTATTCACTTATTCACATTTGGCTAAATCCCCACTTGGATTATCACTTCAATTCTTATCTCAGTTGGGTATTTACTCAATAACAGTTTGATCTCCGACCAGTTTATATTTACAAAATAGCTTGAAAATTTTAAAAATAGATAAATAGTTGAAAGATAATTATTAATTTGTAAAATAGCTGTAAAATAGTTAAGTAACTGTAAAATAATTGGAAAATAGTAATTACTTATAAAATAGTTGAAAAATAATAATCAGTTTATAAAGTAGTAGAAAAATAGTAATTAGTTTATAAAACAATTGTAAAATAGTTAAATAGTTCCAAAGTAATTGTAAAACAGGTTTAAGATAGTTTTAGGTTTAAAAAGAATAGTTGTGTAGTAAATAGTTTGGAAAAATAGGTTTATATTAAACAATTTATTTTGAAAATAGTCCAGAGTCAAACTGTTTAATACCCCATCTCCATTTCCATAAATTCAATTTAAATTTCCACTTACATTTAAATTGACTCAATTCCAATTTGAATAACTTCAATTTTATTACAAATTAATCCAATTCAAATTTCTCATTTGAATTTTATACTTATCCAACATAAATCACAATTCCCATTAGTTCAAATCAAATTCAGTTTGAACTAATTCAATTTAAATCTCAATTTCAAACCATCTCGAATTATATAAATGCGAGTTAAATTTTCAAATGTTGATTTAATCCCATTAATCAAATTTTACCTTTACTTTTAATTTAACAGCATAACCATTTAATTTTGAGTTCAAATTTCAAAATTCCATTTTAATTTACCTTTACTTCTACATAAACTTATTCCTAGGTTCAAATAATTCAAACCCCCTTTAAACAATTTAATCTTTGGAAATCAAATTTATTACCCAAATTCAATCTCGGAACCAATCCTTAACCATCTCAGTTTACATGTTCATTTTAAACATTCAAATCTTAATGTTCAAAGCGATCTCATTTCCTCAAGTTTAATTTTTATCTTTAAAATCAAAATTACTTAAGTAATTTCAAATTAAAGTTTAATTCCATTTAATTCCAATAATGAAATAGATATTACCTCAATCTACTTCTTAATTCATTTAAACAATCAAATTCACAGTCTCATAATTACTGATAACAACAGGATGATATTAAGATAAACATCCAATTTATTTAAAACATTCATCATCCACTACCCATTCCAGATCTCAATCCTATTTGAGACCACATATAGTTCTCTGCCAAGTCAACCCATTTAACTTTCTTAAGTTAAACCTAAATTTCATCTTGAAATTTCTAATTCAGGTTGTTTATTCCAAACTTATTTAACTTCCCTTAAGTTAAATTCAATTTAATCTCGCCAAACTTACTCAAATTTGAATTCCCGCTTCAAATTTTAAACTTCACATTAATAATCTTATAAGTTCAAAAACTTATCACCTCAGGTTTTCACATTACATTCCAAATTTAAAACTCATTATTTAGAGTTTATTTTCAAACCATCTTTAATATCATGTATATTCCTCATATATACATATTATTTCCTTTGCACACCAAGTTATCCTCAAATTTTAATCCACCTTTGGTTTTTTTTTTTAAATCCAAAACAAATTCCTTTATCACTTTGAAACAAATTTCCAAATTCTGAACCCAGATTTAAAACCTCACAATTTAGATCATCTTCAGTTCAATTGTATAAGTCATATTTACCTAGACGTTTTACTTTCCTAAAACATTTCATTATTACCCACAACAACCATTTATGATTATTACCAAGGTTATCATATCTGGAAACCAATTCTAATTCATCTTATTAATCATCCTGATAGTAATCAAGATTATTGTATCTGAAAACTAATTCATTATAGTCTTATTCTTAAATTCTTCTTAAATTCAAAATTTAAATTTCAGTTTGGATTCATTTCAAATTTATCTTTCTTTGATTTTAATTTGGTTGTATTTTCTTACCACTTTATTTAATACCAATACTTTAACAACCAATTATCTTAATATTTATTAGAAAGAAATGTTACTTTATATATCAAAATATATTCATATAAAATCATTTAAAATCTTTATATAAGAAAATAACAAGTACGCTCTCATATATATATATACTCAACTCATTCTAGGGTACTATTGACCCTATCTTAAATGAGCAATCCCAAAAGAGCCAAGGTTCTCGCTTAACCTTCAGCTCTGATGCCAACTGTAACGACCCGGAAAATTTCGATCCCGAAAATTCCAGATAGTTAGGAAAAGAAGAAAGAGATAGAAGAAGAAGAAGATCAGAAACCCAACATCTCACATTCGCAGCGGATAAAATATAATAATAAATAAATACAGTTTACAAAAGAATACTTTATCTGTCCATTACATTTAATATACATCAGAGTTCACATACACAGTCACTCTTAGGTACACAATAATATACTACAGCGGAAAAACTCTATACGTTCTCGTCATCCAGCTCGTCTCCTGAGCTCCAGAACGTCCTACCTGAAAATCTGTAATACTCGGTCTGACCCGAGCATTACATCAAAGTAACACCCGGGTCAGGCTGGAAACCAGCGTGAGTAAACCCATTTAACATGGAATATAATAGCATAAAACTTACAAAAACCCATGTAACTCGTACTTCCTGACGAGTTCATTACTCAATATATCCAATACTTATTTCAAAATCAGATACTAAATATTTGAAGGTTTATAATATTCCAATTCAGCTTAGTAATTTCACACATCCAATCTTTATAGCATCAAGTAGATTTCCTTATTCATCAATAAATCTCTAATTTCAAATTGATGACCCTTTAATTATCAATTAATAAACTTTAGCTGAGGATTCAATTCCTTAAATGAAATCAATCCTTAAATATCTTATAATCAATTTATTATCCTCAAATCTACTGATTTATTTACCCTCGTTTATTCATATAGCATTTATCACAATTAAATTTATACATAATCAGAACAGAAATATCACAACGTATAACACCATATAGTCGATACAATCCAGATATACAACGGTCAATGAACAAAAATCCTCAAGGTATAATATAGTTAGTCTAATTGACTTATCTCAAACTAGATTGTTGCTTATGAATTTACCACTTCCTCGATTAATATATCCTTAATTAATTTATCAATTAATTTCAACATTTGGATTAATCATTCCTACATTATCTTTAAGATCAATTTAAATTAATCTTAATTCGTTATCAATTAATAACCTTCATTATTAATTAATCTAAATTACCCATTATCACTCACCAATTTCTTAATTAATTACCTAATCACTTAAATATTATCCCTTAATTTTATTTCAAATTAGTTAACTCTTGATTACTTCAATTAGGAAATGTTAAAATCTCTTAATTACAAACTTATTAACATTTGATAAATAAAATTTCCTAATTACGATTTATTTGATCTAAAGTTTCAAATTTAAATCTCTTAACATCTTTTATCACCTTACGGTTAATTATAATCAACAGTTCTTAATCTTGCATTTAACCAACATCTGTCCAATTATATACTTAAGTTTTAAAATCACAGCAACACTCAAAACTCTCCACGCAACTCGAGTTCGACCTCGAGTATTAAGCTCAGATGCACGAGAACACCACCGAGCCTCCCACGCGAACGAACTCGCCTGATACACTAAGACACCGTGTACGTACACAGCCTCGCCGGCGAACTCTAACCAACTCCGGCGATTCCAACACATCGAGTAACACCTCGTCATCGAGTTTTGATCGACTACAGACTCTCACTCGTCCACAGTCGAAAACGAGTATAACTCGATAAATCTCGAGTTCAGACCACTGACCAAATTTGTCTCGCCTGAGCGTTTCCGACCACCGTAAACTTCCAGCCTCCCGCCATGAGCGCATCACACTTCCTACCACCATTTTCCCAAAACACGCGCGACTCGATCAATTGTCGGTGATGAAATCACCGCATTCCCTGACTTCGACAAGACCATGAAGTAAAACCTAAATTCCCCTCGTCCCCTCAACCCTTGCAATAGAAAATTTTATCAACAATTTTCCTGATGAAGTCCATAGCTAAACTTGCTTCCAGCAAGGTTTCGGCACCCAATGTTTGATCGATTGGCAGAAATAGGTTAAAAAGTATATCCTGATCATCTACGAATTGCTCAAAAACCACACTTCTAAAAATTACCAAACTTGGCTTAAAAATCATATTTTCGAATGATGATTCACATGGTATAATTGAATCAGGAATTCGTGATGTTCGAATTTATCACATTTTTGGTGTTTCACTGTAAAAACAAGTTTGAAGGTTGTACAACACTATTCAGTTCAAAACTATTTTTAAATCTACCTATAGATGGAAACAAACCCCTTTTTTTTTTTAAACTCGAATTCGTAAAAAAACAGTATATATGAAGAGAGATTTAAATTTGTTTGCTAGCTTCAACCCTGTTGGAAAAACAACAGAGAGGAAGAAGAAAACTTCATCACAGCTATTTAACTCTAGCTATATATATAGTTTAGCTGAAGAAAATTTCCAAGCAACACTATAATGAACATGAGAGATACACAGATTTATGTTCACTCACCAGACATGACGAAGAACAGAGCCTTAGCAGCAGTTTGATTTAAAAACTTGAGTTGTTGTTCCTTATTAAAAAAAAAAAAACTTGAACTTATTTTAGCTCCTAACTGAAATTTTGAAATTTCAGAATATTTAGTAAATATAAATACTTAAGCTGAATTCTAAAAACAAGATTACATGGTTACAACCAATTCCTTTTCAAAAATCAAGGTTCAAAAATGATTCATTAGAGAGATATGATTTTTAGAAGTAAATCTTGATCCTGGAATTAAAACAGTGGCCATATATTCACTGTCATGTTTCAAATAGTATAATTCAGCCAAATTTTAAATTGAAACATTCATGTAATCTTGTATTCATCATCACAAGCATTAAATATGAATCTATACTGTTTCAAAAATTGTTTACTCACCTGAATTGATTAACAGAGGATATGGTTGGGTCTTTCTTCCCAGGTGAACACAGTGATATGATTCCCAGACTTTAGCTTTGATGATGCTGTTGAAATAGATGTTGATACAATTGATCAAGTTGTTGAATTTAGTTTCAGTTTTAAGCTTTTCTCTTCTTTCTTCCAGTTTTTTTTTTTTTTTTATGAACGAAATAAAATAAAAGATGGTATATAGATGAGAGTTCAGGCTGATGATATTGAGGCAAGATATTTTAATGTACTAACCACATATATTTTTCTTCCTTTGCCAGAGATCATTTTGTTTCCTCAACAAAATGGTGGCTGAAAAGATAAAAATGTGGCTTCATTTATTAAATTTGTCTTGTATATATTATCATCTTGTACTTGTATTTTTTCCAAGTTTGTTCACTTGATTTTTTTCTTATCTCAGTTTTGCTTCTCAGGTTTATTATGTTTTGGAATGAACTAAAATAATATGATGTATAAATATATAAGAAATAGGCTTGAACGGTATAGGTTATATCTGGTTCAGCTTTACTCTGTTTTGAACATCTTAGATTTCGAGTTGTACTAATATTCTTTTTTTTTTTAGTTTTTTGCCAGAGATATTTATTCTAAATTGGGGCTGATGCTTTACATCTTGGTGGCTGCATTAATTGCCATATACAGTCTTTGTACTCATATATATATTTTTCTACACTTGTATACATCTTACTTTGAGAGTACATCCATATGCATGTTTGTCTTGTTCAATTTCTATTTGTATATAAAGATATTTGTTCTAGCTTGAAAAATTCATGTGGTTTACTTACTTATACTTATGCTTATTTAACACTTTGCTTCTTACAATTTTAAAGTTATGTTGTATGCATATTTTTAATCACTAAATTCTTGCTTTATTTTTATTTCTATTTGTAATTAAATTTCCACACATTTGATTTACAACATTTATTTATATCATATTTATATCTATACCTTATATTTATATTTATATTTTATTTTGATGGACTTTGATTTTATTCCCAACATTAGATGTTAACAAGGTGAACATTTTAATTTAATTGTATAAGATAAATTTTATTATAAATATTATCAAGGGATTTTATTCTAAATCTCCAGAATCCAATTTCCTTTTTAAATACAAAACCATACAAATAATTGGCAATTACTACAAAAGTCATAATCATTTTAAAATGATAAGTTTACCCTTTTTTTTTAATTGGATTAAATGTTTATTTAAAATAAACAGGGCCAAAATCTAGGGTCGTCACATGTATATTTGTTATATTTTTGAATTTTAACTGAGATTATATGTATTTTCAGATATTTAAACTTATAAAAAAAATAGAGGAAATTCGAAGAGTTTTAAACTCTTTATATTCAAAAGTCCTTTAATCTTCCGACCTTTCATTTTCTCAACCTCCACCTTAATGATTTTTTTGCCGTGCTTTTCTTTTCTTTTCCAGCCACATTTTCCTCATTTTTCACGTACTCTAACATTTCTCTAACCACAAAAATTTCATACGGCCATCATTGATCTTGAGATAGGTAAATTTCTTCTTTCTTTTTCTTGCTTTTCCTATTGTTCTATTGGATTTTGCACCTAGTTCTTCACTTTGTTGGATCAGCTACCTCCTCCTCCAGCCGTTGGCTGACCTCCACCACCACATTTTCCGTTCACCTATCTCCCTAGTCAAACACCATGGCCAGGCCAAGCCCTAGTAGGCAAGCTTCATCACCAAAATCCACCAAACCATCACCAAACATTGCAAACCGAGCCACTTTTGTCACCACCACCTACAACCACCTTTAGCCACCACTTCCTCCACCACCACCAGCTCTGACCTGACCTCCACCCTCTACCACATCACCCAACACCTTCTAGACACTTGGCCATGCCCATAGGACCCAAACCCTATTGTGGCCTAGAAATGGTATATGGCCTTGTAGTTGTAGTTGTGTGCACCTATATCTCTATGCACCTTTAAACCCAAGCTAGGCCGACCTGTTTGGACCCAAACCCAGCCCTTAGTCCCTGCCTTAGCTGAGCTTTTTACATCACTAACCGATCCATGTGAAGTTGAGAACAAGTGCAATGCATTTGTCTTAGTTTTGGATAATGATTTCTCTTGTTATCTAGTGTAAATTTGTGTTGAAACTTATGTATTGTTGCATTGTTTTGTATAAATGTATTCAAGTCAATTTGCTTTGGCTCTTCACTTTCAAGTCATATCCGTGTCATCGTGCCTTCATTGTGTTTGTGTTGTGTGCTTGGTCGCGATATCCAGCTTGTGACAGGTGAGTAATTCTCACCAGACAATGTGTACTTATATAACTAGTAAACTAACACCATTTGAATTGTAAAATTATATCATCTTGTTATAACTGTTATATTATGATCATATGATGCTCACCCCTGTTATTACTCATGTTATATCATCTGTTACTGTTATATATTGTATACTATTTATTTATATCAGTTTATCACACTACAAGTTCCCTGTAGATTAGAATCACTATGGGTTGAAATGATAAATACCCGAACGGACTTTAGAATAGGGAAAAATCGTTATGGGCTGAAATGATAGGCCTGAATAATTTTTATACATTTCATATTACTTGGGATTGCGGGTTTGAAATGATAGAACCCGGTTTTCTTTGTAAATTGCGGATTGAGATGATACATATCCGTATCACTTGACCTAGACTAGAAAATTATATACAGACCCGTGGTTTATATATTTTTCTGAAAATTTTAAAATATTTTAAAAATGTAAATATTATGATATTTAAATTTAAATTTTATTAAAATGATTTCTATAAAATATTAGTGATTTTCTACAAATTAAATAAGTGAATTAAGTACATGGTGAAGTAGAATTTGAAATATAAGTAAATTTTGGAATTTATGATTTTGTTTATAAATGGAATTTATGTAAATTATGAATATATGACAAATTTTGATTTGAAATGAATTTAATGATATTTATTAAGTAATAATAATTTTTAAAAGTGTTAATGATTTTGTATAAATTAAAATATGAAATAAATGAATATTTAAGCTGAATTTGGAAATATAACTTAAATTGAATTTTGTGAAATTTGTTCAAAAGTAAATTTTTAATTAAGTAAAATAAAATGGAAATAAGTTATATTTTGGAAATTTAAACTTAAGTGTTAAGTTAAATTTTGAAATAAAGAAATGAAAGTTTATTTGTTATTTAATTTGATTTTGTATGGAAATTTGACTTTATAAAATCATAGAAATAAAAGTATGTAAATGATTGTTTTAAAGGGTGAATATATGTGATTTTATAAGTTAAAAATGATTTATATTAAAAGTTAATTATGTGTGAAATTGTAAATAAAACTCTGAATTTGATTTGACAGCATTTTTGAAATGTAATGTAAAGATATTACAGCATTGGAAAATGTTGTAGTTGTTTTAAATGAGCCAAATAGCAAATTTGAACTAAGGGTTATTATAGCAATTTGTTAGTGATATAGTTGTTAAATTTTACTAAAATTTTAATTGAAACTAAATTAAGATATTACAACATTTTAAATGCTGTCTTTTGTTAATGAACTGTTTTTAAACATAACATTTCGTAGCATTTTCTAAGTGCTGCGAAAGTTGAATTTTCTTTATCCAATAAATTCCAATGAATAAATAATTTTTCAAAAAGATTAAATTTTGGAAATTAAATATTTAATTATTAAATATAATGAATTGACTTTAAATGATTTAAATGGAATAGTTGATTTGGGAAATACAACTACTTTGAAATGTGATTAAATGGTATTTAAATTTAAATTAAATAAATGATGCTTTGAAAATGATATTTTGAAATGAATTTGAAATGATATTAAATCTTGGAATGAATAATTGAAGTTTATATTAGTATGGAAAATATTTGGTTTACTTGTAATTTGAATCTATTTAAAAGATATTGGACTTATGAAATATAGGATATTAAAGCTTTGGAATTTATTGTATATTTTGAATAGTTATTTTGTGGATTTAATCTATATTCGGAATTTATAAGATTTGAAATGGGCTATGGAAATTTAATTGAAATAAATGATTGAATTGGATTGAAACTTTGGAAATTTTAATACTTGATTTGAAAGTATAATAATTACACTTTTAAATGGTTCAAATGAATTATTTTGATTGAAATATAAACTATTTAAACGGGTGACTTGAAATGATAATAAATGAATGATATCTTTGAATTTAAAAAGTATATAAAGTTGAATATTTAGATTTGAACTCAAATGATATTTTGATATATTAAAATGATTTGGAATGAAGTTTGAAAGGATATGATATTTTGATATATAAAAATGATTTGAAATGATATGATATTTTAAATATATGGAAATGGTTTGGAATTGATTTAATCATTATTTTGATAAAGATTTGGATTTGAAATGATATTCTATTTTGAAGTATAAAATACTGTTTTTAAATTTATAACCACGGGTTATAATAACGATTGGTTGTTAAAGAGACCGGGATCAGATATGGACATACTCTCTGTCGATACCGAAAACCACTTTGACAACTGTGTACGCGGTGGAGTTTCCAGAATGAAGTAGGATGGTGGCGACGATCCTAAGGTATATACGTGGACCCAACTCCCATGAGTTGGCATAAGGTGTCTAAAACAGGAGTGATCAACGGGCCAAGGAGGTAGCACCTCTGATCGGACACACTTCTTCGATACCATTCTATTACTTGTGATTGTTTTGGTGCGCACCCTTGATTTGGGAGTGTTGTTCGAGGTGGGTGGTAGTGGCTGCTATGCGTCACCACCAGTCCGGATGCGTAATTGGTATATCTACCCTGGCATTGCCTTGTGTGCCGTGTCACCTACCATATCGAGCTTTACTACGATTTGTGATTTCTCCCGTAGCATGTGGAGTATCGAGGGTAGCCCCCATTTTGGGAGTATGCTAATACTGGATAGACTACCGGGACTATTACGTGCTAAGGTGGAAAATGTAAAGCCTTAACGCTATTTAAAAGTATGTTTATTTTATATTAGACATTATTATAATAGCGAATATTACTACAGAGTAGATAGTTTAACGGATCCTTAAAGAATGGGCGATCCCAAGCATTCTTTAAGTTACTTGTACCTTATTACAGTTCACTTGAGTTGGTTTACATTATATAAGTATATATTGTCCTGACTCGAGTGTTTGTATTTTTTATTTACACTCGGGTCAGCCTGAGTTATTCACAGATTTGGATTTCCGCTCTCTTGGAGATTTGAATCGCCGGAGATTATCTGCTTGTCTTGTCCTATCTATTTCAGTTCAGTTGTTCTATTCGGCTTGTACTTGGTTATTTTATTGAGACTTCTGTTGTACTCTATTTCTTTTGTTATATCTTATGTAACTCTGATATATTTATATAGTAGCTTCATGAACTACTATTTCTTTTACTTCCGCTGCATTATTTTACTCTGTGTCTGTGATCTGTGATTATTTATTTACTGTATATTCTGAGATTTGCCAAATTTTATTTACAACGCGGTATTTTGAGCAATTCAAGTCCGACATGTGCGGATGTGAATGGTTGAAAATATCGGGTCGTTACATTTGACATTTGGTTAGCTTTTACATTACATGGTTTGCTCGGTTAAATGATGTACCTTGGGTATAGTTTGGTTTTTATATGTACCCGATTAGGTTTGGCATTCGATTAGCTTTTGCACCCATACGTACCCAATTAGGTTTGGAATTAGGCTAGCTTTTGCATCTATATGTACCCAATTAGGTTTGGCATTTGGTTGGCTTTTGCTTCCATATATACCTAACTAAGTTGGCATTTAGTTGGCGTTCGATTGGCTTTTGCATCCATACATACTTGATTAAGTTGTGCATCAATTTAGTTTTTACGTTTGGTAGTTTGTTTGGTTGAACAATGTATCTTAATAATATAATTTTTCTTAGACATTCGATTAGAGTATTTAGTTGATTATGTTATGGTGTTGGCTATAACCTTGGTTAATCAATATTATAATATTTAACGTCATTACTTCTATTGCTTGTGTAATTGTTGTTCGGTAAATATTTGACGGATATGTAAGTTGTAGATATTAAACAATATTATACTGTATCAGACTAACAAAATTTCATTTGAATATTGTACATTACATTTCAGATATAAATAATGTACATTACATCATGTTAAAAGTATGAGCATTCAATATCCAACATAGTTGAGTTAAACATCAAATTAATATATTACGCCAACCATATTTTCTATATAGGACATTACAGTTCAGACATTAAGTACTTTATATTATAATGTGATAAAAGTTTCTAACAATCATCCAAAAGTGTTTTTTAAACATTCAATATGAACAAGTAAGATTACATATCTAACATCCAGCATTTATCATTCAAGTATTGATACTTTCAGCCAAGTTATATAAACTGTGTTCATTTAACTTGAAATTTCCCATGTCTTTACAATCTTTAATACGTTTGATAGCATTGGGTTCCAATTTCCAGCCATGATCTTTGTTTGTGACGATCTCATATAGGATGTGAAGTCTTAGTTTCTGCATTTCTTCATCTTCATATAAATCTACTTTTCCTTCTATTTGTACATCGTTGGATAGGTCTTCCATATATCGGATAACAAATATTACACAATCACTTCTGTATTAGTTTTAATTTTTTTAATTGTTATTAAAATATACTTTTATAAAATACAATTTTTGTAACGACCCTAGATTTTTATTTAATTTAAGTTAATAATTAAATAAATTTTTGGATAAAAATAGTAAAATAAATCAATAAAATGAAGCGAGTTTCCCCGGATTCTAATATATTCTATATAAACCATTTCGAATTGTTAAATGTGTAGTTTACTTTAAAAATAATAAATAAAAATGTACATATAGGCATATAAGATTTTTAGTGATAAGTAGACATAGAAATAAAATATACATAAGTTGAACTTTTATAGCTTTGTAAAATTTAAAACCAATACACTATAAATAATCAAATAAAATGTTAGGGACAACATTCATATGCATTTCAACCAGTAACATATGTTTGTATAATACATAAGAATTTGGCCAGCCTTCAAAAATAAAACCTGCAAGTCAAAAATAATAGTAACTTGTTAGAAAAGCTTGCATAAGATAAGTATGTAAACAATGGCTCGAATACATGGGCAGGAAGTCTTAAGTACAATAAAATCAACAAAATATAAAAGAGATATAGGCTGGTAAGTAAAAATAGTATGCATATGGCTTGTAAACTAAGGCTCAGGCAAGTGTAAAAATAAGGAAGTATGAGACATAAAGTACAATAGCATTTAATGTTCCATTTATTAGCAGCAAACAAAGTCTATTCGAGTTGTAGACAAATCCTTCAGCCTCCATTCTGTTAAAAAAAATCTCTGAAATTGTACAAGTGTGTACACTGCTTTGTATAGGATATTATACCCTGAAACTTGTTTAAACATCACTCTGTAAACTTCTTTCCCTTATCACCTTTTCATTTCGATTCATAAAAACAATACAAAGCAAAACAACAACCCTGTAAACCATTTTCAAAAGCCTGAGCAAGGCATTTCAGTTTTTAAAGAAAAATAAAGCATCTTTCACTAGAAATCTCTGAAGCCATTCCAGTATCAAGTTAAAAAAAAATCAAGTTTTCAACTTTGCAAAGTTAAAAAGATTTCAACTTGAAGCTCTGTTCCTTCTTCAACAACACTGTGAGCAAACTTTTAAACTAGCCTTCTCTATATCTTTTACCTGTGAGTAAACATCTGTTTTAAAAAACTTGAATTCTGATCATATGCTGATGAATGTGATAAATTCTTGAAGTGATAATATTTGTGTAGATGTGAAATACATCTGCATATCTATAGATAATTTGATGCCTGTCTGTGAATAAGTATATCTGCTTTGTTCTAAGATTACAAACTTAGATTTACTTCAAGATTCAATCTCTCTTCCTTTCCTTTTGGTTTCTAGCAATGATTGTGACAAAGTTAAAACATTGTTTAAACCTATATTTTATTCCAGTAATAAATCAAAGCAAAGAAACATGTTTTATTTTATTTTATTTCTGGAAAATGTAAAATACAGTCACAACTTAAAATATGCAGAGATTCGAACCTCAAAATTTTTGATTTTTGTAATATCATTGGAATCACCACTGGAAATGATGATTTTTGAAAGCAAAACTAAATTTTTTCGTTAAGTTTTCAATGAGATATGGGGATTGATTAGAAAATGGGATTATTGCCAAATTCCGATGATCAAAACGATGGTGGGTCTTGAGTTCATCGTCACAGCTAGAACGAACGTTCGACATCACTAGAAAAATGCGAGTAGAATTTATAAAACCTTAGATTTTGAATTTGAGATCAAATTAGGGTTTAAAGCTTGTGTTTATCTGGTCGAAGTCATGAGTTAATCGCGTCGTCCCCACCGTGTTTCTGGCGATCGCACCAGGGGGAGTAGGGAGTGAGGCTTTGGCGAATGCAGGGACGGGTCGGCGAGGTTGCTGGGGATCGATAGTGGTCAGGCGATGGGTTCTTGTGGTCGGAGTTTGGTTCCAGTGTTGAGTTGAACGACTCGTTTTCGAATCGTACTCGGTTTTGGTGATTTGAGTGTTCGTGGCAACTCAGGGGTTGGTGAGTGATCGGTCGACGATCGCAATGTTGGCCGAAACTCCGGCGAGTGGTTGTGCATGTATACGTGCATTCGTGTGTAACTGGGTTCAAACATTTTTGGGGAAGGAGGAAGAAACTCGGGGGAAATGGGAGAGAGCTCGGGTCTGAACTCGAAGTAAATGGAGTGTTGGCTCGAGTTATTTGTTTTGTTACAGTTTAAACCTGTAGCACTTTAAAATTTAGATCTGGGTTTTAGATTGAAAGCAGGGATTTAAATTAAGTTTAAAACCAAGTTTAATTCTGATTCAAATCTAGTTTGAACCCGAGTTTCGAAAAATAATAATAATAATAAAGTTTATAAAATTTAAATTTGTTTAACCACCTAAAAATATTTAAGTGGGTTGAATTTTAAAGATAATGATTTAAATTTGTAAGTAAGAGTTAATCTGGATTCAAATACAGATTTGAATTCTTGTGTTGAAATAAAAGAAGTTTTTAAATTTAAAATTTGTTTTAAACAGTTTGAATGATAAAGTGAATTTTTTTAAATTGATTTAATGAATAAGATAATTAAGGAATGACTTCTTTATTTAATTTATAAATTAATGATCTAGATTAATTTATAATTAGGGATTAATTTGAAAAGTAATTAATCTGGTATAAATTAATTATAATCAGATATTAATTTATCTTACTTATGGATGTTTGGATTCTAGTGAATGTTGAATTGTTTGATATCCTTGATATATGATGCTTTGTGATACATCCTGATTTATGTTGTAATTGATTATCTGCGATATATATATCTGTGATTTCTGTTTCTGTGATATATTACTGTGAATATGAAACCCTTGACCCATAAAACGACACTTGAATTTCGATGCGACAGGGAGTCGGATTCCAATTGGTTATCCGAAACCCACATCGAATTATAATAGTGAATCTTTGTGACTGATAAATTTATTTTATCAATGAATCTGTGAACGAAGATAAGCGTTATCGATTATACCGCTTATCGATATATTTGTGATGATTGATGTTGTACTATTGTGTGAAACCCCTGGACTACACCATACACACACAAATATGGATTTCACGTGGAAATCGGTTAAATCACAAATGATTTAAATTCAATGTTTTGAAATTGAAATTTTAATTTCAATTGATTTTGAAATTGGAAATTGGGGTTTAATATGAAAAGCTTTTGAAATGGGATTTCAAAGATAAAAGTTATTTCGAATAACTTGATTAAGTTTTGAAATTTAAATAATTTGATTTAAATTTGAATTCAAGTTTGAAATTGAATTCTATGATTTGAAACTAAGGATTAAAGATGCTGTACAAGTTATATATGGGTTAAACCATTTTAAAATTATTGATTTGGAAATTTGAATTTAATTCAAGGGTTTTAACTCGTGTAAATATAACTGGATTTTTCTGAAACGAAACTATTTGTTTTCAAATAGTAAAAGCTTTCACATAAGTAAAGGATTTCCAAATTGTGTTAACAGATTTCAAGTTTGAAATGGAATTGAAATGTTTTGAAAGTTATGAAATGAGTCTTTGATTCAAAGACCGGACTAGTTAATCCAACTTGAAATAGAATGTTTTGGAAGACTATGAATGAATCTTTGAAAACGAGTTTTGAAAGCTATAAGTTAAATCTTGACTTAAAGATTTAACGAGTTGAAATGGAAATTGTTTTGAAAATCTATGAATGAATCTTTGTGAACGGGGCGAACTTTGTGAATTGAATCTTTTTGTTTAAAAGATTAAAGTGTGGAATTTGTTTAAACCATTGAAGGTTTTTGAAATGAATCTTTTTGTTTAAAAGATTGGAAATGGTAATTTGTTTTAACCATTCGAATGAAAAGTTTTGGGCTTTAAGCTGTGATTTAACTGAGACCCCAGTATCCATATGATTTTTAATTGCGCTCGTTATTCGGTTTAGCCGGGAAAGGACCTTTGTGTCATATAACCCATTCCGAATAGTGATACGACGATATGGATAGCATTTGAAGACCGGTGGTGAAGACCGGTGGTGAAGACCGGGTATTTGCGAGAGCGATAGGATGACCTGTCGATTGTCTCTGCACTGAGTAGCTACGGTATAGAGATTCCCTAAGTGATGGGAAGTCCGATCGAGATTGTGAATACCCGGATTTGCAAGGGCTTCTTCGGAAGTGCCTTCGGTTCTGTTCGAACCCGGAACAGACTTGTATGGATGTGTGTCTGACGTTACACTTTGAGATGTAAAGCTGGTTTCTATCAAATACATTTCTGTTGGTGGCGGAGAATTTATTCTCTTAGCTAAACACCCTTCTCTGAGACGTACGAGCTCAGAGGTTATGTAGTTGATGGTTATTAGTGATACATTCCCAATTTGGTAATGTGGCATACGAAGTGCTGATGATCATTTGTTGGTCAAAGCGTTGCTTTGTGAAAAAGCGTTGCTTTGTGGAAAAGCGTGGCTTTGTGAAAAAGCGTGGCTTTGTGAAAAAGCGTTGCTTTGTGGACGAGACTTCATCGAGCCTCACAACCCGGTAATGGTCGAAACAGGAATGTTGCGACAAAGGTTTGTAGGGGTAGCGCCCCTAGGGTATGTCATTTCCTTCTGGATAAAAGGTGATATCATGGTATGGAGCCCAGATATTTTATCTATGTTGATTATACTTTGTGGCTGTCGCTTGCGATTGAGGATCCTCGGATAAAGGTCGGTAACGACCGGGGGATGACATAGCTCGTGTGTTAGTTACCTAGTTACAGCTGTACAGCGTGAGGTAGCGTCAGTGTGTTAGTTACCTAGTTACAGCTGTACAGCGTGAGGTAGCGTCGGCCTTTTGTTTGCAGAGATCCGGTTAGGATCCGGGGCGTCTTTCCAGAGGCGTTTCTATTTCGGTGTAAGGAAGTTCCTTTGCCTGATCATTTGTTGGAAATCCAAAGAAACAATACGAACCCTGTACGGTTTTAGTTGTATTACCTGCTATGGAATGTGGCGGTAACCTGCTATTGAACGTAGTAGCTATAGTAGGCATACGATGAAATGTTGTATGCTGGCTAAGATTAATATTATATTTTCGAAATGTTTTCACACTATGCACTAGTAGTAATATCAAAAGAGTTTTTCCTTTGCGTAGTAAGCATGTTTGACTATCATAAGGAGAAATCTCCTCCAATTCTGCGATTGCATTGTGTGTGTGGCGGGAGGCCTTATGGTAGTTTCATTTTCGAAAAGCATTGCAGATTTCAATGTTTAAAAGCCTTTGTTGCTTGTTTTAAAGATAAACTGTTTTTGTTGCTCACACCAGTCCCATGACTGATTCGGAGTTTATTGTTCTCTTCCTAAACTCTGGGTGCCCACTATTTTCCATACGGGCAGTCTAGAGTTGGGTTTTTCAAATATTCAGGTTTAGTAGATTATCTGGAGCCAGTTCAGTTCTTGGAGTCCATGGACTGACGTTGCTTATCTTGGAGCATTCTATTGGGGATATTCTATCCACTGCTGGTGTTATCTATTTTCTTTCCGCTGCTATTTCTTGTATCATATCTCTGATGTATATTGATATCTATTGTATCATTCTGTTGTACCTGTCATTGTATCAATGTTATGTAATTGATATATTCTTTTTCCGCTGTGTTGTTATACTTAATGGTGTTATAAGCTCCGGCGAATCGGATTTGAACGGTCGAATCTACGGCATTCTAGTACAAGGTGAAGTACGGATGTTGATTTTCGAACGCGCAAAATTCGAATCGTTACAAGTGGTATCAGAGCTAAAGTTGAACTTTAGCTCAGGAGTGTAACACATTAAGTAGCTCATTAGAGATAGGGTGAAGTATACCCTAGAATGAGTAATCTCTCAGATATCCGTCTGAATGCCTCAGTAAATTCTCTTACTATCCACTGATAGTGAGTATGAGTGTAAGAAGAGGATGAGATAGAGGACAGGGAAATACGACTATAACTGGTCAATACTCTGTAACAACAAGGAAGTAATCTTTTCTCTATCAATCTCTTTTGTTCAGCATCTCTTCTCTATTCTTCGATGATTTCTGGTAGATCCAGAAAGAAGAAATTCGATATATTTGTATGGGACATAAACTCCAAATAGGCCAAAATTGTTGTTTGGATGAATTGGTTGCATTGTATGCTATGGTTGATAGGTATAATTTAGTTTCTAAACTAAAATTTTGAAATTGTATACATATATCTATCTATTCTTTGGGATTCCGATTTATTCTATGAATGGTTAGTTATCACTTCGAACTAACCGATGCCACTGCATATTTCGTAAATCTGGATAGCCCGAGTATTTTATGAAGTGTTAAACAGATTCGTTTTTGTATCTATTATTGATATTCTGATTTGGTGAGCCAAATGCAGAATAGATGTTCAGTTTGAGTTGATGAAACATTCTTCATCCGTCTTTGTTTTCGTGCCTGTGAATTTCGAGGACGAAATTCTTTTAAGGGGGGAAGTTTGTAACGACCCTAGATTTTTATTTAATTTAAGTTAATAATTAAATAAATTTTTGGATAAAAATAGTAAAATAAATCAATAAAATGGAGCGAGTTTCCCCGGATTCTAATATATTCTATATAAACCATTTCGAATTGTTAAATGTGTAGTTTACTTTAAAAATAATAAATAAAAATGTACATATAGGCATATAAGATTTTTAGTGATAAGTAGACATAGAAATAAAATATACATAAGTTGAACTTTTATAGCTTTGTAAAATTTAAAACCAATACACTATAAATAATCAAATAACATGTTCGGGACAACATTCATTTGCATTTCAACCAGTAACATATGTTTGTATAATACATAAGAATTTGGCCAGCCTTCAAAAATAAAACCTGCAAGTCAAAAATAATAGTAACTTGTTAGAAAAGCTTGCATAAGATAAGTATGTAAACAATGGCTCGAATACATGGGCAGGCAGTCTTAAGTACAATAAAATCAACAAAATATAAAAGAGATATAGGCTGGTAAACTAAGGCTCAGGCAAGTGTAAAAATAAGGAAGTATGAGACATAAAGTACAATAGCATTTAATGTTCCATTTATTAGCAGCAAACAAAGTCTATTCGAGTTGTAGAAAAATCCTTCAGCCTCCATTTTGTTAAAAAAATCTCTGAAATTGTACAAGTGTGTACACTGCTTTGTATAGGATATTATACCCTGAAACTTGTTTAAACATCACTCTGTAAACTTCTTTCCCTTATCACCTTTTCATTTCGATTCATAAAAACAATACAAAGCAAAACAACAACCCTGTAAACCATTTTCAAAAGCCTGAGCAAGGCATTTCAGTTTTTAAAGAAAAATAAAGCATCTTCCACGAGAAATCTCTAAAGCCATTCCAGTATCAAGTTCAAAAAAATCAAGTTTTCAACTTCGCAAAGTTAAAAAGATTTCAACTTGAAGCTCTGTTCCTTCTTCAACAACACTGTGAGCAAACTTTTAAACTAGCCTTCTCTATATCTTTTACCTGTGAGTAAACATCTTTTTTAAAAAACTTGAATTCTAATCATATGCTGATGAATGTGATAAATTCTTGAAGTGATAATATTTGTGTAGATGTGAAATACATCTGCATATCTATAGATAATTTGATGCCTGTCTGTGAATAAGTATATCTGCTTTGTTCTAAGATTACAGACTTAGATTTACTTCAAGATTCAATCTCTCTTCCTTTCCTTTTGGTTTCTGGAAATGATTGTGACAAAGTTAAAACATTGTTTAAACCTATATTTTATTCCAGTAATAAATCAAAGCAAAGAAACATGTTTTATTTTATTTTATTTCTGGAAAATGTAAAATACAGTCACAACTTAAAATATGCAGAGATTCGAACCTCAAAAATTTTGATTTTTGTAATATCATTGGAATCACCACTGGAAATGATGATTTTTGAAAGCAAAACTAAATTTTTTCGTTAAGTTTTCAATGAGATATGGGGATTGATTAGAAAATGGGATTATTGCCAAATTCCGATGATCAAAATGATGGTGGGTCTCGAGTTCATCGTCACAGCTAGAACGAACGTTCGACATCACTAGAAAAATGCGAGTAGAATTTATAAAACCTTAGATTTTGAATTCGAGATCAAATTAGGGTTTAAAGCTTGTGTTTATCTGGTCGAAGTCATGAGTTAATCGCGTCGTCCCCACCGTGTTTCTGGCGATCGCACCAGGGGGAGCAGGGAGTGGAGGCTTTGGCGAATGCAGGGACGGGTCGGCGAGGTTGCTAGGGATCGATAGTGGTCAGACGATGGGTTCTTGTGGTCGGAGTTTGGTTCCAGTGTTGAGTTGAACGACTCGTTTTCGAATCGTACTCGGTTTTGGTGATTTGAGTGTTCGTGGCAACTCAGGGGTTGATGAGTGATCGGTCGACGATCGCAATGTTGGCCGAAACTCCGGCGAGTGGTTGTGCATGTATACGTGCATTCGTGTGTAACTGGGTTCAAACATTTTTGGGGAAGGAGGAAGAAACTCGGGGGAAATGGGAGAGAGCTCGGGTCTGAACTCGAAGTAAATGGAGTGTTGGCTCGAGTTATTAGTTTTGTTACAGTTTAAACCTGTAGCACTTTAAAATTTAGATCTGGGTTTTAGATTGAAAGCAGGGATTTAAATTAAGTTTAAAACCAAGTTTAATTCTGATTCAAATCTAGTTTGAACCCGAGTTTCGAAAAATAATAATAATAATAAAGTTTATAAAATTTAAATTTGTTTAACCACCTAAAAATTTTTAAGTGGGTTGAATTTTAAAGATAATGATTTAAATTTGTAAGTAAGAGTTAATCTGGATTCAAATACAGATTTGAATTCTTGTGTTGAAATAAAAGAAGTTTTTAAATTTAAAATTTGTTTTAAACAGTTTGAATGATAAAGTGAATATTTTTAAATTGATTTAATGAATAAGATAATTAAGGAATGACTTCTTTATTTAATTTATAAATTAATGATCTAGATTAATTTATAATTAGGGATTAATTTGAAAAGTAATTAATCTGGTATAAATTAATTATAATCAGATATTAATTTATCTTACTTATGGATGTTTGGATTCTAGTGAATGTTGAATTGTTTGATATCCCTGATATATGATGCTTTGTGATACATCCTGATTTATGTTGTAATTGATTATCTGCGATATATATCTGTGATTTCTGTTTCTGTGATATATTACTGTGAATATGAAACCCTTGACCCATAAAACGACACTTGAATTTCGATGCGATAGGGAGTCGGATTCCAGTTGGTTATCCGAAACCCACATCGAATTATAATAGTGAATCTTTGTGACTGATAAATTTATTTTATC
Organism: Allium fistulosum; assembly: GCA_030737815.1. Classification (NCBI taxonomy): domain Eukaryota; kingdom Viridiplantae; phylum Streptophyta; class Magnoliopsida; order Asparagales; family Amaryllidaceae; genus Allium; species Allium fistulosum. The sequence goes on from CM060903.1 coordinate 1,266,097,847, forward strand.
TATGAATCTGTGAATGAAGATAAGCGTTATCGATTATACCGCTTATCGATATATCTGTGATGATTGATGTTGCACTATTGTGTGAAACCCCTGGACTACACCATACACACACAAATATGGATTTCACGTGGAAATCGGTTAAATCACAGATGATTTAAATTCAATGTTTTGAAATTGAAATTTTAATTTCAATTGATTTTGAAATTGGAAATTGGGGTTTAATATGAAAAGCTTTTGAAATGGGATTTCAAAGATAAAAGTTATTTCGAATAACTTGATTAAGTTTTGAAATTTAAATAATTTGATTTAAATTTGAATTCAAGTTTGAAATTGAATTCTATGATTTGAAACTAAGGATTAAAGATGCTGTACAAGTTATATATGGGTTAAACCATTTTAAAATTATTGATTTGGGAATTTGAATTTAATTCAAGGGTTTTAACTCGTGTAAATATAACTGGATTTTTCTGAAACGAAACTATTTGTTTTCAAATAGTAAAAGCTTTCACATAAGTAAAGGATTTCCAAATTGTGTTAACAGATTTCAAGTTTGAAATGGAATTGAAATGTTTTGAAAGTTATGAAATGAGTCTTTGATTCAAAGACCGGACTAGTTAATCCAACTTGAAATAGAATGTTTTGGAAGACTATGAATGAATCTTTGAAAACGAGTTTTGAAAGCTATAAGTTAAATCTTGACTTAAAGATTTAACGAGTTGAAATGGAAATTGTTTTGAAAATCTATGAATGAATCTTTGTGAACGGGGCGAACTTTGTGAATTGAATCTTTTTGTTTAAAAGATTAAAGTGTGGAATTTGTTTAAACCATTGAAGGTTTTTGAAATGAATCTTTTTGTTTAAAAGATTGGAAATGGTAATTTGTTTTAACCATTCGAATGAAAAGTTTTGGGCTTTAAGCTGTGATTTAACTGAGACCCCAGTATCCATATGATTTTTAATTGCGCTCGTTATTCGGTTTAGCCGGGAAAGGACCTTTGTGTCATATAACCCATTCCGAATAGTGATACGACGATATGGATAGCATTTGAAGACCGGCGGTGAAGACCGGGTATTTGCGAGAGCGATAGGATGACCTGTCGATTGTCTCTGCACTGAGTAGCTACGGTATAGAGATTCCCTAAGTGATGGGAAGTCCGATCGAGATTGTGAATACCCGGATTTGCAAGGGCTTCTTCGGAAGTGCCTTCGGTTCTGTTCAAACCCGGAACAGACTTGTATGGATGTGTGTCTGACGTTACACTTTGAGATGTAAAGCTGGTTTCTATCAAATACATTTCTGTTGGTGGCGGAGAATTTATTCTCTTAGCTTAACACCCTTCTCTGAGACGTACGAGCTCAGAGGTTATGTAGTTGATGGTTATTAGTGATACATTCCCAATTTGGTAATGTGGCATACGAAGTGCTGATGATCATTTGTTGGTCAAAGCGTGCTTTGTGAAAAAGCGTTGCTTTGTGAAAAAGCATTGCTTTGTGGAAAAGCGTGGCTTTGTGAAAAAGCGTGGCTTTGTGAAAAAGCGTTGCTTTGTGGACGAGACTTCGTCGAGCCTCACAACCCGGTAATGGTCGAAACAGGAATGTTGCGACAAAGGTTTGTAGGGGTAGCGCCCCTAGGGTATGTCATTCCTTCTGGATAAAAGGTGATATCATGGTATGGAGCCGAGATATTTTACCTATGTTGATTATACTTTGTGGTTGTTGCTTGCGATTGAGGATCCTCGGATAAAGGTCGGTAACGACCGGGGGATGACATAGCTCGTGTGTTAGTTACCTAGTTACAGCTGTACAGCGTGAGGTAGCGTCAGTGTGTTAGTTACCTAGTTATAGCTGTACAGCGTGAGGTAGCGTCGGCCTTTTGTTTGCAGAGATCCGGTTAGGATCCGGGGCGTCTTTCCAAAGGCGTTTCTATTTCGGTGTAAGGAAGTTCCTTTGCCTGATCATTTGTTGGAAATCCAAAGAAACAATACGAACCCTGTACGGTTTTAGTTGTATTACCTGCTATGGAATGTGGCGGTAACCTGCTATTGAACGTAGTAGCTATAGTAGGCATACGATGAAATGTTGTATGCTGGCTAAGATTAATATTATATTTTCGAAATGTTTTCACACTATGCACTAGTAATAATATCAAAAGAGTTTTTCCTTTGCGTAGTAAGCATGTTTGACTATCACAAGGAGAAATCTCCTCCAATTCTGCGATTGCATTGTGTGTGTGGCGGGAGGCCTTATGGTAGTTTCATTTTCGAAAAGCATTGCGGATTTCAATGTTTAAAAGCCTTTGTTGCTTGTTTTAAAGATAAACTGTTTTTGTTGCTCACACCAGTCCCATGACTGATCCGGAGTTTATTGTTCTCTTCCTAAACTCTGGGTGCCCACTATTTTCCACACGGGCAGTCTAGAGTTGGGTTTTTCAGATATTCAGGTTTAGTAGATTATCTGGAGCCAGTTCAGTTCTTGGAGTCCATGGACTGACGTTGCTTATCTTGGAGCATTCTATTGGGGATATTCTATCCACTGCTGGTGTTATCTATTTTCTTTCCGCTGCTATTTCTTGTATCATATCTCTGATGTATATTGATATCTGTTGTATCATTCTGTTGTACCTGTCATTGTATCAATGTTATGTAATTGATATATTCTTTTTCCGCTGTGTTGTTATACTTAATGGTGTTATAAGCTCCGGCGAATCGGATTTGAACGGTCGAATCTACGACATTCTAGTACAAGCTGAAGTACGGATGTTGATTTTCGAACGCGCAAAATTCGAATCGTTACAATTTTATACTTACGAGTACTTTTTCTGTGGACAATTCAAAGCTGACTAGTTTGTCTTGAAGTTTTGATGGTTTTTCCCCTTTTTTGCATAAGTTGACTTCAGAACATCCATTATTTTGTCTCTCTGCAAAAAATAATCATATTAATTAAGTGAATAAATATTTGCCAGCAGAAAAATATTTAACTGGTGTGACGACCCAGAATTTTTGAGCATTTGAAATTGGAATATTTAATTAATTTAAAATATTCAGAGGTTAATTATAAACTTAAATTTCAAATAATGCTGTTATTGAGTAATTTAATAATTAAATTAAATTTATATTGAAGTTGGATAAAATAGTAAATCTGGCATTCTAAGCTAATTAAAAATATTTTGAAAGCTCGTAAAATTCATACTAATAATACTGAAGATGATAGAACTTTCAAAATGGAATTTCAAGGTATTTTGTTCAGTTTTAAAAATATATCGTTTAAATTGAATTTAAAAAAAATAGCCTTCCGAGGCACAGTCTCGGAATTCGACGAAACCAGTTCCATTGGGTCCGTAATATTGAATTATTATCGGATTTCAAGTTTCGTATTTTTCGGAGTTGTTATGTGAGCACACGATGAGTAAACGCGTTGAAAATTAAATCGAATTCAATTTAAAATTTAATTTTTACATTTGTCAACATCAACACGTTGTCTCCTAGAATCATGCCGAAGATCACGAAACAAATCGTGCAAAGCATGCCTCGTTGATTTTAAATATCCTGTTCTCGTTTTCTTCCTCTTTAAGCCTTCAGTTCAAGCTGAAACGAAATTCATTCGTTTAAAGAAAGAAATGCCGCTCTTCTTCTTCTTTCTGTCCCAAACCAAAGTCGAGCCTCTCGTCTTCGAAATCGAAAATAAAATTCCGTTTTACTTCGAGGTCACAGTTCAATAGCAATCTCCAAGTCGCGATGCTTGAACCTGAGAATAAAAACTAGGGTTTCGTAAATCAACGCCTTCATAATAATCATCGCTACACACTCAGCTATTCCATCAGCCATCGCGGCTCATCCTTACCTCCTACGCGATATTTCTGCTGCTGATTCGAAGTCGAGCCATTATCGGGAAGCTCGAGCGCGAGTTCTTTGGAGAAGTTTGGCCAGCACGATTTGGGTTCGTCGATTTGGGGGGTCGAGATCGTGAGGTAGAGTCGCGAGATGAAAGGGTTGACCGAGTATGCAAATCGTGGGGTGCGAGCATCAAATCGGCAGTGGTCGAGCTGCTACTAAGGCTCTCGCGATAACCTAAGGGAGGCGCTAATTCCAGATCGCGTGCGACGTTTCGGGGAGGGGGAGCGAGCAGTATTCTGGCGACAAAATGAATTCCGGTCGACTTTATTGTCGTGAGGTATGTTCAGGAAATAAATTATATATATAACCCAGTTTTGGAATATACAGTAAGTATTAGGCAACTTGTTTTGAAATTTAATCTGATATATCCATAGATTAAGAAAAATTATTGGTTTAATTCAATTAAAATTATTAGTAAATTAAGTTGTTAAGTGGTAATAAATTGTGTAGTTAATTCGAGTGTTAATAAAATCATTAGTTAATTAAATTAAATTTAGCAAACGAAAATTGTTTGTTCGATTTATTCGAATATTACTAAAACCCTATAATGTCTTTACAAGGTCAAAATCTAAAAGAAAACAAGTCGGGATTTGGATGGGAATTGCAAAAATCAAAGGTGAGTTAATCTCACTCAGTTTAATTTTATTTAAATTTAATTGGTTAAATTTAAATATGGATGAATGATTGAATTGATTGATTTGATTGATATGGTATATAGTAGTATATACCAATATATATATATTGGCATATGTATATATTGGAGTTGTTGATATTCTCGCATAATAGCGGATGATATGTTATAAAACCCATATACCGCGATATTTCACTTTGAAGTGAAATTGGTATTGTGCTAACATCTGTGGATGCAGGGAAACAGGTTGGAGGGATCCAACTGGATTCCTCAAAATATTTAATTTTGTTTAAATATTCTGTGATATGTTTGTTGATATCCTGTGATGATTTATATTGGATAATCTGGTTGGATTGAATTTCCCAGTATAATGAGTTATCAAAAGAAATTGAATTGGATTTTTGGAAAGAAATAAAAGAGTAAAATTCAAGTTAAATAATTCTAGTGAATTCGAATAAATTAAATAAGGAATTGTAAAAGAAATAAAGAAATTTCTTAATTCGAACAAATATGGGGAAAGAGGATTTTGAATTTAACAGGGAAGAAATAAATCTTTAACTAAAGTGATATTATCTAAAATATAAAAGGATTGATTTTATTGAATTTAAAGATTTAAATTAATTAAAATATTAATTGAAGAAGTTTGGAAATCCGAAATTTGTATTTTAGTTAAAAGGGTTTTAACTCATAATAAAGAAATAAAATATGAAAGTTAATGTATTTGAAATAATTGAAGTAAATAGGGAAATTTATTTCAAAGTGAAGAAAAATGGAAATCAATTGGAAATTGATTTAAGTGTTTAAAACTTGGATTTTTAAAAGAGAATGAGGTTTTAAAATCTATAAACTGGGTTTATGAAGTGAAATGAAATATCGGTGGATATTTTAAATATAAATTCAAGGTGGGAATTTATTGAGGAATGTTGTAACGACCACGACTTTCTCTCCACAGAAAGTCGCATCGTTAATAAGAAAGAAAGGGGTAGAAAGTAGAAAAGAAGAGAAGAAAGAAAGAAACAACAACAACGATCTCACAGCGGAACGAATAAATTATATTAATAACATAAACTATTACATAGTATACAACACTTATCAGAGTTATACAACATATACATCACTTACTAGACAGTTATAAACATCTGTCTAGACATTACAACTCAAATACAAGACAAGACACTATCACAGATATCAACACAGCGGAATACTATATCTATGAACGCCGAAGCCTCCTGCTCCATTGCTCCTCCAGAATATTCGTCAAAGCTAAACCTGAATCCCTTGGCTACTCGTAAAAATTTGAGTACCCAAGAGTTTATATAAAACAGAAATAAACACTTGGGTCAGACATGGGTCTGGTGTGAGTAACAGGTTAAACTTGCTTAACTTCAAAACCTTTTTAAAGAAAAGGTATCACGTAAGACTTCCCACACATAAACATGGGTAAGTTTTTACCTTACGCTAACCAAAACATTTGATAGGAAATTCGATTGTATATAATAGGGTCTAGGGTTTTCAAATAAATATGAAATAGCTGAAATTGTTACATTATTAAATTCCAGCATACTAGCCACAAAGTGGGTTATACAATCAAGTCCGTTGGCACTTATTGGATTTTGGATTCCATACAATGGCAGGGCTACCGGGGTACCGCCCGTCACAGTACGTGGCCTAGATCACCGTACCGAGGATCACTCCCAATCCCCTACAACACAAGGTCGGAACATCCCTTACTGGATAATTCCCGCACAAGATACCTCACGGTTGGGATCAGCAACCGCACCACTAAGCCGAAAATATAAAGGGACATCTAGACAGAGGTAACCTTGTCCTACTTGGGTGCTACCCACTAACCTTGCTGCACCTCCCCTGTTTTAGCCATTCCCGGTTTGTGAGGCTTGAGGTCACGATTACCTTTAAATAGAACACATCTATCTTAGAATGCTCATCGTCCACCTGACGATGTGCTGAAAGCATTCAATCCATATAAGTTCGTTCCGGGTTCGAACGAAACCGAAGGCATTATCTCGTTACACTCATTTTGGAAACACCCTCAGAGTTAACGACAATAACCCTTGCACTCTGAATCTTCATCTTCACTTGATTCACGACCTATCGTTAATTTGGATCGATGTGGTATTCGGGTCTCCAGACCTGGAAATCCGGTATACGGAAACCCGATCCTGGTCTCATCGAAATCCAAAGCGTATCTTTTAAGGCCAAGTTGTTTTAAAGGTTAAAACAATTTATTTCATTATCTTTATACACAAAGAAAGATAATTCACAACAGATAATCAACATTATCAGATAATCCATACAATTCAACTAACATCCATATCATACAGCATATATCTCATCAGAGATATCAATCAATGCCAAGTATTCAATACTATCACCCATTCATAAGTAATGATTTATACTATCTTAAATTAATTTAAAGTGAATTAAATTAATTACTTTATTTTATAAATCCTGCTTACTTAACCATTAATTAATTCCAACTCAATTAATTAATTATCCTCTAATTACCTTTTAATTACATTCAGGTAATTTATCCTTTAATTAATTACTCAAATTAATTATCCTTAACCATTATAGTAATTAACCTTTAATTACTTCATTAATTAATTAACTAAAATTAATTAAATTAATCAACTATAATTAATTATATTAAACCTTAATTAATTACATTAATTAATCACTTCATTTATTAATTATTACTTAATTAATCAATTCCTAATTACATCATTAATTATATAAATTAATGATCCTTAATTATAAATTAATTATTAATTACTTAATTAAATTAATTACATTAAGTAATTAACCTTTAATTAAACAACATTTATTAATCACCTTGATTAATCTGAATCAGTAATTAACTACCTTTAATTACTTCCATTAACTAAATTAATTACTTCCTTAATTAATTCCTTAATTAATCCCTTGATTAATTATTCAAAGTAATTAACTCAAATTACTTTCCTTCAATTAATTACTTCCAGTAATTATCTATTATTTATTTCCCTAAATAATAATACCTTAATAATTATTTAACAAATCAATCCATTGATTTTTCTAAATTAATTTAACTTAATAAATTAACTTAACTAAACAAATTAACTTCAATTAATTACAATGAGTAATTAATTCTTTTAATTACTTCCACTAAGTAATTTATTAAAAACAAATTCTAAAATTTGATTATCTTTAAATTAATTAATCTAATTAACTATTAAAATTAATTACATTAATTAATTATTAAATAATCCATAGTTAATGACCTTCATTAACTATTAACAACTCTTTAATTACTTTTCTTAAGTAATTAACTTAGATTAATTATTATTAATTTCAAATTAATAAATCTTTATAAACAATTAATTAATCTCTAATTATTTAATTAATTAAGTATTAACAATAACTTAATTAATATTTAATTACTTTATTAATTAATTCTTAATCATTAATTAATATCTAATTCATAATCCTTAATTATAAATTAATTATTCCTAATTAATTAATCTTAATTATTAATTAATTTGTTTAAACCTTTAATTACCTATTTAATTAATCCTAATGATTAATTAATCAAATAAATTAATTATCCATAAAATTTCTTTATAAATTTAATGAACACAAATCTCTAATTTAATTTAAGATAAAACTTTTGTTTTATTAATAATCAAATTATCATTTACAATGTATTTCAATTCCTTAATGATAAATTAATTAATTCAAATCATTAATTAATTAAATTATTTAAACCATTTTAAATTAACTTAAAGATCTAAATTTTTTTAACTTTAAGATAAAACATTTCTTCTCCATGGTTAAATGATCTTTCACAAATACATTTGAAAATATCCATTTTCAAATTACTTTAAAATTTCATTTTAAATTTGGGATTTAAAATGAATACCAACTTATTTTTAACACAGTTTTAAAACCAATTTAAAACTTTCACATGTTAAAGAAATTTTATATCTTATAAAAGAATTTAAATTAATCCCCTTTAATTTTCAATACATTTAAATATAAACTTATTAAACATTTGAATTTATAAAACTTATTTATCTTAAATCTAAGATTCAAAACTAATCCTGACTCCATAATTTAAAACTTGATTTCAATTCCTGTTTTAAACGTTTCTTTACAGTTTTTAAATTTAGATTTAAATTTATACTAACAGGCTTTTGAAAAAAAACCTGGCAACACATAAAAGTACTCGAGACTTCACCAAAACACTTCGAGTCAACATCCTAAATGCTTCGAGCATCACTCGACCAAAACTCGAGAAAACCCAGACCTCTCCACTGCTACCATTCCAGACTTCACCCAGGCACATATCATCGCGTGCACGTGCACATACACCAGCGGCGTCTCCGACCATCGTCGAGCATCCCCACAAGCCAACGATCGACCACCAACCAAACAACGATCATTCAAACTTCAATCCTCTCGCGAAATCGAAATCGAGATGAATTTCGAAACCTGGAACAGAAAGACTCAACCATCACCAAACCTGTCAACACTTCCCTCACGTCACTCCGTCCATCAGCTATCTTGAAACTCCGGCCATAAACTCGTCTATGACCATACTTCCATTCTCCCAAACCTCACTGCACTCGATTCATCATAGAAATCGTGATGATCTCTTTACCCAGACTAATTAAAACTAGGGTTGGGAATTTAAATCCTAAATCAATTCTTCCTCGATGCTTTAAAAATCTTCCTGACATTTTTCCTCAAGTCTCTGATCACTCTACTACCTTCAGATAGAAACCCAATTTCCCAGACCATCTAGATCACCAGTTCTTCCCAATTTCCCCTTTTTAGTTAAAATAAGAACTGCTCCTTCATTACAAAACTAAAAATCATAATTTCATTCTTAAAATTCATATTATAGTCTAGGTATTCCATTTATAAACCTGGAATTATAAATTACAAAGTTTAAATTTCCACTTTTATATCACATTACTGTTATTATGGTTACAGAGACACTCAGACTCAAAGGTTTGACTTAAATTAAACTTTTTAACATTTATATATGATAAATCAAACCATTCTTGTTTGTAAATTAAGTTATTACAAAAACTAGATCCAATGGTAAGAGATTTTAAAAGGAATTCTCGAGTCTGGCAACAAACAGAACAGAATTCAAAAATAACAGACATGCACACATAACTACTCATCCATGTATACATAGAAACTCAGATATAAAATCATACATCAATACATAGATATGCAGAACCACTTAAAAATATTCACATGCAACCATCTTTCATAACTTAAATCTTAAGAATAGAATGTTACTCACCAGATTAAAGATGAAACAGAGGCAGAGCCTTATTTTGAAAAGCTTTTTGAAACTGGGAATCTTAAACTGGAATGCCTTATTGATTTAAAAACTTGAGTTTGCTGGGCTTTACTGATTGAATTTAGAACTGCATGCATGCTTGCCTCCAGGTTGAAGAAATGAAGACAGACAGGCTTTAGACTTGATTTCCAGATTTTGACTAGAAATCAGGATATCTTTTGATTTAGAAGAAGAATGTTACAAGTTGATTTGCAATTATGGTTTGAAGAGTGTTACAGATCTTTGATTTGGTTTGAGGCAACTGATTTCTGATTTCAGATTTTTATTAGAGAATTGTTTTGAGTTTTGGTTACTGATTTGGTTTTCAGATTTGTATTTAGAGAAGAAGATTTAAGTTTCTCTTGGCTTTTGAAAAAGAATGAAGATTAGAAAGAATGAATTGAAGAAATGCAAATGTTAATATACATGTATACTTTTGATTTATAAAATAAAAGAAAATGAAAATAAATAAGGACACTTGTCCTATACATTTGTTTATTTAATTACACATGTTTTACTAAGGGTTTAGATAAATGACACATGTCTTATAAGTATTTATTCATAATTCTATTTATTTTAAAAGTAATTAAAAAGCCCTTTTCTTATTTATTTAAACACTTATCTATATATATTTCTTTTTAAAGAGAAACAAAAACTAATTATATTTATAAATAAAAGTTTATACAAGTATTTTAAAATCCAAAACAATTTAAATATATATTCTTTTGAATTTCAAAACTTTAAATTCAAATTTAAATAAAATTAAATCCTAAGATTCAATTTAAAAGTTAAGTTATATATATTTACATACATTATTTATTCAATTTAAAATAACAATTCCTTTTAGCATTAAAATTCATACATATTAAAAATAATACATTATACTTATTATTTTGAAAATAACATATTTTATAATTTAAACAATTTATATAAGAGATTATATTATTAAGTAATATTTAAAAGAAATAAAACAAACCTTTTTGTTAAATCTTATTTATATTTAAGCTTAAGTAAAAAAAATATCTTAAACCAATTAAATATTTACTTAAAGTATTTTAAAACTATAAAGTTACTTATTTAAATATCTTTGAAAAGTCCAGATTAAATTAAATCTAAATTCCCAATTTATCAAAGCTTCTATTTACAATATATATAAATAAATATATATATTCAAATAGAAATATCTTATTAACTTTTAAAAGATAAAATCATCAATTAAATACTAATTTAATCAGATTATTAAATTAAATTCAAATCTTATTATCAAAGATTATCCATATCAATTTAATTATTCAACAGATTATTAAATTGATATTGTCAAAATTTCCGGGATATTACATTCCTCCCCCCTTAAAATAATTTCGTCCCCGAAATTTAAACAAAGGTAATTTAATAATCTTATTTAAAGATTTAAATTCAAAACACAAGCATCTACTATCATCCATATGCTAGCAACCATAGCAACCAAATCATCCAATCAAACAATTCTAACTATCTAGACTAAATTCTATATAAAATTCCTCGAGTTTCCCCAAAGTATATATATATACCGGGATACTCGCTCTACAAACAATCTAAACAATCAATACTACTAAACTATAAAGCTCCTACTCATCTATATCTACAGAACTAAACAGACTATCAGACTACAGACGAGTCTGACTCAACTACCAAACTTCCAGAACTGCTGATTCTAAAACCAAAGATAGATCAAATACGTACTCCCTCAGAGATACGTAAAACACAATGAATTCCAGTTATCCAAACTGACAATTCAATTAAGTAGACCAATTACCTATCCAAATCAGAACACAGACGAGATCCAAACATAACTCTACTTCACAACATCAGTAGATTCCAAACTTACTTCTCCCATCCAGAGATACACTCCAAACTGCTTTCGCTGCTCAATTCTGATCTGAGGTAGAACACAAGCATAGACTGGACAACTCACTTCTAGAAATAAGGTTCACTGATCCATAAATAAAACTCAGATACTCTAGCAAAACTTGAGTTGCTTCGCCAACTCCATCTCCAGGAAACATCCTTCCACTAGACTGAACCACCGGTATCACTCCTGGAATCCAGTCGATAAGAAAACTCAACCTTCAGATGCGGACAAACTTCTGACTTCTCTGAAGACATCCAGAAAATTCTGACAACCCAAGAGAACACTCAGCAATCGCAAGTCACTTTTGCGATCAACCCATCCTAATTCCAAACAGACTGTTCTCTCTTTACCAATCAGAACAGCTTACACTTATTTATCCAATTTATCGAAGAAATGGATCCACTCTGCTGCTTCTGAACTTCACTTCCAGAAAAACTGCTCATCCAGAAAACTTCCTGCCATCACAGAATACTCCGAGCTGCACTGCTTACACTGATGCTCCTATCCAAAGCTCTTCGAGAAACTCGGACTCCAAACCAAACAGAAACACCATGCTGAACTCAGTCACAACACTGAAACAGACACACTTCCTTAAACTTGTTCCAAAGAAAACATCTTCAGGAACATCCATCGTCACTGTATCTCATCATACAGCTACTATTACCTGAGGTATCAAGGTACCATCACTCACTTCTGTTCAACCGACAGATCCAACTCTACTCATCCAAACTTCAAAGATAAACTCCGAACCATTACAGTTTCCTTCGGAGATCGATGAAATCCTTCACCACAGCAAAGCTTACTCGAGACAGTATTAGGTCTACAGTCTCGACAGATACACTTCCAACCTCAACACTCAATCTCCAACCATTGGTAGTCGTGTTACACACACCACCACCCTATCTACCTTTATATCCTATATTGGAAAACCCGAACAGGTAACCCAACAAATAGGTAGAAATATATATATTTAAAATGATACTTTTTATATAGAAATTATTTCTGGGTAAAATTATTTCATTTACCTCTTTAAAACAATATTGTGTCCGTTGGCCTGGTTCAAGTGTTTAGAGATCCCTATCAATAACGTTAGCTACTCGTATTGACCAGAATCCATATACCACTCAACCGATCAATTAACACAATATAAAATCATTTTTATATAACTAACAATTACGCGCTCTCAAGATAGACACCACTTCAGAGCCTAGGTATTCACTCTACCTACTGCTCTGATATTCACTTAACCAAAAGCTTAGGCATTCGCTCAACCTATGCTCTGCTACCACTGTAACGACCACGACTTTCTCTCCAAAGAAAGTCGCATCGTTAATAAGAAAGAAAGGGGTAGAAAGTAGAAAAGAAGAGAAGAAAGAAAGAAACAACAACAACGATCTCACAGCGGAACGAATAAATTATATTAATAACATAAACTATTACATAGTATACAACACTTATCAGAGTTATACAACATATACATCACTTACTAGACAGTTATAAACATCTGTCTAGACATTACAACTCAAATACAAGACAAGACACTATCACAGATATCAACACAGTGGAATACTATATCTATGAACGCCGAAGCCTCCTGCTCCATTGCTCCTCCAGAATATTCGTCAAAGCTAAACCTGAATCCCTTGGCTACTCGTAAAAATTTGAGTACCCAAGAGTTTATATAAAACAGAAATAAACACTTGGGTCAGACATGGGTCTGGTGTGAGTAACAGGTTAAACTTGCTTAACTTCAAAACCTTTTTAAAGAAAAGGTATCACGTAAGACTTCCCACACATAAACATGGGTAAGTTTTTACCTTACGCTAACCAAAACATTTGATAGGAAATTCGATTGTATTATAATAGGGTCTAGGGTTTTCAAATAAATATGAAATAGCTGAAATTGTTACATTATTAAATTCCAGCATACTAGCCACAAAGTGGGTTATACAATCAAGTCCGTTGGCACTTATTGGATTTTGGATTCCATACAATGGCAGGGCTACCGGGGTACCGCCCGTCACAGTACGTGGCCTAGATCACCGTACCGAGGATCACTCCCAATCCCCTGCAACACAAGGTCGGAACATCCCTTACTGGATAATTCCCGCACAAGATACCTCACGGTTGGGATCAGCAACCGCACCACTAAGCCGAAAATATAAAGGGACATCTAGACAGAGGTAACCTTGTCCTACTTGGGTGCTACCCACTAACCTTGCTGCACCTCCCCTGTTTTAGCCATTCCCGGTTTGTGAGGCTTGAGGTCACGATTACCTTTAAATAGAACACATCTATCTTAGAATGCTCATCGTCCACCTGACGATGTGCTGAAAGCATTCAATCCATATAAGTTCGTTCCGGGTTCGAACGAAACCGAAGGCATTATCTCGTTACACTCATTTTGGAATCACCCTCAGAGTTAACGACAATAACCCTTGCACTCTGAATCTTCATCTTCACTTGATTCACGACCTATCGTTAATTTGGATCGATGTGGTATTCGGGTCTCCAGACCTGGAAATCCGGTATACGGAAACCCGATCCCGGTCTCATCGAAATCCAAAGCGTATCTTTTAAGGCCAAGTTGTTTTAAAGGTTAAAACAATTTATTTCATTATCTTTATACACAAAGAAAGATAATTCACAACAGATAATCAACATTATCAGATAATCCATACAATTCAACTAACATCCATATCATACAGCATATATCTCATCAGAGATATCAATCAATGCCAAGTATTCAATACTATCACCCATTCATAAGTAATGATTTATACTATCTTAAATTAATTTAAAGTGAATTAAATTAATTACTTTATTTTATAAATCCTGCTTACTTAACCATTAATTAATTCCAACTCAATTAATTAATTATCCTCTAATTACCTTTTAATTACATTCAGGTAATTTATCCTTTAATTAATTACTCAAATTAATTATCCTTAACCATTATAGTAATTAACCTTTAATTACTTCATTAATTAATTAACTAAAATTAATTAAATTAATCAACTATAATTAATTATATTAAACCTTAATTAATTACATTAATTAATCACTTCATTTATTAATTATTACTTAATTAATCAATTCCTAATTACATCATTAATTATATAAATTAATGATCCTTAATTATAAATTAATTATTAATTACTTAATTAAATTAATTACATTAAGTAATTAACCTTTAATTAAACAACATTTATTAATCACCTTGATTAATCTAAATCAGTAATTAACTACCTTTAATTACTTCCATTAACTAAATTAATTACTTCCTTAATTAATTCCTTAATTAATCCCTTGATTAATTATTCAAAGTAATTAACTCAAATTACTTTCCTTCAATTAATTACTTCCAGTAATTATCTATTATTTATTTCCCTAAATAATAATACCTTAATAATTATTTAACAAATCAATCCATTGATTTTTCTAAATTAATTTAACTTAATAAATTAACTTAACTAAACAAATTAACTTCAATTAATTACAATGAGTAATTAATTCTTTTAATTACTTCCACTAAGTAATTTATTAAAAACAAATTCTAAAATTTGATTATCTTTAAATTAATTAATCTAATTAACTATTAAAATTAATTACATTAATTAATTATTAAATAATCCATAGTTAATGACCTTCATTAACTATTAACAACTCTTTAATTACTTTTCTTAAGTAATTAACTTAGATTAATTATTATTAATTTCAAATTAATAAATCTTTATAAACAATTAATTAATCTCTAATTATTTAATTAATTAAGTATTAACCATAACTTAATTAATATTTAATTACTTTATTAATTAATTCTTAATCATTAATTAATATCTAATTCATAATCCTTAATTATAAATTAATTATTCCTAATTAATTAATCTTAATTATTAATTAATTTGTTTAAACCTTTAATTACCTATTTAATTAATCCTAATGATTAATTAATCAAATAAATTAATTATCCATAAAATTTCTTTATAAATTTAATGAACACAAATCTCTAATTTAATTTAAGATAAAACTTTTGTTTTATTAATAATCAAATTATCATTTACAATGTATTTCAATTCCTTAATGATAAATTAATTAATTCAAATCATTAATTAATTAAATTATTTAAACCATTTTAAATTAACTTAAAGATCTAAATTTTTTTAACTTTAAGATAAAACATTTCTTCTCCATGGTTAAATGTTCTTTCACAAATACATTTGAAAATATCCATTTTCAAATTACTTTAAAATTTCATTTTAAATTTGGGATTTAAAATGAATACCAACTTATTTTTAACACAGTTTTAAAACCAATTTAAAACTTTCACATGTTAAAGAAATTTTATATCTTATAAAAGAATTTAAATTAATCCCCTTTAATTTTCAATACATTTAAATATAAACTTATTAAACATTTGAATTTATAAAACTTATTTATCTTAAATCTAAGATTCAAAACTAATCCTGACTCCATAATTTAAAACTTGATTTCAATTCCTGTTTTAAATGTTTCTTTACAGTTTTTAAATTTAGATTTAAATTTATACTAACAGGCTTTTGAAAAAAAAACCTGGCAACACATAAAAGTACTCGAGACTTCACCAAAACACTTCGAGTCAACATCCTAAATGCTTCGAGCATCACTCGACCAAAACTCGAGAAAACCCAGACCTCTCCACTACTACCATTCCAGACTTCACCCAGGCACATATCATCGCGTGCACGTGCACATACACCAGCGGCGTCTCCGACCATCGTCGAGCATCCCCACAAGCCAACGATCGACCACCAACCAAACAACGATCATTCAAACTTCAATCCTCTCGCGAAATCGAAATCGAGATGAATTTCGAAACCTGGAACAGAAAGACTCAACCATCACCAAACCTGTCAACACTTCCCTCACGTCACTCCGTCCATCAGCTATCTTGAAACTCCGGCCATAAACTCGTCTATGACCATACTTCCATTCTCCCAAACCTCACTGCACTCGATCCATCATAGAAATCGTGATGATCTCTTTACCCAGACTAATTAAAACTAGGGTTGGGAATTTAAATCCTAAATCAATTCTTCCTCGATGCTTTAAAAATCTTCCTGACATTTTTCCTCAAGTCTCTGATCACTCTACTACCTTCAGATAGAAACCCAATTTCCCAGACCATCTAGATCACCAGTTCTTCCCAATTTCCCCTTTTTAGTTAAAATAAGAACTGCTCCTTCATTACAAAACTAAAAATCATAATTTCATTCTTAAAATTCATATTATAGTCTAGGTATTCCATTTATAAACCTGGAATTATAAATTACAAAGTTTAAATTTCCACTTTTATATCACATTACTGTTATTATGGTTACAGAGACACTCAGACTCAAAGGTTTGACTTAAATTAAACTTTTTAACATTTATATATGATAAATCAAACCATTCTTGTTTGTAAATTAAGTTATTACAAAAACTAGATCCAATGGTAAGAGATTTTAAAAGGAATTCTCGAGTCTGGCAACAAACAGAACAGAATTCAAAAATAACAGACATGCACACATAACTACTCATCCATGTATACTGTAACATCCCGAAAATTTTCGACTTTCGAAAATTCAACATCGATACTCACTTTATCGACTGCTGAGCCATCGAATGCCGGAAACTCGAAAAGTTAGGGTTTAAGAAAAAGAAAAAGTAGAAGAAGAAGAAGATAGAAGAAAAAGAGAAGAAGAACAACAAAACAACAACAGATACAGAGCAGAGACAATATCAGAATCTCACATATCGCAGCGGAACAATATATAATAGATAAATCAGTAATCTTTTAAAACAAAGAACTATATCATTTTATACATACATCAATCATCAGAGTCAATATACAACAATGGACAGTTATATAAACTTGTCCTCATACAGAATACACAGCGGAATAAATACTATCAGATACAAATACTACGTCTCGTCATCCAGCTTATCTTCAAGCTCCAGAATATCCAGAATATCCTGATAATATAACTCTAGGCTGCCCGTGTGGAAAATTTGTGGGCACCCAGAGTTTAGAAGGGAAACAATAAACTCCGAGTCAGTCATGGTGACTGGTGTGAGATCATAAAACAGTTATCTTTAAATTTAACAACAGAAATATTTTTAAAGTCAATTCGCAATGCTTTTGGAAAATGAAACTACCATAAGACCTCCCACCACACACACAATGCAAACGCAGACTTGGAGGAGATTTCTTCTTATGATAGTCAAAGATGCTTACTACGCAAAATCAAATCATTTTTGATATTATTATTAGTGCATAGTGAAGAAAACATTTCGAAAGTATAATATAAATCTTAGCCAGCATAGGTACCATTATATTATGCCTGCTATAGCTGCCTCCTGAGGAGACAGGTTATACAATTGAAATCGTAAAGGCTCGTATTGTTTCTTTGGATTTCCAACAAATGGTCAGGCTAAGGAACTTCCTTTTCCACGATGGGTACGTCCCTGGAATAGACGACCCAAGAACCTAACCGGATCTCTGCCAACACAAGGCCGGGTTACCTCTGCAAAAATAGGTAACTACTGACACGCGTATGCCATCCCCCGATCGTCACCGATCTTCCCGAGGATCCCCGATTCGCAACAAACCACATAGATAATAATAATGCAGTAACCACAGAGGTTAAGTATCTGGGCTCCATACCATGATACCACCTTTATCCAGAAGGAATGACATACACTAAGGGGCGCTACTCCCTAGAACCTTGCCGCATTCGTCCTGTTTCGACCATTTCCGGGGTGTGAGGCTCGACGAAGTCTCGTCCACAAAGCTACGCTTTCTCAAAAAGCCCTGCTTCGGGTCAAACAAAATGATCAACCTATGATCACAAAGATATAAGATCAAACAAATGATCATATCACAAATGATCAAACACTGATCATTTCACAGCAACACTCAGTATGCCACGTTACCAAATTGGGATATATCGCTGATAAATTTCAACTACATAACCTCTGAGCTCGTACGTCTCAGAGAAGGGTGTTAAGCTAAGAGAATAAATTCTCCGCCACCAACAGAAATGTATTTGAAAGAGATCAGCTTTATATTTCAAATTGTAACGTCAGACACACAATCCATACAAGTCTGTTCCGGGATCGAACAGAACCGAAGGCACTTCTCACGAAGCCCTTGCATATCCGGATAATTTTCAATCACGTCAGGACTTCCCGTCACTAAGGGTGATAAAAACCTCTAAATCGGAGATCAGCCGATGTAGAGTAACTCGACGGTAATCCTTCCGTTTTCAAAAATATTCGGTCTTCAACACCGGTCTTCAAATGCGATTCATAACGACGTATCACATATTCGGAATGGGTTATACGACCCCATGGTCCTTTCCCGGCTAACCCGAATAGTGAGCGTTTATTTAAAAACAAGTGTGGCATTCAAATTCATCCAATTCACAACAAATACCTATCTAAAGGTAATTATTGATAGTCGGTTATTTAACTATCAATAAAGATGCGCAACATCATCAGATTCCAAATAATTTTCCAAATTATTTCATCTTCCAAAAATATCTTTACAAGATATAAAATTTCCACACTTAACCATTTGAAAACCATTTCAAATCAATTTCCACATTTCATTTTATCTTTGAAGATAAAATCTCAAAACAGTTCATTTCATATTGGAAAAGCATTTCCATACTTATTTAATAATAAGTAATTCACAAAACTATTTATTTTCAACACTTAGAAAATATTCGATATACTTAAATCAAAATTAAGTATAAATTCATTCTTTAAGGAAATCATTCTTTAAACAAATTTTATTTGAGTCAAAACGAATGTTACGTAAAACATCGTTACGACGACTCAAAATCACTAGTATAGGGATTCGGAATTTAGATAGATATATGAATCCCAATACCATACAAAAATATTTCCTTTCGGAAACCATTTACTATAACAACAGTGTTATAGTCCATCATTTCCTTATTTCTCGAAAACGTCTTTTTCAACAATAAATGTTGAAATCTATGTATTCGATACTTATCACGTTTTAAAACATCTTTTAAAACAATTACTTCATTTCTGTAATATCGTTTTCCCAAAACAAGTTCATTTTACTTAACAATATATTCACTTATCCAAAATCGTGAATATACTTTACTATTTACATTTCACTATTTTCTACACGTTTTATTTCGATAATAATTCGCTATCCAAAATCGCGAATATATCTCCTTTGATAATCTTCTATATTTAATTTATCAAATTCAATCGATTGGTTTCCGAATTTATAAAACAACGTTTATAAATTCCAATTTCTATTTTCTATAACAACTCCGGTTTATAAATCTCATTTTATTAACTTCAAAAATTCACTTATAAGAATAAGTGATTTCGGATTTATAAAACAACGTTTATAAATCACATTTGTACTTTATAACGATTTCAACTTACAAAATCATTTCATTTTGCAATTTCTATTTATATCCCATCTAAGTGCAAAAGTCAAATTTATAAGTAAATTTCTTATAAATCTTTTATTCTACAATATCTATTTACTTTATAACTTCACGTTATAAATCTATTAATTTCATTCACTTATGAAATCCATTTATACTTCTTTCCAACACTTATAAAAATTCGTTTTATAAGTCCAATATTTTGATTTACAAAAATATCAATTTTATAAATCTTTCTATACAAATCGTTTATAGTTATACAAAAATCCCAACTTAAACCATTTTATAAATAAATCGACTTTTATTTCAAAAACGACACTTCGGTTATATTTCACTAAAAATTATAACTTTTATAACTTTAAAATTTTACGTTTATAAATCGATTCAAAAATTCCATAAAACGTATATTTTCAAAAATCACTTTAAAAACCCTTTTAAAGTAAAAGTCGTTATTTTTACATTCCCAAAACTGAATCCGATGATGCAACAGCATCAATCAGTCCATCACAACAGTCAATATCATATATCAATATGATAACAGAATATATCAAAATATCTGTAAATAATCAATACGGTGAGGAATCCAGTTGGATCCCTCCAACCTGTTTCCCTGCATCCAAAGATGTTAGCACAATACCAATTCCGCTCCAGTACGGAATTATCGCGGTATATGGGTTTTATAAAAATCCGCTTACTAACGGCGCAATAGGGTCTCATCCGCTATACGAGGCGGGAATCAATCAATCCAATATATACATATGCCAATATGTATATATTGCTATATATATAATAGATATATCCTACTATATCTAATATCACATCCAATAGCAACAATCAGTCAATAAATAAATAACTGAAAATTCCACTTTCATTTTTGAGTGAGAAGATCTCACCGTGATTTCAATTCCGTTCCAGTACGTTTTATTTCGAATAAAATTAAACGTGCGTTTAATTTTACCCGAAATTTTCGTTAACTCCAAACGACTCCAAATCAGTTGCACTGCGTAGAGCTTGTCGAGACGATTCCATCGCACTTTGTTTCGTAATTTTCTGTTAACGTATGACAAAGTTATCGCAGTTAAAAGATTTAACGAATTTAAATATTATAATTATTTACAATTAAATTTTACATTTCCCATTCAGTTCATCGCAGCCGTTCATCTCTAGCAAGGCAAATCAGGGCCCTTGCACGCATCTTCTTCCTCCCAGGTGTTTCACGCGACCGAGAACCCAAAGCCGCCACCTAGGGCTTAATTATGCTCCGCCTACGTCGCACTAAAACTTGATCGGAGACCATCGTCTTGAAGCCTACGTCGAGCTCCATCCATGGCATGAACAGTTCCCGGCTCGGTCGCGTCTTGGTATGGGTTTTCGTGCCCGAACGTTGCACGAACAACCGAGACTTCTGGCCACGATGTCGCTCCATTTTTCATCATCACCGTTGGATGTGCTCGTCACGAAGAGCCCTACATTTTCCTAGTTGAAAATTTTTGAAATCGCTGCTTGGATGGGAAGATATTCGAGGGGGAAGGAGGTGAGATGCCGGCCATTGAAAATTGGAGTGGCGGCTGAACGTTTTAGGGTTTTTTTCTTTTGCAAAGGAAAAGGTTGAGGGCTTATATAGAAAAAACGACGAACACTATTCACTCCGGATTTTCCGAACTCAAAATCGAGCGTGCCGGCTGACGTTCGTAAGGTTTACCCCGCGTTCCGAACGCAATGGAATGTGTTTCGGGAGCTAATTCGGACATCTGTGCGAGATACGGAGAAAAACGATCAATTTAAATTAAACCGATTTAAATCGATTTCGAGGCGTTTTAATTTGTACCGGACAAATGGTAAATCCAAAAATTACGAAATTTGAAATCTTACAATAATATCACATTACGGATCCGATGAAACTGGTTTCGTCGAAATCCGAGCCCGTTTGAAAAATGACTATTTTTAACTCGACGATTTAAAATAAAATAATATCGATGCGTTTCGAGTTGCCACGGTCAAACGACAACTCCGATGGATACGAAAATTGAAATCCGATAATAACTAACTATTACGGATCCAATGGAACTGGTCTCGTCCAATTCTGAGACTGTTCGAAAATTGGCTATTTTTACAGTCGATAATTAAATATTAAAATATTCAATTTTCACATATTAACTCCAAATTCAATTTTAAGAGTTCTAAAATATTTCTATAACTCCAGTATGATTAAATAAAATTTCCCAAATCATTTTCAATCATTTTAAACTCGATTTTCAATTATCTCTGGAATTTCACTATTTAATTTATCGATTAAATTATCAAATTAAATCCAATATTCGAAAAATAAATCATTCGACTTCTAAATTCCATTTATTAATATTTAAAATCAATTAAATATTCGAATTTTAATTATCAAAAATTCAGGGTCGTTACAAACTTCCCCCCTTAAAAGAATTTCGTCCTCGAAATTACAAGTTAGGGAAAAATGTCCTTAACTCGTCTACTATCTTTCAACATCTAATAGTTTTATCACTTTTCAAACGGATCTTCCTACTAAAGATTCGTTATCATCTCAACTAACTTTCCAACTTAAATTTTAAGTTTCAAACAACATTGTTTAACTTCTAAATTCAAATTCGAGTTTAAATTCAAATTTTAAACTTTCAAAATTTCTCAAAATTTTCTAACGCCCTAAATTTCCGAAAAATTTCGCCAGCGTCTCCTTTGCGCAGCTAATACGGCACGACTACAAAACGTCCCTACGGACTCTCAGATTTCAAAAAGAAAAAGCCAAGCGGCTAGAGAAGAAATCATCAAATCTCATATTCGAATTCAAATACTTACCTTTTGTCGAGCCATTCAAATTTATCTTCGAAATTAAATTCCTATTCCTTTATACCTGTATATCCTACTAGCCATTATATCTAGTTACAGCATTCAAATCATTTTGCAAATTCAATTACAAATTTTCAATATAAACTACTTATATCATTTTTTTTACTTCACTATTGAAGTTATATATCTATTTTCGTTCAACTTTACATTTCACATTCATTTGAATTCAATTCTCAATTCCAATCTAATTTGGATTCAGTTTATCTCCTGAATATTAAATTTCATCAATTATCTTTAGTTCACTTCAAACTAATCTTAAAGCTTCATTTTATTTCACACAATTCAAATTTGTTTCAACATTCAGTTTCAATTTTTTTCACTTACAATTGTAAATTCCATTCATTTGAAATTTATTTCTTCTTACTTGAATTTATTTGCAATTCCGAACCATTCTTTTATTTAGTTCACAATTCAAGTCTCAATTTATCTAATTCAACTTCATAATATTCATAGATATTTTCATATGGTATTCCAGAATCTTACCAACATTTCAAAATCATTTGAAAACAATTCAAATTATCCTTTGAATTTTCTAAACAAAATCCAAATTTTCAAAACAACTTCCATTTGAAACAATTGGCAGCAATTCCTCTTTTGGAAACCCGAGAATGAACACCAATGATGCCGCGGTCATCATCGAAGTTATTTTCCAGCGACCGAAAAGAGTTTAGAGCTTTTCATTTCTCCAAGATACTTTTCAAAACCTTTGAAAATCACTTTCAAACCAAAAAGATTTAAACTTTCCAAATCACCAAAATTTTCAAATTCTTTTCAAAACATTTCCAAAAACTTCTCTGGAATCCCATTTCAAATTACAATTCACATTTATAATTTATATTCTCAAATTCTACTTGTATATGGATTCATTTCTTAATTCTTTATTTTTTTGATTTCCATTTCATATATAATTTTTCACATATATATATCAATGATGATAATTAAATAATATTACTTCTAGCAACCATGCAACCATATACTATAATAATTCATAGAAAAACATTCTTTTCTATACAAAAATAGTTTGGGCAAAATTATCTCATTCACCCTATTCAAAAACAATACTGTGCCGAATTGTTCTATTCGAGCGTTTAGAAACCCCTTCGATACAGTTGCGCAGACTGTGCCGACGAAGGTTCATATGCCACTCAATAAACCAATCATCACAATACAAAACAATTTTATATTCAATAACAAATACGCGCTCATATCTATTACTACACTCAACTCATTCTAGAGTACTGCTGACTCTATCTCTAATGAGTAACACCCAAGAGAGCAGGGTTGTCGCTTAACCATATGCTCTGATACCAAATGTAACATCCCGAAAATTTTCGACTTTCGAAAATTCAACATCGATACTCACTTTATCGACTGCTGAGCCATCGAATGCCGGAAACTCGAAAAGTTAGGGTTTAAGAAAAAGAAAAAGTAGAAGAAGAAGAAGATAGAAGAAAAAGAGAAGAAGAACAACAAAACAACAACAGATACAGAGCAGAGACAATATCAGAATCTCACATATCGCAGCGGAACAATATATAATAGATAAATCAGTAATCTTTTAAAACAAAGAACTATATCATTTTATACATACATCAATCATCAGAGTCAATATACAACAATGGACAGTTATATAAACTTGTCCTCATACAGAATACACAGCGGAATAAATACTATCAGATACAAATACTACGTCTCGTCATCCAGCTTATCTCCAAGCTCCAGAATATCCAGAATATCCTGATAATATAACTCTAGGCTGCCCGTGTGGAAAATTTGTGGGCACCCAGAGTTTAGAAGGGAAACAATAAACTCCGAGTCAGTCATGGTGACTGGTGTGAGATCGTAAAACAGTTATCTTTAAATTTAACAACAGAAATATTTTTAAAGTCAATTCGCAATGCTTTTGGAAAATGAAACTACCATAAGACCTCCCACCACACACACAATGCAAACGCAGACTTGGAGGAGATTTCTTCTTATGATAGTCAAAGATGCTTACTACGCAAAATCAAATCATTTTTGATATTATTATTAGTGCATAGTGTAGAAAACATTTCGAAAGTAT
This sequence comes from Allium fistulosum, assembly GCA_030737815.1. NCBI lineage: Eukaryota > Viridiplantae > Streptophyta > Magnoliopsida > Asparagales > Amaryllidaceae > Allium > Allium fistulosum. The sequence continues at coordinate 1,266,123,016 of CM060903.1, forward strand.
AATATAAATCTTAGCCAGCATAGGTACCATTATATTATGCCTGCTATAGCTGCCTCCTGAGGAGACAGGTTATACAATTGAAATCGTAAAGGCTCATATTGTTTCTTTGGATTTCCAACAAATGGTCAGGCTAAGGAACTTCCTTTTCCACGATGGGTACGTACCTGGAATAGACGACCCGAGAACCTAACCGGATCTCTGCCAACACAAGGCCGGGTTACCTCTGCAAAAATAGGTAACTACTGACACGCGTATGCCATCCCCCGATCGTCACCGATCTTCCCGAGGATCCCCGATTCGCAACAAACCACATAGATAATAATAATGTAGTAACCACAGAGGTTAAGTATCTGGGCTCCATACCATGATACCACCTTTATCCAGAAGGAATGACATACACTAAGGGGCGCTACTCCCTAGAACCTTGCCGCATTCGTCCTGTTTCGACCATTTCCGGGGTGTGAGGCTCGACGAAGTCTCGTCCACAAAGCTACGCTTTCTCAAAAAGCCCTGCTTCGGGTCAAACAAAATGATCAACCTATGATCACAAAGATATAAGATCAAACAAATGATCATATCACAAATGATCAAACACTGATCATTTCACAGCAACACTCAGTATGCCACGTTACCAAATTGGGATATATCGCTGATAAATTTCAACTACATAACCTCTGAGCTCGTACGTCTCAGAGAAGGGTGTTAAGCTAAGAGAATAAATTCTCCGCCACCAACAGAAATGTATTTGAAAGAGATCAGCTTTATATTTCAAATTGTAACGTCAGACACACAATCCATACAAGTCTGTTCCGGGATCGAACAGAACCGAAGGCACTTCTCACGAAGCCCTTGCATATCCGGATAATTTTCAATCACGTCAGGACTTCCCGTCACTAAGGGTGATAAAAACCTCTAAATCGGAGATCAGCCGATGTAGAGTAACTCGACGGTAATCCTTCCGTTTTCAAAAATATCCGGTCTTCAACACCGGTCTTCAAATGCGATTCATAACGACGTATCACATATTCGGAATGGGTTATACGATCCCATGGTCCTTTCCCGGCTAACCCGAATAGTGAGCGTTTATTTAAAAACAAGTGTGGCATTCAAATTCATCCAATTCACAACAAATACCTATCTAAAGGTAATTATTGATAGTCGGTTATTTAACTATCAATAAAGATACGCAACATCATCAGATTCCAAATAATTTTCCAAATTATTTCATCTTCCAAAAATATCTTTACAAGATATAAAATTTCCACACTTAACCATTTGAAAACCATTTCAAATCAATTTCCACATTTCATTTTATCTTTGAAGATAAAATCTCAAAACAGTTCATTTCATATTGGAAAAGCATTTCCATACTTATTTAATAATAAGTAATTCACAAAACTAGGGTTGGGAATTTAAATCCTAAATCAATTCTTCCTCGATGCTTTAAAAATCTTCCTGACATTTTTCCTCGAGTCTCTGATCACTCTACTACCTTCAGATAGAAACCCAATTTCCCAGACCATCTAGATCACCAGTTCTTCCCAATTTCCCCTTTATAGTTAAAATAAGAACTGCTCCTTCATTACAAAACTAAAAATCATAATTTCATTCTTAAAATTCATATTATAGTCTAGGTATTCCATTTATAAACCTGGAATTATAAATTACAAAGTTTAAATTTCCACTTTTATATCACATTACTGTTATTATGGTTACAGAGACACTCAGACTCAAAGGTTTGACTTAAATTAAACTTTTTAACATTTATATATGATAAATCAAACCATTCTTGTTTGTAAATTAAGTTATTACAAAAACTAGATCCAATGGTAAGAGATTTTAAAAGGAATTCTCGAGTCTGGCAACAAACAGAACAGAATTCAAAAATAACAGACATGCACACATAACTACTCATCCATGTATACATAGAAACTCAGATATAAAATCATACATCAATACATAGATATGCAGAACCACTTAAAAATATTCACATGCAACCATCTTTCATAACTTAAATCTTAAGAATAGAATGTTACTCACCAGATTAAAGATGAAACAGAGGCAGAGCCTTATTTTGAAAAGCTTTTTGAAACTGGGAATCTTAAACTGGAATGCCTTATTGATTTAAAAACTTGAGTTTGCTGGGCTTTACTGATTGAATTTAGAACTGCATGCATGCTTGCCTCCAGGTTGAAGAAATGAAGACAGACAGGCTTTAGACTTGATTTCCAGATTTTGACTAGAAATCAGGATATCTTTTGATTTAGAAGAAGAATGTTACAAGTTGATTTGCAATTATGGTTTGAAGAGTGTTACAGATCTTTGATTTGGTTTGAGGCAACTGATTTCTGATTTCAGATTTTTATTAGAGAATTGTTTTGAGTTTTGGTTACTGATTTGGTTTTCAGATTTGTATTTAGAGAAGAAGATTTAAGTTTCTCTTGGCTTTTGAAAAAGAATGAAGATTAGAAAGAATGAATTGAAGAAATGCAAATGTTAATATACATGTATACTTTTGATTTATAAAATAAAAGAAAATGAAAATAAATAAGGACACTTGTCCTATACATTTGTTTATTTAATTACACATGTTTTACTAAGGGTTTAGATAAATGACACATGTCTTATAAGTATTTATTCATAATTCTATTTATTTTAAAAGTAATTAAAAAGCCCTTTTCTTATTTATTTAAACACTTATCTATATATATTTCTTTTTAAAGAGAAACAAAAACTAATTATATTTATAAATAAAAGTTTATACAAGTATTTTAAAATCCAAAACAATTTAAATATATATTCTTTTGAATTTCAAAACTTTAAATTCAAATTTAAATAAAATTAAATCCTAAGATTCAATTTAAAAGTTAAGTTATATATATTTACATACATTATTTATTCAATTTAAAATAACAATTCCTTTTAGCATTAAAATTCATACATATTAAAAATAATACATTATACTTATTATTTTGAAAATAACATATTTTATAATTTAAACAATTTATATAAGAGATTATATTATCAAGTAATATTTAAAAGAAATAAAACAAACCTTTTTGTTAAATCTTATTTATATTTAAGCTTAAGTAAAAAAAATATCTTAAACCAATTAAATATTTACTTAAAGTATTTTAAAACTATAAAGTTACTTATTTAAATATCTTTGAAAAGTCCAGATTAAATTAAATCTAAATTCCCAATTTATCAAAGCTTCTATTTACAATATATATAAATAAATATATATATTCAAATAGAAATATCTTATTAACTTTTAAAAGATAAAATCATCAATTAAATACTAATTTAATCAGATTATTAAATTAAATTCAAATCTTATTATCAAAGATTATCCATATCAATTTAATTATTCAACAGATTATTAAATTGATATTGTCAAAATTTCCGGGATATTACAAATGTAAATGTGTTTAAAAATAAATGGTGAATTATTTTTAAAAGATATGGAAGAAAGTGTATTCCCTGGATAGCCAAGTACGATTTCAAAGAAAATTCTTAAATATAAGTTAAAAGTTTTCATGTTGTTTAAGAAAGGGATGTTTAGAAATTTATTGTTTCTAATATTTAAATTCTAAAGTAAATATTTTCCAAATCTATTATCGTAATAATTATTTAAAGGGTGATAAGTATTTTATTTAAAAGTGGAAACTTAGTTTTATATTTTATAAAGTAACCTCATTTTAAATATTCACAAAGGTATTATTTTTAATTAAGTATTAAAGTAGTTTTCCAAATTTAAAGGTTAAAGTATATTTATTTTTGGTGTTTTTAAATTATTTTAAAATTAAGAGTATTTTGTACTTGGTGATTCAGTGGAAATAATTATTTGGGAAATGTATTCCGTAAGCGGAAACTGTTTGAAATTGTTTTCAAATGAGCTTTGAAAATTGGAAATATATCTTGGAAAGATATTTGGGCAAATAAATAATGTGGGAAATTATTTATTGTGTGATGGTTGCTTGTGGATGTTAATTGATAGTTAAATAACTGACTATCAATATTGGCTGAATGCGCTGATCGTTTCGAAGAGACCGGGATCGAGTTTCCGTATACCGGGATTCTAGGTCTGGAGACTCGAATACCACTTCGATTCGGTTTGTACGTTTCGTGTAACGTGTTCAGAGTCGAAGATGGAGCAGTGAAGTGCAAGGGCTAGTCGCTACTAATCCTGAGGATATTTCCAAAATGGATGTAGTAGGAATAGTGCCTTAGGTTCCGTTCGAACCCGGGACGGACTTGTATGGACGAATGCTTGCGAAACATCGTCAGGTGGACGATGGGCATTCAAAGTGAAATGTTCTGTAAAGGTAACGTTTAGCCTCAAGCCTCATCAACCGGGAATGACTGAAAATCAGGGGTTATGCAGCAAGGCTTCGTGGGTAGCGCCCACTGGAGAGTATGGTCATCCCTGTCTAGATGTCCCTTTTATTTCGGCTTAGTGGTGCGGTTGCTGATCCCAACCGTGGGGTGATCATATTCGGAATTGCCCATAGGTGATTCCGGTCTTGTGTTGCAGGGGAGCGGGCGTACTCCTCGGTACTGTGATCTAGGCCACGTACTGTGACAGGTGGTAGCCCAGTGCCTAGTCATTCGTTGGAAATCCATTCTCCCTACGTGCCTTGTACGGTATTTGTTTTTATACCTAGTATGCTGGAATTTAATCATGTAACAATTTCAGCTATTTTAATAAGTATTTGTGAATAGACACTATTATAATATCAGAGGATTTTTATAAAAAGTGTTTAGCTATCGTAAGGTAAAAACCCGACATGTTTATTTGTGGCGTGGTATTACGTGATGCTTTTATTTTCAAAGGATTTTTGAAACTTTAATAATCAATTGAGTGTGATTTTCTCACGCTGGTATTCCAGACTGACTCGGGTATTGTTTTATATGATGCTCGGGTCAGACCGAGATAAACAGGTTCAGGATATGATGCTGTGAAGCTCAGGAGACGAGCTGGATGTCGAGACGTATTTTCCGTACTTGCTATTATTTTTCCGCTGTGTATTCGGTTGTATGTTATGGATGTTGATGTACTCTGATGATGTATTCTGATAATGTATTGTATAAACAGATATAGTTTTTGATTTGTGTAAAGATCTGTTGATATATATTATATTTTATTCCGCTGCGAAGGTTAGATTCTGATGTTTTGTTTTCTATTTTTCTTCTTCTACCTCTTCTTCTTAACTAAAATGGTTCGATTTTCCGGGTCTGGAAAGTCGGGTCGTTACAGTGGTATCAGAGCTTAGGTTGGCGATAACCTTGGCTCTGGTGGGAATTTTGAGAGTATTAATAGATATGAGCGCGTATTTGTTAGTGAATATAAAATGGTTTTATATTGTGTTGGTTGATTTATTGAGTGGCATATGAACCTTCGTCGGCACAGTCTGCGCAACTGTATCGAAGGGGTTTCTAAACACTCGAATAGAACAATTCGACACAATATTGTTTTGAAACGGGTAGATGAAATAATTTTACCCGAAAAATGTATTTTGATATAAAAGAAATATTTCTTTAAATTATTATATATTTGGATGTTTGGATGAAAATATTCTGACAAATTAAAATTGAAAAAATATGGTAAGATTGTAAAATCAGAATGATTTACTTAACCAATGGATATTTGTATAAATATGAATTGTACAAATGAATTATAACTAAAAATTTGATTTAATCAAACGGTAAATTTAAACCCTGGATATTTGGAAGTGTTTTCAAAGTGTTTTGAAGATAAACACAAGCATTATTATTTTGGAAAGTATTTCTGGAAGGAAAATTGTTTCAAATAAATTTTTGAAAGGGATATAGCAATAAATTCATTTCAGTTGCTGGAAATAATTCGGAGGATGACGGCCGCATCTTCAGAATTTATTTTCGAACTCCTGAGTGACGAATTGCTGCCAAATTGATTTATTCAGAAAAGCTAGTTGTTTTTGAAATTTCCAAAGGAAATTTGTTTTGTTTTTGAAATTTCAAATGAAATTTGTAGGGAATAAAAATCCAGAATTGGTTTAAAAACGTGAGAAGTGTGATTTTGGAATAAGTGGAGATTTCAAAATGATTTGAAACTAAAAGCCGGGTACATAAGAATTCTAAATCTTTATTTGAATCAGATGGAGAAATAAAATTAAGTTGAGACAAATGAGCTTAAACTAAGTTTAATTTTGAGTTGGATTTGAAGCAAACTGAGAAAAATAAATCCAGTTGTATTTGGATTGTTGGAATCGAATTGAAATAAATTGTGATGGAAATGATATTAAGAGAATAATATGATTTGACTGAAGTTAAGTTAAATAAAATTAAATTGTAATGAAATTCAGTTGAATTATAAATAATATTGAGTGAAATTAAAATCCTTACATTAACAAGTAAGAGTAAGATGAATAAGAGATGTGCAGTTTGGAATAGAGATTTGGGTTAAATTAAATTTAGCTTGGATAATGGTAAAGGAATTAAATTTATTGGAAAATTAAATTAATTGTGGCTTGAATGGGAAGTTATAGCTAAGTAAATAAATTTGTTTGGTATTTTGGGAATGAATAAGATCCAGTACTTGAATTATAAAACCGAGGAGATTAACTAGGGTGATTTGTAAAGATAAAAATCAAATATTGTATTGGTTAAAATGGAAGTAAACTAATTTGGAATAAATTAGTAAATCAAATATGTTAATGGAATTTGGATTTGGTAATAAAAGTGAAAGTGTGAATGAATAATGGAGTTGAAGTATAATAGTGATAATTTGAATTGTAAATAATTGCAAGTAAGTAGAAATGGATTGAAGTAGACTTGTTAGTAATAAAATACAATTCAGAAATAAATTATCAAATGCGGATTAGAATTTATATTGGATTCAGTGAATTTACCAATTAAATTATAAGTGTAATCGAATTAAAATAAATTGAATTGGAATCAATTCAAATTGGTTGTAAAACCCAAATAATCATTTATTCATATGGATATGGACGAGGCTGCATTAAATAAATCGTCGTTTGACGTAAACAAGGAAGTTAAAATTCTATAAGTTGATAGAAGTTAAATAGATTGATTTTGAGATCAACTGAATTAAATATGAGTTTGTTTTGCTAAAATGAATCGAATGTGAGAATTGAGTGTAAACAATTTAAATTAATGGTGGAACCCTATAAATTGCTTATAAGTGTTGTTTAACTTGCATTGCTTATTAAAACGCTTATGTTGCTAGTTAAATATGAAAAATGTTGTTAAGTTGCATGATTTTGGCACTTACATCTTTCAATTAAGTAAGTACAGGTTCGGGGAAGCCGTATAGCTGATTTTGGGTTGCACTAATTGCTAAATAATAAGCCGCTTGCTTTAAAATGCTAAAAATGAGGTACGCTTACGCAAAAGAATTCAAAATAGGAAATATGAACTGTTTATATTGATATATTGTGATTTCCGGCCTGAGGCCGATGTATATATACATATTTGTGCATCCTGCGATATCGCAGAAGTCCCTCCGTACAAGGGAGACTTTGCCAAAATTTTCCGTAAATTTTGGGAGTTAGAAAATTTTTGAGATTTTTGAAAATTTTCATTTAACGAC